>CM028131.1:430627500-431307500 GCA_016271365.2 Neoceratodus forsteri
TCAAATATGAAGACTCGCACATTAGAGCCTGTAGCTCTGAAATCCTTTCAGCCAAAGTGATGGTAATAAAAAAAAAAAAAACAGGTTACTCACCTGTAACAGTAGTTCTAGGAGTGGTATATGATGTTCATCCACACTTCTGGCAGTTGCCTTTCCCTTTAAGACTTGCTGGAAACGTCTTCAAGCTGGCTCCTCCCACCCATCCGGGTGGTAACTCCCTCGGCTCCACCCCATGATGCCAGATCTTGTCTGCTGGAAGCAGTATTGTGTGCCAAAGCCAGGGGAGTTCGGGTGGGTCCATGTGGATGATTATATACCACTCCTAGAACTACTGTTACAGGTGAGTAACCTGTTTTTCTAGAGATGTGGATATGATGTTCTATTTCCACTTCTGGCAGACTCCTAGCAGTTCTCCAGGAGGAGAGAGGCAAGGTGCACACCCGCTACTTAGGGAACAGAGATTGGAGAACTAAGGCCCCAAAAATGGAAATTATATACATACCATAATTCTTGATCTTCTTGGACAAAGTCTCCACCACTCATTCCCACTAATGGGAGTACGCCGGAGGCGCTAGGACCCAGTGGGAGCAAATGTTTTCAGGAGGGCCAGCACCTGAGATGGAGCCACGAGGAAGAGGCACTGCAAGCCCCGCACGTGCAGTAACGACCATCTCTGTGTCGACCCTCCAACCACCTCAGTACCTTTTTTTGAGGAGGTGCAGCGTAACTAACTTGGAAAGGACTAACCTAAAAATCGGACATAAGATAGTCCAAATGACCCGTGTAAGAAGGGTCAATAATAAAGTCTTAACAGCTCAGCAATTGAGGAAGTGAAGACCATAAACAGAGAAGCGAGCTCGGGGGATGCTGGGTGGGCGTGTGAATGAGTGGTGGAGACTTCGTTCAAGATCATCAAGAATTACGGTAGGTACATAATTTCCATATCTTCCTGGTTATAGAGTCTCCACTACTCATTCACACTAATGGGAGAATACAGAGCTAAATAATCCTCCGAGACGGGCGGCAGGAGATAAAGAATTCACGTGCTGAGGACAGAAGTCTGTTAAGAATGGTCCTGCCAAACGACAGATGTCATCTGGCATGGACATCCAAGGCATAGTGCTCAACGAATGTATGCACGGAGCTCCAGGTAGCCGCACTGGAAATATCTGCAATGGGCACGTTACGGATTTCAGCCAGAGATGCCGCAACTGCTCTGGTAAAGTAAGCATACACTCTGCCTTCCAGCTTGACCTATGTCATAGAATAACAGTGGCAAAGGCATGCCACCAGCCACAGTGAAATGCACCTGATAGCAACAGGTTGACCCAGTCTGGTCTCGCTGAAGGAAACAAACAGTTGTTGAGCCTGGCGAATTTCCTTTGTTCTATCTAGATAGAACCGCAATGCTCTCTTAACATCCAGCGAATGAAGGGTATGCTCCCCCTTCATTCTGGAAGTTTGCAAAGTAGGTAGGAAGGACTAATGGTTGGTTTAGATGGAATTCTGAGACAACCTTAGGGAGAAACTTAGGATGAGTCCTAAGAACTACTTTGTTCTTGTGAAATACAGTGTGTATGTGGGGGGTTGTCTGTGACCAGTGCGTGTATTTCAGAAACTCTATGGGCTGAAGTAATGGCCACCAGGAAGGCCATTTTCCAAGTTAGGAACTTCAACTCTCAAGTAGCTAGAGGCTCGAAAGGTTTACGAGTGAGCATGTCTAGCACAATGTTAATGTCTCAAGCTGCAACTGGACGTCTAATAGGAGGTCTAGTATGCAGAATACCCCTAAGAAAACTCTTAACTACAGGCAACTGAGCCAGCGACATGGAAAGCACCAGCTCATGAGATCCCGAAATGGCACAAAGATGAACTTTGACTGTGGAGTACTGCAGACCTGTGTTTGAGAGGTCTAAGAGATACTCCAAGACTTTATTCGGTGGGCAGGAAAAAGGATTCCAAGAGGATTTTGCACACCAGATAGAGAAACACTTCCATTTAGCTGTGTAGGTTTTTCTAGTAGCCGACTTATGCGCAGCCAAAAGAATATCTGAAATGCTACGAGAAACATTGAACCTGTTCACCTCTTATCTCTTCAGGAGCTGAAGATGAAGCGACCTCAGGTTGGGATGGACCACAGAACCCTGGGTCAGAAGGTTTGTCTGAAGGGGAAGTGTTTTCGTTTTTTTTTCCTGATAGTCTGTTGAGTAGCGGGAACCATATCTGCTGAGGCCAGAAGGGGCAATGAGAATCACTTTGCCCCGGACTCAATTTGAGCAGTACCCTCTGAATGAGGGGAAGAGGAGAAAAAGCATATAGAAAGCATTTTGTCCACGGCATCCTGAACACATCCAGACAAAAAAAGACATCAGGTCCTGGATTTCTGGAGCAGAAGAGAGGCAGTTTTGCATTGAATGGGGACGCAAAAAGGTCCAGGTCTGGAGTTCCCCACTTTTTGAAAAGTGACTGAATGACGGTTAAGTCGAGAGACCACTCGTAAGGATCCACCTCCATTCTGCTGAGATGGTCTGCCAGTTAGTTTTGTACTCCTGGCAGGTAAACCACCTGAATCGGAGCTCCAGGCACCATTCCCACACTCTCACTGCTTCCCTGCATAATGGGTAAGAGCATGCACCGCCCTGTTTGTTGATGTAGTACATCACTGCCTTGTTGTCTGTTTGAAGGAGAATGTTCTTGTGACAGAGTATATCCTCCAAAGCTCGGACTGCATAGAGGACGGCTCTTATTTCCAGGACGTTTATGTGAAGTTGAGACTCGTCCCCGAGTCCACGTACCCTGGGTGTGGAGATAGTGGCAGTGAGCTCCCCAACCCATCAGAGATGCGTCCATGGTAATGGAGATTTGATGATCCAGAGGGGCGAAGGGATATTCTTCCAGAAGGTTGTCCTCCTGAGATCACCAGGTGAGCGACCTCTTCAGAGGTTCCGTCACCTTGATGAGAAAGGACAGAGGGTGAGTGGTTTGGGACCACTGAGAGGTTCTCATGTGAAGATGAGCCAAGGGTACAGTGAACACTGAGGATGCCATGAGGCCCAGCATCTTTTGTATCGAGGTAGCCTGAACTGAGCTGTGTTCTCTGATGTATCAGGCCATCTGTCAGAAATCGATCCTTCTGTCCTCTGGAAGAAAAGCTTTTGCACAGGAGGAATTCAGAAGAGTTCCTATGAAGAGGAGCTTCTGGGAGGGCTGCAACTGCGACTTGTTGAGATTCAGTAGGACTCCCATGGATGTGAGGAAGTCTGAGGCTGTGGCCACGCCCTCCAGAGACTCTTGCCTGGAGGGACTTGCTAGATGCCAGTCGTCCAGATATGGGAACACTTGTATTCCAATTTTCCTGAGGTGCACTGCAAGAATTGCACAACACTTTGTAAAAAACTCGAGGTGCCGAGGACAGCCCAAAGGGCAGGACTCTGAACTGTTAGTGCTGACCCAATGCCACGAACCTTAGGTATTTGTGGTGCATGAGAATGTGTTGGTAGGCACCCTGCATGTCCAGTGAGGCTAGCCAATCATATTGATGAAGCAAAGGTAGCAGGGTACCGAGCGATACCTTGAACTTCTCCTTGTGTAGGAACTTGTTTAACTTTCTGAGATCAAGAATGGGGCGCATGCCGCCGGTTTTCTTTGGGACCAGAAAGTAATGGGAGTAGAAGACTGTTTCGTTGATCCAGCAGAACTACTTCTACTGCCCTGTTGTTCAGAAGGCCTTGTACCTCGGAAGCAAGAAGATCTGACTGTGGCGCAGACAGCCTGGGTTGCCGTTTGGGAGGATGATCCGGAGGGGTTTCTGAAAGACTGAGTAAGTACCCCTCGCGGACTATCCTGAAGACCCATTTGTCTGACATTACAGATTTCCACTGGTAGTAGAATTGAGTCAGACGTCCTCCCACTGATGAGGAGGAGTCCCCCTCGGGCAGCTGAGGAGGGACCTGGGCAGAAAACTCAGAATGTGGCACTGGGGCACTTTTGGGCCTTGTGCCTTCTGCTGCACTTTCTTTTGCGGCTGAGGGATCTGGTTTCTGTTAAAACCTCCTCTGCCTTTGCCCCGCAAGGACTGATGGTTGTGAAACTGGCGCTTGTTCCCACCCCCTCGGAAGGCGGCGGGCGTAGGTCTGGCTGTCTTAATGGCAGACCTAGTCTTCCATGTGGCCTCTAGTGCTTGCTCCACCTAAGGTCCGAACAGGTACATACTGTCGAAAGGTAAGGCCATGACTTGTTGCTGGCTGTCATTCGTGAAGCCCGAAGTACGCAGCCAAGAGTGGCAACGGGTGCAGATGCCAGCTGCCGCTGCCCGGGAAGCGGTATCGAAGGCGTCCATTGCAGCTTTAACTTGTTGGTTATTGGACTCGATACCCCTAGTTACGGTTTGAAGTAGCTCTGAGTTAACCTCCGATTTGGGCAAAGCTTCTACCATTGCTTTGAGTGAATGCCAAAGAACAAGACTAGGTTTGCTGGCCAAGGCACCTAGCTTCACCTGAGCTCCTTCCTTCTAGGTTGCTTGAAAGGACAGAGCAAAGAACCTTACCAGAGCAAGGGAAAGGTTTAAGACTTCTTTTGGCTAGGCAGATTGTGTGTTATTTTTATTTTGTACTCAAAGGGATTGTTACTGTTTGTTGCTAACATTTTATTGCTTTATTTTTCTCTGATTCAAATTGTTGTTGCTGGGTATACCTTCTGCTGCATTATTACAAGGTGTGCCTACAGGTGTGTGCTAACTGATTACTGCTGTAATCTTCTGATTCAAATTGTCTTTTGCAAGGTATAGCTTCTGTTACTGCTTTATTTTTTTCTGTAGCAAAGTGTTTCTTACAGGGTATATCTTCTGTGAAATTATTACAGGTGCTGCTTTACAGGTTTTGCAGTTTTATCTATCATTAGGATAAGCTTTCAGGGTTACTGCATTTGTTGATGAATGATTGTTTCTGCTCTTACCTCCTTGTTTCTTTCGTCCGTGGTTCTTTTTCGGCGGGGGAAGGGCCCAGCCACGCACCCCCATCCCCAACCACTCCACACTACACTCCTTTTATAGGGTAGCACAGTCATGACATTTCCTGTGGCAAAGCAGGAAGGGGCGGATCAGTGGGGGTATCCACACGGTGACCTCATTTACAGGGTACTAGTACTTTAACTTGTTATAACAAGTTATACAAAAACGAAACAAAACACAAAATCAAACTTTTGCTTTCATTTTCTTCCTTCCAATTACTCTGACCAGGTTATAAACCCAGAAGCATATCTGGAATGGATATCATTAACTGCAGGTACTGCAGAACACTTTTCAGAGGGGCAGTTTTACAGGATTTAGGACACTGTCCTACATGCTGGGCTATTGGAGATCTTAGGGCTCAGCTCCAGGCAGCATGGGCAGAGACTGCGCGCCTCAAATCTCACATTCAAGAGGAAATATATTAAAACAACCACCCGCCATTTCCCCAACATCCAACATAAGCACCTCGACTGCAGAGGGTAGTTGGTCTGAGAGGTTGGCACATGGTTAGGAGGGGCAAATCGGGTGCCCCATCACTCAGTGCTCTCCAACATATTACCTCCACAAACCATATAAAAACGACAAATAGGTATCTGCCTCTATATCTGAAATCAAACAAAGGGGCAGAGGACACTGCAGCACAAGAGCTAGCATAACAAAACTCGCCCAAAACAGGAATCAAAACAAAAAAAGCAAAACTAAAATCCAAAAAACTTCTGATCGTAGGAGACTCCATGATTCAGGGAGTTGATACCTTTCTCCAGCCAGAGGTAATGGTCAGATGTCTCGCAGGTACATCAGCGTGGAAAGACACTGACTGCATTCCTAAAATTGTTCAGGAAGCAGGAGAAAACACCGACGTCCTGGTACACATAGGGACTAATGATCTCATCAGCCAGTCAGTTGTGGAGACCAAGGGACACCTGACCAGGCTGGGTGACTATCATCCATTTCGTCCAGCATCTCCTTCTCTGAGATCCTGCCAGTCTGGGAGAAGGGGGAAGATGGACGGAAGGTCAGAGAAGGGGAGATGGGGAGCTAAACATATGGCTCAAGGGCTGGTGCCAGGAAAAAGGACACAAATTTGTAGGGAACTGGCAACAGTTTTGGGAGCGAAAGTTCTTTAAATTCGATGGACTGCATCTGACTAAGGAGGGAGTCAGTGCATTGGGGCAGAAGTTTGATGTCTTTGCAGAATATTTAAACTAGCAAATGGAGGAAAGTGCAGTACCCATACGTCGAATGGGAAGAACACCTCCCCTCAGCTAGTGATCAAACAGGAGTTCAGCATGTTTGCAGTTCATTTGCATCACCAGGTAAGGAAAAGGTCTGGTTCCCCATACGACGCACAGGGGAAACGCCAGACCTCACCCAACAACTAACACACCGAAATCCGGCCAACGGAAAATCGTGTACACAAATGCTCGCATTCTGGGAAACAAGATCCCAGACCTGCAGGCACTAACAATAGAGGCTAAACTGGACATATTAGCAATTAGCAAGATGTGGTTTACCAGTAACCACACTTGGGAGACTTCAGTACCTGGCTATGTACTTTTCAGAAGAGACCGAGGTGCAAAAAAGGGGGATGGGGGGAGTGGCCCTGTATGTCAATGAAAATATCAAAGCTACAGAAATTCAGAATACACAAAAGGAGCCAGAAGAACTGTGGGTCACCCTGGAAACAGGAAATGGGACAGCCATAAGAACTGGGGTTGTCTACAGGCCCCCAGACCAGAGGGAAGACACAGCCACACTACTGTTAGAAGATATACAAAACATGACAGCTAAAAGGGAGGTTCTGATAATGAGAGACTTCAACATGCCAGATACAGATTGGTCAATACCAGCAGGAACATCTGCCAGAACTAGACACATGGAGGATTCCCTGCAGGGGGGGGGGCCTCAAACAACTGGTACAACAACCCACAAGAAAAAGGGCTATCCTAGATCTAGTACTGACTAACAGGGAAAGGATCACAGATCTCCAGGTAGAAGGTCACCTGGGGGCCAGTGACCATCACATAGTATGGTTCAATTTGGCCACTACAACTAAATCATCCCATTCCAAGGCAAAAATATGGGACTGACTTTTATAAGATGGCCAACAGAGTCAAGCTAGCCCTGGCGAAAAGAAATACAGGTGAGGGGGTACGGGCAAAGTGGGAAGCATTAAGGATGCAATACCTGAAGCAACATTCCATTGTGTTATAGAGAAAAGGAAGTGCAAAAGAAGGAAACCACTTTGGTTCTCAAAAACAGTAGCAGAAAAGGTCAGAGCCAAAAGGCTGACCTTCAGGAAATATAAGGGAACGCAGCGGGATGAAGATAGGGAGGCATACCAAACTTCCCTAAGGGAAGCAGGGAAAGAAGCAGAAAGGCCCAAACTGAGGAAACACTAGCACAAACAGTAAAAGAAGGCGACAAGACTTTCTATAGATACATTAGTGAAAGGAGAAAGTACAGAGGGGGTATTGCCAAGATCAAAGGAGATAAGGGGGCGAGTGAGGAGGAGGACCATGTAAAAGCATCTATCCTAAATAGATACTTCTGCTCAGTATTTACTGAAGAGAATGTACAGCAGGGCCCACAGCTCAGCACTATGGACACAGGGGGAGGGAGGTGAGCACTAGCCTCTTCACAAAAGAAAGGGTCCTACAAGAGCTCGATAAGCTCAGGGTGGACAAGGCAACGGGACCTGATGGCATGCATCCCAGGGTACTAAAGGAGCTAAGGGTGGAACTAGCAGAGCCATTATCGGAACTGTTTAGTGAGTCTCTGAGCACAGGAGAGGTCCCAGAAGACTGGAGAAGGGCTCATGTGATCCCAGTCCACAAGAGTGGTAGCAGGGAACAACAGACCAGTCGGTCTTACCTTAGTAGTGGGCAAGATTATGGAGGCAGTCCTTAAGGAAAGGACAGTGCAACACCTGGAATCCATAGAAGCACAGGATCCAAGACAGCATGGGTTTACAAAAGGAAGGTGCTGTCAAACTGATCTCATAGATTTCTTTGACTGGGTAAACAGAGTGGCGGACCAAGGGTGAGCCGTTAATGCTGCCTACCTTGACTTCAGCAAAGCTTTTGATACTGTTCCACACAGAAGATTGATTAATAAGCTGGGTAGGCTCGGGGTGGGTCAGAAGTTGGTCAACTGGGTGGCAAACCGGTTGATGGGCAGAACACAGAGAGTGGTGGTAAACGGTATACAGTCAGAAGAGATGCAAGTCACAAGTGGGGTACCTCAGGGATCAGTCCTGAGGTCAGTCCTCTTCAATATCTTCATCAGTGACATTGCAGATGGACTGGAGGGTAAGGTTTGTCTGTTTGTAGACAACACCAAGATCTGCAACAGAGTAGATTATCCAGAAGGGGTGGGCAGAATGAGAAGAGATCTGGATAAACTAGCAAAATGGTTGGAGAAGTGGCAATTGGGGTTTAATGCAAAGAAGTGCAAGATAATGCACATAGGGAAGAGAAACCCTGAAGCCACCTATAGGCTGGGAGGGGAGTTGCTGACTGTCACAAGGGAAGAAAGAGACTTGGGCATCATCATCACAGATGATCTGAAATCATCCAAGCAGACCACTAAAGCAGTAGGTAAGGCTAGGGGGATATTAGGGTATATTAGTAGGGGTATCACAAGTCGGAAGAGGGAGGTAATAATCCCTCTTTACAAGACACTGGTTAGGCCCCATCTGGAGTACTGTGTGCAGTACTGGAGGCCACACCTTCACAAGGACATTAACCAAACTGAGGCATTCCAGAGAAGGGCAACCAAAATGGTGCAGGGACTGCATCAAAAAAACATGAGAACAGATTATCGGAGCTCAATATGTATACCCTAGAGCAAAGGAGGGAGAGAGGTGATATGATCGAAACATTCAAACACCTTAAGGGCATTAACAAAGTGAAAGAGTCTAACATGTTTCAGTATAAGAAAAATAGCAGGACAAGAGGACACAGCATGAGATTAGAGGGAGGCCGATTAAGGGGGAATGTGAGGAAGTTCTTTTTCACAGGAAGGGTGGTGGATGCATGGAACAGCCTACTTCAGGAAGTTGTGGATATGAATACAGTGCAGGGCTTCAAACAGGCATGGGATAGGCATAAGGAAGCAATACAGATGAGTATGAATAGATAGGCCATTGACAGAGCAAAGGCCGATGGCACATTTGTAAGGTAGAAAAAGAAATGGGCAGACTGGATGGGCCTTGTGGTCCTTATCTGCCATCAACTTCTATGTTTCTATACTGAGAAAAATATCCCTGGTAGTTAGCAATGTGCATGCCCAGGGTTGAGGCAGCAAAGACTCTCTTACCTAATGTGTATCTTGCGAGATTCTTTGTTTATGGGATGGGCTGTAGATTCCTGCGGGAGGACAGCCTCATCATTCTCTGCCAGGACCACTATGGCATCAGCAAAGGCTTGTCAGTCCAAAATCGGGCGATCCTTGGGAGAGGCATATTTCCTATCTATGGACTTGGCCAAAGAAGGAATAAGAGTGCTGTGACGAGGTACCTTTGTAAACGAGCCTCTGGCTCAAAGGTTGTAAATCCAATTTATACAATAAATAATTAAGAGCCGGAGTCTTCCACACCATCTGTGAAAGAGTCTCGAAAGAGGGCTGTACTGGAGGGGTTAAATCCACAGGGATTTCTGGGACATTAAGATATTGGAGATGCAAAAGCTTCCCAGGATTGATTTCTGTGGTCTGCAGGAGGATTGATCCCTGACCCCAGGGCAGTGTCAGCATTAATATCATCACTCAGTCTAAGATCTGGATCAGGCTCAAAATCATCTCCTGACAGTCCAGGGGGGACTGTATAGACAGGAATGGAGTGAAAACCAGGAGGAAGAGAAGGAGAAAGAATCTGAGTCGAAAACCTCTGGAAACTAGACAGCGCCACACCCATCTCCGGCGCCAAAGAAAACAGCATCGAGAACAAAGAAGGAGCCGTCACAGAAAACAGCGTTGCACACGACGCTGACAAAGAGTGCACCACCGCACCCAATGCCAGCATCACCCCGAGTGCCGGAGGCGCTGACGGATAATGCGGAACCACGCCTGGTGCCACTGCCAGCCCCGATGCATAGGACGGCGCCGACAGAGTCTGTGGCGCCGCAGACAGCACTGACAGCATTTGTGGTGCCGCAAGGGACCTTGGTGCCGGGTAAGTCTGCACCGCAGACGACAGCAATGTCACAGAAGTCTGAGAACTGCGATTTGAAGTTACAGGATGAAAAATGGCAGGAGATAAGGGCATCGGTGTGACCCCTGCACTGCAGCCATGTGAGGGGGACAGACACCAGAGCGTGGAATAGACGGCACCGAACAAGGCACTGCGCGACTAGGAAGACCAAACCGCCTCACCTGCCATCCCGGAACTGAAGGGCCTGAAGGCCCCGGTGTCTGACTGTCTGGTTCGGGCAATCGGGCCAACCTCCGAGCCCACTGCTCCATAAGAGCAGCCCCTGGTAAAACTGCTCATCAGAATCTCCTCTAATAGGCGGAGAGGGGATCCGGTGTCGAAGAGGTTGGCCAGAGACAGAAACCGACAACTCTGACAGGGGTGGAGACCGGTGCCTGGCCCTAATAGACTGTCCATGTGCAGACGTACCAGAGGGCGACCGCGAGTGATGCTGTTTCTTCTTCAACCTGTGTGCCGAATAACAACTCTAGGCCGAACAGTGGAGAGTGAGACCATTTTCTTTTTATGCTTTCGGGGAGATGGCCCATCTCCCTGAGCATTGGACCATCCACGGTCAGACCCCGAGGGGGGGACCTGACCCGGCCCGCTGCTGAAAAGCTTTCATACAAAGTCTCCCTACTGTCACTGGCCCCACACATGGTAGACTCAGTCAATGGAGGGCTGAAAACATCTCTCTTATAAGTAGAATTTATTAATATAATCTGTACTTATTGAAGATAAGATACAAAACAATAAACTGAAAACTAAGCTGCTAGTTTGAAGTCTGACTTCCGGCAGGCGAGCATCGTCGCTAACGCGCACTCGATGGTGGGAAAATAGGAACTGAGGCGGTTGGAGTGTCGTCGCCGAGACAGTCATTACTGCACGCGGGGGGCTCGCAGTGTCGCTTCCTCGCGGCTCCATCTCAGGCGCTGGCCCACCTGAAAAAGTTTGCTCCCGCTGGGTCCTAGTGCCTCCAGCATACTCCCATTAGTGTGAATGAGTGGTGGAGACTTTATGTCCAGGAAGATCCAGCATCCTGTCGTGATTCGAGGTCAATGTGGTAATGGGAAATGAAGGTATGTGCTGACCTTCAGGTAGCAGCCCCGAAGATTTCCTGGATAGGGACATCCCTAGAAGCGGCCACCGAGGCAGCGGTATGACAGGTGGAATGAGCCCTAAGCCCTTAGCCCTCCGGGAGGCTTCCTACCCGCCAACCTATAGCAGAGGTCCATGCACGACACAATCCACCTGCCAATCGTCCGCTTGGCTGCTGGTCTGCCATGTGCATCTTCAGCGTAGGTGACAAATAGCTGGCGAACCTCTCCCCAAACTCCAGCCATGCGCTCCTTATTAGTAGGCAAGTGCTCACTACAGGTCCGAAGTATGGAGCCTGTGTTTGACCTCCGAGGAGTGACTGGTGAAGTACACCGGGAGATTAATCAATTGGTTAAGGTGAAACTCTGACAAAACCTTCAGGAGGAACTTCAGGTTGGGGCACAGGACAACCTTGTCCCTGCTGAAGACCAGGTAAGCAGACTCCATCGAAAGTGCCTGGAGCTCAAGGATCCTTCTGGCTGATGAGATAACCACCAGGAAGGCAGTCTTCCATGACAAGTGAGACATGTCAAACTTGTGCATTATTTCAAATGGCTTGCCCATGGGCTTTGCCAAAACCAGCAGCAAGTTCCACGGTGGCGATGGTTCATGCACCGGAAAGGAAATGTGGTCAACGCCTTTGAAAAAACATCAGACCACCATCTCCTGTGCCGCCGACTGTTGACCAGCACATGCCCCGTAAGCAGAGATGGCTGCCAGGTGAACCTTAAGGGTTGTCGACCGAAGGCCCGACTTAAGAGAGGGACCACAGGCAGTCAAGGATGATAGCCACTGGATAGGACAAAGGGTCCAACTCCTAGCCCTGACACCAAATGGCAAACGTTTTCCATTTGAAGGCATAGCATTTCCTGGTCGACTTCTTCTGAAATGACTCCACAACAGTGAGGACATCTTCGGAGACACCCAAAGCTTGGAACTCTAGCCACTCAGGAACCAGGCTGTCGGGTGCAGGGATTGAAGATCTGGATGGAGTACCTTCCCCCGATAGATGGAGAGCAGGTCCAGGTGGAGAGGAAGATGCCTTGGGAGCCTGCTGCTGAGGCTGAGGAGACTGAGGTACCAGAACTGGCGGGGCCAGTCCAGAGCCACCAAGATCACCTGTACCTTGTCACTCCTGGCCTTAAGCAACACTTTGTCAATCAAGGGAAGTGGAAGGAAAGTATAGAAGAGGCCTGGGGTCCAGGGCCCTGAGAAGGCATCCTCCTGCAGCATTCCCTGCTGAGGGGGGTGGGCACAAAACGGCCTCAGTTTTACATTCTCTCTGGAGGTGAACAGGTCCACCTGAGGGGTGCCCACTGGGAGAACAGACTGGGTACTACCTCTGGATAGAGAGCCCACTCATGAGACACCTCGCCCATGCAGCTGAGAGCATCAGCCAGCTGACTGGAGGCCCCTGTCACATGGATGGCTAGGAGATCAGCCTCCAGGCTGTGCACAAGAGTCCACACATGGAGAGCTTCCTTGCGCAGTGGCAGAAAGTGCATCCCACCCCATATGTTGAGGTACTGCATGGTCGTGATGTTGTCCGTCTGGACCTGGACCACTTGACCCCGGATGTGCAAAGCAAATGCAGTCAGTGCCAGCCAAACTGCTCAGAGCTCCAGCAGGTTGATGCGGCATCGGGACTCCTCGGGGTCCAGAGCCCGAGGACTCTGTTCCCCCAGGTGGGCACCACAGCCCATGAGAGAGAGGCACTGGTCGTCAGGATCACCGTTGGCTCTGGGCGGACAAACTGAATCCGTGCAGATGCTCTGGGACTAACTACCACTGGAGGGTGTCCCACATCCGCTGTGTCACAGTGACCAGCTGGTCGAAGTGACCCCTGCACAGAGATCACTGGCTGGCCAGCTTCCACTGTAAGGAGCACATTCTCCAGCAGGCCCATCGGATCACGCTGGTGAGGCCGCCATGTAACCCAGCAGGTGCAGGAAGTCCTGGGCAGGGGACAATTGCCCAACCCGAAATGATCAGGCAAAATAGGAGAGAGCCACTGCCCCAATGAAGTGGATCAACTGCGAAGGTACGAGTTCTGACTTGGCCTCATTGGCCAAGAGGCCAAGGTCAACACAGGTCTGGAGGGCCAGGTCCCTGGAC
Source organism: Neoceratodus forsteri (assembly GCA_016271365.2). Lineage (NCBI taxonomy): Eukaryota > Metazoa > Chordata > Ceratodontiformes > Ceratodontidae > Neoceratodus > Neoceratodus forsteri. The sequence goes on from CM028131.1 coordinate 430,640,913, forward strand.
CGCTTCATCTCCTGCCTGGAGGGTCCTGCTATCAGTCAGCCCCCCAGGTAGGAGTAAACCTGGACCCGTCGGTGCCTCAGGTAAGCCGCCACTACTGCAATGCACTTGGTGAAGACCCTGGAGGCAGAGGACAGGCTGAATGGCATGGCCTGGGACTCGTAGAGCGTTTCCTTGGCTTGGAAGTGGAGGAACCTTTGATGAGATGGACGGATGAGGATGTGAAAGAATGCGTCCTGAAGATCCAGGGAGCAAAACCATGTCTTGCTCTAGAGCAGGTATAATCTGAGACAGAGTTACTATCCTGAAGGTGTGCAGCTTGAGAAACTTGTTCAAGTCGTGCAGATCTAAAATGGCGTGCCAGCCCCCCATCTGTTTTGGCACCAGGAAGTACCTGGAAACAGACCCTGGGTGTTCTGGGGGGATCTCCGACAGGAACCACAACCTCCTTGCAGAGGAGCTGGGCAATGTCATCCCGAAGAGCCAACAGAATGTCTGCAGATAACAAGTCCTCCCATGGGATGCAGGTTCAGCAAGGTGGGTACTGCTCGAATTCCATAGGCAGACCCTGACACACCACCTCAAGGACCAACTCATCAGTGGTGACAGCGGACCAGGCAGAAACGAAGTCGCGGAGCCGGTCCCCGACGGGAGGACCCAGGGGAGGTGTGACAGGCATGAGGGAGGCACCCCTCACCCCATCACTGAGCAGGCTTGGAGGAGGGAGCGGGGTCCAGCCGAGGAGCCACCAGTACCTCTCCCTCCAGGCTTATGTACGAACGGGCCACAGACTTCAGCCAAGGTCGCAAGGCCTGGGCCTACTGGCCAGCCTGGAGTTGGGCTGGTTTGGCTGCAGGAGTGAAGGTGGACCAAATGGTCTTCTGTTTCTGCTGTTGCTTAGAGCCCTTGGAGTCCTTCTGGGCTGATGTCAAAGAGTCCAAGGTGGCATTGGACTCCTTGATGTGGGTGAGTTGGCCCTCGACCCCAGGCCCAAACAAGTTGGTGCCCAGGAAAGGAACATCTGACAGCTTGTGCTGAATGTCTGCTGTGAACATCGAGATCCTCAGCTAAGCCCTACGGCACATGGCCACTGCGGCCCTCACAGACAAGGCACAGGAGTCCCCAACGTCCATGGCTGTCTGGAGCGGTTTTGCTACAGCCCAGTTCTGGTCCCAGACCTGTTTAACCACTGACTGGAGGTCTGCCGGAAGATGAGTTAGCACCACATTCAGGGTGCCAAGCAAGGTATAGAAGTGGACCATAAGGAGGGCCGAGCTTGCTTGGCAAAGACCAAGCGAGGAGGCAGCGTAGACTTTTTTTGCTGCATGGTCCAACTTTTTGGACGCTTTGTTGGGCGGCTTTTCAACATCCTCATTGTTGTCAGATGGCTTAAACACAGAATCGGCCACCAGTCCCTTGGCTGAGGGATAGTCTGTGAATCCTGAGAGGGAACTGGTAGGTACTGCATACTTGCGGGCCACCCGGGAAGAGGGTGCAGGACAGGAAATGGGGTGCTGCCACAGTTCCGGGGCAAGGCCAAGAATGGCCTCCACCACCGGGAAGGCCTCCATAGGAGTATCTCACCGGTCAAGAATTTCAGTCAATAAGTAACGGGCCGGCTTCTTGACGGGCTCCATTTTCATACCAGTAGACTCAGATCAGGTGGTGAAGGCTCATAAAAGAGGAAGGGCCTTTGTCCGTCAAGAGATCCCCAACCGACTCCAAGGCGACTGGACGGGAGTGCAGGGAGGAACCCTCCAACTCTGAGGAGTCATTAAAGAGGGTTCAACCACCCAAGTCCTCACTGACCCTCTGCGGACGGTCAGGTGTGACGGTGACAGACAGCATTGGTCGGCGGCTGTTTAGGCGGCAGCACACCAGAATCGGTGGAAAAGCTGGGCCGAGCCAGGACAGTCTTGGTTGACTCCTTAGGCGGAGAAGGCGTCGGCCTGTCGGGAGAAAGCCAGGTGATGGCCGGTGTAGTAGCCAGAGCCGGCTTCACGCCGGTGAGCACTAGCTGTTGCCACAAGCTCCTTGTAGCATCGATGCAACTTGCACCAAAGCTGCTCCTCACCTGAGGGTGAGGATGACAAGCAGCGGTGCCGCCCCTTTCTGTGATGTTGAAGCAGGAGTGCCGATGTCACCGGGAACAGCTCAACCCATGGGAAAAACACCTTGATCGCTTGGGGGGGGGGGAAACGGTGGCAGGGCTTGGAGGAAGTCGGCAAGCACAGAGGCTCCTCCTGGGTCTGGGTCATCGACTAGAAGCGGCAGGTCAGCGGACTGATCCGTGCCAACACTCGGCGTCAGGACTGGAGTCCTGGATAAGAAAGTGTCAGCCTTGTCAGTCGAGAACTGTTCAACCTTTTTGCGAAAAATCTTCGTTGGAAGATCAACCAGTGTCTCAGCCAACTGGCCCGGGCTGCAGTTTCAACTGAAGTTGAATTCAGAGAAGCACAAGAATCTGAAGCTCTCAACTGAGAGTGCTCCCGATCCCAAGAACATCGAGACCGTTTTTTTGACTCTTTCTTTGACTTGGATTTGTGCCCCGGAGGGTCCTTGACTGAGGGTCAGCAAGGACTGGCACAATTCTTTGAAAGATCCTGTGAAAGTCTAACCCAGCTGGAGCGGCACAAACACAACTGCTAAAGAGGAGTGGGAAGTGGGCTGGGCTGCAGCCTCTTCAAACGCCACAAGCTGTTCAGTGGACCATGCAGCTGCGGAGACCACCCAATGGATATCCTTAGATTTGACTGGCGGATTCTGTTTGCTCTGCAAATTTGAGTCGGGCGAGATGGTCCTTGAGAATGGCAGGATGGAAAGTTTGACAAATGTCGCAGGCCTGGGGATCGTGCTCGTGCCCCAGACAATAGACGCATGTGGCGTGTGGATTCAATTGGGACATCTTCTGCCCGCAAGGGCATCAACGGAACCCAGAAGCAGACCTGTCCATCGCAGTCGCGATCGATGATGGAGCTGAAGACACAAAGTATAAAACTTTTTAGGAAGTAAATCCGTAGATTTAGTCGCAAGGGCCTACTCAGCACGAGAGTGGTAAGGAAGGAACCTGCTTCTTCCAGCAGAAAGAAGATCTGGCATCATGGGGCGGAGCTGAGGGAGTTCCCACCTGGGTTGGTGGGAGGAGTTAGCTTGAAGACGTTTCCGGCAAATCTTAAAGGGAAAGGCAACTGTCAGAAGTGTGGCTAGAACATGATGTCCATGTCCCTAGAAATACTGCTTTCCATGAAAGGAGACGTAGCCCATAACTCACGGCTGGCTCAGAAAGAGCCAACGTAAGTTTCTCAAGAACACAATTCAGGTCACGCGGGGGGGGACCAAAAGGCAAATGGGTTTCATACACAGAACACCTCTCAAAAAATATGTGGGAGACCTCCAGTTTGGCTACCATATGCTCATCAACAAGGGCATGGAAAGCTGATACAGCTGCCAGATGCACCTTCACTGAGGAATACTGCTGACTGGAATATGAAAGCAACAGCAAGTATTTCAACATTGCATTGGCCAGACAGGTAAATGGGCCCATATTCTTTAAGCGGCCTACAAAGTGAAACCCTTCCACTTCAGCAATTATGTATGCCTGGTGTAAGGCTTTCTAGCCGCAAACAGCACATCAGCAACTTTTGGTGACATTCCAAATCATGCTATGACTATTTCTTCAGAAGCCATGCATGCAGATGCAGAGCCTTGAGGTCCAACTGGACCGGGGCCCTCTTGTCCTTTGACAACAGACCACTACACAGAGGTAAGCGTACTGGAGACTCCACTGCTAGTTGCTGCTGCTGCAACAAATACCACATTTGTAGAGGCCACAGAGGTGCAATAAGGATGAGGGTCACACAACCCCATCTGTAGTTTCAGTAAAACTCTCTGCATTAATGGAATGGGAGGGAATACGTACAGAAACCTCCCTTTTCAAGAGAGGCACAACACGTCTCATCAGAAAACTCCAGGCCGTGGAATGAGTGTGCAGAAATGTGGGAGTTTAACATTGTGTAAGGATATAAAAAGGTCCAACTCTGAACAGCCCCACCTTGCAAAGAGGTAGTCTACTACAGAGGTCAGCAGTTCCAATTCATGTATCTTGGACTGTGACCAGGTTAGCCCATCTGTTAAGACATTCTGAACTCATGTGAAATACACAGCTGCTAACTCCAGGCCATGTTCTCGTACCCAGTACCACACTCTCATTGCTTCCTGACACAGGGGACGGGAATGAATCCCTCCTTTTTTATATAATGCATTAACACTGACGTTGTCAGAAAAAGAGATGTGCAAGAACGAGGGGACACAATTTGAAGATAGAGGGGTGCCGGCTCAGGGGCAATGTGAGGGAGTATTTTATTCACAGAGAGGGTGGTGGACACATTGTACGGCCTTCTTGAGGAGGTTGTGGGGTCAAAAACAGTAGGGAAATTCAAGAATGCATGGGACAGACAAAGCAATTCTGGTGGGAGGTAGGAAAAAGTAGGCTGTTGGTTAACTAGGATCTGCAGCTTATCCAATAGGTAGGGAAATGGGCAGACTAGATGGGCCAAGCAGTCCTTATCTGCTGTCAAAGTCTATGTTTCTATGTCAGTCTGGACAGTCAGATGACCCAGGGTTAGACCTGGAAAGTCTGGAGACTATACAGAAAGAACAGTTACACAAGAACTTTCCGTAACAGTAGATCTTCGAAGGGATCTCAGTCATCAGTTAACACCATAGGCACCTTCGCTGCTGGAGATGGGGAATCCACACGGAAGATTTTCAGCAGTACAACTGGGGCTGCCCACACTATCTACGTCTGCCAACATCAGCAGCCCTATAAAGGCGTGAGCAGCGCCACTCCCTCCTCAGTTCTTTCACTCCAGAGATGAAGGGAGCAAGGCTGATGCTCTGGGGAACTGGGGAGAGACTGTGGGACAGAGCTGTAGACAGAAGTGATGGAATACAGCAGAGAGCCAGGTCCTGAACAGGAGCCCCAAGAAGTGGACGTGGGAAGGAAATCAGACCTGATGACTGAGATTCCCTTGAAGATCTACTGTTACGGTAAGTTCTTACGTAACTGTTTGATCTTCTCTGGGGGTATCTCAGTCATCAGGTAACACCATAGGAACAAATGACAAGTGTAAGCAAACAGTCTGGGAGGCGGGCTCTCCATAATCATAAGACAGGAGTCCCTGTAATACAGCCCTGCCAAATCCTGCACAGGATCTTGACGCAATGTCCAGACTGTAGTGCTTGGTAAAGGTGTGGACTGTACTCCAGGTGGCAGCCGCACAGATATCAGTGGCTGTGACCCCTTTGAAACAAGCCACAGAGGTAGCCATACTTCCGGTAGAATGAACTTTGACAGCAACAGGCAATTCTTTGCCATACTTGTTATAGCAGAACACAATGCAATTTGACAACCATTTGGATAAACACTGCTTAGAAACTGAAGCGCCCCCTCTCTACTTGGGGTGAAAAAAAAAACAAACAACTGCTTAGACTTTCTGGACTCCTTAGTCAGAAGTAGATAATACTTCAAAGTTCTGTGCTTATCTAGTGTATGAAGCAGTGTTTCCCCTGGACTGGCATGCTCAGGGAAAATAAACAGGAAGGTGGATAGACTGAGTGTAAACTCATAAACCACCTCAGGCAAAAACTTAGGATTTGTGAGCAAAGACGCCATGTCTTTGAGAAAAATCAAATAAAGTTCCTTGCATCAGAGGGCCTGAAGCTCTGAAATTCTTTGAGCACAAGCAACTACAACTAAAAATAACGCTTTCCAAGAGAGAAAGCGCAAGTCAAGGACTGGCTCAAAAGGACACGGGGTCAACTTTCCCAAAATAAAATTTAAGTCCCAAGCCGGGACAGGGGAATGGATTGGGGGTTTCAGATGCAGGATGCCCCTAAGAAAGGTACAGTAAGCATCCAGCTGCGCAATCATGCGGTCACCCATGGACTCATGAAAGACAGAAATAGCCAAAAGGTGGACCTTGAGGAAGCAATACTGGAAGCCTGAGACAAAGAATTCAAGTAGTCCAGGACATGCTTCACAGGATAGGTGAAAGGGTCTAGGGAATGCTTGGCAGCCAAGATGGCAAACTGCTTCCACTTCATGGCATAAGTGGCACGGGTGGAAGGCTTGCGTGCGGCCACCACGACGTCCGCCACCCTGTTAAGAGACCCCGAACCTGGCGATGTCTACGTCCTCAGAAGCCACACATGCAGATGGAGGGACCTGAGGTTGGGATGAACCAGGGTCCCTCAATCCTGGGTTAACAGATTCCTGCAAAGGGGCAGACTGACCGGAGGTTTCTCCGCCAGCTGCTGAAGCAGAGGGAGCCATATCTGGCAAGGCCAGAATGGAGCTACCAGAGTTGTACTGGCCCCTTCCATTTGCAGCCTGATCAGCACCCTCTCTGTATTAGTGGAAACAGAGGAAATGCATACAGAAATCTCCTGCTCCAAGAGAGGGACAGCACGTCTTGCCAAAAAACTCCAGGCCCTGGATCTAGTGAGCAGAAATTGGGCAGTTTTGCTTTGAGTGGGGACCCAAAAAACGCAAACTCTGGACGAGCCCATTTGTAGAACAGATTTTCTGCTACAGTTGAGAGAAGCTCCCACTCATGCATGCTGGACTGAGTCCTGCTGAGACTGTCCACCAGGGTGTTTAAGACGCCTGGCACATGGACTGCCAACAGTGTCAGACTGTGTTCCAGAGCCCAATACCACACTCTCATGACCTTCATGCAAATGGGGTACTAGTGAATCCCGCCCTGCTTGTTGATGTAGTAGACGACACTTGGGTTGTCCAACTGCACCAGCAGCTGGCCTGGAGCCAGATGCTCCTGAAAGACCTACAAGGCACAGAGCACCACTCATCTCCAAAACACATATGCAGGGTGGCTTCCCACTGGGACCAGGAGCCCTGGGTTTGGAAAGGACCCAGTTGTACTCCTCAACCTAGCCCCGAAGCATCCGTGGTTAGAATCTGATGCGGGGAGAAGATCTGAAAGCAAACCCCTTGAAGAAGGTTCAAGGTGTCCATCCACCACTGTAGTACCTTACCAACTCGGGAGGAGACCAGGACTTGATGGTCTAACTCATCTGTACGTTGGTCCCATTGCACTCTGAGAGTTCATTGAAGGGTACACATGCGAATCTAGGCCAGTGGGAATGGCCGCAGAAATTAGCCCAATAGCCTGAGGTACAGTCTAGCAGGAATGTACCGACTCTAGGCAACTTTTTGAGCCTGGATCATAAGGCATTCAGCCCTGTTTTGGGGTACGAAGGCCATTTCCTGTTCAGAGTCCAGAACTGCCCCAATGTACTGCAGTCTTTGGGATGGACCTAGCACTGACTTGGACAGGTTGACCATTATGCCCAGAGAGTGGAAGAGCTGTAGAGTGTGTTCTATAGTCAGCAAGAGCTGTTCCCTGGACGAGGCTTTGAGAAGCCAATCGTCCAGGTAAGGGAGACATATAGTCCTCTCTGAGAGCTGCCGCGCATCACAGAAGCATTTGCTAAAGACACACGACGCAGAGGATAAACCAAAGGGCAGCCCTTTGAACTGGTAATGCTCATCCAGAAAGGCAAAGCGGAGAAACCTCCTGTGAGGAGGAAAGACCGAAATGTGCAAGTAGGAGTCCTGCACGTCCAGTGAACAGAGCCAGTCCCTGGTTTTGACAAGGGGCATAAGGCCTGGCAAAGTTACCATCTGGAAATGAAAATTATGTACCTACTGTAATTCTTGATCTTCCTGTGTATTTTCACCATTCATCACTGTCTCTGTGTCAGCTGGAGGCGCAGGATCCCGTGGGAGCTTTTTTTTCTTCAAGGGAGAGGAGCAGGCGCCGCCAGAGGTCGATGTGCAATGTGGTACTTGCTGGTTGGCCAATAACGGCCGTCGGCTCCTCTTCCACCCCAGTTCTGCTCGCCGGAGAGGGAGAGGAGAAAAAAAGAGGGATAGAGAAAACCAAGGGCAGAGCAGAGGAGCCAGAGGGACAGGATTAGAATGGATATAAAACTGAAAATGGAATAAGCCAGCCAGAGGAGGAGAAAGATGGCTTGGGGGTATAGGCTTTTGGCCCCAGCCCCTGGACGGCTACTCAGAAGACAGAAGAGGAGAGGCAAGACAAAAGGAGAAAGAGACAGGAAAGAACGAAAGACTTGAGAAGGAAGAGAGGGGTCTACCTTCCCCGCACTGCAATCCGAAAGTTCAGCTGTTTTGGGCAGAGATGTAACCTTCTAGTGGCAGAACAGCGCAACCTAGGCAGGTTGAAGCAGCTGAGGAACAGATTCAAGCATCTCGGTCCCACTGCAACTCGCAAGGGGGGCACGTCCCAAAATACTTTGTTATACTGGAAGTGCGGATAAGGCCCCTCCTCCCTTCTCTCCCTTCACCCTGGGTGGGGAAAAAACACCCAGGAGCAGGACCCCCAAACCCCCCGGCTACCGCTTACCAGAGTGATAACCCACAGGGTTTGGGGGATTCTGTCCAATCGAAAAGACCCTCTCCACAAGGGAGGAGGAGCTAAAGTGCTATGAAGGAGGAGACAAAAGGGGGGAGTCCCTGCCAACCCCATTTCCTAACCCTAGGAGACTCCCACCACCTGGTGTCAGCCCGAACAGACTGGTCTGGACAAATCCCAGAGATCCCCAAGATGAAGGGGATGACCATTGGGAGTTCCCAAGGCTGGGACAAAGCCCTGCCCTCCCTTCCGCTGGGCCCTCTGCTGCCTTACAAAGGAACAGAGGGGCCCGAAGGCCACAGAGGGACCTCGTCCACCACTGGCCTTGAGGAGGAGGAGGGCAAACCAGGAGGAAGTATCACCCAGGGACTAAGGCCTTCTGAGGGGAAGGTGGGAGGGTGCCAGTGATGAATGGTAAAGATAAACAGGAAGATCAAGAATTATGGTAGGTATGTAATTTTCATATCCTCCCTGTGTCAATTTTCACCATTCATCACTGTCTGGGTGAGTACCGAGCCCTTCAAAGGGGATTCAGCACTTCCCTGAGGGACAGAAGTCCCTCAGCCTATTGTGGGGGAGGACCACTTGAGGAGGAGATCCACTCCAGGCCAGTTAGGCCTGTGACTGGTCAGAGTGAGGCAGAGTCCCCCGTTCCTTGGGGGAAGGAAGTTGCACTTGCAGATCCCACCTCGCCCTGCGTGAGAAAAGACTGGTCTCCCCTGGAATGCGGAGGCAAGCACCCTATGCTGGGCCAGGGATGATAACCCTAACAGACGAAGACACACCGTCCGCCTGATGCAGACTGAAGTCCCCGCTAGCCGTGAAGCTACCTCACTGGCATCACAAGATGTCCTTGCTTGGTGCCTTGCTAGCTCCAGGCCCTAAGCGGAGAAGGCGGTGGGCTGCCTGATTGCCTCCACATCAGGCAGTGATGCCAGCAGCTGATCCATCATCGACCACAGGTGCCTGTTGTAGGCAGCGTGGTGCACCTGATGAGAAGCAATGCACAACATGACCCGTGCTGAGGAGAACATGTCCCCCCCCCCCCAAGCAGTCAAACTCTGCATATTCCACTTCTGGGGGTCGGTTGCGAGCCGGGCATCTATGCCCAGAAGGGGAGTCCAGTACAGTCACTCCTGCAGAGGGGTGAGGCAGGGTACCTGGAGACCCCTGGGGTGCTCAATACCTGTGCTGGCAGTCTGGAAGGGCTGGAACTGGGGTGGACAGAATCTGCTAGGTGCGGTATGATGCTTCCTGGAAAAGTATGGACTAGGAAGGGACCACCAAGTGATACACACTGTATTCGCCGAGGAAGGTGTGCTTCATCCGCTCGGTGTTGCATCTTGCTATATGGGACAGGTGAAGGTCCCTGACAAACCTCGCAAGGAAGCACTGATACTCCATCTGATCAGCGTCGGAGGACAGATGGGCAGAAGCATCCTCTTCCTCAATGGAGGAAGATGAGGAGGCCGAATAACCCAAGGATTCAGACTCTGGCTGCAGTAGGGGAGATAGGTGGAAGACCTGCTTATCCATGGCCCTAACATATCTGGGTACTCTGCAACCTGAACTCTGAACTGTTCCCAGGTCAAAGGCCCCGAAGGACCCACATGGCCTGGGAGGAGAGGGGCTGGACGCAAAGGCAGGGGGAGACGCTTTTTACTTTAAGTGAGCTGCCTCTGCCAGGGTTGGGAGACATAGCAGGCGATCCCGGATGATGTGATCCACAGGTCAGTTCGGTCAGTGGCCGCTCAACCAGCCCGAAGCAGTCAGGACTGAGCCCTGAAGGGGGAAACTCCCCTGTGAGGAGACCGGGGCTGTATAGGGACCAGAAGGGCGACCCCAACCCCACCCAACAAAGACTCCCTTGAAGGAAACAAGAGATAGAATGTGGGCTCGGTGCTGCGACTCCTCTCTGAACCCCAAAGGGCTCCAGAGGAGGGGCACAACCCCTCGCCCTGTCCCCTCAACTACACCAACTCAGAGAAGGACCTTTTCCTTGTTCCCAGCGCTGGGGACCATACCAATCCCGCAGGCTCCTCAAGGGAGTGGCAGAAGAGGAGGTCCTCATTCCAGTCTCAGAGGGGAGGCGGCACCAGGGATGGAAGCCATCCCCAACCCCAAGATTCTAGCCACTGTCCCCTTCAGACCAAGGGCCTCTATCAGACTCTTCTCCTGGCGCTGCTTTCGGGAGCCAGCGTCAACCGCTACCACTGGAGCTGAGGGGAGGGGCACGCGGGAAGGCACAGTGGTACAGGGCACTGGAGAGCCCTCCGACTCGGAGGAGTCAGGCCGCCAATCCGGATCAGCCCCCTGATCATCCAGTTCCGCAGAGGAGGAAATCCAGAAGACCTGCAGCCTGGCTACCCTGAGGGCTCTCCCATCCTTGGTGCTGCGGGAGAGCCCAGTAGCCCTAGTGGCACTGCCCCAATCATTGGAGCCACAAATGGCCCTGGGATCTGGAACGGCACCAGTGGGTGGCACTGAGGAACCACCAGTGCTGGGCCCAACAGTTGTGGGCTGCGACACCAGGGGAGCATGCATCTCTGAGGTGACTGCCAGGGCAGTGTTCCCGTACCGGCTCCCAGATGAGCCAGACTGGCCCACCGGCACCGCGGTAGAGGCCTCCTCCATGGCAAGGCTAGAAGAGGAGGAGGGGGCCTCCTCCTCACAGGTTCATATAGAACCATGAGGGGACCAGAAGGAAGGGTGGAGAGACCTATGCTTGGAGCCTGTTGAGCAACACCGTCCCCTGGAAGTCGGCAGACCCTGCCAACTTTAAACATGCGGTACTCTAGAATGCAGCGGTCCGTGGAGAAACGGGCATTGCAGTTGTCCATGTCATGTTGACATCCAAGGCAGATTAGACAAACATCATGCCAGTCCGAAATGGAAATTTGCCGGCCACAGGGACACCGACGCACTGGAGGAAGGCTTCTTGTCCCCCCAAACCTGGCACGATGTAGTGGTAACCAAATATTAAAACAGCAAAAGCCTCTGCACCGTTAAAATAAGAAAAGGAAAGGTCTTACCAGAATCCTAGAGTAAATGTCACCGAGTGACACAGCAGCAGAAGCAGGACGGAGAGAAGGCGAAATACAGTGTTGAGTATAGCATTGCGTCTAACTAGGCCGCAGTGCTAGCCATAGTGCGCAGTAGAATTTTCCAACTGAGACAAGGTGCTGTGCTCTCAACAGCGGGAGAAGCAGAACTGGGTGGAGGAGGAGCTGACGGACATTACTGGCCAAGCTGCGAGTGCCACATTGCACATCGGCCTCGGGGGCGGCACCAGCTCCTCCCCCACGGAAAAGAAAAAAAGCTCCCACAGGGTGCAGAAGAATGGTGAAGACTGACACTGGGAAGATGTTTTTGTACTGAACAAAGAGATTGAGATCCTTCAGATCTAAAATGGATCTCAGATCTCCGGTCTTTTTGGGGACCAGGAAGAACCTGGAATAAAACCCCTAGTTTCTCTGCTGCATTGGCACCAGTTCGACTGCCTGCTTGCACAGAAGAGACTGTACTTATTTATTTCTTCTTTTGTAATTGGGTAAGTGCACTGATCCTGGGAACCATTTTCAGGCACGACCCGGGCCAGCTAGAGGCAGTTAAAATACATAGGTATTACAAGTAATAATCACAATACAGGTAATGGTACATACAATAGTGTTACAGGTGGAAGTTACAAATACAGTGCAGTAGGCAATAGGGGCATACAGTTGTGGTCACTAAAATGGCACAGACAAAAAAATTACTCACCTTAGTAATTATGTTTCTTCTAGTGGAGTCTTGCTGTATTCTGACTAGTGCAGTTAGCCCCAGCCTTTAAACTGCCCCGGAGAACAATGGGTTAACTTTTCTATGCATGGCATAGAATGTTCATCTCGAGCTCGGTTGACGTCTCTGCCTGCTGTAATTCGAACTGCAACCGTCAGATCTTTACGAGCAAAACTCACTAGGTGTTCTGTGTGGAAACTGTAACATTTTTACTAGCCAGCTGGCAGAAAAATAATGTTTTGAGTTCTCAAAGGAAGACTCAAGTCAGGAAACCCAAACACAAAAGCCAATCAAATGAAATAATAACTCACCCCATGAGAAACAGAGGTCGTAATGGGGGCACCCCTAGGGAGCCAACACTGCGCCTGCCCACCCACATCCTAAAAAATCCAGGTTCTGAGAGGGGAGGCCGGGGGGGCAGAGTACAACAAGACTGCACTAGAAGAAACAATTACTAAGGCGAGTAATTTTTTCTTCAAACAACATGAAGTCTTGCTGTATTCTGACTAGTGCAGTCTATCAAGCAGTACCTCCACGGAGGAGGGACAGAACCTACTTTGGAAATAGGCTCTGAGTACTGCTGTGCCAGGCCGAGCATCACTCCTAGCCTGGATATCCAGAGTAATACTTGGTAAAAAGTATAGACTGTTTTCCAGGTGGCTGCTTGACAAATTTCTAAGAGGGATATCCCTGGCAGCAGCCAGAAGCAACTATTACCTCTTGTGGAATGAGCCCTCGGACCTGAGGGTGGAGTTTTACCCAGTTTTCAAAGCAGAATTGTATACAAGACACAATTCACCTGGCAATAGATCTTTTGGTGGCAGGTTTGCCCTTCCCAACTTCTCCATAAGTAAGGAACAACTGGAGGGAGTCAAACCTGTGACCCTTGGTACACTCTATGTAGTAGCTAAGGGCTCTTAACATCCAAACTGTGTAGCCTCCTCTCCCCCGAGGAAGAATGATCAGTGAAGAAAACAGGGAGAGATATAGACTGATTCAGGTGGAAATCTGAAACCACTTTAGGCAAGAACTTTCTGTTAGTGCTAAGGACCACTTTATCTCTGTGAAAAGAGATGAAATCAGGTTCCACTGACAGGGCTTGCAATTTACTGATACGTGTAGCAGAAGTAATGGCTACCAAAACACAGTTTTCCAAGTCAAGTACTTAAGCTCTGCTGAGGAGAAGGTTCAAAAGGGGGTTGCATAAGCTGAGCAATGCAAACATTAAGATCCCAAGCAGGAGAAGGATCCCTAAAGGGGGGATTGGTGTGAAGAAATCCCTTGAAAAACTTACAGAATACAGGGTGGGATGACAGTGAGGAAGACTTGCCTACTGACAGGAAAGCAGAAACAGCTGACAAGTGTACCTTGACAGTAGCTGGTCTGAGGCCTAGGCCATTGAGATGGACCATATAATCCAGAACCGTAGGCAATTCAGCAGTGTCTGGAGAAATATTCTTCTTAGAACACCAAATGCTGAATCTTTTCCATTTGGAGTTGTAAGTCTTTCTGGTGGAGGGCTTTCAAGAAGCCTTGAGGATATCCAGAACCCCTTGGGAAAGATGCAGATCTGCAAACTCTAACTCTTTAAGAGTCAAGCCCTGAGATTGAGAGACTGAAGATTGGGGTACCAAATCCTCCCCTGAGATGATGTTAACAGGTTGTAATTCCTGGGAAGAGACAGGGGAAGATGGACTGCTAGGGACAGCAACAAGGGATACCATGGCTGCCTGGCCCAGTCTGGAGCAATCAGAATCACTTTGCAAGGTTGTGACCTTATCTTGACTAACATTTTGAACAGGAGAGGGAAGGGGGGAAAGCATACAGAAATTTCCCTTCCCAGTTCAGAATCAGAGCATCCAGTGGGACTGAGACAAAGACTGGGGGGTCTGCAACAAAAGAGAGGAAGTTGGTGATTGTCTGGGGCTGCAAAAAGATCCATCTCTGGAGTGCCTCATCTTGAGAAAATCACCTTCAACACCAGAGGATCCAGGGCCCATTCGTGATGGCCCTGAGATATTCTGCTCAGTGCATCTGCTAGGACATTGTCCTTCCCTGGAAGGTGAACTGCTATCAGAGAGGTTTGCAGGGAATAAGCCAGGGACCACAACTTCATTGCTTCTGTACACAAGGCCGTAGACAGAGTGCCTCCTTGCTTATTGATGTACCACATGGTGGTGGTGGTGTCTGTTCTGACCTGAACCACTTTGTTCTGCACGGATTTAGAAAAAGCTTGCAGTGCCAGAAACACTGCCCTGAGTTCCAAGAGATTGATATGTAGAAGAGATTCCTGAGGCGACCACAGTCTCCGGGTGGTGAGGGACCCCAAATGGGCTCCCCAGCCCAGCAGGGAAGCATCTGTGGTAAGGACCACTGAATGAGACTGAGTGGCAAATGGAACCCCTTGCCTCAAATTGTCCTGATCCTGCCACCATTGCAGGGCTTGGATCAGAATTCGAGTCACTGGGATTAGTTTGGTAAGGGAATCCTTTCTTTGGGACCAAAAAGCTCTTAAGTGAAACTGAATGTCCCTCATCTGGAATCTTGTGCCATGGACCACTGCTGTAGAAGTTGCCATGTGGCCCAAGAGCTGAAGGAAATGCCTTGCTGGTCGAGACACCTGAAGGGTGAATGAAGAGGCCAGCTCCATGAGAGCTCTTGCACTTTCCAGGGGAAGGAAGGCTCTTGCCTTTACTGTATCCAGTTCTGCACCTATGAAGGTGAGGAGCTGTACTGCTTCGAGAACTGACTTTGGAAGGTTGAGAAGGAATCCTAAGGAAGTGAGCACTTGCTGGGTCACCTGCAGATGTGACTTGACTTGGTCTGGAGACTGACCTACTATGAGCCAGTCGTCCAAGTATGGGAAGATGGAGATCATTTTTCTTCTTAGGAAAGCAACTACTACTGCCAGGCACTTTGTGAAAACCCTTGGGGCTGATGTTAGGCCAAAGGGCATTGCTCTGAATTGATAGTGGCCTGAGGGCAACTTGAACCTGAGGTACTTTCTGTGGGAGCACCTGATGGGAATGTGAAAGTAGGCATCTTTGAGGTCCAGGGAGGCTAGCCAGTTCGCTGGCCTTAGAGAAGGAAGGATAATTCCAGGAGTTACCATTTTGAACTTTGGCTTCGAAAGATGTTTGTTTAGATATCTTAGGTCCAGGATGGGCCACCATTCTCCTGTCTTTTTGGGGGTTAAGAAGTACCTGGAGTACAATCCTTTGCCCCTGTGTAGGGTGGGAACTTTCTCTATAGCTCTGAGAGCTAGGAGAGAAGAAACCTCTGCCTCTAGGGCAAGGGTCTCAGAGATTTGCAGGTGGAAAAGATCTGGCTCTCATCTTGGGAAATTTTTTGAAGCTGAGAACCAGTCCCTGGCTTACTACTTCCAGGACCCACTTGTCTGATGTAAGAGACTTCCAGTCCTGGACAAAGTCAGCCAGCTTGCCCCCTACTGGGATGGGAGAATCGACCCGGGCTGACCCATCAGGGTGTCTGCTTGGCAGAGGCTTTAGGCTGACGGGTGGATGCAGGCCTGTTCATCTCCCTTCTTCCTCTCCCTCTAAAGAACCCCCTCTGCGAAAAGGAAGAAGAGGAGGCCTGAGCTTGGCAAAAAGGCCTTTGGAAAGGCCTGCCCCTGGACTGCTGTCTTTGAGGAGTTGCTTGCCTTTCTTTGGCCTGAGCACTCCTGTAAGTGGTCCTGTACTCATCCATCTTCTTCATGTAATTCTCTGTCTGCTCCCCAAACAGAGAATTACCAATTTCAGGAAAATCCATGGCCTTAGCCTGGGTATCCTGTGAAAGGGTAGTACATCTGAGCCAAGCCATCCTTCGAAGAGCCACAGATGTAGCCATGACTCTTGATGACATCATTGGAGTCTACATCAGCATGAAATTGTACTTTCGATGCCTTAATCCCATCTGCAGCCACCTGCTCCAGCTCCTTGGCAAGCTGGTCGGGGGCCTGTTTAGCCAGAGCCAGCACAGTGTTCCACCTGGACTTCTGGTATCTGGCTGTATAGGCCATATAGTTAGCCTGCCTGAGTCCCAAAGATGCTGCCATGTATTGTTTCTTTGCCATGGCATCAATCTTCCTGGAGTCCTTCTCTGGGGGGGTGTAATGCCAACGGAATGTTTGCCTTATCACAGGCAGCAGCCTGCACAACCCCAACATGGCTGCATTGCTGAAAAAGGAACTCCGTGTCTGAGCCTGAGAGAGTGTACCTCTTGTCCATTCATCTGTCCACAGGAGGTATAGAATTAGGAGACTTAAGAATTTTATATGTCTGTTTCCGAAAGGATTTGTGGAGGGGAACAGACAGTCTCCTGGACTCTGGGATGTCCATCATCTCAACATAATCAGGCTCTTCCTGATCCTCTACTGCTTCCTCCACAGGAAGCTGGCGGGTCTCATCCACTTTTTTGTAAAACATGTAGTGTGAAGGGGACTCAAAGCCTAGGAGGAGAAACACCTGAAGGTCTGTCTGGGGAGATGTCTGGGTCAATAGGCACATCCAGACTTTCATAATCACCATCATCCTCATCCTCTCCCTCATCCTCCTCCGGTTCATAAAATTCTTCCAAAGTATAATGCAGAACAAGGGGAACCGACCGAACCGAGCCCCTGCCAGATGGTGCCGGTTCGGTCAGAACCGAACTAAGCGACTGCACAATCCTCATCGCCTTGGCTATCTCCTCGGTGGTCGGAGTATGAAATTCTGGGTCCGAACCGGTCGATTTGTCTTTTCTTTTTCTTTTTACTGGAACTGATTCCTCAGAATTGGCTCTCCTTTTGCCCGAAGTAGTATCGCCCTGGTCAGAGAGCACCCCTCCTGGTTCGGTCGGAACCGAACCCGGCTGGCCATCCGGTCAGCGGACTTCTGGCCTCCTTTCTCAGTCTACCTAATCTTTTCCAGGGTAGATTAGGAAAATTCTTGTAATTTGGCAGTCTGAATCGAGGTGGTCAAACCCCAGACAATAAACACAGGTGGTGTTGGGATCAGCCTTGGCAAAGACTTCCCCACACACACTGCAGTGTTGAAACCCAGTGGGCTCAGTTTTTCTTGGTTTCTCAAACATGGCCAATCCTAACCAAAGCGTACCCTTTTTGGCAATCAGCCAGGCAAGACTCCCTATCGGTTCCTGACCGTGTCCAGTGTCTGGAAAAAATGTAATTAAATCAGTTTTTTTTTTTAGAACCAATATGGACCAGTTACCACACTCTAAAGTAAGCACAAGTTTTTTTTTTTTACCTCAAATTGATCGGTTCAGCAGAACCGATCCACAATTTACAAGTTCCACACAGAAACAGAACAAAAAAACCTATCTAGTACTCACGGTACCACAGACAGAGACTTGAACCGACTAAGCGGTAACAGCAATTCGGTAGAAACCGACCGAAAACAGACACTTCAACAGACTTTTTGAACTGAGCACCAGGAGAAATCTCTGGAGCCACTGTTCAGTGAGGCAGAGTAAAGAATCGGACGGTTGCAGTTTAAACAACAGCAGACAGGGGCTTCACCCTAGCTCGTGGTGAACATTCCATGCTGGTCATGGAAAGTTTAACTCTCTGTCCTCCGGGGCAGTTGAAAGGCAGGACCTAACTGCATATGTCAGAATACAGCAAGACTTCATGTTGTTTGAATACCTAGTTGACCACCAGATCCTCAGTTAAGGGGTGTTCTGTAAAACCACACAGGAAACCGGTAGGGACTGCATACTTGCAGGCCATCTGTGCTGATGGCGCAGGACAAAGAGGCTGGATGTTGCCAAAGCTCCAAAACAGGGCCAAGAATGGTACTTCAACCAGGATAGCTTCCCCAAAGGAGTCACCCCGGTCCAGCATCTCAGTAAATGGGTACCTACCCTGTTTTTGGACAGGCTCAATTGGTAGACCTGTGGATTCAGAGATCAGACGGAGGAGCCCCATGAAGAAAGTGGGACCCTGCTCCATCGATAAATCTTCTGCCATCTCCTAATCTACCAGGCAGAAGTGCAAGGAGAAGCCCTCAGACTCAGAGGATTGGTTGAACAAAGGTCGACCGCCAGAGTTCTCGATGACCCTGTGAGGTCAGACGGGAATAACGGTGACCGACAGCTGATGCGGAAGCCCCGATGCCAAGCCGGCATCTTTAGGAGGGCCGAACTTCGTCTGCTTCAGTGGCGGCTCCACCAAGATAGGTGACCAGTTCCTGCCGAGTAGGAGAAGGTGGCGAGAGTCATGTGATGGCCAGGGTAGAGGTCGGAATCTGCTTCACCCCAGTGAAGATGAGCTGGTACCACATAAGCTCTTCATAGCGCCAACGCATCTTGCAGTGGATGCTCTCCTCGTCCGAGGAGGAAGAAGAGGAAGAACAGTGGTGGTGCCACTTGCCCGAGTGTCAAGAGCTAGATAGTCTGTCGGGCTGCTCGACCCAGGACTGCGGGATTAGGACCGCGTCCTTGATGACCCTCTGGGTCCACTGGATCCTGAGGAAGAGGTGGCGGATCAGCGGACTGGTCTATCACTCCTTGAGAAGTCATAGGACCAGAGTCCTAGAGAGGTAGGTATCGGCCTCATCTGACAACAGGTCGACTGGTTCAAGAAAAATCTTGGCAGGAAGGTAAACCTGTGTCTTCATCAACTGGCCCAACGGGGAGACCATGCAGCCAGCGGTCTGGCCAGAAGGAGCGACTGTAGTCGAAACCTCCATGGAAGCGTGGGAATCTGAGGCACGAGAGGGTCCTTGTCCAAAAGTGGGAAGGGCCTGGCACAGATCTCTGAATGCCCCTGAAAAGGAGGTACCCAAAGGGAGTGGCAAAAAGGTCTAAGCCATGGAAGCTTGAGCCACAGCCTGAGCTGCAGCTTCCTCGAATGCTGCAAGCTGTTCAGCGGACCCTGCAGCTGCAGGGACCGCCCTGCGGACGTCCTTAGATTTTACGGGAGGATTCCATTCATCTGGGTGCCACAGAGGATGCAAGGTGGGACACAGGACACATGCCTGGGATCGTGCTTGTGGCCCAGGCAGTAAACGCATATGGTGTGTGGGTCTATCCGGGACATTTTCTGCACGCAGGCACACTTTTTTGAAACCCAGCACCGACCATCACGGATTAGGTGAAGGAGTTGCATGAAGACAAAAAGTTGCAATTCCAAATTGTGTTATAAAGCAAAGGGCCTATTCAGCGCAAAAACGAGAAGGAGGGAACCTTCTTCCAGTGGAAAGGAAGATCTGACGTCACGGGACAGTGCTAGGGAAGTTACCACCTGGGTGTGCGGGAGGAGCCAGCCTGAAGACATTCTGGCAGGATTTAAAGGGGAAAGGAACACTTCCAGAAGTGTGGATAGTACACCATATTCACGTCTCTAGAACATAACTTTTCTCTTAAATAACTGAAAAAGTACCAGTCCCCGAAACAGAAAACACACACAAAAGCACTTACCTTGGTCGAAACTAACAAACCTGAAATTTTCAGCTTTCAAATCCTCATATTTTTTAGTTATCAGGTGGCAAAAAAATGTATTCAAATTTCTATTTGTTTTGTACTTCTGTAACTTTGCCCCCACTGAACCGAGCTAAATGAAATTTTCAGGATCAAGAGATCCTGGTACAAAGGTCGTGCTTTCCAATTGTCATGTAAATCGGTTGAATGGGCAAAGTTATTAAGGTGCAAAAACGAGGGTTTAACATGAAAGTGCTTACTCAACCCTAATATGCAGGTGTGACCACCTGTAGAATTCATTGCAAAAAAATGTGTTAATGCACTAGTTAGGGTAGCAACAGACATGGGGTGTGCCTTGGGGTTGTCAGTACTAACACTCACCCCATTCCATGAGTAAATAAGGTGAGATAGGTGCAGTATATGAGAATGGGGCAAGCATTAGGGTTGACAACCCCAAGGCACACCACACACCAGTTGCTGCCTGCAAGTTTGGGGTTGACTGTTCGGGTTGAAACCCTAACACCACATTTCCCTACTTTTGTCGCTTCAACCCATATTAGTTCATTAAGATAAAGTTACTTACCATAGTAACCTTGTTTCTCCCAGGGGATACTCCAATATTCATAACTCTTCTGCAGTGTGCCTGTAAGGTCAGAATGCCCAGAGATAGAATGCTATGCTAATGATGGAATCATTGGCATGTGCCACTTTTCAAATGCTGCCACTAGTCAACTGCCTACATTCTAAACCTCAGATTTCATGGACGCCTGTAAAGACAGGGCCCAAAAGATTTAAAATCAGTAAAATTTTATAATTTTAGGACTCCCACAACTAGCCTTTAACTAAAGGCAGAATATACCAAGGTATATTCACAAACAACGCAGTCTCCCAGGTCAAAATCACCTGAAAGGTGAAAAACCAATAAGACTGGTTCCTGTAAGAACCAGAATGTGGCATACATACCCTTTAAGGTACAGCATGGAATGCAGAAGCCACTGGTTCTGGAAGGGGAGGTAGGGTGGGAGAGGTACGAATATTGGAGCATCCCCTGGGAGAAACAGGGTTACTATGGTAAGTAACTTTTTCTTCTCACCCCAGAAATGCTTCAATATTCCTAACTCTTCTGCAGACTAAAAAGCAGTGCCTTTGGAGGCGGGAACAGAACCTATTTTGGAAATAGGCTCTGCAGGACAGCTGTACCAACTGGGCATCAGCCCTAGTCTGCATATCCACGCTGCAATGTTTGGTAAATGTGTGAACTGGTCTCCAGGTAGCTTCTTTACAGGTATCTATAGAGGGGACATCCCTGAGGGCTGCCAGTGCATCATCTGCCTCCCCTTGTAGAGTGGGCTCTGAGCCCTGGTTAGGCCTACTGTGACATGACAAGACTGAATACATTGGACCATGCAGCGAGACGTGGACCTTTAAATGCTGGATTAACCATTCCCATAAATGAGGAAAATGTGTCTTGTCCTGCCTGTGGCGCTTAGCAGCTGCCATGCAGTAGCTGAAAGCTCCCTTGCATCAAGACTATGCAATATACTCACCCAGAACAAGAATGCTCAGTAAAGGAACACTGAGTGATACATAGCTTGGTTCAGATGGGAGTCTGAAACCACTCGGAGAAGAAATTTCCTATCAGTTTTAAAACCAACGTTATCCCTGTGAGAAGGGATGTAGTCCTGTGTAGTGCATAAGGCCTGAAGGTCACTAATTGGTCCGAGTGAGGTGACAGCCACTAAAAGTAGTATTTGCCATGTAACACAGTTCAGTGCTGCTGAAAACATGGGCTCAAAGGAAGAACCCATGAGCTTGGCAAGACAAATGTACAGGCCCCATGCTGACACCGTTTCCCTGACATGTATCCTTATATGTCAGGAATAGCTGTTTTCTGCCCTGCTTGTGGGTTTTAACGGCTATCAAGTACTAGCTAGAAATTCCTTTGACATCCAGGCTATGGGGTCTCCTTTCACCAAAATTACAGTGTTGAGTGAAAAAGACAAACAAGGTAATGCTTTGGTTCAAATGGGATTTAGGAACCACTCTAGTAATAAACCTGTTTGTTCTCATGACCACTTTGTCTCTGAGGGGTGAGATGTAGTCCTGTTTAATGGGACAAAGAAAACTGTGCCATGCGACATACCTCAAATGAGCTGCATGCATAGGTTCAAAAGGGGAAACCCATGAGCCAAGGTATGCACATATTTAGCTCCCATGCAGGTACTGGTTTCCCTGTGAGGGGTGCAGGTCGACCAGGCCCTTAAAGAATTTTTTTTAAACGGAGTATAAAATTAGAAAGATACTCTGCAACTGACATGTAAGCAAAAAACAAATGCTTTTTCTCTTTTTTTTTTTTTAAATACTGGGCTGTAAGCCCATTGATTGTAAATAGATAAAACAGTGCAGCACAGCTGGGGTACCAGTCTGTACTGGTATGCCAACAGAAAAACCTTTCACTTTCTGTAACATAGGTACTGCTAACAGAAGGCTTTCTGTAATCCCTTAAAATGTCCATGATACCTTAGAAAGATACAACCGCAAGCATGCATATTCTAGATTTCCAAAACCTCTGAGTGAGTTGAGGTTGGAGTAAAGGAGCCTCCCTCTATTGAAGGCAATAAAGTGTGCCTTTTGAGGGATATGCCTCGACTCAGCCACAGACATGGAGGATAGCAGAATGTAACATGGCGTCTGGCTCAGTTTGGTGATACAGAAACTGTTAATACTGATTTGGGCTTCAGCCCAAGCAATGCGCTGTACACCAAAGAGGGGGAAGAAGGTATGTGAAAGCATACATGTGCCTACTGACCAAAACAAAGCCAGAATATCCAGGCAGACTATTTCCCGATCAGCTGCGCAATAGTACTGTGACAAGTGGTACTTCTGGTGGGATACGAACAAGTGTACCACTGGAGTGCCCCACTTCTTAATCACTTAAACCACCTAACTGCTCAAGGCCCATTAGAAATGAGCCTGGTTGATTCAAGTCAGGGTACCTGTCAATGTATTATCCTTACCTGGCAGAAGAAAAAACCTGTCAGGAAACCCCACAGAGTATACTAGACTCCATATGTTCATGACATCTATGCAGGAAGGATTTGACCTCATCTCCTCCTGCTTATTTATGCAGTGTGGAGGTATTGTATGGTCTGACCTGTAGTAGTAACCAGGGCCCCTAGTGCTCTGCGGCAACATTTTCTGATTTCTGTGGCAGGGCTCCTTGACTTCTGCGGCAACATTTTCCGATTTCTGCGGCATGATTTATTTCTCTGGCAGAACGTAGTCCTGCCATTGGCTAAATATGATGTGATGTCATTGATGACATCACATGCTGAGCTCGGAGGAGGGGCTTCAGGATAAATGATATGGGAAAGAAAGCCTGACGCTATGGAAAAACAGTATATTTGAATGGAAATTCACCAAAACAATAAATTCTGCGGCACTATATATATTCTGCATCATGATGCAAATTCTGCGGAAAAATTCCGCAACCGCAGAATCGCAGAATTCCAGGGGCCTTGATAGTAACACTACTCTTAGCTCCAGCACATTTATCCACAGGAGTGATTCTGCACCTGACTATATGCATAGGATGGTGTGAAACCCAAAAGAGGGAATCCCACTCTAGTAGGGATGCATCTGTTGCCAGAACTGGTAGGGATTCTTGCTGATAAAGGAAACCCATAGTAGGTTTCCCATTTTCACCCTTAGAGGGACAGTAACAATGGTCTTGTTACTAGGATTAGTTTTGAAACGGGGTGCTCACCCTGACCCCAGTAAGCCCTGAGATCAAATTAAATGTCCATCATCTGTAACCTGGATTCCAGGACTGTCAGTGGCAGGTGCCATATGCCAGTAGGGGAAGAAACTGTGCTGGAGTATTTAGTTTATTCAGGTTGGTTAATCCTGCTAACCATGGGATACTCCTTGATCTGCTCAGAGGCCGGTAAGGCCCTGCCTTGCAGGGTATCTAGTTCTGCTCCCATGAACCATAGAGGTTGAGCAAGCTGGGGACAGACTTTCTAGAGTTATGAAGAGCCTGAGGCTCCAGGAACCCTTGGGTGAGTTGCAGATACTTAGACATGTTGGGATGAGTTACAACCCACAGCTAGTGATCTAGGTAAAGGAAAAACTGCAAAGTACTATGAACTTTGGCTTTGTTAGGTGCCTAAAACAGGCACCCACATCCCATTTTCTTTGTGGTACCCTTTGTTGTCATGGAGCAGGGTCCACTGTACTTGACAGTAATAGGTTTAACAAACCTGCTTTTTTTTTTAATGGGGGGGGGGGTTCATATCAATTCCGGAAGTACCACTGCTATGGCACTGTAGTTGCAAAGGTGCATTCATGGTCTGGTAACCAAAGGAGCCTGCTGTGGAAAGCTCTGCCTCCCATTCCACGTGATTTACTGGGAGGGGAAGTCTCTTCTTGTGCAGAATTGCTACTGTATTGGATTTGTGCACCTTTAATGCCCTAACCCTAGGACACCTCAAAAATTCTCTCTTCAGTCTTGTACAGAGTACCTGAAAAAAGCATAGACAATTCTTTTAAACTTTTATCTTTTCCCCCAAAGAGGGGGTTACCCTCAGCTGGGAAATCTAGAGTCTTGGTTTGGGTATCCTAAGTGAGGTTTGTGACCTGCAACCTGGCAAACCTCTTCTACCCATTGTATTTACCACCCCTGGTACTTTAGAATCAACAGACATTGAGACCGATATTGGCTCCAAACCAAAATTAGCTGTTTCAGCTAGGTCATCTGATAGAGGAGTCTGGCCCTTGACTACTACAGTTGGGGCAGACTACCTTAACTTTGGTACTGACATAAGCTTGAAAGTTTGCCTGCCTGACAGCTAGGAAAACTGATAAATGCCAGGGGTGTCTATGCCTTGTCACAGGCTATCACTTGTACTACCCCTTAGTGGCAGAGCAGGAGGATAAAAAAATAAATCTAGCCCCTCCTTATCCAGTTTATTTCTTGTACAGCCTCTTATCAAGAAGGGAGATGGAGCTTAGGAGTTTGTAAAATCTTGAAAGTACCCTCCTTGATGAATACATCTATTCACAGGAAGGAGAAGGTTTTGGTGGGTGTCAGCCCAGACGTATCTCACAATTGTGGAGTGTGAGGAATAATCCTCAAGCTCTGTGGAAAGAATCAAACTCCTATTTAGAGAAACAACCTAGGTTTAATAGGTTCCCCTTTGTCCTTTTCATCAAACACATATTTCTCCTCTGTAACATTAATAGTAAAATAAACAAAGAAGACAGCAGTTTCCAGAGGTCTTCTACTCAAAAGCAGACAGCCTTTGTAAGCTTGAATAATCTTTAGCAACCTGCAATCTGCAGGAGTTGGCAGGCATAACAGACACAGAAGTCCCCAAATGCTTGAGGTTCTGTGTGTAGTTTCCTCTTGATTTTAGAGGGAACCAGGGAGTTAGCCAGTTCAGCAAGCCTCTTAAAAACTGCTTGTACACCCAGGCCGTCTCAGGGGTAGCAGTAACAGTAGTTATTATTGTGGTTTTACCCACAGTTATTCAGGGTGTCGGCTGGTCAGAGCTCGAGGGACCCTGAGGTGGTGACATTTTTCTTCTTTTAGCCCTATTCAGGCATTTTTATCAATAATTCTGCTAAGACATGAATGCAGGTGTCATGCTGCTGAAGCGTCCATATCTCAACAGAATTCATCACACTCAAAAAACCTTAAAAACCTGGAGTATCAGTTTTTTCTTTTCAGTTTCTAGGTGTAAAACACAAACTTTGCAACCGCTAAACATCTGTTTTAAATTAAATGTAACTAATGGAGTTTTTTGTTAGAAAACTGATAAATATAAAACAAACCTTGGTTTACCCACGCTTATACCAAACTGAGAGAAACTGAGGAAACACATAATTTAACACTAAACAATTTATGGATTAGCTTAAAATGATAAAGAATAGAGGCAGCAAATGAAAAATAATAAATACTTATGTATATTTTATAAGTTTTCACATGACGAAACGAGATGATGAAGAGAGGATCTCCAGGCATCTAGTCTTGACAAACAGAGAGAAAAATCTGAGGGTTAAAATGTAGGCAGTCGACTAGTGGCAGCATCTGAAAAGTGGCACATGCCAATGATTCCATCATTAGCATAGCATTCTATCTCTGGGCATTATGACCTTAAAGGCACACTGCAGAAGAGTTAGAAATATTTGAGTATTCCTGGGGTGAGAATGACTTTTTTTGCAATGAATTTCCTTATTTTTTGAGATACTATACTCATAATATTATTGATCTGTGGGAGACCAGGGCCTGAAGGGCCTTGCGCTGCCATCAATCCATAATTTTTCAGATAGCATAACCATATCCTTATTTGCCTATGGGAGGGACCTGCGCTCCCATCCTTCCATAGAGCCATATATGTATGTTGATGTGGAATCACGGGGCCCTCTGGACCCGGTGCTTACAATTTCAGGAAAATCACAACTAAACTGTCACCATAACCTTCTTATTACCCCACCTCATGGATCCGGTACTGAAAATTCCAAATCCCTGCCAAAACGTGATTCTGTGCAACCACAACACTATTCCATGCTACAGGTGAGAAAACAGTTTGGCCAGGATTTGAAAAAGGACAGCAGTGACATTCATGAGGTAGTGTAAAAATATGGCTACACTGAAAATTTGGGGTCAAAATGCCAGGAGTTACGAGCGAGTGCAGCAACATTTCAACAGATGTGCATAACTTTGGCACCGTTACATATTTTGACCCCAAATTTTAAACATACCATTCTTATGATTCTACCTCATGAACAAGGGCAGTGAAAATTTTCAAATCCCGCCTGAAAGGATATCTTAACAAGTGACCACAAAACGCCTTTTCAGCTGGATTGCTGTAATTCTACTGACACTGTTCATGAGGAGAGGTCTCAAAAAGGCCATGTTGAAAATTTTGCATCACAATATGAAAAAAAGTTATGCATCAAACTTGAAATCCCCACTGAAATACACTGAACTGCACTTACATTGCTTTCTCATATTGCAGTTGGCGGTTCCAGCAGCAAGGCGTGTTTTCCATAGGAGTGGATTTTCAGCTTGGCAACTGCTCAGGTGAGAGGGTGTGTGTGGGTGCCGAGTGGGAGGCGGGGGGTCAGATCGGCGAAAGACCATTTTCTTCTATACAGATTTAAAAAAAAAAAAAAAACAACACTGAAGGACTGTTTTCCTCATTGCAGTTCGGGACGGCGATTGGGGTGTGTGCCTCTAGACAGAAAGGAAATAAAAATAACTATGGGAACAGCGATCAAAAGCCACTAGACCCCAGGGAATCAAACGGCATGAAAGGGAGGGCACCATTAGACTCCAGGGAAAACATAACAGTAAATAATAAAGGATTTTCTTCTCATGAAAAGGGATCTTTTTTCATAATTCATGATACGATAAGAAAAAAAATGACTTACCATAGTAATACTGTTTCTTCCATGGGATCCCTCAGTATGCTTCACTAGTGCAATTATGCCAGCTGGGTTCAGCTGCCCAGGAGGTGGAGTCATGCTAATGATGCCAAGAAATCAGCCAATCAGGTTATAGTAAAAGTGCTGCTTGTAGGTGCTGCTGTACTTCCAGTCAGATTAATTTCTAAGCCTGAGGGGCAAAAGGCCCCAAACCCTAAACATATGCTAATACTATAGAAAAATGAAAAACAAAGAAAAATGGCACTTGTCTCTAGGCTAACTATATACACCATGCTTCACCGAAGAGACATTACACATTTTATTGCTATACAGTAAGAAATCTGGCCTAAGACAAAGACTGCAGAACTATTTCCAGCCAGGTTATGCGAGGAGAGGCTGGGTGGGAGATCAAGTATATGAAGGAATCCCCTGTAAGAACCAATATTACTACGGTGAGTAATGTTTTCTTCTCGCCCCAGGAATTCCTCAGTATGCTTCACTAGTGCAGACTGCAAAGCAGTGTAGTTGGGAGGAGGGAACAGAACCTACTTTGGAAACCAGTTCTACAGAACTACAGTGCCAGATCTGGAATCTGATCTAGACTGTACATCCAAGCAATAGTGCTTTGTGAAAGTGTGCATCATCTTCCAGGTAGCTGCTTTACAGATGTCGAACAAGGGAATGTCTCTTGCTGCTGCCACAGAGGCTGCAGTGCCCCCGGGGCACTGAGGTGGCTGTCTGCCAGTCTTACTGTAACAGAACTGGATACAGGAGACTATCCAATGTGAGTCAGTCCTCTTAGAGACTGGCCTGCCTTCACCCATGTCACCATAGGTGAGGAACAGTTGGATGTGCGAGGACCTGAGCTACTTAAGTAAGCTCCAGGTAGGTCAGTGCCCTTTTGACATCTAGGCTGTGAAGCCTGCGCTCACCAGAAGTGTACTAGTCTGTGAAAAAGACAGGGAGCGTTACAGACTGGTTCAGGTGAAATTCAGACACTACCTTGGGATGAAATTTCCTGTTGGTCCTGATAACTACTTTACTCCTATGGAAAATAATGTAGTTCGGTTCAGTACAAAGAGCTTGCAGCTCTCAAATCCTTCTGGCTGAAGTGATAGCTACTAGGAAGACAGTTTTCCAGGTGACATATTTTAAGTTTGCAGTAGCCATGGGCTCAAATGGAGACTCCATCAACTCAGTCATACAAAGCTTCAAATCCGGGGGGGGGGGGGAGAACAGGTTCCCTAAGTGGTGGACAGGTTCCCTAAGTAGGGGTTAAAAGTGCAGCAGGCTTTTAAATAATTTTCTTAAAGATGGAATGAGAAATTAAAGACTTCTCCTTATCAACAAATAGGCCGAAATGGCTGCCAAGTGAACCTTCAGAGATAAGGCTCTAAGGCCTGACGCTTGCAAGTGTACCAAATAGTGTAGTCTGGAGGACAGGCTAGCCTGCAGAGTGTTAATCTGCCTGTCTTTACACCAGAAAGAAAATATCTTCCCTTTGGAAGCAGAAGTCTTTCTGGTACTTAGTTTCTTGGCCAGACGAAGGATTCTCAGGACTTGCTCTGAATATTGAGAGTCAGGGAATTCTAGCTCTACAAGTACCAAGCTTTAAGGTGAAGAGACTCTATGCTGGAGTATGCTATCCCCATCTGGGGCAGGGTCAGGAGACTGAGTGGGAGGCAGGCGAATGGGCCATTTGACTGAGAGGTTGAGAAGCAAGGTTTACCAAGGCTGCCTTACCCAGTCTGGAGCCACCAGCATCATGGTTGCTGGCTGGCTTCTCAGTTTCAGCAGGACCCTGAGAATCAGGGGAAATGGAGGGAAGCATACAGGAACCTCCTTGTCCAATCCAGAGATAGGGCATCCAATGGTACTGAGCCCAGAGCCGGAGGCCTGCAATAGTACAGGGGAATTTGGTAGTTGTGTTTGGAGGCGAAGAGCTCCATCTCTGGAGTGCCCCACCTCCTGAAGACTGTGGTCAGCACCTGTCCATTTAGGGTCCACTCATGGTGGCCCTGATGAGGCTCAGGGAAGTCTGCCAGCACAATGTCCTTGCTTGGCAGGTGAATGACCATGAGCTGCATGTCCAAGGAACAGGCCAGAGACCTCTCTGGCCTGTGTGTGGAGCTTTGTGGATCTTGTGCCCCCCAGCATGTTGCTGTAGAGCATAGCAGTGGTGTTGTCTGTCCTGAGTTGGACAGACTGACCTCTGAGCTGGGGAGCAAAGGCTTTAATAGCTAGGTACACGACTGAGTTTGAAACACAGAAGTTGACAGCAGATAAAGACTGCAAGGCCCATCCAATCTGCCCATTTCTTCTCTACCTTAGGAATGTGCCATCCGCCTTTGCTCTGTCAATGACCTATCTATTCATACTCATTTGTATTGCTCCCTTATGACTATCCCATGCCTGTCTGAAGCCCTGCACTGTACTCATATCCACCACTTCCTGAGGTAGGCCATTCCATGCATCCACCACCCTTTCTGTGAAAAAGAACTTCCTCACAGTACCCCGTAATCAGCCTCCCTCTAATCTCATGCTGTGTCCTCTTGTCCTGCTATTTTTCTTATATTGAAACATTTTACTCTTTCACCTTGTTAATGCCCTTAAGGTGTTTGAATGTTTCGATCATATCACCTCTCTCCCTCCTTTGCTCTAGGTATACATATTAAGCTCCGTTAATCTGTCCTCATATGTTTTCTGATGCAGTCCCTGCACCATTTTGGTTGTCCTTCTCTGGACTGCCTCAATTTGGTCAATGTCCTTGTGAAGGTGTGGCCTCCAGTACTGCATACAGTACTCCACACGGGGCCTAACCTGTGTCTTGTAAAGAGGGATGATTACTTCCCTCTTATGACTTGTGATACCCCTATTAATACACCCCAACTTCCCCCTAGCCTTACCTACTGCTTTAGTGGTCTGCTTGGATGATTTCAGGTCATCTGTGATGATGATGCCCAAGTCTCTTTCTTCCCTTGAGACTGCCAGCAACTCCCCTCACAACCTATAAGTGGCTTCAGGGTTTCTCTTCCCTATGTGCATGATCTTGTACTTATTTGCATTAAACCCCACTTGCCACTCTTATGACCATTTTGCCAGTTTATCCAGATCTCTTCTTATTCTGCCCACCCCATCTGGATCATCTACTCTGCTGCAGATCTTGGTGTCATCTGCAAACAGACAAACCTTACCCTCTAGTCCATCTGCAATATCACTGATGAAGATATTGAAGAGGACTGGCCTCAAGACTGATCCCTGAGGTACCCCACTTGTGACTTGCATCTCTTCTGACTGTATACTGTTTACCACCACTCTGTTTTCTGCCCGTCAACCAGTTTGCCACTCAGTTGACCAACTTCTGACCCACCCCGAGAATACCCAGCTTATTAATCAATCTTTTATGTGGAACAGTATCGAAAGCTTTGCTGAAGTCAAGGTAGGCGACATCAACTGCTCCCCCTTGGTCCACCACTCTGGTTACCCAGTCAAAGAAATCTATGAGATTAGTTTGACAGAACCTTCCTGTTGTAAACCCATGCTGTCTTGGATCCTGTGCTCCTAAGGATTTCAGGTGTTGCACTATCCTTTCCTTAAGCAGTGCTTCCATAATCTTGCCCACTACTGAGGTAAGACTGACTGGTCTGTAGTTCCCTGACTCCTCCCTACCACCACTCTTGTGGAGCGGGATCACATGAGCCCTTCTCCAGTCTTCCGGGACCTCTCACGAGCTCAGAGACTAAACAGTTCTGAAAATGGCTCTGCTAGTTCCACCCTTAGCTCCTTAAGTACCCTGGGATGTATGCCATCAGGTCCCATTGCTTTGTCCACCCTGAGCTTATCGAGCTCTTGTAGGACTTTCTTTTGTGAAGAGACTAGTGCTCACCTCCTCCCCGTGTCCACAGTGCTGAGCCAGGGCCCTGCCCTACCTTCTCTTCAGTAAATACTGAGCAGAAGTATCTATTTAGGATAGATGTTTTTATATGATTCTCCTCCTTATACGCTCCCTTATCCCCTTTGATCTTAGCAATACCTCCTCTGGACTTTCTCTTTTCACTAATGCATCTATAGAAAGTCTTGTCACCTTCTTTTTACTGTTTGTGCTAGTATTTCCTCGGTTTGGGCCTTTGTCTGCCTTACTGCCTTCCCTGCTTCCCTTAGAGAAGTTTGGAATGCCTCCCTAACTTCATCCCGCTGCATTCCCTTATATTTCCCGAAGGCCAGCCTTTTGGCTCTGACCTTTTCTGCTACAGTTTTTGAGAACCAAAGTGGTTTCCTTCTTCTTTTGCAATTCCTTTTCTAACACAATGGGATGTTGCTTCAAGTATGCTGGACGAAATGGATGAGTCTGTCACCCAGTCTGGTCAGGTGTTCCTTGGTCTGCACAATTGACCGGCTGGTGAGATAGTCCCTTTGTGTACCAGGACATCAATGTTTTCTCCTGCTTCCTGTACAATTTTAGCAATGCGGTCAATGTCTCTCCGTGCTGATGTACCTGCGAGACATCTGACCATTACCACTGGCTGGAGATAGGTATCAACTCCCCGAATCATGGAGTCTCCTATGATCAGAAGTTATTTGGATTTCCTTTTTGCTTTTTTCTTTTGGGTGAGTTTTGTTGAGCTAGCTACTGTGCTTCAGTGTCCTCTGCCCCTTTGTTTGACTTCGGAGATAGAGGCAGATACCCGTTTGTAGTTTTTATATGGTTTGTGGAGGTGATAAGTTGGAGAGCACCTAGTGATGGGGCACCCGATTTGCCCCTCTTAACCAGCTACCAACCTCCCAGACCAAACTACCCTCTGCGGTCGAGGTGCTTCTGCTGGATGTTGGGGAAATGGCAGGCAGTTCTTATAATATAATTCCACCTGAATATGTGATTTGAGGTGCGCAATCTCTGCCCACGCTGCCTGGAGCTGAGCCCTTATATCTCCAATGGCCCAGCATGTAGGACAGTGTCCTAAATCCTGTAAAACTGCCCTTCTGAAAAGTGTCCCGCAGTATCTGCAGTTAATAATATCCATTCCAGATAAGTTGCTGGGTTTATAACCTGGTCAAAGTAATTAGAAGGAGGAAAATGAAAGCAAAAGTTTGATTTTGTTTGTTTTGTATAACTTGTTATAACAAATTAAATTACTAGTACCCCTGTAAATAAAGTCACTGTGTGGACACCCCTCTGATCCACCCCTTCCTGCTTTGCTACAGGAAATGTCTTGACTGTACTACCCTATAAAAGGAGTGCTGTGGGGGATGGGTGGCTGGGCCCTTCCCCTGCCAAAAAAGAATAACCACGGATGAAAGAAACAAGAAGATAAGAGCAGAAACAATCAGCCAGCAACAAATGCAATAGCCCTGAAAGCTTATCCTAATGATAGATAAAACTGTAAAACCTATAAAGCACCACCTGTAATAATTTCACAAAAGATATACCCTGTAAGAAACACTTTGCTACAGAGAAAAATAAAGCAGTAACAGAAGATGTACCTTGAAAAGACGATCTGAATCAGAAGATTACAGCAGTAATCTGTAAGCACACACCTGTAGGTACATCCTGTAATAATGCCGCAGAAGGTACACCCAGCAACAACAATTTGGATCAGAGAAAAATAAAGCAATAATATGTTAGCAACAAACAGTAACAATCCCTGTGAGTACAAAAGAAAACACACAGTCAATCTGCCTAGTCAAAAGAAGCCTTAATACTCTTCCTTGCTCTGGTAAGGTTCTTTGCTGTGTCCTTACAAGCAACCTAGAAGGAAAAAGCTCAGGTGAAGCTTTGAGGAAATTTATGTGACACCTGGACTCTCTGGGAGACCACACCCCACTTATGGACAGGTCTGCCAGATGTGCACCCCACACTAAGAGGAAAGCATCTGTAGTAAGCACTCTGAAGGGTTCCCTCTGTTGGAAAGGAACTCCTTCCCTGAGGCTGCCTTTGTCCTTCTACCAGTCTAAAGCTTGTGACTGGAACCAGTTTTGATAGGAGGTCCCCTCTTGAAACCAATGGGCTCTGAGATGGTACTGAATATCCCTCATCTGGGACCTGGCCCGTCACTACAGTTGTAGTAGATGCCATGTGGTCTAGAAGTCTCAGGAAGTGCCTGGCTGATCTTGGTTGGCCCAGGACAAACGAGTGTGCCAGGGTCTGGAGGTTTTCCACCCTGTTCAGTGGGAGCAGGGCTTTGCCTTGCTCTGTGTCTAGCTCTGCTCTGATAAAGTCCAGGAGCTGAACTGGTTCAAACAGGGACCTTTCTGTGCTGATCAGGAACCCAGGGACTCCAGGGTGCACTGTGTGAGGTTGAGGGAGTCTCTGACCTTTTGGGGAGACTTGCCCATCATCAGCCAGTTTTCCAGGTGGGGAAGACAGTCTTCTGATATAGGCAGCGACTACTGCCAGGCACTTTGTGAAAAGTCTGGAGGCTGAAGAAAGGCCGAAGGGCAGAGCTGCAAACTGCTAGTGACCAGAGGGCAGCCTGAATATAAGATACTTTCTGTGAGAGGGCTGATTGGAATGTGAAAACAGGCATCTCTTAGGTCTAGGAAGGCTAGCCAGTCTCCCTGTTGTAAAGAGGGAATCACCACTGACAGGATGACCATCTTGAATTTGGGATTGACCAGGTACTTTGTTAGGTGCTTGAGATCTAGAATGGGTCACCAGTTCCTGTTTTTTTCTTTTGCGTAGAAAGTATCTGGAATAGAAGCATTTTCCCCCATTGGGAGAGAGGAACTCTTTCCACTGCATTTGCTGCCAGTAGACACTTTAACCCTGACTCCAGCAGAATTCTCTCTGTGGAGGGTTAGAGGTTTTACACTCCTATGATCCTGCTAAGTTGGAGGTAGTGGGGG
Organism: Neoceratodus forsteri; assembly: GCA_016271365.2. NCBI lineage: Eukaryota > Metazoa > Chordata > Ceratodontiformes > Ceratodontidae > Neoceratodus > Neoceratodus forsteri. The sequence continues at coordinate 430,674,839 of CM028131.1, forward strand.
CACCCATGCTTATACAGGGCTATGATGTTGGAGCCTGATGTCAGGGTGGGCAGCCCCTGCTAGACTGCTGCAGAAAAGGTTCCGTGGAATCCTAGTGCCTGACGGCTAAGTTCCATAGGTGTGACCTGATGACAAGAGATATCCCCAAAGAAGATGAGTAGCTTCTTAAAATTTGGGGCAAACCCATTCCAATTAATACTTCAAGTCTTCTTACAGAATGACTACACCAACGGACAACTACCAGCACAGCTGTGTAGACCACCTGCTTTGGCAGTGAGACCTCGATGGGCCTCAAAGTGGCACCTGAAGGGGTGACAACCAAAGCAAGCAGGACCCATGCCGGCTCAACAGAGGGTACCAGCTGAGCTGTTGCCTCCTGAGACACCACCAGGAGAACCAGCGTCTTCGAGATTAACAAATCCTCGACCTCCCGTTTAGACCGCTGGTTGACCAGCTCAATAAAAATCTCATTCTGCTCCTCAACCAGAGTTCAGGTCGCAAGCTCCGACAGGATAGACCTGGAAGCCTCAAACTGCCCCTCTTCCAGTGAAAGCTCAGCCAAGGTCAACCGGCTGGGGGAACTGAGGAAGCAGAAGTAGCATAAGTGCTGTCAGTCTCAGAATCAGAATGGCACTTCTTGTGCTTATTACTGTAGGGTGTGCGCTGACCAAAGATCTGAAAGACCAAGTATATTTCATGGAACTCAGAGCAGTGCACAAATGGCCCTTCAGCCATGGACCAGGCCAGGACATCCACTGTGAATGGAAAGCCCAACCCCTCCTCTCCCTCAAAGACTAAGCTGTGGCACTGATCCAGCAGCCACTGAGGAAGAACTGCACCTTCTATTCCTCAACTGACTAAGGAAGCATGGCCTGGCAAGAACTGTACTGATCCATGCCATGATGTTTCCCCAGGTAAGAGAGGCATGTGTCATGTGAGTCTGTGACAGACATCTTACTGCAATGCATACAGTGCTTCAACCCAGGCTTCAGACCATCTCAAAAACAGTAAACGGAGTGTGAACATAAATAGGAGATGCACTTCGTAAGTTGAAAGACTTTAAAAAAGTTGGAAGTTCACCAAACACTGGCTGTCACTGCATGTCCCTGCACCCAGGGAACAAGCATTGGAAAAAGCCAGCCCCCTAGCATGATGACCCGCTCTGCTGCCATCTCCACTGTTCTTGACGTCCGTCCAAAGGAGGAGGCCCCTGCCCCCATGGCCCCGACTGGGGACAGCGGGGCTTCTGCTAACAGTGTCTGTTGGGACTGGAGGCTCTCCTGGTGGCCCCACCTGGGGGGGGGGGGCAAGCCTAGGCATGGCAGGTAGTGCAGGTCCAAGGATTGGGGGGAACTGGAACAAAGAAAAAAAAAGTTGGAAGTTTACCAAAGAAATTAGTGCTTGAAAACTAGAATCCTCCCACATGCAGTGCTGTGGGAGGAGACCTGTTCCTTCCAGTGGAAAAGATTAGACATTGAGGAGATTGAACTGGAAGACGTACACCACAGGTGGTGGGAGAAGCTTAACCTGAAGACACCCGGTGACTGAGCTGTATCCAGTAGGACTGTCAGTGTGTAGATGTAAACTGAATCCACGCTGGTAGAAGAAAAGTTACTTACAGTAACTCTACATCTTCAAGAATATCTTCTACATAGAGTAACACTCTTTGGTCTTGGAGCTGGAGGCGAGAGGACCCTGCAAGAACTGAATCATTTGGCATCAGCAGCCCTGGCACCAACAATGCACCCGCAGCGTATACAGTGGCACTGGCCCAGTTGCCTCAGGGCCTTTTTTACTCAGGAAGAAGAGCCAGCTAACAATGAATAAAGAACTAGGGGCCTAAGATACCCCATTGGTCCCTGTAAAATGGGAGAAAACATCAAGTGTCTTTACAACCCATACCTATCCGAGAAGGGGGGGGGAATAATACAAAAGAGACTGAAGTGGGTCCAGTGGATAGAGGGTGGCTGAGTGTTACTCTATAAAGAAAATATTCTTAAAGATGTAGAGTTACGATGAGTACCTTTTTTAAATCTTCCAGGAATCAATTGTCTCCAGGAGGTACCACCTGACACTGAGAATGTATGCTTTCGAAAGAGTGTCTCTGCTGAAGGAGATGGCCTTGAAGATCTCCATTTCACAGCCTTGTGATATGATCACCAGAACCCAGGAGTCAGTTATTGTTTGGGGCCATCTCTCAAAGATATTCTGATGGCAACCTCCTCGGGCCTGGGGGAATGAGATGGGCCTGCAAATCCTCTTGCTATGAACCCACCCTTTCAGTTGGAACTACAGAAGCACTCATGAGAGAAAGAACCTCTGTTCAGAGAGTTCTTGAAATCATTGTATGATCCTGTGTTGCACTGATTGCCGTATACTGAAAAGAAATGAAAATTGCTTCTGGGGTAGCACATACAACTAGAGTCTTTCCCCTTATAAAACAAATTAAGAGTTTTGCTGACCCATAGACTCAGGCAGCTGAAAGTACCGTTAGGCAAGAATTTACCATAACAGTAGATCTTTGAGAGAATCTCTCATCAGGCCACAACCTATGGAACTCTACCCACTAGGTGCTAGGACCACATGGAAACTTTTTGGCTAGCTGTCTTCTAGGGCCATCCATGGCAATGTCATATGCAGAGCATCTCCTCCTGGGGAACCATGGGAGAGCTAGATGTTCCCACCACTAGGCAAGTGGAAAACAGAAGGGAGACCACCCTTGAGTGAGAGACAGGAACCGAGAAGCTCTGAGTCCAAGAGGGACGGAGCATGAGACAGCATGGTCTGATAACAGATTCTCTCGAAGATCTACTACTACGGTAAGTTCTTACGTAACTGTACTATCATCTTCGAGGATGTCTCATCAAACCACCTGTGGAATGGGGTGAGGTGATAGACTTTAGGACCCTGAGGAACAACTATGGACTACATATCGCTGATCATTTTAGATATCTGCAGGTAAGATATTATATCCACCACTGCCGCAGAATGGATCCTCGGGGGGATAGGTTGACCCCCTTTATAGAGAGCCTCTACACAATATTAACTTCACAGAAAACATTAAGTTTCATCTCTATGCTTTATAAAGCCCTCACGGGTTTAAGGAAGGACCCTCTAAATAAAGTTAAAAGGAGATGGAAAGAGGAGGGGCGGGTGGGTCTACGGGAAATTAGCTGGGACTCAGTATTCAAGTTGGCTTCTAAAACCACCTGTTCACCACTCTGGCAGGAATTCTGTTGGAAGGTGAGGGTACGTTATTTTCTCTCCCCTTTGTCACCGAGTAAAAGAACCCCAGATAGGCACCCGAACTGTTGGAGATCGTGTGGGGAAACACAGGTGGACTACCTGCATGTTTTCTGGCTCTGTTCATGGCTTGGGCCTTTCTGGAGGGACGTATCTCGGGCACTGGCTGAGTTGTTTGCCCTGGACGCCCCCCTGGACTGGCCAAACCTCATACTGGGAGAGCCCCCCCAAAACCTGACTAGAGCTGACATGCTGTATCTCTGGGCCCTCCTCTTGGCGGCGACCCACAAATCTATCACTAGGTTGTGGTTGAAAAAAGACCCTCCCACCATAGGTATCTGGACACAACTGGTCCAAGAAATTGCAGAAATGGAAGAAATAACTTACAAGATAAACCATAGGACACAGGTGTATGTTCGGAGATGGACGAGATGGGAGATCTGGCGAGAGTCAGACGAGAGAGTGAGGTCGGTCCAGCCTCCCTGAGGTTCCACTCAACCGGACACCTGTTTAAATCCGACCACAGAAGCCTCCTGAATAGGTCTTGGAGGCGGGCAGCTGCTCAGGGGATGGTCTATTTTGTTGTGGGAAGAGTACAACTAGATAAACTATCTAATGCTTCTGGTGCTACTAATTTTTTTGTCAGAAACAGAACAAACGAGGTTCTCCTTTTCATTATCTACTTCACTTGATGGACTACATCTCTGTAAAAGGAGTTAAAACTGTCTGGTTTGCCTGTATTAATTGTACCCGATGGTTGTCAATAAACTTAAATTTAAAAAAAAAAAAAAAAAAAAAACACCTATGGAATGAGTCCCAACCAGAGCTGACAGGAAGCTTGCATGGCTGGAAGCTATAGACCTAAAAAAGGAGGCCGTAAAGCACAGCCATGCCAAAGCCTGCCTTTCTTCTAGAGTCAATGTCCAGACTGTAGTGTTTAGTGAAAGTGTGGACAGTACACCAAGTTGCAGCAGTGCAAATTTCTGCAGCTGACACAGGAATCGGAAGTGGCTATGCCTCTAGCTAGCATTCTTCCTATAACAGAAAGTAATACACATGGCCAACCATTTGGACAAGCACGGCTTAGAAACTGGAATGCCCTCTTCGCCTGGGGCGAACGAAACAAAAAAACTGAAGATTTCCTGCAACCCTTCATACCGTGAACATAATAGAGTATTCTATGTTCATCTAAAGTATGGAGCAATGCTTCCCCATGACTGGCATGTTCTGTTAAATACACAGGCAGGTGGATGGTTTGATTCAGTGTAAACCCAGACAGAACCCTTGGCAAAAACTTAGCATTGGTAAGCAAAGACATCCTGTCTTTGTGGAAAATCAAATAAGGAGGCTCACACATATGAGCCTGAAGCTCAGAGATCCTTCAAGCGGAAATGATAGCAACTAAAAAGAATGCTTTCCACGACAAAAAGTGTACTCACAAGTCACAGCTGGTTGGAACGAAGTCAAATTAAGTTTTTCCTGAACAAAATTCTAGTCCCAAGGTGGGACTGGATTGCAGGTAGGGGGCTTCAAATGAAGAATGCCCTTCAAGAACGTACAGGACACCTCAAGCTGTGCCACCATACTGCCACCAATAAGCACATGGAAAGCTGGACTTTAATGGAAAAGTACTGCAGTTCGGTGTCTGAAAGGGACAGTAAGTACTCCAGAATCTGATTCACCTGACAGGTGAAGGAGCCCAAGTGATGGGAAGCAGCCCACAGAGCAAAGCGCTTCCACTTGTTTCCTAGCTGCCACCAGGACAGTAGTCACCTTTTGGGATACCCCGAATCTAGCCATGGCTATGTCTTCAGGAGTCATGCATAAAGTTGGAGGGACTTGAGGACCATGGTGTCCTGTTTCTGTGATAGCAAGTCTTTACACAAGGGTAGGGATACTGGACGCCACACCGCCAATTGCCGCAGTAAGGGGAACCAGATCTGATGAGGCCAGAAGGAAGTCACGCGTATCAAAGTCGCTCCCTCCATTTGAAGTTTGACCAGCACCCTCTGAATTATAGGGAAGGAAGGAAAGGTGTAAAGGAACCCCCCCTTCCAGAAAAGGGATAATGCGTCTTGCCAGAAAACTCCAAGCCCTGGAGCGAGCAAGCAGAAACGTGGCAGTTTTGTGTTGAGTGGGGATGTATAAAGGTCTAACTCTGGATGACCATACCTGTCAAACAGGCCTTCTACCACCAAGGTTAGCAGCTCCCACTCGTGCATTCTGGACCGCAACCTACATAACCTGTCTGCCATGACGTTTTGGATGCCTGGGGCATGGACAATCAAAAATTCTAGACCGTGTTCTACAATCCATAACAAAACCTCATCACTTCTCTATACTGTGGGTATGAATGGGTCCCCTTCCCTTGCTTGTTTATGTAGTGCGCTACACTGATGTCAGTCTGCACCAGTAGAGGCCCCAGGGACAGGTGATTCTGGAAGGCTTGCAGGCCATACAGAATGGTCCTTATCTCTAAGATGTTTATGTGGAGGGGAACGCTCCACTGCAGTTTATGTTTGTACCTTGGTGAGGCCCCAGATGTGTCCCCCAGCCCATCCTCGAAGCGTCCGTACCAGTGAGGCTCTGAAGAGGGGAAGGGAATAGGAAAGGAAGCCCTCTGAGCAAACGGCTGGGTTCCATCCAGCACTGAAACATCCTCTTTACTAGCGAAGTTACTAGAACCTTTCTGTTCTAGATCGTCGATGCGTTGATCCCACTGAACTCAGTGTCCACTGGGGGATCTGCATGTGCAGCCTTGCCAGTGGTACCATGACAATGGCTGCTGCCATCAGGTCCAGTAGTCTAAGGAATGTTCTGGCCGTGACATATCTGCTTCTGTAAGGCAGCTGGGTCTACGTTATCAGGTGCTTTGCCCCGTCCTAGGGCAGGAAGGCAGACACTGAGCATTACCCAGTATTGCTCCTATGTACTGGAGGCGCTAACAAGGGGTTAAGACCAACTTGGGCAGACTGACCATGATCCCTGGTGCACTGAACAGTTGCCTGGTACACGCTAGGGTATAATACCGTTGGATCCTTGAACTAAGCTTTGAGCAAGTAGTCATCCAGATATGGGAAGACGTACAGATCCCCCCTCCTGAGGGCTGCTGCCACCACCACTAAGCATTTGGTGAGGCCCTATGGTGCAGATGACAAGCCAAAGGGGCAATACCCTGAACTGGTAGTGCTCCCTTTGAAACAGGATCCTATGGTACATCCTGTGAGGAGTGCAATCCTTGATATGCAGGTAAGTGTCCTGCATGTTCAAGGAGCACATCCAGTCTCCATTTTGTAGTAGGGGTTGCAGGCCTTGCAGGGTTACCATCCTGAACTTCTTGTACTGAATACAGAAGTTCAGATTTCTCAAATCCAGGATGGGCCTCAAGTTCCCTGTGGATCTGGGGACTAGGAAGAAGTGGTAATAAAAAACCCTGTTCCTCTGATCCCCAGAAACTGGTTCTATCGCCCTCTTCTGCAGTAATGTGTGAGCAGTGGTACTGTATGTAGTTTGGAGAGTAGATGAAGTGATCTGGAGGAAAGTCTGGAGGCAACTCCAGAAATTCCAGAGTGAGGTCTTGCTCTATGTGCTGCAGGACCCAAGCATTTGCTGTAATCTCTCTCCACCTGTCCAGGTGGAGGAAGAAATGACCCCCTACCACCACCTCCTGGAGTACTGGAAGGAGGGGGTCTAGCAAGGAGTCATGCTGAAGTGGAGCCTGCGTCTAGGACAGCACCTCCACCTCTCGGGGCTTCTCCTGTGGTGGAGATAGGGGCAGGCAAAGCTGCTTCTGTTTTGCGCTTGCCCTGCTGTCTGGTCCCCAACCTGGGTATCTGGGTGGCACAACGAAAAGGCACCCTCTGCCCACTTTTTGGTTGGGTGTGATAGAGGGAGTGGACTGACAGCAGAGTCCTCCCTGAGGACTGCAGGTCAGAAAGGATATCCTGCATACCTGCCCGAACAGTTTATACCCTCTGAAGGGGGCATTCAAAATGGATTGCTTAACATCACTAGCAAATCTTAAGACACTGGGCCAAGAATGCCTTCTGAGGCAGATGTCAGCCGCAGATGATCTGGCTGAGGCATCTGAAATATCACATGCAGACGTCAAGAGGTGCTTACCCATATCAGCCCTGTCTGGAGGACCTTGAGCAGTTCTCGTTTCTGGGGAACCTCTGGAAGGGCCCAAGCTGTTACTTTGGCCATTTTCCAGAGGGTATTCTGGAATCTGACCACATAGGCCTGGTAATTCACTATTCTAAGGTCCAGTGTGGCAGAGGTAAAGGTCCTCTTGCCCATGAGGTCCAACTTTCTCATCTCCTTATCTGAAGGAAGAGAACTGAGGTGCTGGGGCCTCTTAGAGCGATCATGGGCTGCATTTATCATTACTGAATAAGCCTGAGGTTGCCCTGTGAAAAAAAGGCTTCCCTGAGGGAACCTGATACAGTTTGTCTTTCTGGACTTGGCAGGGATCAAACTTGGTCTGTACAAGGCAGCCATGGTAGCATCCACTAGTGCAGCCAGTATAGGAATAATAATAAAAGGGGGAGAATCTGGTAGTTCCAGAAACTCTACCAGGTTTCTCCTGGTAATGTCTTGCACCTCAGCATCAAACCCCATTGCAATTTGGGGCTGCTTCATCACAGAGATGAAGGAGGGATCTTCAGGAGGGGACCTCGGGGTATATCTTGTGGAGTCCTCACTCTCTGAGGAAATGGCGGAGTTAGACCTAGATGGGCTCCTATCCAAATCTTCCTCCTCCTCTTGCTGGATGAGGTCAGGAATGTATTCCTGATCCTCGCTGACTGGCTCAGAATACTGCAAGGAAGGCAACGAGGATGCTGATGCCCTGGAGCAAGCAGGGCGTGTTGACGTTGTAGGTGTTGATGCGGGGACTGCTCTAGTAGGCCCCTGCGTCATTAGGCCCAGAGGAGGCACAAAGGGCTGCATGATCTCCACAAAGGAGGAGAGCACTGACTGGACGTTAACGGTGGCTGGCGTTGCCAGAGCGCTTTGCAGCATCGACAGGGGAGGCTGAAGTCCTGGTGTCAACGGAGAAGCTTGCAGCGTTGATGGGGGAGGCAGGCACCCAGACACTGACTGCCATTGACAGCCATAGAAGGTCCAGCGGGACTCACTGCCAAAGCTGACCCTGTAACAACAATAATCTAGGTGGCAGAAGATGTTGCTGCTGAAGCGGATGACTATGCTACAGCAGCCGGCACCAAGCTGAGTGGCGACCGAGAGCATACCAGGGGCACTTATCCTTGCTCTGCCCCCTCCCAGTGTTTGTGCTTCCTTGACGATTTGTCCTGGACCTTCTAGGAGTGGGAGGCTGTGGATGGGGCAGGCAACATAGAGGATCTTCTCACCTGAAGCTCTTTCTCCATTCTGTCTACATTCTGATCCAGAAGGAGAGACTACAGGGCTTTCTGATGGTGTCATCAGGTAGCCTGGTTGAAGCTGGGGCAGATCTAGTAGGCCTTAAAATTGTGGGACTCAGACAGCAGACGTCGAGGTTGTCGTAGATTTTTCCACCACACTTGCAATATTGGAAGAGTTTTGCCGAGTTGGTCATCTACATACACAACTATGTTAATCACTTTTAAATAAAGTGATTACTAGGGTGAGAAAAATAATAAAAGTTGGAAAGTTGAAGATTTGGTGGTCGACTGAAGCGGTGATGTCACCATGGAGTGAGGTATGTATGGTCAACGGTGGGAAAAGTACTGAGGAGGGCACACTGCCGTCCACGTTTATAAGGTGAAGATGCAGACATATGATGTTATCATGGGAGGCCCCTAGAAGACTGCTTGCAAAAAAGTTTCCATGTGGTCCTAGCACCTGGAGGCTAGAGTTCCATAGGTGTGGAATGATGAAAGAGATATCCTCAAAGAAGATCACTTTTATCCTTTATTTTTTAGCAGCTACTCTAATTTGTCTCCTGGCACTGGCGGCTTACATCTCTGATCCCCCAGCCCCGTCCACCACTACTTGACTTACCTCTCGGTATTTCCCCACGCCTATGCCCCCCGTGGCAGGACGGCGGGACCCCTCCGCTGTCTCTCTCGAATCTGGAGCTGAGGGTTACTGCCCATCGCGAAAGTGGCACCTGCAAGGATCAGATCATTCTGCCCGTCAGTGCCTGCAATTTTTCCTCCATTTTTTTATACCCGAGATGCAGCATGCAATGACGCCAAGGCATGAGCGCGCACGCTACCGTACGTGCTCCTCCAAGCATCTGCTGCATCTACCGCTCTTCTTGAGCCTTGGTCGCCAGCCCCCAGCCTCCGCTAGGGGCCAGTTGTGCACCGAGGGCTAGTGCCCCCCCCTCCCCGGAGAAGAAGAGCAGTCCTCGGATGCTCAATCCTTCTCCTCCCCTGCCAACCCCTGACGGTCCGTGCTCGTTCCCGAACATGGGTTGCCAGTGTGGTGCGAGGTAAGGCGTCCAGCACCTCAGCGCCACCGGGCCCCTTTTATCCTTTACGTCTTTCAGAATGTCTTCCCGTTAAGGACCAAGAAACATGACACCAGAGAAATTCCAAATAAATGCATCTTGGAGGATTGATATGCAGACAAGTGACACAACCGGACAGCCCTCATTGTGGCAAGTGCTGCAGTAGAAGTCCTAGGTAATACAGTCACAAATCTAAGGTAAAGTCTCCTAAAAAAGGTCAATGCTACATTGATCAGCAGATTCAACTACATCCTCTTAGAATCCTCAGGTAGACCATTGAGCAGCACTAAGGGGCCACACCAGCAGAGTGAAGGTGGAAATTACCCAAATTCCTGACCCCTCACAGCGGAATAAGCTCACCAACAAATAGTGTGTATTCTCCTGTCATTCCAGACAGAGAGCGGCAGCTCCCTCAGCTGGGACACGTTTGCGTTCAACCAAATTTGAGATTGCTGCATCAGTGATTGGCAGCACCTCCAATTTCTTAAAGAACAATTCTTAACAAGCATAGCATTTAGTCAGATTTTTGAAAAACATTCTGTCAAGGTCTACCCACTCCTGGTTAAGCACCACATCAAAGAGCAGAAAAACTACAAAAACACAGATGCGTTTACAGAGAGTGCTAAAATGAGATTCACTGACAGCAGAATGGAAAATTTCATTTTCGTCAGCTGCTGAGGTCTACGTGTCTCTTCAATCAGAAAACAAGTAAACACTGTGTCAAACAGAAGTGTACAGAGGAAGACTTGGCGCCCCCTGACCATTCACTTTCCTCTTCCTTAAAGCATTTAGTTACTTTATTCCCGTGTAACTCTTGGACTAATTTTTTATTTTTGTTTTTATTTCCAAATAAACTCAGTTTTCTGGCTACTGGATGGAATCAAGCCCCACTGCTATGCTCTGGTACATCCACGGCTGCCTGCTGCGAACCTCCCTGACTTAAGGGGTTTGCCTCAAATATGGGCATCTTCACCACAGGCCTTGCTGTTTTTCGATAAGAAATCTCATTCACGAGATAAAGTAGCAATTGTCTAACTCAAGTTTGCCACTGCCAAGTGGTGACAGATACACCCCCCCCCACCAACAGACTAGGTGTTAGAGGCCAAAACCAAAACAGCATTTGCTTTACTCATGCCAAATGGCAAGAACGCGCCATAAGGAGAGACCATCTTATACCCCCTAAATCTACTTTGCACTTTTTTGAAAGAAAAGGGTCTGCGAAAAGCCATGGTGCCAAAACACACACAATTTTTTGCTAGTAAGACCCCTTAAAGAATTAATCTGAGTTGAATGGTATGAAAGACTACTGAAACATTACGCAAAAAAAACAATAAAAGGGACTAATCAGTTAAGAGGTTGTGGAATTCTCATGCCACCAACATTCAGTGCCGATGTCACAGCTTTGAACTATGCCAGTGCCTCTTGTGTGTGTGTGGGGGGGGGGGTGGATTTTACACCCACGTGTTAGACTGTCCTGTGAGAGTGTGGAGCACTACAGGAAGGAGGAACAGAAGGAAGGGTGTGGGTACAAGAATCAAGGCCACCACACTGAGGAAAGAGGAGAGGTCAACGGAAAGGGGATGGAAAAGAAATACAATATAAAATGCTGGTTGAATGTCAAGTTCGCCAAACAAGGGTCAGAAACAGGTCGGCCCTCAGATTTGAAAATTCTTTCTCCTCCAATCTATTCAACATAGGCTCAAGAACTGGTTCCTGACAGATGATGTTGCATGTCTTTTGAGGTCTATCTGAAGACAGAGCCAGATTGAGATTCGCTTTGAGCTCCTGCACTTGTTTTTCTTGGAGAACCTTCTCTTGGAGTCATTCAATGGCGAACTACCTTGAGTGATAACCGACCTAAAGGAGGAAGACTTCTTACCCGAGCACCTGGAAGGCACTTATACTGGACGCTGATTAGCTTTCCTTCTTTGTAGGCAGACTGCAGAATAGGATGTTCTCCTAATCTTTTCTAGTCATGTCAGCAAGACCCTGGCAAACGTCAGTTTTCTACACCGTGGTCAGAGCCCCAACAATCATGACATGTCTCATGAGCATTTTGTCTAAAACTTCTGTTTCTACAACTCCTAAATATAGGCAAGTTGAAAATGGCTGATAACTGCAATGACATTATCCTGACAAGAGAAACAATTGCGTTAAAAAAAAAAGAGTTAAACTGCAACGTTAAAAAATATGAAAAAAAGATAATACTTATGACTACTGAGGCAGACTCTTCAATAACAGAGTGTTTGAAGATGATGTTCCCACACAGTATGGTGAGTTAAAAAAAAAAAAAAACATGCCTATCCCATATATATGGTGGCTGTGTGCATGAAGTTGCAGACCAGCTACATGCCTAAGCCATGAGCAGCCAAAAGTTAAAATGTTCCTGTGGGGTCCTGGCGTCAATGGCACCGTCCGAGTAAGGATCTATGGAGAAGATATCCTCAAAGAAGAGCCATTATATCTGATAGTTGTAAGTACATTTAAGAACTGTGTGCCTACTGACAAGTGGTACCTGTTAAATGTAATTAAATGTTTACGCGCTAAACAAACTGGGTTTAATCACCAGACCAAAGGTGTTATAAAGAATTCCCAAAATGACTTCGCATTAGAACCTAGAAATATAGAACAATGTACAAAAGTGGAATATCAGAATGCAAGAATGGGAAGACTTCAGCAATGACTATCCTGAATGCCGAGTTGCTATGTTTTAGCCACGCTAAAAAAAAAAAAAGTTGGTTTTAGTAGTGTTTTATTAACAAATCTGCAGAGATGTAATGCACTGTATAGACAGCCAAATTCATTGCTGCACATAGTAAAATGTTTTGTTCCTTGAACTGAAAACAAAAAGTTATTTAAATGCACAAAGCATGCCATCATTCTCTATACCTACCACACAAACGAGGTGGACCTAAAGAATAAATACAAAAGAAGTATTACTGGAAAAAAAAAATTACATCTTTGTGAAAAGATGCAGTGGTTAGATATTTGCAAGGACACGATGACTTTGTACTTGACTTCTTTTCAAGCTGGAGCTGCTGCCAGCTTCCAGCAAACAATTGATATGATGACTAGATACATTTCTCTTCAAACAACCATTTTAACATATTTTATCTGAGCACACCTTCTCTGCAACCCTATCTTCCAGCAACGTACTTGCGACCTCCAAGCCCACACATTGCCTCACATCTGCTCCTGAACTTCATGGCTTCCCTCCACGGCAGGGGCCCTAAAGTCAGCATCTCCCTGGGGAGCAGACAGCTGGCAGCGTGGTACTCGAAAGTACTGTGTCACCTATTTAGAGGTGGGGTGTTTTTACAGTTTCTTTTCCTATCTGTCTGAACATCAATGGCAATAGACTCCCAGGCATGCTCACACTGAGTCTATCACTGCAGAATCCATCTGTGTTCTCCTACCATTGGTGCCTTTAGCTACACAGTCAACTGTGCCAGTCAGGTGGTGCTGGAGCACGGGAGACAGCAGCCTTCCCTCCCAAAAGATCATTCTCTGTGACATTCAAGTCCCCCATGCTCTACCTAAAGGTTGACACTGGGGGCTTACCCTGCAGTAGGAAAAGGACTGTCACGGAGATAATAAGATTGGACTGAGTAGATGAAAGTGTCTGCTGCAATACACAGAAAGGGGCCATTCTGGCCTCTAAGGCTGCTTCTTGGAATAGAGAAGCCCTCCCTGCTATCCCTAGAGAAGAAGCTTGCCTAGCAAGCTCATGCGATGCTGGGCTTGATCCGCCACTCAAGCCCAAAAAGATTCTTAACTGGTGAATTTAAAAAATGTTTGGCAGTATTAAATTGAAAGTAAGTGCTGCCTACCATACAGCACAAAAAACAGGTTACTCACCTGTAACCATAGTTCTAGGAGTGGCATATAGTTCACATCCACACACAGGCAGTTTCACTGGAATAGTCGATTCACCAAATGTCTTTAAACTAAGTTCCTCCCACCACATGCAGTATATCCCCCGACCCTGCCCTGTGACTTCAAATCTTGCATGCTGGAAGCAGGAATTCGTGAGCCTCTTGCAGAGGGGGGGCCAGGTGGGTTGTGTAGTTGTAAACTATATACCACTTCCAGAAATGAAAATTACATATTTACCATAATTGCTGCTCTTCCAGAATATCTTCACCATTTATTACCAAGTCTGGGTCTGTGTTCTGGAGGCACTAGAACCCCATGGGAGCCAAAGCTTTCAGAGCTTTGGGTTAGGGGGCTGACATCAGTTACAGCACCACCCACGAGACAGATGTAGGACGTGGCACTCATGGAATGGCCAGTAACTGATGCCGGACCCCTGTACATCCCAGGTCTGTCGCCAGGAGAGAAATAAGAGGGAGAAAAGAAGGGAGGCAAGGTTGCCCAAGGGATAGAGACAGAGACATCGTACATATGGGGGTTTGAGGGCACTGAGGGTGGACAAGGCGCCAGGCCAGACGGCATCTACCCCAGTGTACTGAAGGAGCTGGCAGAGGTCCTTGCGAGACCTTTGGCAGACCTATTTAATGCCTCACTACACTCTGGGTATGTACCTCAGGATTGGAGGGTGGCTCATGTGGTGTCCCTCCAGAAGAGTGGCCCCAAGGATGAACCAGGTAACTACAGACCAGTGAGCCTCACATCCATCGTGGGTAAGCTGATGGAGACTATCCTGAAGGACAGGCTGGTGGCCCAAGGACTACAGGACAGCAGACAGCATGGCTTCACATGTGGCAGATCCTGCCAAACCAACCTGGTGGAGTTCTATGACTGGGTAACTCGGCAGTTGGACAACGGCCATGCAGTGGATGTCCTGTATCTGGACTTCAGTAAGACATTCAACTTGCTGCCACGTGGGAGGCTGGGAAGTAAGTTAGAAGTTATCAAGGGATGTCACAGAGTTTGGAACTGTGATTTTGAAAGCAGCACAAGGGAAGTCACAGAGTTTGGAACTGTTTGATTTTGAAAGCAGCACAAGGGAAATCACAGAGTTTGGAACTCAGTGCTTTGGTTTCTCAGAAGGAACTACAAGGGGGGACAGAATCAGATCTACAGTACAATAGCTTATTGTTTTACATTGTTTCTTATGGATTCTACTTGGTAGAAGGTTATTTATTTTCTTTCTTACTACTAGGGGGCTAGCAGGGTATTGTTTGGGGCTGTTGGAATTTTGAAACCTGTTTTGGTAGCTATAAGTGGGCTCAATTGTTTGAGTCACTGTGTGGCAGGCTGCATTTAGGCTTGCTGATCCAACCAATCAGCAACTTCACTACTCCCCAATAGCCAACTACCAATCTCTCTCTCATAAACGGGAGTTTACTTCGATACTCCTTTCACTGTCAGCCATGGGGTTCCACAAAGAAGATGTCCCTGTCACACAAACTAGGGTGATCCATCCGCCCAGTCTCTCTGAACTATCCCCTTTGGCTGACGCTCAAACCCTCACATATGCTCTACCATTGCTGCATCGACTACAGTGGTGTGATCACCATAAAGAGACACATACCACCACACACATATTTCAACCAAGGCTCCACTGCTGGATATACAGATCCCCTCCTAAGCCTAACCACCAAACTGCTACTTGGTGTCTCGACACAATCTCTTAAACCCACAGGGAGCACCCCAAAAGAGTGGCAACAGAATAAAAGAAGAAGGACCAAAGACAGCCCCCTCTCCCTATCACTGGCAGCCCTCACGAAACTCCTGCTCTTTCTATTACTCTGTATTGGTAACGTGCAAATCAACCCTGGACCCCCTGAATGTATCACCTCTCCATCAGACCTAACCTCAATTAAAGGCCTCAGTTTCCTGCATATTAATGTATGCAGTCTGCTGAAAAAACTCACACTGATACAAGCCTGGGTTGCCCATACCTTGCCAGACTTTCTTGTGGTATCTGAGACATGGCTCAAACCCACCACAGCAGACAGGGATGTTAACCTAACTACCTGCTATTCAGAGCTGATCGCCAAACAAGGGGAGGTGGAGTAGCCATATATGCAAAATCCGGTATAGCTGTATCCTGTATTGCTGCAACATCTATGCCCAAGGAGTTTGAATGCCTATCCCTAAAAGTCTCTCCCCCCAATACAGCAGCTTTTCAGCTAGTTGGTTGCTACAGACCCCCCTCTGCTGAACACAAGCTCTTATCCCATCTGGGAACCTGCTCAAACCCAGCACTGAAGAAGTCATTATTCTGGGTGACCTGAATTTCAACTGGCTTACCAGGAAGCTGCACCTCTGGTATCATTCTGTGATACATATGGGTTCACACAGCTAATTAATGAACCAACAAGAATTAATGCAAGGAATAGTAATAACAGCACACTACTTGATATCATGCTAGTGAATAAACCACATCTATTCACACACGCTGGAGTGCTTCTCTGCGATATAAGTGATCACTGCCCCATCGCAGGGGTAAGATCCACCAGCATAACAAGCAGCCCTGAAAAATTCCTCATGAGGAGATCCAAGAAAAACATCAATATTGAAGGATATTTGCATGATCTAGCTTACTCTCCACACTGGCAAGAGTTTTATCTTGCCCATTCTGTTGAAAAAGCTCAGCAGGTGCTAAATAACATTATAATAAATGCCCTTAACACCCATGCCCCAATCTCTAGTATCCGAATAAAAAACAAATCCTGTCGTTGGTTTACAGCTGACCTCAAAGCTGCACTGCTGGAGAGAGACAAACTCTGGAAAATGGCAAGAAAAAACAAGAATGCAAATGACTGGATGATCTTTAGGAAAGCCAGGAATAGATGCACCAAGAAAGTTAGGGATGCAAAGGCTGCCTTCTACTTGGCCGAACTCGACTCTTCCTACCATAATCCTGCTAGGTTTTGAGGCACCATCAAGGGGTATGGTGGGGCAGGACGCTAACACTCCTTCCAACTCAATTACACAACAGTTATGGCCCTATCACTGGCAAAATGGAAATTGAGGCCTTCAATAACCACTTCACAACGGCTGGCCTTGCCTTTGACACCTCTCCAGCTAACCTGCTGAGGGAACAATTAAGCTCCATTACACTGGTGATCAGAGAGTTGACTCTTCCTTCACTTCAAATCTATACTGTTGAAACAAGTAGAGGATCTATTATGGCAACTGGATACCAAAAAAAGCATGAGGCAGACTCTCTGGACCCCTACTTTCTAAAGATTGCATGCCATGTACTTGCAGTCCCCTAACACACCTCTTTAACCTATCCTAAACTCTGGCTCTATTCCACACTGTGGAAGACAGCCCAAGTGGTTCCCCTTCTAAAATCAGGGACCCTATGGATCTTAATAATTACAGGCCCATTTCCATTCTACCAGTGCTATCCAAGAAGCTGGAGAAATTAGTGAGTAATCAGTTAAGGAGTATCTTGACAATGCTAACCTCCTAAACCCAGCTCAATCTGGATTCAGGGCCAAGCATAGCACTATCACTGCACTAGCCAAGGTCACAAATGACTGGCAATCCGAATTAGATAAAAAGAATAATGTCTGTGCAGTATTCCTGGACCTGAGCAAAGCATTCAATACTGTGGACCACGAGCTACTACTTTCATCCCTGCTCCACTGGCCTAGATCCATCCTCCCTTAAGTGGTTCAGATGCTATCTCACCGGTAGGTCACAGCAGGTAAAAGCTGAAGGTGACCTATCCCCATTAAAACCACTGTCAAGAGGAATCCCCCAAGGTTCTATTCTGGGTCTTATCCTTTTTGCCATTTATATAAATAACATTGATTCAACCCTTACCAATTCCTCTGTACACCTCTTTGCTGATGACATTGTTCTGTATGTCAGCAACCCTTCGCCTGCAGCTGCTCGTGAAATCCTACAAACAGAATTCTCCTTGCTACAATATCAGCTACTCGAGAAAAAGCTTCTGTTAAATGCAAAGAAAACTAAAGCAATGATGTTCACAAATCAAAGTTCCAACAGCACATCCTCTCCAATCATTCTCCCCCAGCTATGTACTATACTTGGAGAAAATCTGGAGTATGTAGAAAACTTCAAATACCTAGGTGTTTGGATTGACAGACTTGACTTCACTCATCATTTAGAAGAACTGTTAAAAAAGCGTCGCCAAAGGCTTGGCCTTCTCTATAGATTAAAACCCTTCCTAAACAGAGACTCAAAGACGAGGTTAGTCCAGGCCATTTTTCTATCAGTTGTTGACTATGCAGACTTCCTTTATAGTCACTGCCCCATCTCCTACCATCACAAGTTGGATACCTTGTATCATAGAGCAATAAGGTTCATTACAGATCTGCCATCTAATACTCATCATTGCTCCTTTATGCTGCAGTTGGGTGGGTTTCCCTTCACCTCAGAAGGAACAGAAATGCAGCACTATGGATTTACAGAGTGTTGTCAAAAAACTTCCAAACTATATCCTGGACTGCTTCACCCAGACCTCTCCTAGCTCCTATGCCTTAGAAGCAACATCATCATCCTGCTCAAATTGCCCAAATTCAACACCAGGCTAGGGAGGGCAGCAATCAGCTATTCTCTAGCTATAGCATGGAACACCCTACAAAATCCCTAAAACTGTCCAATATCATTCCATTTAGTCCCTTTAAACAGCATTGTACAGTCTTCTTCAAAGAGAAATGCAATTGCTACCACTAGAGCTAGCATGTCATCTCACAAATCTCCCTTCCAAACCATATATGGCATATTCCTTCCAGACAGACACCCCATCTTATGGCACCCAGTAATACCTTCACCATCCTAGTCATTATGTTGAGTGTCTGCCATGCCCCCAAACTGGGATATGTATATACTGTACATACTGTAAATATTAGCTTAACTTTCCTGTAACCGTTTTTTATCATGTGAATTTACTGTACGTCACTGTGTTTATAAACGTTATTTTCCCCTGTATGTATAACTGTCTTAAATAACTGTATGATGTATCTGTTGTGTATCAACTATTGAACCTTGACCTTATCAGGTTCATCTTGTAAATGAGCCTTGCTCAATGATGTTCGCCTGAATAAATAAAGATTTGTTGATGATGATGATGATGAGAAGGCACGGGGCAGGTGCAGAGCTGGTGAGATGGGTAGGTAACTGGCTTTAGGGAAGGCAACAGAGGGTGGTGGCTGGTGGGGCTCATCTCCAAAGGCAGTGACGAGCGGTGTTCCACAGGGCTCGGTGTTGGGACCAGTGTTTGGGATATTCATTGCAGATATCATTGGACATCAAGAGCAAGATCAGTCTGTTTGCTGATAAAACCAAGATGGGAGCAGTGGATGACCTAGGGGGATGCATGATTATCTGGAAAAGCTGAAAACCTGGTCAGACACCTGGCAACTGGGGTTTAATGCCAAATAGTGCAAGGTGCTGCATTTTAGAGTGAAGAACCCAAGGAGGAGTTATTAGCTGGGGGAGTGCAGCTAGCCAAGACAGAGGAGGAGAAGGATCTGGGGGAGCTCATTACAGGGTCAATGAACAACTCTGCACAATGTAGGAAGGCAGCTGCAAAGGCCAACAAAATGCTGGGTTGCATTGCAAGGGGTATCTCCTCGAGGAGGAGGGAGGTGATTCTGCCACTGTATACTGTAGGTCATTAGTTAGACCACATCTGGAGTACTGTGTGCGGTACTGGCGCCCGTATCTAAAGACAGACATTAAGTTACTGGAGGGGGTGCAGCGCAGGGCGACAAGGATGATCAAGGGGCTGGGGGACTTGCCATACGAGAGGAGGCTCAGGGAGCTGAACATATACTCACTCGAGGAGTGGTGGGGATAGGGGGGACATGATTGAAACCTTTGAGTAAATGAAAGGAATAAACAAGGCAGGTACAGAAGGGCAGTTCAAAGTAAGGGAGGGAAGGGACACTCGGGGTCATGATATGAGACTGGAGGGAGGAAGGTTCAGGAGGGAGACGAGGAGGAGACACTTTTACAGAAAGGGTGGTGGCTGGGTGGAATGCATTACCGTCAGAAGTGGTATCCAGTAGAACAGTGGACTGCTTCAAAAGGGGCTGGGACGGGGAGGGTCAATGGAGGGAAGGGTGGGAGGAGGGGCAGCTGCAAGATAAGGGTGCTAACTACACATTCAAGTAGACTTGATAGACCTCTAGGCCTTTATCCACTGGCAAATTTCGTATGTTCGTATATGGTCATCGATCAGTTTGAAGGTGAGTTGTGCTGGCCCGAAGAGTCTGCATGGGGTCTTGGCTCAGCAGATTAACATTAAAATGGAACCCTTTGTAAAAGAGTAAACTGCATTCATATTGTAAACGCTTCTTCAAGCTGAATTCCAGTAGCTGCACCATGAACTGTATGCATCCAAACATCCACTTCGTCGGTTCCCGTGATTGATTGCTGGCTTTCTCCAAATTAGCTCCCATTCGCCTCCCTTTCTGAAGCAGGGAGCACCAGCACGGAGCAGCCAAGACAACAGCTACAGAGCCTCCTTCTCTCGAGCACAGTCTGTGTACAGTGTCAGCAGACATCTACAATTAGTTTATTTGGGACAATGTTTCTATCTGCTCCACTGTGTTTTACAGCCATTTTGGCTGGTGTTTTAATTTATTAGTTTGTTCTACAGTGTATATGTAGTTAAACCAGCTTTTACTTTAATTCATTTCAAAGCACTCAACTGTACAGAACTCAGTCTTGGTAACTAATCCCACTGTTCTATGCTAGCCTGATTTAGATATTTGTAGAGTTGTACATTTTTAAGTTGGTAATTTGCTCAGTTTACCTACTACTTGTTCAAGGAACTTTTACTCCTTCTCCCTGCTTGTGTTGGCCGCACTGCACATGCGCGGACCTTGTGGCTCCCCTCTCCCCTTTGTCCGAATCTCCCACCCTGACCCGTCTCCCATTTTTTCAGTGATCTTCTCCCCTTAGGCTGGCTTGCTCCAAATTAGCTCACATTTGCTTCCCTTTCTGAAGCAGGGAGCACCAGCACGGAGCAGCCAAGGCAACAGGTGCAGAGCCTCCTCCTCTCAAGCACAGTCTGTGTACTGTGTAGGCCCATCACCACTTATGCGGCAACTGCTCCGCCCACCCACCTTAGGTGGTGCTTTCTTTTATTTGTTGTTGGTCACACATCTGATCTCTCCATTTGCATCTTATACTAGCTGACCAACAGGAGTCACGGTTGTTCATACCAACTCCTTCTTCCCCCACTACATTTTCCTCCTCAGCAGAGCTAGCTAAGGCCCAAAACTGTCTCTGCCCTCCAGTGTTAACCTCCCGCACTAGCTAATCTATCACTCTACCAGCGTTGGGCAACTGCAGGGTTTCAAACCCACGACCCTCTGCCCCAGAGTCTGCATCACTAGCCAATAAAATATCTTGGCGGTAACAATACACAAAAATTTTTCATTACTCTCAACTTAGCAGAATCCCCCTTTCTGGTGCACACCCCACTACATTACCTGCCCCCCAAACCAGTTAGGTCCTGAGTGTGAAGCAGATGCTCATCCACTCCAATAGATCAGTCAGGCTGTGGCACTAAGGCTGCCCATAAACAAAAATGGGTGCACTTAACCCAATGGTTCAGTCAAACATCTTATTAATACTGCTATCCTTAACAAGTGTTGGCTTAACTAAGCGAGTCAACAAAAGTCACTGCACCTTGATTTTAACGGATTACTGTTCACGTAGCACTACCAGTTTACTTATAGTCAAGTACTGCAGGGTTTCCTACCCTCAGGAGTGGCTTCACCGATTTGCCTGTACCAAAAGTCCTCCCCCTTTTCTCCTCCCCAATATGGTCATAGTCTGTGGCAGGATTAAACTAGGTAGGAACAGTAGATGGAAATATTAAGCAAACCTAAAACTATTAAAGAATCAGATTTTGAAACTCACTCTATTGCTACTGTTAATGTCAGGCAATGTTCACCCCAACCCTGGACCTGTTCAACAAGAGTTCCAAATTAAAAAGGATGGATCCCTCACATTGGCATCAATCAACATCTGTAGTCTATTAGCCAAAACTGATGCACTCCTGGTTTGGGTTACTCAGCACAGGCCGGACGTGCTATCCATAGTGGAAACTTGGCTGATGCCAAAGATCCCAGATACGGCAATCTCATTAGATAGCTACACTCTTTTCAGATGGGACAGGACAAGTAAGCGGGTTGGGGGCTGTGCCATATAAATTAAAGACGCCCTCCAGGGACACACCCTTTCCAATTTAGACGCAGGAAACAGTGTGCAAGCGTTGGAGGTTAAAGTTTGATTAGGTGCACACAGCAAAGGACTCACTGTGGTTTCAGTCTACATCCCCCCTGAATTACAGACAAATGGCTTTAATGTAGTTTTAGACTATCTAAACAGCTTACACCACAAATCTGAGGTGATCATGGTAGGGGACTTTAACATTAATTGGCTGTCCCCTGAGACAGCCCCCTACAAAGATGTAATCGCCTCCATTAATGTTGCACAGCTGGTTGAATCCCACACTAGAATAATTTACTGTACTGAGTTATGTATGCTACTAGATTGGCTATTCACCAGCCATCCTGAAAAAAAAATCACACATACTACCATTCTCCCCGATTCAATTAGTGACCACTCCCCTATCCACTGTAAATGGTCCAAACTGCCAAAGCCCCTGCCAAAACTATTCTTGGTACAGTACTAACAAAGGGGCAACTTGCACCCTTAAAATCCCTCCTCAGGCAGCAAGACTGGGCCCAACTGACTCCTATGAGGATGCTGATAAAGCTCTTGACAACTTCATAGCCATATTTAATGCAGCCTGTGACCTCTACATCCCTGTCAGGAAATGCAAGATTAAGGACACAAGTAAGTCCTGGGTCTCACAGCCCCTTATAAACCTTATGAGCACCACAGGCAATCTTTGGCACCGGGCGAGGGCCATAGACAAACAGTCTGATATTCAGAACTATAAAAAGGACAGGAATGCCTGTATAAGGGCTATTTGCACCGCCAAAAGCAGTCACTTTAGGAACTTGCCACCCCTTGGGGTGATGGTAGAAAGTTCTGGGACAACATGAAAGTCCTGACTGGGAAATCTAACCAAGCCTCACTGACCATGTTAGACATAAATGGTGTCATCACCCAAGACCAGAAAGTCATTGCAGACAATTTCAACTCTGCGTCTACCGACTTCAGTAGCGTATTCCCCACTGACTACCTAGAGACAATAGATTGCAGCAGCTATAATGTTAGCGATAACCAACCCCAAGGCCCTCCCCCTTCTACTTCAAAATTATCATGGAAAAGGATGCAAAAAAAGTACCTACAACATGCACTAGGAAAATCAAGATTCAGTGGAGACTCACTGGATCTCAAACTTGTAGCCCTTATCCTTGATGAGATACTATCACCACTGATGAAAATTCTAAACTTATCGTTAAGGTTTGCCAAATTTCCACAGAACTGGAAAGCCACAATAGTAACACTGGTTCATAGAAGTGGCGACAGGGCTTCACATTCTAATTATTGCCCTATATCCAAAGCGCTAGAGCGCTTTGTCTCAGATCATTTAGTTGACTACCTGGACAAATACCAGATCCAATGCCCCCAGCAACATGGTTTTAGAAAGTGTCATAGCACCACCACAGCACTAGCAGAGTTCACCAGTTACATACACAAGGCACTAGAACATGTGCAACTGGTAGGGGCGGCCTTCATAGACCTCACCAAAGCTTTCAACACGGTCAGCCATGCACTAATACTCGAACAACTACACTGCACTGGGCTCTCCTCTGACACTGTGGGGTGGTTCAATAGTTACCTTATGGATAGAACACAGCAGGTAAAGATAAACGGGGTCCTTTCTGAAAGCCATTAAGTGCTAACAGGGGTCCCACAAAGATTCATCCTAGGCCCCCTGTTTTTCAGCTTCTTCCTTAACCGCCTCCCTTACGCATGCCAATGCAACGTTCTCTTTTATGTCGAGAATGTGGTACTTTTTACAAGCAATCCAGACCGTATAAGTCTTGAGAAACTGCTACAGAGGAATTTATCCTAAGTAGAGACCTGGTTCATGAGGCATAGACTACTCATGAACTACAAAAAGACCAAAACCATGATATTTGCTACAAAAAGACCAAAACCATATTTGCAGCCACACATAACAAATACAGAACACATCAACTCACAATTCGAAATAACCTGAACTCCCCCCTAGACCTGGTCCACTCATTCAAATACTTAGGTTGCTATCAAGTGTAACCCCTATCATATGCAACCCATGTTGACCATGTGGGCAAAGCTGTTAATGTAAAAACTGGCCTACTTCACAGGCATATGCACTGCATGAATGATGTGGCACTCAGGCTTGCAGTAAATAGTTCTGTGATCTCCATAACTGACTATGGTCTGGTTGTATATGGAGCAGCATCTGATTCCACCCTTAGAAGAATCTCCACAGCCTTAAATAAAGCTTGCAGGCTTATCACAGGTGCCCAAAGGCTCACACACACACCTGTGATCTGTACGCCCAAGCTGGGTGGTTCCATCTGAAAAGCAGGATGATGCATCAGACATGCCTACTTGCTAAAAAAACATCTATGGGCCTCACCACCCCGGTTGTTCAGAACCTCCTGTGCCTATCAAAAAAATCCACACCGCACCAGAGGATCTAATATTCAGTTCTTCAAGGTCCCCTTCTGCTGCGCTTCACAAGGGCAAAGATCCTTTGAGTACCATGCCCCCACCTGGCTCAACTCACTCTGCAGTGACATCTTGGCCGAACTTAAGATCGGCACTTTTAAACAGAAGTTAAGGGAACAACTTTCTGCACTCAGTAGATGCGACTGCACAATCTAAGGAAGTAGTTGGTAGCATGCTACAAACTACCCAACTTATACACTTGGCAATCTAGACTGTTACCACTCACACCCTACCATATACTTTCCTACTCCACACCTCAACACCATCACCGTCCCCTTGTTCCCCCTTGCTCACCCTCTCCCACCCAATACATCCCTACCCCACTTTTCCGCCTCGCCTCTACTTCATCTATTCCCTTTACACACCCTTCCACCACCTACCCTGGCTCTTGACAATGTCTCTTGGCTGCTAGTCTCAGGTATGACAATGCTGAACTAATTGGGCTGTAATCCAGTCTCACACTGTATTACTGCTGTTTAACATCCACTGTAGTATCAAGTAGCTTTCCTGAACTGTTTTATCCCAACTATGTATTGTTACTGATCTTTCCTAATTTCATGTTTGTCTATACTGTAACCCTGAGACATGGAACCTTTGTAAATGAGCCCTGACTCAAAGGTACTTGTAATTCGGAGATCTCAATAAATAAAATATAACAGGAACAAAACAACAGAGCCCAACTACTGAGGAGAAGGAGATGAGAAGTGGGGACGGGAGGGGAGATCTAGGTAGTGGGCTTACTTTGGTTGAAAAATATAGGCCAAGGCCATCTGGGCAACAGCTTCAAGAAGAGAGGAGGGGACCTGATGAGAGAAAGGAAGAGAACCCCTGAAGAAACCGAAGAAAAAGAAGGAATGAAAAAAGGAGAACCACAGAATCCCATGAGGAGTCTGGGAAGGGGAAGAAAGGGTGAAAATCGAAGCCCACCAGGCAGACCAGAATTGGATATCAACCGGGGCCGGAAGAGCCATACCCAGAGGAGGGCAGTAGGCTATAAGTACAGATGCTTGAGCTATGTATATTTAGTCATCCAGAGAGATGCTGCAAACAAGGCAAATAAGAAAACACATAGGGCCAGAGCAAAAATTAAATCTTTCGGAATGGCTCACCTTTTTTTTTTTTCTGGTTGATAGTGTACCATCAGAAATATTTATGTTTTAATTTTTGATGTAAGAGAAAAGAAATGGACAATTCAGGCGAAATCCTCGAGCTAGACCAGCCAAAATTGTTGTTGGAAAACAAGCTGCTAATCATGGGAAATCCTCGTCGTGATCAGACTACAGGGGAAGAAGCCAAGTCGAAAGCTTCAATAAGCCATCCTGCAGCCACAAGGTCCCAACCAGGCCCTGATGCAGATAATTTGGATGCGCCTGCTGAGGAGTCACTTTAGTCAATTGGCATCACTGTAAATAAGCTCATAGCATCGGCCGGAGGGCTCTCCGATGAATTCGATGCCTTAACAAATAAGGTGGCGGGTCTGGAAATAATAGTCAACGCCGTACAAGGGGCAACAGCTGAAGCTCCGAAGCGATCCGATTTGGCACTGGGTGCAGTGGCAACTATTATAAAAGAGAACACCCAGGTGAGGACTCACCTTGAGACACTGGAAAATCAGGCGAGGGAGGTGAATCTTCGTGTGTTGGGCATACCGGAGGAGTCTGAGGGAGATCATCTTCTCTTTGTCAAAGACTGGCTGATAGAACAGTTAGGTGAGGAGGCTACAGAACAGGTTCAACGTCTGCAGAAGGAAAATCAAGTGACCACTCATGGCAGATCAGTTAATCTGGAGGCCCCTAGGGCAATAGTCTTGATCACTGATGGTATCAGATCAAGGGATTTCTTCTTGGCGAGCGCCCAAACTAAAAAAAAAACTTTACTATGTGAAGAGGAACAGGTTCGCCTGTTTCCCAGACATCGGACACGCAGCCCAACAAAAAAGAAAAAAATTCGGCGGGGTTCGGGTGCTATTGAGAGAAGCCGGAATTACACATGGCCTTATTTTTCCAGCTACGCTACGCACTGTATACTGAAGCCATGTATATACGTTCAATGATCCCAGTGAGGCCATGAAATGGGTACAGGGGCAAGCGATTAACAAGGCTGGAGCAAAGGAGAAAGATGTCTCTTCTTCCAAGGACCAGGATATAACCTAATGATACTCTGGGTTATAGGACCTACAGATAAGATATCTTAAGGACTTGCCATGCCTTCTTTATTCTTGCTTTAATAATTAGAACATGGGGGTCATGTAGTATATAAATACCGTTGCCTGGTTCAGCTTAGTTAGCTACATCTTTTAGTGCCATAAGGAAAGTAAAGTAGGAGTTTCACAGTTAAAATGTTTAGATTAGGGAACATAGTATGTGCCTAAATACTTTGGTTGCGTGTAGTAGTAGTAGTATCCATCACTGGTTGAGGGGGAAGACTGTAAACTTGTTAATTTTATCTATGCAGTTCCTGGACTCCATAAACAGCAATCTGTAATTAATGGATTTTTTGTGTTTTAATGTTTCCTCCACTGGATGTATTCCAAAGCATTTGAAGGACAATATGAGGTTATGTGGAGGTGTGGCATCCTCCTGGGGAAAACATATGTATTTCTATGCTTGTGACAAAACTGTATGTGTTTTTGTATAATAAAGTTTAAAAAAAAATGCATAGCACTGTCCTACAAAATCCAGAGCAAGTGGACAGGATGTCATGTGTAGACTTTCTTAAAGATTAATATGTCCAAGATTAGTGGGACCCATATGTTTAGTAATAAAGAATATCCCTAGGACGTTTAAAAAAAAAAAAAAAAGAAATGGACAAGGCAAAGTAAGAAGGACTGAGAGTTGCTTCTGGAAAAGCCATACCTCCTTTGCTTCCCTGTTTTTCTTGTTTTTAACAAAAAGGGAAAAAAAGGGTCACCCTTGAGTTACAGGAAAGATGAAAGGGAAACAAAAAAACACCATGTGGCCCCACACATAGGAAAATAAATATTTGGGGGGGGGCAGACCATGTCTCCCAACTCCCCCCCCCCTTTTGGGGGCTGGAAAGAAGATGAAACACTTGGTGTTAAGCTCCCCTCTGTTCTCTTTTTTTTTAATGAAATGAATGCCATGGGGCAAAAAAAGGAATACAGAAAAGAGGAGAAAGAAGAGAAAAAGACGGTGAGCTGCCAAGAGACCTGGCTTTTACCAAGTAGGGGATGGTGGGCAGGTTGTGGTAATAAAAAGTAAAGATATTCTGGAAGATCAACAATCACAGTGCGTATGTAATTTTCATATTTTCCAAGAATCAATCTTCACCATTTATTATCATGTCTGGGTCAGAGTACCAAGCTGACCACCCAAGAATGGCGGTGCTGGGTCAACCTGAGGGAAATAATTGTTTCTTTAGCCTCCTGTGGGGGATTACCACTGGGGGGTGAGGACCCCTCACAGGTCTGGTGAGGCTAGAGACTGGTCACTGGCTGCCAAAGGCTCCCGTGGACTGGGAGCAGGAATTCACCCTGCCAACTCACATTTGACCCTGCAGGAGAAGAAGTGGGTCCCCTGGAAACGTGAGGCCAACACCCCACGCCGACCAAGGGTGACAAACCTGGAAAGACTAAGCCATGCCATCCGCCGAATGCAGACTGTTGCTCCCACTAGCCTGGAGGCCACCTCACTGGCATCTTCAGACACCCCTGATTGATGCCTTGCCAGCTCCAGGCCCTGGACGGAAAGGTGAATGGCCCGACTGGTCACCTCGCAATCTGGCAAGGACGCTAGGAGCTGACCCAGTGTCACCCACAAGTGCCTGCCACAAATCACCTGAAGTGCTACGATACATAGTGCATGCCACTGAGAACACTCTACAACCCTAGGCATCAAATTCCATAGATTCTTAGTCTGGGAGGCAGTCATGCACTGGACGCCCATGCCCAGAGGGAGTGTCCAGGAGCTGGATCCCAGAAGAGGGATGTGACATGGCTGCTGGGGATCCCATGGGTGTGCAATACCTGTGCTGAACACCTGCAGATCTGGAGAACGGGCAGAGGGATGGAGCCAGACAACCATGGACGCCTCCGTAAAAGGTCGAGGCCACAGAAGGATGACTGCTGAATCACGGCTGTATTCCCCGAGGAAAGACAGCACCAGCTAAGCAAGGCAGCGGCTTCCAAAATGGAAAATCCCCCAGCTCCCACATAATCTCCCCCAGGAACTGCTGCTAATAAGGGTGCCAGCATCTGAGGACAGATGCAGGGAAGTATCCTCTACCTCAGAGGAGGAAATGAAAGAGGATGAGGAGCTGGAGTCAGGGAGCAGCGGTGTTAAGGCTTCAGGATAAAAAATGGCCTGATTAAGGGACTGGATGTACTGAGGGAACGCACACGCCAAAGCTCTTAAATGTTCCCAGGTCAAGGGCCCCATAGGACGCAACCCCCCCCGGTCCTTTGTGATGAGAGTCAGTAGAACCTATCACAGATAAGGGTTTACAGTAGCTAAGATATCTTATTGACTGCTTAAGGCAACCAGCAACCATGTGGATAAAGCTGCTGCTCAGCAGCTGTGTCTGTAACAATGCTGGTTGTGATGTCATACTAATTGTGACATCATGCTGTCTTTATAATCTGATGTCCTTGACTGAACTGGTCAATCTGTGGGAGACTCACCTGGAGAGAGCCAGAACATACTTAAGCAATAAGGCATGACAGGGGGTGTGTTATGGTGGGACAACGGCCCACTTCGGGGTGGGTCGAAGCACGAGGCGTAGCCAAGGGCTTCCACCACCCTAGAAGGGCTGTGAGCCCACCATAACACACACCCTGGAGTGCCTTATTGCAATTATGAAATGGGTAATTTTTAGTAAATTTTATGCATTTTTAAACATAATACTTTCAGCTGGGCTGTTGTGCTGTGATAACAGCCCAGCTGAAAGTAACTCTCAGTCAATCAGAATTCAGCATTTTTTTCTACTCATGTCACAATACTGTATATGTATGTACCTGAAGAGAAATGACTTTCTGCTCAGTGTACCTGTCCTAATGAAGAAAAGCAGAAGACATGCTGTCACCATGTCTTGAATTGTTTTCATTTGTTTATTTTTTATTTCTGGTCGTATCCTGTAAAGACTGAAAATAAACCCACACTGTTAGTGGCTTACTTGGTGTCAAGGTCTATCTATCACTCTCAGCATCTGACACCAAATGTGGGGAGGTCTGGATGTGGTGTGGCTTCTGACACAGAATGACACCAGTTGTAACTAAATCAGATACCTCTGTCACCAAATATACTGGATGCTTAGGTCTGGATGCATAAGCAGTCCAGGAGAAGTTGTAGAAAAATTACAAGTGGTGATTTATTGTACACAAAAAAGAAACTAATTGGAACACATCAGCATCTCTCATCTAGTCTCTCCAAATCAAGCTCTCCAACAGGAAATAAAGCAGCATGTCCTGGCTCTTCTGAAAATCCATCTCCATCTCCTCACACATCTCAGTAAGACAGGTTCTTGTAGTTGCTAGGCATATGACTGACCTGTCTAGCAACTGTTTGTTGCTAGGCCTAACACTGTGATGCATCTTGTAGCTGGTTAGAGCATTGTGATAGATCAGTCTGATGTCACACACAGTCACAGCTGTCTGCCATCATTTCACCATCTCTATTTTATGTAACAGGGAACCCAGCAAGTTAGAAATTAGGAATTCATACAGTAGAAGTAATGACTGCACAGTCTAATAGAAAGTTAGAAAAGAGACGATAATAGAATCCTTGCTTCTGGTTCCCTCCCACATAACAGAAATGGGACAAGGCCTAGCTTAGCCCTGTCACATCCCTCGCCCCTGGGTCATCCTATCACTCAGGGGAAGAAATCTAGAACACTTCCACAGGATACCTAGTAGACCTGGCTCCAGAGATCTTCCCATTCATGGCACCGCAAGCAGTGTCAGGAGGAGACCTGGCCCTGGGGTCGGCACCACGACTCACTGGCATCAACCTTAGTGCCAGGAGCGGAGGCGCTGACAGGCCACAATGACAAGGAGCCCGTCAGTGTAGGCCTAATGTATAACTTCGACCTCTCCATGGGGTGGCGGGGACGTCCACTGCCACAAAGGGGCTATGGACTTGGGGGGTGCTCAGCTGGTACCCCAGGTGAAGCAGACTGTCCACCCGACCGCAGGCTCTCCGTCTCAGTGGGGCCAGGACTAGGAGCAGCCTGGTCTCCCTCAGTATGTACAATACTGGGGAGGGGCTCAGGAGAAGAGCCCAGGGACCTTATCTTGGAGTCCCGTGTGCATGGCCTGCCTCCAAAAGTGGGGGGCTGACAACCCCATTACATTGCGTGGATCTCTAGGTAATGAAGTCCATGGAGAAGCAGGCGTCACAGTGGTCCATGTTGTGGTCAGCTCCAAGACAGGTTCAACAACAGTCATGTTGATCCTGGATGGATACAGGTTTCCCACAGGGGCACCAATGCATGGGAGGTGCTGTACTTCTTATCCTCCTTACACTCCTTGGAATCTGCCATCACTGGAAACAGAAAATAATAAAAACCAGCAAAAAAAGACACCCTGTGCCATGGGACAGAAAAGAGAAGGGAAGCAGCACTGAAAGAAGGAAAAAAAACAAAAACCGACAGCGAAGTGTGGTAAAAAGGAGGTGGCGTGGCGTGATGCACTTAGAAAAAACAAACAGCTTGTAGCTGTAGCTCCCATGAAGTCACCTCGATGGGGGTAAAAACTGAACTGAGGTGTGCAAAGGGCCTTCAGTGGTTACCGGCCAGTCCACTAGCACCACACGATATGTCTGCCCTGTGGGCAGCACTGTCACCAGCCCCCATCTCTAAGCTCTGGAAGATTTGGCACCAGCGAGGTCAGTGTGTCACCAGCACAGAGACCCAGACGTGGTAGTAAATTATGAAGACTGATTCTTGGAAGATGTACGGTTACAGGTGAGAAAAACAAGTTACTCACCTGTAACCATAGATCTTCCACGGAGTGGTCTCTTGCAGTAGGTAATACTTTTGGATTACCAGCAGAGGTCGCTATGGCGCTTGGCAGCTATTCTAGCTGTTTTCCACCAGGGACCGCCCACACATAACATCAGCTTCCTGTTTCTTATAGAAGTGTGGGTGATCCCTGGTATCCTCAGTTCATTTTCCCGCTGTCTTCAGCTCGCGCAGCAGCTAGTGCAACTTCTGTGTAGCAGTCATTGACGAGAATTTGGACTACCAAAATGAATGTCTACAGATTCTTCAAACAAACAAGAATTATTTCGTTCCTGCCATTGCAGAAGGAAGATATACCGCTTTGACAACCACACATGTTGTGTAAGGTGTCTGGGACCCACACACAAAATACAGTTACTTAAGAACTTACCGTAACAGTAGATCTTCGAGAGGCTCTTGCAGAAGGTAATTACATATAGGACTGAAGCCGGCAGGTGTCAGGGCCTCACGGAAAAATTTCTAGCTAGCAGTCTCTGACGGGGGACCGCCCACATGTCAGGTGACCGACATCAAGAAATGTCAGTATAAAGGGGCAGTTCCCCACGCCCGCCTTCCTGTTCTCTCCCCCGCCAAAGGCCAAAAGGCAAGACGAGAGAGAAGCGGATATTTCCCATCCTGGAAAAGGAGCTGAAAAAGCTAAGGGGGATGGAGAGCGGGAAGGTATTACCTACTGCAGGAGCCTCTCTCAATGATCTACTGTTACGGTAAGTTCTTACGTAACTGTACTATCTTACATCGAGAGGGCTCTTGCAGTAGGTAATTACATATAGGACTGAGTCCCAAGCAGTCTGGAACAAAGAAGCTCACAGGAGGAGGAAACTACTCATACACAGATCCTCTGGCTGTGAAGGTCTTAGGAAAGAAGACCTTACAGAACAGCCAACCCGAAGCCAGCTCTGCGGTGAGAGGCAATGTCCAAACTGTAATGTTTCGTAAAGGTATGGACAGAAGTCCAAGTTGCGGCTGCACAGATGTCAGCCGCGCCGACTCATTCTTGAAACAAGCAGCAGAGGCAGCTACACCCCTAGTGGAGTGAACTCTGACTTGACCTGGCAAGGTCTTGTGATACTTGTCATAACAGGAAGTGATACAATGAGCCAACCATTTTGAAAGACATTGTTTAGAAACAGCATTGCCCTCTCTTTTGCGAGCAAAAGAAACAGACAGTCAATCAGTCTTTCTGAGATCTTTTGTCCTACTGGTGTAGTATCTCAGAATCCGGTGAACACCCAAAGTATGTAGGAGGTACCCCCCTTGATTGGAATGTTGCGCAAAAAACACAGGCAGTTCCATGGATTGATTCAGCGCAGATTCCGCTACCACCTTAGGTAGAAACTTAGGGTTGGTACGCAGAGCCACACATTCCTTGTGGAAAATCAAGTTCGGGATTTTGCACATTAAGGCCTGAAGCTCGGAAATTCGTTGAGCGGAGGTGATGGCCACCAGGAAGAGTCTTCCAGGAAAGGAACTTCAGGTCTGCTGATGCTGCCGGTTCAAAAGGAGGCAGGGTAAGCTTCTCGAGAATGAAATTCAAGTCCCAAGGAGCGGCAGGTGCACGAATGGGGGTCTCAGGTATAGAACCCCCTTAAGGAAGGTCTTAGCGACTTCCAACTGCGCAAAAGACCTGTCCCCAAAAGGAACATGGTAAGCGGAAATGGCCACCATGTGAACCTTCAAAGAGGAGTGGCTGAGACCCAGGTCGAAGAGGTGATGCATGTAATCCAGGAGCCTGCCGACAGGGCAGGAGAATGACTCGAAAGCTCTGGAAGAGGCCCAAATGGAGAACCTTTTCCATTTCATGGTGTAAGTGGATCGAGTGGAAGGCTTTCTGGCCTCCACTAAGATCTCCACCACCTGCGACGAAACCCCGAACCGGGTTTGAACTACGTCTGCAGGAGCCACGCATGCAGCTGAAGGGATAAGAGTCCTGGATGGACCAGGGTCCCCTGATCCTGGGTCAACAAGAGCTGCGACCGAGGAAGAGGAAGTGGAGGTTCCTCTGAATACTGTTGCAGAAGAGAGAACCAAACTTGCCTGGGCCAGAACAGAGTGATGAGAATCATGTGAGTCCCTTCTGAACAGAGTTTGTGTAAAACCCTCGGAATCGACGGGATCGGGGGGAAGGCATAGATGAATCTGCCCTTCCAATTTAGAGACAGAGCGTCTCTCAAAAAAACTCCGCACCTCGGAGTGAGCGAGCAGAAGATGGGAAGTTTTGCATTGAGTGGAGAGGCAAACAGGTCTACCTGAGGGGTTCCCCAGCGTAGGAAGACATTGTCTACTACCCCCGATCCAGTTCCCATTCGTGAGCTTGGGCGGATGACCGGCTGAGGTGGTCTGCCAGTGTGTTCTCGACCCCCGGAACATGAACCGCCGTGAGGTGAAGGTTGTGAAGTACTGCCCAATTCCAAACCTGCATCGCTTCCCTGCAAAGAGGGTAGGAACGAGTTCCTCCCTGTTTGTTGATGTACCACACTATGCACATGTTGTTGGTCTGGACAGCCAGATGACCGGGAAGCAGATACAGATGCAGAGCTTGCAAGGCATACAGCACAGCCCTTAGCTCGAGCACGTTTATGTGGAGAGTCTGCTCGAGTCTGGACCAAGAGCCCTGGGTCCGCTGAGACCCCAAATGGGCTCCCCAACCCTCGCCCAAGGCGTCTGTTGTCAGAGTTTGGGAGGGGGGAGAAAGACAGAAGGGAACTTCCTGGCAAAAGTTCTCTTGAACCATCCACCATTGCAAGACCCGAACCACTGGAGAGGAGACCAGGATCTCCCGATCTAGGTCATCCACCAATTAATCCCACTGAGACCGAAGCGTCCACTGAGAGATTCTCATGTGGAGCCAAGCACGAGGTACCGTCGGAATGGCAGCCGCCATGAGCCCGAGGAGGTGAAGGACTGACCTGGCAGTAACCCGTCTGCAGCTGGACAACAGGCTGGCCTGAGCCTGAAGGCTGGCCACCCTGTCCAAAGGCAGGAAGACCATACCGGAGGTCGTATCCAGGATCACCCCGATAAATTGGAGTCTTTGGGATGGGATCAAATGGGACTTGGCCTGGTTGATGGTAATACCCAAGCTGGTGAAAACCTGCAGGGTAAGGGAAAAGGAGCACAGGAGGTCCTCCCTGGACGTGGCTGCCAGGAGCCAGTCGTCCAGGTATGGGAAAACCTGAACCCCCTGGGTACGCAGGTGGGCCACTACCACAGAAAGGTATTTGGTAAATACTCGGGGAACCGAGGAGACCCCAAATGGGAGGGCCTTGAACTGGTAGTGGTCCCCTGAAAGAAAAACTAAAGTATTTGCAGCGGGACGGACGGATAGGGATATGCAGGTAGGCATCCTGCATGTCCAGAGCGCACAGCCAATGTCCCGGCAGAAGGCCCTGCAGAGAGAGCATTCTGAACCTCTTGTACTCCATGAACAGGTTCAGGGAACTGAGGTCTAGGATTGGCCACAGGTCGCCCGATTTCTTCGGAGCCAGGAAGAAATGGGAATAGTAACCCGTCCCCTGGAGATGGGGAAGGATGGGTTCTATCGCCGCCTTCCAAGGAAGGGTGGAGATTTCTTCCTGAACCAGAAGAAGGTGTTCCAGGGAGTAAGACGACCTTGGAGGGGGTTTTCTGGGAGGTTTCTGAAGAAACTTTATTGAGTGTCCTTCCGCTATCAGCTGGAGCACCCAAATGTCTGAAGTGATCCTCTCCCAACCCGGCAGATGCAGGGAGAACCTCCCTTCTACCGGTTCCTCTGGGAAGCCCAGAGGCTGTGGGAGAGGAAGGGAGTCAGGAGGTGTGAGGCAGTGCCGCGGCTGGAGCTCCCGCTGCTTGTTTGGGGGCGGGGGGGCTTCGCAGCCAGAGGGGCCCGTTTGTTGGCCCGCTTCCCTTGGGGTTTCGCCTTGGCCCATGCACGCTTGTGAAAGGGACGGCGCTGAGGCTGAGGGGCTCTGTACAAGGAGTCAACTTCCTTGAGAGCAGTGCCCTTCTCCCGCAGGCCAGTGACAATATCCTTGACATCACCACCGAACAGCACCAAACCCCTAAAGGGAGCGTCCTGAATAGCGGACTGAAATTCAGGGACCAAACCTGACACTCTGAGCCAGGCATGACGCCGCAAACCTACGGCAAGAGCCGAGCTCCTTTCTGCAGTGTCCACTGCATCGTAAGTAGTGCATAGCATGTGCCTACTGGCCGAACAAGCAGAACGGACCAGGTCTGCGACTCAAGAAGGGAGTCCAATTTAGCTTCCACCTCGCTATGGATGGGCTTCTGGTAATCCCCAATGTGAGCAACGTAGTTCATGGCCCTAATACCCAGAGTGGAAGAAGCGAAGACCTTCTTCCCATACTGGTCCAGAAGGCAAGACGCCTTATCGGGTGGAGACGAGCTCAAATGCTTTGGGTTGGCTGTACGGCCATGGGCAGCACTGATCATGACCGAGTCAGCCTTGGGGTGTGAGGTAAGAAACTCACCACCCTCCGGAGCCTGATACAGCCTGTCCGCCTTCCTCGGAAGGGGGACAATGATGGACAGTTGTTTCCAAATGGTGGAAACAAGGTCCACGTGAGGCGTGATCCAGGGTGGAACCAAGGTAGGAGTGACCTCTGGCAGATCCAGATGTGCAGCTAGCTTCTGCCGCTGTGGATCTGGCTCCAAAGATTTCCACTGATGCAACGACTGGATCTTGCGTAGCAACTCCGTGAAGGAAGGATCCTCCGGAGGGTACTTCGGAGAAATCCTAGGCCGGGGCTTGTCTGGAATTCGTGGCTCGTCATCGAAGTTGGAACGTCCGTCAGAATCGTCCGAGGAATATGGAGGAGACGAAGACCATTCCCCGTTCAGGGGAGGAAGGGACCCTTTGGGGAGCTCCCGGGGTTTCGTGGAACTGGAGGGGACACCTCTAGTAACAAGAGCGGGAAGGGGGTCTCACCCTTGACGACGGGGGTCCAGAACGGGTTCCGGCGTTGGGAGGCAGCTACTTCATTGGTGAGCTGAGACTTGGCCTCCGTCCACCAGGAAGCCACAGTCTCCCTCAGGTCCACCAGCGGCTGTGGGGGGAGGTGGAGGAGGGGGATACGGATATTGAGGATATCCATATGGTGAGTATATGTACCCCGACAGCGGGAAGCCCGATGTCTGGTAGGGTGGCATCAGATACTGCGGACCCGGGTAAGATGGCGTTGGATAAGACTGTGTATACCCGGGCGCCAGGGGCTCAGACGGGGTGGAAGGCCCTGGAAACACCCCCGCAGGTGGGCCTGGAATGGAAGGCCCGGCGGGCGTCAGCTCTGGCGTAAGGGCGGCATCCAGGAGGGGAAGGTCACCTAGCGTCGGCAAGGCTGGCGTCCAAAGTCAGATCATCCAGCCCAGCAGGAGGGAGACTTGACGGGAGCGTGCCTGCACCCTCCGTATCGCCTGGGGAAGGAGGATTAAAATCCCCGGGGTCTAACTGAGGAGACACTGGGGCCTCGGAAGGCAGCGGTGGACGCTGCGGGGAACCAGGGCGGCCGGACTGAGCGATAGGGTTGGCGTCGGCTCAACGCCGTCGCGACAGGCCAACAGTCGCCTTACCGAGGAAGGCCATGGTGAGAGAGGCGGCCTTGTCAGGTGGCTGAGAGAACGTCGCGCTGCCCGGGGGTCGGTGACTTAGCGGTCTTCTCCGGCGGGCATCAGAGGACCGGCGTCCGGCTTGCGGAGCCATCGCACTGAAGGCCGCACGGCAGCGGCCTTGCGAGGAGTGGAAGCCTCTTTAACTTGGAGGCTCCCTGGCGCCCGAGCCAGGCGGGAGGGTCGGACCTGCCTTGAACACCTCCAAAATGGCTGTCGAGAACGGTTCACTCGGGGATGTTACCTAGCACGGCTACTCCAGCCTCAAGTCGCTGTGGCCAAGGAAGAGGAGTCCCAGTCCCAGTGCTTCTCCTTGTCCTTTTTACGGTGACCCTCGGGCGAAGTTGAGGCCTGATGAAGCATCTTCAGCTCCTTTTCCATGGAGGTCATTTTCTTTTTAAGTATATGGGCATCCAGGGACTGCTGCCTCCGTCTATGGGTGGCGCCGTTGAATTTCAGGCAATGCTGGTACTCCTCCATGGGGTGATCCAGGCCTAGACACATGAGGCACTGGAGTTGGGGACATAGAAACATAGAATTTGACAGCAGATAAGGATCGCTTGGCCCACCTAGTCTGCCCATTTCCCTAACTAATGGATAAGCTGCAGATCCTAGTTAACCAATAGCCTACTTCCTCCTACCCTCCCCACTAGAATTGCCTTATGTCTGTACCATGCATTCTTGAATTCCCCCACTGTTTTTGACTCTACGACCTCCTCAGGAAGGCTGTTCCATGTATCCACAACCCTCTCTGTGAAGAAATACTTCCTCACATTACCTCTGAGCCATCCCCTCTATCTTCAAATTGTGCCCCTTGTTTTTGCACATCTCTTTTCTGAAAGATGCTAACCCTCGGACTTTGTTGATTCCCTTGAGGTATTTGAAAATTTCTATCATGTCCCCCCCCCTTTCCTCGAGGCTATACATCTTTAGTTCTTTTAGTCTTTCTTCGTATGTCTTCTGATGCAGACCCTGCATCATTTTGGTTGCCATCCTCTGGACAGCCTCCACCCTGTCTATGTCTTTACGGAGATGGGGTCTTCAGGACTGTACACAGTACTCCAGATGTGGTCTTACCAACTGTCTGTACAGAGGGCCAACAACTTCCTGTTTTCTACTGGTGATGCCTCTCCCTATGCATCCCAGTATCCCCCCCAGCCCTCCTTACTGCCTTCTCACATTGCTGGCCCACCTTTAGGTCGTCTGATATGACTACCCCCAGGTCCCTTACCATTTTTGTTGTGTAACCCCAGGCTGGTATGCCATTT
The DNA here is from genome assembly GCA_016271365.2 of Neoceratodus forsteri. Classification (NCBI taxonomy): domain Eukaryota; kingdom Metazoa; phylum Chordata; order Ceratodontiformes; family Ceratodontidae; genus Neoceratodus; species Neoceratodus forsteri. The sequence continues at coordinate 430,712,987 of CM028131.1, forward strand.
GTATCTGACAGCTCTACCAGGTGGGATGGGTTCGGGAAGGAATATGCCACTCGGCACATAGGCTAGGTTTGGCTACTCTGCACAGGGGCACCCAAGCAACTCCGGACAAAGGAAGCAATAACTGTAATGTCCAATACCAGAAGTGGGATTCTAAAGTGTGGCTTTTATTCACATCCAAACAGAACAAACAAAGCATAGATGGACTCCCACGGGGCTACACTCCTGGTAATACAGATTAAAAGAGACCAGAACACATCCTCATCACTTTAGCCCTCAAGCTCTGAAACACACTGGGCTCAGAGCCCGAACCTGTACACTGTTCTGGGTTTTCCCTGGCTTGGCTCCCTTGCCAGCCACTTGGACACCTTCCACATATCATGGAAACATTCACTGGTGGCTCCCTAAACCACCTAAGAGCACCTCAGCTCCATCAGGGAATCTTCCTCTTTAATCCCATGTCTGGGTACTTTCCTCAGGCACTGGCCAAGTACCTGAGGGAAAGCAACAGGTGTCTCAGAGCAAATCCGTAGACGTGAATTTGGTTACTACTGATGGGTGGGTCTCCCACCTCTCACTCCCACAATTCATACCCGGCCATTTCTCTGGACTGTAAACACCTCATCCTTTAACACTTTGCTGTGTAGATTCCTTTTAAATGTCTTTCACATTCAATCTACTTGTCTTGCTTCCCATTTGTGCTGGACTTGAACATACTTAAAAATAAGTGGCATTGTCCATTACTCTAGACCCCCCACAGAGTTAAGCAGTCCAATCTCCACATTCTTTCTTTCCATTCGTGCTGGACTTGAACATACTTATAAATGGCTTTGTCCATTACTCTAGACCCCCAACCGAGTTAAGCAGACCAATCCCCACATTTTCCTACTGTACTTGGCTGTCTTTTCCTGACCCCACAGTAACAGTCCCTTTGGTTTCATTCTGTTTCAGGTGAAAACACTTGGCCCTTTTGCAGAGCGAACTCACCCTTTGGTTGCAGGTGCCCCATAGGTGTTTCCTCCACAAGGAATCTTCCTTCCAGAGCTTCTGGTGCCTCAGCACAAACTTAAACAAGGCAGCTTCTTTTCCCTAGCCGGACCCAGGGGGGTTGCCCCTGGAAAACAGGCTAACAACTTCCCCCCCATCCCCGCAGGGATGGGGCTCTGAACCATTGAGCGCGGTCTCCACCACTTCAATAATCAGTTCCTGTGTTCCTCTTCAGGTGGAAACACACACCTAAAACAAAAGTAGTTCTGTACAAGAGCTTAAAGCTCTGAGAGCCTGCACACACTCTGCTGCACTACAGACTCTCAGACTGAACCAGAACTGGCTTCAAATTCCCCAACATTCTACTCTAACCTCCAACTGCAACATTCCAGTGTGGCTTATGCAGCTGCGACAGTTCTAAATGATATCATCCCTCGAGAACAGAGAGAGACAGTGTGAAATCCATTTAACTGGAGTTTCACAAGCTGCCTTCCCTGCCTACCACTAGGTCTTACTGGGATTCTAGTAACCCTGGGTAACAGGGGGGGTTACAGTTGTATCTCACCCCCACTGTGTACTCTTCCCTGGGTTTTATTTCCAGGTGCATTACTTTGCACTTCTTTGCATTGAATCTAACCTGCCATACATTTGACCATTCCTCCAACCTTGCAAAGTCCCTTTTCATCCTTTCCACCCCACCTTGTGTATCAACCCTGTTGCAGATTTGTGTGTCATCTGCAAAGAGACATACTTTCCCTTCCAGTCCCTCTGCAATGTCACTTAAAGACATTAAAAAGGACTGGCCCCAGTACTGAACCCTGCGGTACCCCACTAGTAACCCTCCTTTCTTCACTGTGGACTCCATTTACTATTACTGCTGTGTCCTGTTGTCCAACCAGTGTTTTACCCAGGCTACCACTCTGGGACCCACTCCCAGGCTGGCTAATTTGTTTATTAATCTTTTGTGTGGGACTGTGTCAAATGCCTTGCTAAAGTCTAGGTAGGCCATGTCCACAGCCCCTCCCTGGTCTACCAGTTTGGTCACCCAGTCAAAGAAATCAATTAGATTTGTTTGACATGACCTTCCTGCTGTGAATCCATGCTGCCTTGGGTTCTGTGCCCCACTGGTCTCTAGGGACGACATACACAGCACAAAACCTGACGAAGATTTGAAGAAATCGAATCAAAAACTACGGTAAAACTATCGATGAACGACTGACGAAGCAGTGGAACTTAACCACCAGGCGCCACAAGCTAACGGCGGAAAGAACTGGAAGGGCGGGGACCGCCTCTTTATACTGGACGCCTCTTGACGTCGGTCACCTGACATGGGGGCGGTCCCCTGCCAAAGACTGCTAGCTAGAAATTTTTCCGTGGGGTCCTGATGCCTGCCGGCTTCAGTCCTATATGTAATTACTTACTGCAAGAGCCCTCTCTAAGTAAGATCACCAATTCCTGCAGTTTATGTCAGGAATTTAATCAGGCTACCTGACGACGGTTGCTTGAAATTCAACAGCTTTTGATGGAGCAAAAAATGTCTCTTGGAGAACCAGGGGGCTCGTACCAAGGGCTCCCCTCTACTGGTTCTCGTTCCAGGTAGAAAAAGGAGAAGGAGAAACCCTCCTCACACTCCCTGCCTTGTCGCCCGTCGACGGCTACCACTTCAGGTGTCCCTCTATCAACAGCGCATCCACTAATCACTTCGGCGATGGGGGCTCATACCTTCTCGTCAACAACGCTTTCCAGCATTTTACATGTAGCTAAATATACAGCTGCTCCATCAACGGGGGCTCCTCTCTCGTCGACAGCATCTGACAATTTAAGTGAACTCACAGCCCCAATGTGGCCTTGCCAGCCGTGGTTCCCCTACTCCTACAACTGTCAGTAAGGGACCCCATTTCGCTGCCAAATCAGACCAGACCTTTTGACTCCATGTCAAGCGTCTCTCCTACATCCCAACCTCAAGGCTTTACACCTTCATGCTTGGCTCCTGAGGACGCTTTCATAAGTAGATTACAAGTGTCTTCTCCTGTTGCCAGTATTCTCTTGGCCTCCCGTAAGCCAGCAACATACAGTTCCAAATCGAAACGTTTTTCCATATGGTCTGCCTCTCTATCTTTGGACCCTTATTCTTGCCCATTGAAGAAGGTTCTGGACTATCAGAGTCTGGTGTAAGTTACTCTCATCAAAGTACACTTGTCCACCATCTTGGCTTTCCATGAACCTCTAGATGGCAGATTACTGTACCAACATCATCTATCCAAGATGTTTTTGAAAAGAATGTTACATATTAAACCACGTATTAGAAGACCTACTCCTCCGTGGGATCTCAATTTTATGACAGAAAAATTGACCCTTGAACCTTTTGAGCCAGCAGCCACTTGTGAATTTTGTTTTCTTTCATGGAAAACCCTACTTCTGGTGGCTGTCACTTCCGCTCAACGTACTTCCGAGCATCATGCCCTCATGTGTAGGGAACTTAACTTGATTATCCACAAAGACAGGGTGGTCCTTCCGTCCTAAAGCAGTCTCCGAACATACTTTAAATCAGTTCTTGGAGCTTCCAGTCTACTATCCTGATTACTCCAATCAGGTTGAACATCTACTACACACTTTAGATGTCCATTTTATACTACGCTACTATACTAATTGGACACAATCGTTTAGAAAGACGTCTCAACCGTTAGTCTCTTTTGCCCCAGGTCACGATGGCCTCCCGGTTGCTAAACGTACTCTTTCATCCTGGTTGGTAAATTGTATTACATTTTGTTACAAAAAATACAACAAGTCTTTACCTTGACCTGTCCAAGCCCATTCCACTAGAGCTATGGCCACTACTGCGGCTTGCTTTAAAGGAGCCTCCATTTCAGATATCTGCAATGCAGCTACCCGGTCCATAATCCATACATTCACAAGGCATTACAATCTGGATATTGCCTCGCAATGTAGGCCGGCTTTCGGCCACGCAGTCCTACAAGGTCTTCTATCATAACTGTCCTCCCACATGGATATTACTGCTTAGGATTCATGCCAAAAGTATTACCTACTGCAAGAGATCACTCCGTGGAACATAGTACAGTTACGTAAAAACTTACCGTAACAGTAGATCTTCAAGGAGTGTCTCTTGCAGTAGGTTTTTCCACCCTCCATCCCCCTCCTTCTCTAAGAGAACAAATTCTGGTATAATGACTATGGGTTGGGAAGTGGACTCCTTTGGTACCTCGGCTTCCCCTCGTTCCTCGCTTTGCAAGCTGAATCCGGCGGGGGGACGGAGGATACCAGGGACCGCCCACACTTATATAAGAAACAGGAAGCTGATGTCATGTGTGGGCAGTCCCTGGTGAAAAACTGCTAGAAGAGCTGCCATGTGCCACAGCGACCTCTGCTGGTAACCCAAAAGTATTACCTACTGCTAGAGACACTCCTCGAAGATCTAGTATTACGGTAAGTTTTTACTTAACTGTACTTTCTGGGAGTGGTATATGATTCACAGCCACACTCTGGTAGTTCCACAGGAATGCAATGATTGGCCAGAACATCTTTAAGCTAAGCTCCTCCCACCACCAGGGTAAATATATCCCAACTCTGCCTGCCATCAGATTTCACACACCGGACGCAGGATCAGCTGCCACTTGCCAGGGGAGGTTGGGAGGGTTGTGTGAATGTGAACTGTATACCACTCCTATAAATGAAAATTACATACTCACCGTAATTCTTGATCTTCCAAGATATCTTCACCATTCGTTACTGCTGGGTATATGACGCAGGTGCCAGACTCCGTGGGAGCATGTAGCTTTAAGCTTTTCTAGGAGGTGGGGGCCAACGTCTGAGACGGCGCTGCCCTCAATGCCAATGTATGATGTGACGCTTGCAGGTTGGCCAGTAACCGACACCGGCCAGCCAACCTCCTCAGTTCTGCTCACCGGAGAGGAAAATAAGAGAAAAGGGAGGCTGGGGCAAGGGAGCCCAAGGGACAGGAAAAGGAAAGAATATAAAACAAACTCTTAAGGCTGACCACAGAAGGCAGAGGCAGGGGACTCTAGGGTGGCTCTGGGCAGGGGTGACCCCAACTAGTGGCCAGGCCAAAGAGAGAGAGGAAGAAAGAGAAAAGAGAACAGGAGGAGGTGGACTGAGTTTCGTAACCTTAAAAAGGGATGAGTCACAACATCCCTATAGGGCAGCAGAGAGGCTTTCCTACAGACTAGTCAGGAAGGCATGTTCTGCTACAGAATGTAGAACATAAACTAGGCCTAGCTGTATACAGGAAGGACTTCAAAGAGTGGCAAGGAAAAGAGCTGTCCAAAGAGCCCCTTACAAAGAGGGTCCTAAAAGAGAGTTATAAGAGACAGAGTTGGCTATCTGCCAGTAAGAAGTAGAACATGAGTTCTCTGCCCCCTTCACCTTCCCCTTTTTTTTTTGGGGGGGGGGGGAGAAGAGGAGGCTAAGCCAAAAACTAGGTTACAATTACACGGAGGAGTTCCTCTCCCTCTGTCTCCCTCTGGAGGGGTGAGAGATCACCCTTGGGGCAGAGTCCCCATGGAAAAGAAGGTGTACCAGGCTTAGTAGTTAGCAAGTACATGTTCCAGCCAGAAAGGCGTATCCCATTGGGAACCTCATCACCAAGTAAAAGTGGTGGGGGGTTAGAGAAAGTCCAAGCCCTCCAAATGAGAGAAGGGAGTAGAGTATCCCTGGATGAGGGACGTCCATGGGGACTCTGTATCGATAACCCAGGGTAACAGGGATACCGAAGAAGGTGGAAAAATGAAGGAATGGAGCCCTAGAAGGCACCACTGGAGGTAGTGAAGATATGATCCCCAGGACTCAAGAAGTTGGAGAATAGGGACTCTAGGTCTGCTGAGAGACAAGCGTTTGACAGCTGCCCATAACAGGTGCAGACAGAAGTGGCCCGATGGTAACTGCAGAATGGATATCTAATCTGAAGCGTTGGGGGGAAAAAATACAGCCACATGCTGCTTAACCAAAAATATGGTAGGAGTCCTCCATTTCATAGACAATTTGAGCCCCGGGGGCCCACACTGGAGAAGGCAACACGTCCCTGCTCGCCATCACCCTAGAAGCACACAATAAGATCTTCTAGGAGAAGGACTCTGGCTACTAGGAGGTACCAGCAAGAATGGCCCCAGAGAAGGGAGAAGGCCAACAGGGAGGTGGCACTGCCCAGTGGTCTGGCCATGAGGGGGAAGGTGGGCAGGAAGCAGTAATGAATGGTGAAGATATCTTGGAAGACCATGAATTACAGTGAGTATGTCATTTTCATATCTTCCATAGATCAATCTTCACCATTCATTACTGGTGGGTGAGTACCAAGTACCACTTAGCTGGTGCTGGCACCTCCCTGAGGGAAGAAAGTCTCCCTCAGCCTCCAGTGGGGGAGAACACAAGGAGGTGGGGGGCCCTCCATGGGCCTGGCAAGACCCGAGACTGGTCAGGGTGAGGCAGAGACTCCTAATGCTTGGGAGATGGAAGGTGCCCTGCTAACTCACGCCTCACCATGAGAGAGAAAAAATGGGCCCCCTGGAAAAGAGAGACAATCACCCTTTGCCAGGCTAGGGGTGACAACCTTGAAAGACGAAGCCACACCGTTCGCTTGGTACAGACTGCAGTTCCTGTCAGTCTGGAAGCTACCTCTCACTGGCTGATCGGTGCCTCGCCAGCTCCAGACCACGGGCAGTAAGGCTGATGGCCTGCCTAGTAGCCTCTGAATCAGGCATAGATGCCAGGGATGCCAGGAGTTGTCCTAGCATCGTCCACAGGTGCCTGGCGTAGGCAGCCTGGTGGGTCTGGTGCACCAAGTTTAGTTTAGTTTATTAATTTGCTAGAGCACACTATCTCCTTGTGACTCAAGGTGCTTTAGATACCAGAATAACAGACCAATTAAAATAAAATATACATAAAATATAAACAAGCATGATAAGTCAAAAGGAGGGAAAAGCTTTATTAAATAAAAAAGGTATTCAGATCTCTCTTGAAGGCACTTACCGAGGGGGCCTCTCTAAGCAACCGAACCAGTGAATTCCACAGGGTAGGAGCCACGACCAAAAAAGCCTGGGCACCAGATGACTTCAGATGGACACTGGGAATCACCAGGAGGCCCTCCTCGGCTGACTGGAGGGGATGAGACAGGTGGTAGGGCTGTAGGGAGGTTCTGCAGGTAACCGGGCCCCAGACCATGTAGGGCTTTATAGGTCAGCGAACCGACCTTGAAGGTGATCCGCCACCTAATAGGAAGCCAGTGCAGAGAGTGCAGCACAGGCGTGATATGACATGACCTCGGAAGGCCAGTCAGCAGCCTGGCTGCCGCCTTCTGTGGTAGCTGTATACGGCGAAGACCAGCCCTCGATAGCACTAGGTAAAGGGCATTGTGGTAATCAAGCTGTGATGTCACAGACACATGGACTAGTGATGGCAGACTGCCCAAGGGAATCAGGCGTTTAATCATAGCAATGTTTCTAAGACGGTAAAAGCCACTCTGGACCACAGTTGACACTGCAGATTCAAGCGTCAGACCGCTATCCAGCACAATGCCAAAATTTTTCACCTTAGAAGAGGTGAGAAGCTAGGAGTCTCCAAGCCCGAGCCCAGAGACTCAACCAGCCTGCACACCAACCCTCAAGCAACCAGGTTCTACCACCAGTACTTCTGTTTTATCCGGATTTAACCTCAGCCAGTTGGCACTCATCCAGTCTTGGACTTCACTAAGGCACCAATTGAAAACAAAGACCGCATCCTATTGTACAGGCGCAAAAGACAGGCACAGCTGAGTATCATCAGCACTGCAATGAAAACTCAGTCAGTACCGTCTTAAAATGTCCCCTAGAGGTAGAAGAAGAAGAAGAATAATCAGCATTTATATAGCGCTTTTCATACACAGTATCCGCAAACATGGGGGACAAAATGGAACCCTGCGGGACCCCACACGGCAGGGGCAGTAGTCGAGAGGAAAAAGCAGCTAAGATCACCCTCTGCATCCTGCCAGAGAGGAAGGGATGAAACCAGTTGAGGACTGTCAACGTGTGGAATTCGAAGATACAGCAGGCAAGGATAAAGTGCATAAAAAATGCACAAGTGCATTTATCAATTTATTTTCCAACTTCAAATAAATAAAATAAAAAAATACAGAAAGGAAAATAAATGGCTAGTCCCAAAAATAAATCAGACCACTGCTTCCATTCAACTGGGCCTGTGGCTCTGCTTCAGCCATGGTTACTTACGAACAGTGTAAACAGCAACACACTAATACTTTCTTTCAAATAGTGTGAAAATCAACACTAACACAGGTCTCTCACCTCCTCCCATCAGCACTTAGCTGACCTATCTGATTTACCCCTGGTGGTGAGCCTTTTTATATTCCCCAGAACTGACATTATCACCTAGGGATCTGCCCCCATTTCCCTTATCCTAGGAATACAGACCTTAAATTTATTATCTCTCCATTTTGGTCACATGTGGGGGAAGGTATGATATCCTGACATATCATAAACATCTTATATCAAACAAACACAAAAATAAAGGTATTCTATTCCCTTCGAATGCCTAACGAGCTGTAATGAGGCTAAGCCCCCTTCCCCTGACCATGACATCACCTCCCTAGATGTCATAAAAGAAAAAAATTACTCACCTTAGTAACTGTGTTTCTTCTAATGGAGTCTTGCTGTATTCTGACAATATGCTCAGGAGATGAAAGAGTTAACTGTATGCTAAGATCATAGAACGTTGAGCTTGTGCTCGGTTCAGACCTCTGTCTGCTGCACTTTCAAGTGTAACCGTCAGATTCTTACGAGCTAAGACTAAGTACACCTATAATGAGGAAATTGTAAAAAAACACTAGCCATAAGGGCAACCAAAAGTTTTGGAATCCCAAAGACTCAAGTCGAGAACCCCAAAACAAAAAAACTCAGGTAGTGAACTTAACATAACTTTATAAATAAACAATAGAGCCACTATGCACAGCTCCTCCCAAAGGAGAGGGAGCCAATGCACCTCTGGGGTGCAGCGCTATACCTGTCAGCCCACTTCCCAAAAACCAGGTTCTGAGAGGGGAGGCAGGGGGGAGGTCAGACTACAGCAAGACTCCATTAGAAGAAACACAATTACTAAGGCGAGTAATTTTTTCTTCAAACATGAAGTCTTTCTGTATTCTGACAATATGCAGACTACCAAGCAGTACCTCACAGGAGGAGGGTAAAGAACCTACTTAGGAAATAGGTTCTGCAGCACTGCAGTACCAAACCTAGCATCACTCCTAGCCTGGATGTCCAGAGAGTAATGCTTGGTAAAAGTATGAACTGTTTTCCAGGTGACTGCTTTACATATCTCTAAGAGGGGTATATCTCTGGCCGCAGCCAGAGAAGTAGCTGTACCTCTAGTCGAATGATCCCTCAGGCCTGAGGGGGGGTACTTTGCCTAGCTTTTCATTGCAGAATTGTATACAAGAGACAATCCACCTGGCAATAGTCCTTTTAGTAGCAGGTTTACCCTTTTCCACTTCACCATAAGTGAGAAACAACTGAGGACAGTCAAACATAAGTGCCTTAGTGAGCTCAATGTAGTAGCTAAGTGCCCTCTTAACATCCAAACTGTGTAATCTTCTCCCTCCTGAAGAAGAATGATCAGTGAAGAACACAGGAAGAGCCATGGACTGGCTCAGATGAAAATCTGAAACCACTTTAGGTAAGAACCTCTTGTTGGTTTTAAGGACCACCTTATCTCTATGGAAAGAGATAAAATTAGGCTCCACTGACAGAGCTTGTAATTATCTGATATGCCTGGCAGAGGTAATAGCTACCAGGAACACAGTTTTCCAAGTCAAGTACTTAAGTTCTGCTGAGGCCAAGGGCTCAAAGGGTGGTTGCATAAGCTGAGCAATGCAAACTAAGATCCCAAACAGGAGTAGTACCCTTAAAAGAAGGATTAGTATGAAGTAGCCCCTTAAAAAATTTACAGAACACAGGGTGAGAAGCTAGAGGAGGCTTTCCCACTGATAAAAATGCAGAAACAGCAGATACATGCACCTTGAGGGTAGCTGGTCTGATGCCTAGGCTATTGAAATGAACCATATAGTCCAGAACTGCAGACACGTCAGCAGAGTCTGGTGATATCTGCTTACTAGAACACCAAATACCAAACCTTTTCCATTTGGAGCTGTAGATTTTTCTAGTGGCATGTTTACGAGAAGCCTTGAGGATGTCCAGAACCCCCTGAAACAGATTCATATTTGCATATTCTAGCTCTTCAAGAGCCAAGCTTTGAGATTGAGAGACTGAAGATTGGGATACCAAATTCTCCCCTGAGAGGAAGTTAACAGATTGTGATTTCTGGGGACAGCCAATGGAAGATGGACCGCCAGAGACAGCAAGAGAGGATACCAAGGCTGCCTGGCCCAGTCTGGAGCAATCAGGATCATTTTGCAAGATTGTGACCTTATCTTGACCAGAACTCTGAACAATGGGGGGGGGGGGCATACAGAAATGTCCCCGACCAATCTAACAGTAGAGCATCTGGGGGACTGAGCCCAATACTGAGGGTCTGCAACAAAAGAGAGGAAGTTGGTGATTGTCTGGGGCTGCAAAGAGGTCTATCTGAGGAGTGCCCCATCTTAGAAATATCACTTTTATCACTAGAGGATCCAGGGACCATTGTGATGGCCCTGCGAAATCCTGTTCATAGCATCTGCCAAAACATTGTCCTTCCCTGGAAGGTAGACTGCTACCAGGGATGTCTGTAAAGAATAGGCCAGAGACCAGACTTTCATGGCTTCCGTGCACAAGGCCGTCTACAGAGTGCCTCCCTGTTTGTTGATGTACCACATGGTGGTGTTGTCTGTCCTCACCTGAAAAACCTTGTTTTGTACTGAATTCGTGAAAGCCTGTAAGGCTAAGTATACTGCCCTGAGTTCTAGAAGGCTGATATGGAGAAGAGACTCCTGAGGGGACCACAGTCCTTGTGCTTTGAGGGTTCCCAAATGAGCTCCCCATCCCAGGAGAGAAGCATCTGTGGTCAGAACCACAGAATGAGTCAAAGATGAATGGGACTCCTTGTCTGAGGCTGTCCTGATCCAACCACCACTGGAGAGCATGGATTAAGGTCTCAGTCATCACTGGAATCAGTTTGGTGAGAGGGTCTTTTTTCTGGGACCAAAAAGCCCTCAAGTGAAACTGGATGTCCCTCATCTGAAACCTGGACCCACTGCAGTGGCAGCTGCCATGTGGCCCAGAAGTTGAAGAAAATGCCTTGCTGGCCGAGAAACCAGGAGATGAAATGAAGAAGCTAGATCTGTAAGGGCCCTTGCCCTTGACAAGGGAAGAAAGGCCTTTGCCTGGACAGTGTCCAACTCCACCCCTATGAAGGTGAGGAGCTGCACTGGCTCGAGAACTGACTTTGGAAGATTGAGGAGGAATCCAAGGGAAGTGAGCACTTGCTGGATCACTTGTAGATTTGACTTGACTTGGTCTGAGGACTGATCCACAATGAGCCGATCGTTGAGATATGAGCAGATAGAGATGTTTTACCTCCTTAAAAAGGCTACTACTACTGCTAGGCATTTTGTAAAGACCCTTGGTGCTGATGTTAGCCCGAAAGTCAATGCCCTGAATTGATAATGGCCTGAGGGCAGTTCGAATCTGAGATACTTTCTGTGGGAGCACCTGATGGGAATGTGAAAGTAGGCATCCCTGAGGTCCAGGGAAGCTAACCAATCCCCTGGCCTTGGAGAGGGAAGAATTATTCCCAGAGTCACCATTTTGAACTTTGGCTTTATAGATGCTTGTTTAAGTATCTTAGGTCTAGGATGGGCCGCCATTCCCCTGTCTTTTTTGGGGTAAGGAAGTATCTGGAGTACAGACCCTTGCCCCTGAGGGATGTAGGAACTCTCTATATGGCTCTGAGAGCCAACAGAGAGGAAACCTCTGCCTCTAGGGCAATGGTTTCGGAGATGTTTACAGGTGGAAAAGACCGGACCCTCAGCTTTGGAAATGTTTTTTAAACAGAGGGCCAGTCCATGGCTTACTACCTCCAGGACCCACTTGTCTGAGGTAACAGACTTCGAGGTCTAGAAGTAGTAAGCCAGCCTGCCTCCTACAGGGATTGGGGAGTCGACCTGGGCTGACACCTCAGGGTGTCTGCTTGGCAGGAGCCTTAGGCTGAGAGGTGGATGCAGCCCTGCTCATCCCCTTCTTGCCTCTCCCTCTAAAGAGCCCCCTCTGGGAAAAAGAGGAGGCGGCCTGTGCCTGGTAGAAAGGCCTGTGAAAAGGCCTGCCCCCAGCCTGCTGCTTCTGAGGAGTTGACTGCCTTTCCTTGGATTGTGCACTCCTATAGGTGGTCCTGTACTCATCCATCTTTTTCATGTAGTTCTCTGTCTGCTCCCCAAACAGAGAATTACCTTCAACAGGGAAATCCATGGCCTTAGCCTGGGTATTCTGCGACAGGCTAGTACATCTGAGCCAAGCCATCCTCCGAAGAGCCACAGATGTAGCCATGACTCGTGATGAAACATCACTGGAGCCCACAGCAGCATGAAACTGAACCTTAGATGCCTCTATCCCATCAGCAGCCACCTCCTCCAGCTCCTTGGCTAGCTGGGGGGACGCCTGCTTAGCCAGATCCAAAACAGACTCCCACCTGAACTTTTGGTATCTAGCTGCATAGGCCATGTAATTAGCCTGTCCGAGTCCCAGAGAAGATGCCAAGTACTGCTTCTTAGTCATGGCATCTATCTTCCTGGAGTCCTTATTGGGAGGGTGAAGCCAAGGGTATGTTAGTCTTGTCACAGGCTGCAGCCTGCACTACTAACATGGCTGCAATGCTGGTACAGGAACTCCGTATCGGAGCCTGACAGCATGTACCTCCTGTCCATTCGTTTGTCCACTGCAGGCAATGAATTTGGAGTTTTTAGAAGCTTGTGAGTGTTTCCCAAAAGATTTGTGTAGGGGAATAGACAGTATCTTGGACTCTGGTATGTCCATCATTTCTACAAAAATCGGGCTCCTCTTGCTCCTCCACAGCTTCATCCACAGGGAGCTGGAGAGTATCAGCCACTTTCCTGTAAAGCATAAAGTGGGAAGGGGACTCAAAGCCTGGGAGAGGAAACTCCTGAAGGTCTGTCTGGGGAGATGTCCGGTTCAGTGGGCTCATCCAGACCTTCCCCACCGTCCTCATCCTCAAACTCTTCCTCCGCCTCCCATTCCGGCTCATAAAATTCTTCCAAAGAATAAATCAGAAACCGGGGGAACTGACTGAACCGAACGCCTACCAAGAAGTGCCGGATCGGTCGGAACCGAATGGAGAGTCCACAACACTAATCGCCCTCACAATTTCCTCGGCGGTTGGATGGTGGGGATCTGAATCCGAATCAACAGACTTTTCCTTCTTTTTTGCAGGAACCGACCCCTCAGGGTTGGCTCTCCTCTTGCCCAAGGAAGTCTGGCCCTGGTCAGAGGGCACTCCCTCAGGTTCAGTTGAAACCGAACCGGGCTGGCCATCTAGATCAGCGGACTTCTTGGCCTCATTCTCCCTAAGCCTGCCCAACATTTTTTCTAGGGTGGCCTTGGGAAATTTTTGCATATTTGGCAGTCTGAATCGAGGTAGTCAAACCCCAGACAATAAACACAGGTGGTGTGAGGGTCAACCTTAGCAAAGGCCTCCCCACACACACCACAGTGCTGAAACCCAGAGGGGCCCGGTTTTTCTTTTGGGTTTCTCAGACATGGCCACAGTAAAACAGAAAACGTACCCTTTACATGGCTTCAGGACAGGTAAGACAGACTTATTGGTTCCTAATCATGTCACAGGTATTTGAAAAAAAACGTTAAAACACATTTTTTTTTTTTTAACCAATAAGCACTGGAATCACAACAGAAATCTCCTTGGAAGAACAGACTGAAACACTTGAAGTGTGTACAGTACCGGCCTCATCTCCAACACATTGATGTGCAAGGTCATCTCCAAGTGGAACCAGAGTCTCTGAGCTTGGTGGTCCCCTAATTGAGCCCCCCAACCAAGACAGAAGGCATCCGTGGTTAGAGTGCCTAGGGAGGCTGGGCCCCGAAACTGAAGACCCACAGTCAGGTTTGAGGGATCCCTCCATCATTGTAAATCCTTCTGGAGAGCAGAAGAAATAAGGATCAGATGGTCCAGATCGTCCTGAAGCTGATCCTACTGAACCCGTAAGGACCACTGAGAAACTCATGTGGAGCCTCGCTAGGGGGACCGTGGAAATGGAGGCTGCCATCAAACCCAGCAACCGAAGGACTTCCCAGGCTGGAAGGGATCTGGAAGATGCTATCGGAGTGGCTTGTCCAATAAGAGTTTCCCTCCTGTCCGAGGGGAGGAAAACTCTGCCGTGGACTGTGTCCAAAACTGCCCCTATGAATTGCAATCTCAGAGCAGGGGCCAGTGAGAACTTGGGGATGTTGACCATGATCCCCAATCTGGAAAACAACTCCAGGGTGACAGAGAACCTCTGCAAGAGAAGCCCTGGACAGGAATGAAATCAGCCAATCATCCAGGTAGGGGAAGACTGCTATGCCCTGGCATCACAGGGCCGCAGCCATCACCGCAAGGCACTTGGTAAAAACCTGGGGTAATGAGGAAAGGTCAAAGGGGAGGGCTCGAAATTGGAAATGCTCCCCTTGGAAGGAAAAATGCAGGAAGCAGCGGAGGCTGGGGAAAATCGGGATATGCAGGTAGGCATCCTGCATGTCCAGAGCACTCAACCAATGAGTCTCCTGAAGAAGAGGCAGGAGGCTCTGGAGGGTCAACATTCTGAATTTCTTGTACGTGACGAACAGATTGAGTCTGCTGAGGCAGAGTATGAGTCACAGGTAACCTGTCTTTTTTGGAACCAGTAAAAAGTGGGAGTAAAACCCCCACCCTCTGTGATGAAGAGGAACCAGTTCTATTGCTTCTTTTACCAATAGAGCCTGCACTTCCTCCCTTACAAGAATGGTCTGGTCTCAAGAGTAGGTTGACCTTCGTAGTGGAGACTCTGGAGGAGGTTCCAGGAACTCCAGTGTGTGTCCTTTGGACACTAGCTGCAGGACCCAAGCGCTGGAGGTGATGCTCCGCCACTCCTGCGTATGGCGAGCAAACCCCCCCCACCGGCTCCTCGCATTGAGGCTGAGGAGGTGGGGTGAGGGAGTCAGGAGGTGGCAGGACGGGCAGGGGGACTACCTCCTGCATGTCACTGATTTCTGTAGGCAGGTGGGGAAGAGAAATTGCCCGTGGCCTTGTGTTTGTCCGGATGATGGTTCTGGGCTTGCTTGCACTGCCTCTAGGTCCTTTTCTGAAAGGGCTGCTGACCCTGTGCGCCCCGATCGCTACATGGACTTTACGGACCTAAGGGCCTAACTGCGGTCCTGAAGGTCCGTAATGATACCCTTGGTGTCGCCACCAAAAAGTACCAAGCCCCTAAAGGGGGCATCGTGGATCGCTGTCTGGACCTCGTTGGTGAGGTCAGAGATGCGAAGCCAAGCATGCCGCCGAAGTGAGACAGAGGTCGCCGAGGTACGGGCTACTGCATCAACAGAGTCGTAAGTTGCCCGGAGAGCATGCCTGCAGGAGATTTTCGACAGGCTGATGTCTTGGCGATCTCCTCTTTGAGGTACAAGTCATCCAGGGACTGGATTCAGGCCTCAAGCTTGGCCATGGTGGCTTTCTTGTGAGACACCATGTGGGCTACATAGTTGAGGGAACGCAATGCGCATACAGCAGACGAGCAGACCTTTACATATTGGTCAATCTGCCTGGACAGGCTGGCCCGGTGGCGCTGAGGTTTGAGGCACTGGACACCACACCTCGCGTCTCACCGGCGACCTGGGTGCGGGAGCGAGCCGGGGCCACCGGAGGTCAGCAGAGGGGATAGAGATTGAGGGTCCGCCGACTGCTCTCTCTTCCCGGGGGTGGGGTGGGAATGCGCTCGCTCTAGGAGCGAACTCTGGCGGTGGCTGGAGGGTCACCAGTGTAGCAGCACGGCGTAATGCCTGGGGTGGAGCCACGCGCATTCCGTGAGCCTTGCTGGGCCGGGCCCGCTGGGGACAGAAAAAGCAAAGAAAAATACCTCCTGCACGCCGGGAGATGATCAGGCCCCAGTGGACCCTCCCACATCCCAAACACTGCCCAGACGCGCCCAGGATCTCTCTCTCTCTCTGAGGACCAGATGACTTGCAGGTAGGCCTCATACCTAGGGGAGGTAGCTGGTGGGAGGAAATCAGCCCCGGAGATGGTACCAGGGTCGGGTCAGCCTGCAGTCATTCGGGGAAGAGGCCAGGGAATGCGGGGGTTCAGGTTGGGAGTAGGGTGGAGACCCGTGTGGGCACTCCTGAAGGATGCCCGGGGTGTCAGGAAGATAAATAAAGTTATAAAAAAAAAAAAAAAAATTCTGCCTGGACTCCTTATCTGGAGGAGAAGTGCTCATATGCTTAGGTGCTGTAGAGCGATCATGAGCAGCAGAGATAACCACGGAGTCCACCTTTGGGTGCGTACTTAGGAAAGGACAGGCGCCCAGCAAGTCCTATCTGCCCTCTTTGGCATGGCCGGAATGGAATGAGAGTTGCCAGATCGTATTGGTGAGGTCTTCATGAGGTCTGATCCAAGGAGGAACAGGAATCTGGAACAGAGACTCTAAATCGAGGTGCTTGGTGAGATTTTTCAGCATGGGATCCTGTTCCTCAGACTCCCAATTACAGAAATGTTGTATGGACCTCAAGAGGTCCGAAAAGGAAGGATCCTCTGGAGTGGATGTCGGAAAGGTCTTTCCTCTAGGGACCGGAGATTCTTGATCCAATGAGTCCTCCCTCGAATCCGGATTGTCTCCTGGTGAACCCAAATCTAGAAGAGTGATATCCCGGGGCGTAGTCCCCAAGATGTGAACTGTGGAAGGTACTGAGCTCACGGGGGACAAGGACCTGGGAAGGGAATGAGGTGGTGGGATTCAACTCTCCAGGTCCGTAACACGTTCCGTCCGCACCTCCTTCCACCAGGACTGAATAAGCGTCTTGAACTCTGGCTGAGCAGTCATAGGGGAAGGGGGTGGGGGAGGAGGAGGTGGGACAGCATGGGAAGGTGGGTACTGGTACCCATGATATCCTGGGAAAGAGTATCCTGGACATGTGGAGTAACCAGGATAGTAATGTCCCGCAGACCAATCTGGTGGTGGACCAGCCGGTGGGGGGGTCCACAGGGTACCCCGAGGGGCAGTGCAGGACTGAAGATCTCGAATAAAGACCCAACGTCAGAGGGGCCGACGTTGGGGGTGCCCCCGAATGTCCCACTGTAGTGTAAATCAGAGGTGGGGCCGGCACAGGAGCAGCTGAAGTTATGACCACAGACTTCGGAATCAGCGCCGCCAGACCTGCGCGCGGAAAATGGATCCGGGCGTTGGGGGGCATTGCTGGGATCAGAAGCCCGTCTCCAACATGGGGACCTGGTCTGTCGGACACGTGGCAGGGGCAGGTGAATAGGCTCCGAGGAAGGTAAAGAGACTGCCGGCTCCGACGGAGAAAGAGTACAGCGTTGGAGTTATAGCCAGAACTGGGATAGTTCTCCCCGAAGGAACTGGAGGTGCCTCCGATTAAGGACCCGACGGTGGCGGAGGGACCCCCCCCTTCCTACAGACCCGAACGGGAGAGGGCGAAGCCTAGACCACCGCCGGGGGAGAGAGCTAGTCCTCCCAGGGCTCTTCCGGACATCTTGGGTGAGGAGACAGCAGTCCTCAACGGGAGAGACTTGTCTGGGCGGTCACCAGAGGCGGCCGACTTATCAGACTATGGAGCCAGGCAGGAGGCCGAACCTCCTTCAGACTTATCAGCTGAGGCTGGGCGGGTCCGCGAGGAACAGGGAGCTGACTTATCGGTAGGCGGGCAGCCTCCAGAGGAGCCAGGGACCAACTTAGCGGCAGAAGCGTGTCGGATGAGTGCGCTTTCTCCTGGTGCTTCTCTTTTGTGCGTCTTTTATCCGGTAAAGAAGAAGAGTCCCAGAGTCGCTCCATTTGTTTTTTGAGCGAGACCAGCCGCGATTTAAGTAAATGGGCCTCCAGAGCCTGCTGCCTCCATTTTCAGGTAGCCTGGTTGAATGGCCTAGCTGTCTGGGCAGGTCACAGTGGGATTTATTTATTTACTTACTTTAGTTTTTGTTGACCGGGTAAGTGCACTAGACAAATCCTGCCTATTTTCAGGCATGACCCGGGGGAGGGGGATACAGATGAATGCCAACTGACCATGAACCAGATTAAGCTGTTGGTGGTATATTTAGTGAATGAAGGAAATTTGGCCAGGACACTGGGGAAATTCCCCTACTCTGCGGAGGCAGAGGGCGCTGTTTGGCTCTAGCCTGGAGCTTGCTCAGTAGTGTCTGAGCTCTGGTCGCGTGTGGACATGTGGGAGGCTACGGAGTGTGTCTCCTCCTTGGCCTCTTTTTCCTTTTTATGATGGAGACAATGGCAAGCTCTTTATCTGGTATGCAAGATTCCCTACCTTTGATGGAGCGACTCGACGTGGAAGTGGCTGTTGGTACGAGTCCTATTGTTGGCTCGGAGATTATTGCTATGGTACAACCTGAAGAAGTTCTCCGTGCCCGGTTTCTGGAAGCGGAACAGTGCTGCGAGGCTGCACAGCTGAATTACATGGAGGCGCTGGAGCGTCGGACTGGTGGTCGGGCGGACCAGGAAACGGATGTGCGTAGGGCTGCTGCGATGGTGGAAGTGGAGGACGCTGCAACAGGAGGGCCTGGGGCGCGGAGAGTTACTGTTTTACTGGAACCCCCCTCCCTTTGCCTGGGCACAGAATTGGAACGCGGACAACGCGGGGAGAATCTGGAATTAAGTGCAGTTGCTGAGAATGCCACTCAGGCACTGCATCGATTTACAGGATCGCGACAGGAGCCAGGTAGGATGATTCCTAACTTTGGGGACTCAAGTATGCTTCTCCCCTGCAAATTCTGTGGAAGCCCAAGTTGTCCTTCTCCAACAGAAGTAATGGTGAACAGTCTATTACAAAGATGGGGGAATCCAGGAAACCTCTGATCTTTTTTATTGGAAAGGCAGAAATCAGAGGACTGGTGGATACCGCCTTGCAGGCTGCTGGATGGGTGAAGAGCCCAACAGGACATGGTTGGGATGCAGCTGTTGACTCTAATTTACCCACTGTCCCCCTCCCCCTCAAGCTTGACGCTCTGCCCTCCCTCTAGTTTGCCTTCAGGACAAGGGTTTCCTACTGACTTTGAGACATCACAGAAATCGAGTGATACTCATCCTTTAATGTCACTCATTAATGCACAAGAAGAACTAGAGTTCAAGGACCCAGTTCAGGACATTTGTCTAGAAGCACCAGTAACAACTCTATTTCAGTTCCCAAAAAGGCTGGATGCGGTTCTCACTGAAACAGAACCTATGAGAGTCTGGCAGGGGAAGGTTACAGAACATTTATTTCCACTAGTTCGGTCCCTTGTTGGAGCCTGCAGAACGCAAAATGCTGTTCGTTTGAAGTTTAGGGGTGATCCTGATTTAATACCTGATCGGAAATTTGTGGGTAGAACTTTATTAAAGGATAATATGAAGTTCTTTGCTTATGAGATCTATGCTTTAATACATGCTCCAGGTGATATAATGTTTGATATAAGTTTTAAACATCCGGCTGGCCTAGAAAGATTTTGGAAACAATACCGGGCATTATAGCTTTCCCCTCTGTGGAAGCCATACCTGGCTATCCCTTTGACCAAACCCTTAACGAAAAAAATTACAGTTCTTTTTAGGAACGAAGGGGTTCATGTTGCAGACATTACGTATTGGCTACAACAGCACTGCACAGTGCAGGGAACCCTGAAACCAATTTCAGATGATGAACAACTGTGGACAGGGGGATGGAATTATCAGATAGTTTTAAAATTGGACCAAGAACAAACTCACCACCTACCAAACTGTTTCTTTTTAGGAAGAAACGGGAGTGATTTTTTATCCTGCGCAGCCACGGGCTTGCTTCAAGTGTGGGGTGGTGGGACACCTGAGCAATGTCTGTGACAAGCAGAAATGTGGTTTATGTGGTGATCTGGGACATGTTGGGGCTCATTGTCGGCAACCATTGAAGTGTAACCTATGTGAGGAATGAGGTCACTCCTTTCGCACTTGCCCTTGGGTCTCACATAACATTGACGATGCTTTGGTTAGGGCGGAGCAAGATGTATATGTAACTACAGCTCAAAAGGAACAGTTACGCATGCTTGAATTATTAAAGAACGGGTCTACTGTTTCCCATGTACCCCAACAAATTTCTAGGGAGGTGGGAGAGGGGACCAGGGTAGAGGCAGATGAGCTATGCCTTCCGGGCATCGACTCTCAATGCAAACCAGTAGAGGGAATACAGGTGGTGTCGGTGGAGATGCCTTTGGAGGGCAACACAATTCAGGTCTTGGAACCCGTGGTGAAGTCTGGGGATTCTCAAACTTCTATGCCCCCCATTGCACATGGATACAGATTTTAAAGGGTTACAAGATCTAAAGCAGGGAAGGTAGGGGCATTGGTTTTAAAACACACAACTGAAGAAGTGGCCATACAAAATTCCTATGCACTACTGTTAGAAGATGAGGTGGAGGAGGAAGGTCAGGAATCAGACCTCTCCTCAGTAACCTCCTCTCACGCCGATGGGGTCCCGGAGATAGGCTTTTCGGACAAACCCAAGACAAAAAAAAAAGGAAAAAGAAACTATGACTGGGTTTAGATGCTTTTGCTTCCTTCATAATTTTTTAGGGCACTGATGGCATTGGTGTTTTGTACGATTAATGTAAACAGCATTAAGGCTTATGGGAAAAGGCAGAGTACTTTTTTGAGTCTTAGTATTGGGGATGGTACTGTCTTTTTATTGCAAGACACTAGATTACATTCTCTGGCTGAAGTGAAACAGGCTCAAAAGGATTGGAGGTGGGGGGTTTCTTTTTGGTCTGTAGGTGAGGATGTTTGTTCTTGGATTGGAATACTTTTCAAAGGCGAGGTTAAGGTACTGCATGTGTATGATTTAGTACCTGGTCGAACTTTGATTATGGATGTAGTTTTACAGAATGTGGGATATCGGGTGATTAATATCTATGCTACACAAAGTAAGGCTGAAAGAACTGCTTTGTTCAAAGATATAGGACCCTTTTTACACACTTCAAAATTAGTGTTGTGGGGTGGAGATTTCAATTGTGGACTTACTGCTAGGGACTGGGGAAGACATACACCCAAAATATTTTGTGATACGAATTCTTTAAATGCGCTTTTGACTCAAAATCACTTATGTGATGTGTATGATATTTTACGTTTGGAGCCTAGCCATACTTTTTTTTAAAGGAAAATGATCTACCCGCATTGACTTTTGGCTGGTATCCACGCGTTTATCTTGCCAAATGATTACAGTACGGCCTTTAGAGACTTCTGATCATTTTATGGTAGTTTTATATCTAGGAGAATTTCAGAAGTTACAGATTGGGAGAGGATATTGGAAGATGAATGTTTCCAAGCTTAGCGATGATGTGGTGGACTTAGGTGTTAGGACTTTATTGCAGGCCAGGAAGGACCTATTTTTCTTATATGATAGTACCATAGAGTGGTGGGAAGATTTTAAAAGGGACTTGCAGGACTAGTATGGAATAGTCACAAAACTATTACTATACTATATATATATATATATATATATATATATATATATATATATAAATAAACTATTATTATACTCCTGGAGAGGAGGGAGAGAGGGGATTTGATAGAGACATACAAGTATCTTACAGGGAGGAACAGGGTGCAGGAATGCACTATTTTTAAGCGAAAAAGATGTTCCAGGACTAGAGGGCATGGGATGAAGTTGGAGGGAGGACGATTCAGAGGAAACGTGAGGAAGAATTTCTTCACAGAACGGGTGGTGGACAAGTGGAACACCCTGCCAGAGGAAGTGGTGGGGGCTGAAACAATCACGGGATTTAAGAATGCATGGGATAGACATAAAGGAATTCTGGAGGTCAGGGGTAAGGGGCAACAGACTTCCTGGAAAACAAACTGAACTTACAAACTTAAATGGGCAGACTGGGTGGGCCATAGGCCCTTATCTGCCGACACTGTCTATGTATCTATGTATGTATCTATGAAACAGTATGCAAATAAAGAGTATTTAGAATACCTTAAGCTAAGAACCTTGTATCTTAGGCTAGTGTGTCAGGGAAGAGATAGTGAACTGTGTCGGGTTAAACTTTTATCCACCAAAACACGTATGTTACAGTATTTAGATAGCACTGTCCGGAGAACAGCAACACAACAGACGTATAATACGCAAGGGACAAAGGATGAGGTTAATCCTTTTGAAGTTAGGGATAATGCATCACATAGCAGAGTTTTTACTAGCCTTAGGGACACACAGGGTAATGTAAAGGATGATAACAGAGACATCATGCTTATTGTCCAGCAGCATATGGCAGCCAGTTTTCAGAGAAAGAGGACGGACCCTTCTTTTTTCCAGGGTTTTTCTACGCCGACTTTGACTAAGTTTGAGCAAGATGCCCTGCTTACTCCTATTACACAAACTGAAATTTTAAGTGCTATTTCACATTTGTCCAATAAAACAGTACCGGGTAAGGATGGGTTACCCAATGATTTTTATAAAAAATATAGTGAAATTTTTGCCCCCTGCCTGGAAATACTGTTTCAGGCTATTTGGGAAGAGGACAGGCTCACCTTCCATGCATATTGGGATTATGTTTTTCATCTTTAAGAAGGGAAACCCACAGGACATACGTAATTGGAGGCCATTGACACTGTTGAATTCCGACTACAAGATACTGGCAAAAATACTTAACACCAGGCTAGCACAGGCAGCACAGACAGTGATTTTGCCAGAACAAACATGTGCCATCCCAGGCAGAAATATTGTACAGAATTTAGTGGTTGTTCGGGAAATTATAGAACAAGGTGTGAGGAAGAACTTGTCAGGATATCTATTGGCAATAGATCATGAAACTGCCTTCGATACCATTAGTCAGGACTATCTATGGCAGACTATGAAACTATATGGGATCCCTTCTGACTTTCTAAACTTAGTGAAAGTTTTATATAAAGAAGCACAAGCAATACCTTTAGTGAATGGTTTTTTGGGTATCCCGATCTTTCTGCAGAATGGAGTGAAGCAAGGTTGCCCAATGAGCCCCTTATTGTATGTTTTTGGTTTAGATTATGTTCTAAGGAAGATTAAATCTGAATCACGAATTGTGGCAATTAAGAATAATGATGAATATGAATTTTCTAAAATCTCGGCTTATGCGGATGATTGCATATTCACTGTAGCAGATGTCTCAGGACTCCTTATATCATCTATTTTTCAGGAATCTTTTGAAGCAACGGGTATCAAGATTAATGTGGGGAAAAGTACCGTTTTGGTCCTTGGACAGAATGATATTGTATTAGATTTTCCCATTAAAATGACATTTGAGCAGGTGAAAATTCTTGGTATTTATTTTGGGACCTGGGACTCCGATTCCTATAATTGGACTTTGGCCTATGATAAAGCACTTCTGAAGGTGAAGGCCTGGTTAAATTGGAAAATGTCACGAAAGAAAAAAGTGTATCTTTTACGGGCATATTTAACCCGTTTTTTTATTTCTGTCTCGTGTTTTTCCTTTACCGTATAATATGCACACAAAGGTTTTAGGTTTATTTTTTCACTTATTATGGGGTAGCAGATTGAACCCAGTTAAACGGAATCATACTTATAGGACGCTGAAAGAGGGAGGTTTAAACATGATACACCCGATTGTATATCTTTTTGGGAATTTTTTTTTTATAGCTCCATTCTCCCACTGCTGGTGAGGACATCTATTTCAGGACAGGTTTGTTTTCAGCTTTGCGGTAATCCTTTTTTGAAGCATGGTGTAGGGGTAAATGGCATCCTACTGACCGTAAACTTCCTAGGTATGTCCAAATGACACTACAATACATACGTACCTGAAGATTGATTTAATTTGGTGTCAGGGGAAAAGAAAAAAGTTTATCAAGGGATACTTGATTCTAGGTATCGAGAAGATCCAATTTTTCAGGTGCCTCCTCACATTGAAATTTTTTCTTTGTTAGATGATATGTTAGAGAAACGAATCCCTCAGAAAATGCAGGATTTTGCCTGGCTTTGTGGACACCAAAAACTACAGGTGAAGAGCAATCAGAAACACAAGCAAATGTCAGAACGAGTATGTGGAGAGTATAATTGTGCTGGGGTTGTGGAGACAATACAGCATCTTTTTTTTGATTGCTTTCATGTACAAGGGTTTTGGCAACTGATATCAGTCCTTTGGGGTGAAAAATCCTTTTTATTAACTACTTATGATATTTTGGTTTTAGGACAAATCCCAGCTTCATGGGCAATGTGGGAGACCAGTACCATTCACGTGATTTTGGTATGTATTAAATGGTCCATTTGGCAAGCACGATGTTCACGATCTTTGCAAGGTAAAACAGTACGACAGCAAGATTTTTTTTTTAATATACAACATGAATTGGATAGTAACTATGCTTATGAAAAAGGTTCTTTGAGTGAAGATCTGTTTGGGAAATTATGGAGAAATATTGATTGGGTGGGGTAGTGATGTCTTTTTGTCTGTTTTTTTTCTTTCCTTTCTCTTATTCCAATGGTTTATGGAATAAGATGTGTTTGGTTAGAATCATCAAAATCAATGTGCCTGTTTATGTTTCTGTATTTTTCCTTTTATTGCGGTTATGTTTATACATGAATGACTGTTTTTTTTCGTGTTTAGTTTTTCTCTTTGTAATAGTATTGTTTTTGTTTTTCTCAATAAAAATTTCCCCTACTGTTTTCGATAAGTGCCATGGGATCTTTAACATCCACCTGAACTACCACCAATCCAGGTAGACGGGACCTCGGTTTAACGTTTCATCCAAAAGACGGCACCTCAGAAGTGCAGCACCCCTCTCATGCTGCACTACAGTGTCAGTATTGGGATATTAACCCAAGTGCCAGATGTGGGAACTGAACCCACAGCCCTCTGATCTCCCGGCCTCAGAGGCGAGTGTGCTACCTACTGAATCACTGACTGGGCTGGGCCTAGGCAAATGGCACACTTGTGGTGGGCATCCTGGTGAGGTATCTGGGTGCCACAACCCTCACACTTCTTCCGAGGCGGAGAAGACACAGAAATGCAAGAACAACTGAGAAACTCGGAAAATGCACGAAATAAAGTGCAAAACTACCGGCGATCACTGTGGAAGTTTACTGCGAGGTAACATGCACGAGACAACAGCAGGAAAGAACTGGAGGGCAGGCATGGGGCCGGCCCACTATATAGGGGTTGCACCGCGTAGTTACATGACGTCGGGTGGGTGGTCCCCCGCCAGGCATTGCTGGAAAAGTCTGCTGTGCAGTCCAGACGCCAGGTGGTGCTAGTCCTATATGCGATGAACTACAACATTAACCCTCTCGAAGTAAGATCCAGATTTGTCAAGGCCAAAATGGAGCTATCAATATCATTTGTGCTCCTTCTGTCTGAAGCTTGATCAACACTCTCTGTAAGACTGGAAAGGGAGGGAATGCACACAGAAATTTCCCTGTCCAAGAAAGAGACAGTGCATCTTGCCAGAAAGCACCATGCCTGGGATCGAGTGAGCAAAATCTGGGAACTTTTGCATTTGATGGGGCTGCGAACAGATTCATTTCTGGTGACCCCAAATGTCAAAGATGTGATCTAGAACTTCTTGCTTTAGCTCTCATTCATGGGCTCTTACCCTGGTGCGGCTGAGGCTGTCAGTGAGAATGTTCTGCACGCCTAGAACACAGACCGCCAGAAGACTGACCTTGTGCAGAACCGCCCCGTTCCAGACCCGCATCGCTTCCCTGCAAAGAGGATATGAGTGGGTGCCCCCCTGTTTGTTGATGTACCAAACACGTTGTCCGACTGGATCAACAGGGTTTCTTGTTGAAGAATGTGCTGAAAAGCCTGAAGAGCATAAAGCACTGCTCTCATTTCTAGCACATTTATGTGCAGGTGCACTTCTACATGTGACCACAGGCCCTGGGGGTCCTGTGGCGTCCCAGATGGGCACCCCATCCCCTTCCCGATGCATCTGTAGTTAGTATTTGGGAGTGAGGAGGGGTCTGGAAAGGGATGCCTAGAATCAGGTTGCTGGAGTTCTGCCACCAAAACAGATCCTGTTGCACTGGGTTGTCCTCCCTCTGATCCCATTGGGATCTTAGAGTCCACTGTGAGATTCGCATGTGAAGTCTGGCCAATGGGACCGTAGGGATAGCCGCTGCCAGGAGGCCAAGAAGACTGAGAACTGCCCTGGCCGAGATATGTCGGTTGGAAGATACCAGCTTGGCCTGCCTCTCCAGGGTGTTCACCCTGTCCAGGGGGAGAAAGGCCATTCCCCGCACTGTGTCCAGCATCACCCCAATAAACTGAAGGTGCTTGGAAGGAGCAAGCTGGGATCTGGGGTAAATGACAGCGACACCCAGGCACTTGACAAGGTGCAGGGTAGCCAATAAGGAAGCTTCCAACCAATCGGAGCCAATCGTTGAGGTAAGGAAAAACACAGTGCCCCTGACTCCTCAAGGTGCCTGCCACTACCACTAGGCATTTGGTAAAAACCTGCAGAGCAGAGGACAGCCAAAAGGGAGTGCTCTGATCTGGTAATTCTTCCCTTGGAAAGAAAACCTGAGGAATCTGCGGTGTGGACGGAATATTGGGATGTTTAGGTAATGCATTCTGCATGTCCAGGGCACAAAGCCATTGACCTTTGGAGAGGAGAGGTAGAAGGCTTTGCAGTGTCAGCATCCGAAACCTCTTGTACTCTATGAAGAGGTTTAGGGTACTGAGGTCCAGAATCGGAAGTAGATCCCCTGTCTTTTTTCGGTATCAGAAAGAAGTGGGAGTAGAATCCCTTCCCGATCTGGTCTGCTGGCACTGGCTCTATTGCTTCTTTTTGAAGAAGAGCTGTGATCTCCTCCCTTAAATAGGGAATATGTGCCCCTGGATAATGAGAAGACCTCGGTGGCTTGTCTGGAGTTTTTTCTTGAAATTCGAGAATGTGACCAAGCTTTATTAACTGAAGCACCCTGGTGTCTGTTGTGATGGACTCCCATTCTCCCAGATGCCTCGCAAACCTTCCGCCCACCTGTTCTTCCGATAGACGAGGAGGAAGGGCGGTCAGCAAGTCAGGAATGGGAGGGGGGTTGGGGAGGACCACTCCTGAAACCCTCTGGGTTTTGGCTGGAGGGGCAGCGGCTGTATTGGGAGTCTTGCATTTAAACTGGCGTTTGGGTGCTTGCTGTTTTTTTGTCTGGCGTCTGTTCTGCCAACGAAAAGGACGTTGTTGTTGTTTCAGTTAATACATGGTATGGACCGACCTAAGAGTTGTGCCTTTATCCTGCAGGCTTGTGATAATGTTCTGGGCATCTCCGCTTAACAGGACAGAGCTTCTGAAAGGGGCATCTTGAATAGCTGACTGACCATCAGAGGCTAAGCCCGATACTCAAAACCAAGAGTACTGGTGAAGGCTTACAGCTGTGGCCATACCTCTAGTGGAGGAATCCACCGCATTGTAGGTAGCCCGCAAAGAATGCTGTCCAGCCATCTTGGCCATTTTTAAGGTGTTTGCCAAGGAGGACTTTGTCTCAGAGTCCAGCAGGACCTCGACGAGGGGCTCAAGCTGGCGGAACAAGGACTTCTGGTACTCCAGCATGTGCGAGATGTAGTTCAGAGCATGTACAGCAAGAGTAGACTAAGCAGAAAACTTCCTCCCAAACTAGTCCATTCGACTGGATTCCTTGTGGGGGCAGTACTGAGGTGCTTAGGCTTAGCAGACTGATCATGGGCTGCAGTGATGACCACAGATTCAGCCCTAGGGTGCACACTATGGTGGTCCTTGTCCTAGAGTCCTGTAAACCCGGTCAGCTTTCTTTGCTATGGCCGGGATAGAGGAAGGTCTCTGCCATATGGTCAAGGATAAATCCTCGTGGGGTTCCTGCTATGAGGGAGTTAGAAACGAACTAGTCTCTGGAAAGAGAGGGTCCAGATGCTCTGCTAACCTTTGTCGTTTGGGGTCCAGAGCCTCTGACTTCTAGCCTTGGGCCTCTGCCACATGTCTGAGGAGGTCCACAAAGGAGGGCTCTTCAGGCAGTGATTTAGGGGATTCCTGAGGGACTGGTTTCTTGGGGGTGGGAGGGTGTGTGTGTCTCGAAACCCAACAGATGGATGAGGAATCAGAGTCCACTTCGGAATCGTCTGAATCCTCTGGAATTTTTTCAGGAATAGGAGGATCTGGCTCCCTGGTGATCCCTTCAGAAGTCAGGGGTTGTGTTGGAGCTGATGCATGACCTGATGTCTAGGTATGAGGAAGGACCAGAGAGGGCACCCTACGGGTAGTAGCTGGGCAGCCTGCGTCCAGAAGAAGCAGATGCCTGCTATCTAATTCTGAAACCAATTGTGTTTTGGTCTCAGACCACCAAGATTTTAGGATCTCCCTAAAATCCACCTGAGGCTGAGGAGGAGGAGGAGGTGGAGGGTGAGTAAATCCGGTTCCAAGTCCATGTCCCCCGAAGCTAGGGGACGGATAATGGTGTGGGTAGCCTGGTGGAGATGGTAACCAGGGTAGCCTGAGTAATAAAAGACCAACAAAAAGGAATCCGGTGTCGGGGCTGACTGAGGATAGCCCAAGGGCGGATATCCCAAAGGTACCCCCAACATCGTAAAGCCGTACATCAGTCCTGACGGAGGGTAACCGGACGGTGGCCCCAACAGAAGGCAGTCTGATGTCGACCCTGACGGAGGGAAGCCTGACAGTCCTGCAGGAGGACGGCCCGAAGGAGGAAAAATTGGTGAAGGTCCTGAGGGGCAAAGCCCTGAGGGATGCCCCAAAGGTGAAATACCCATTGGGAGCCCCAACAGAGAAGGCCCGATGGCGGTCCTAGCAGAGGTAAGGGGACCTGCAAGTGTTGAGAAGTAGCAGGGTCTGGCACTATTATAGGCAGTGTCAGAGCCGCCATGAGGCCTGTTGGCAACCAGACGTCCAGTAAACTTGGCGAAAGGTGCTCATCTGTCGGGACTTGTGGGTCCAGTGACAGCAGAGGAATCTCCGATGAAGCAGGAGATGGGGGTTCCCAATAGAGGGAGCCCCAGTGAGACCCTTGTACTCCAGCTGGGACAGAGCTGATGTCCGGCAGTGCCTTGTCAGAGCCTGATGGACAAGAAGTCATACGATCATCGGAGGGCCTGACGATAGACCTGGGTCATGCAGGAGTCAGGGGCCCCCGCCCCGACTCACCACCCCGGCCGGGTGCTCGCCGGAGGGTCAGACGAGCGGCTTATTGGTCGCGCCTGCTAACCTAGAGCTTGGGGTGAAAATGGGCCTAGGAGCCCACCATCATCGTAACCGGTGGTGGTGGATGGATGGGCAAAGAAAGCCTGCTCTGGAGCGGGAGTGCAGGCTAGCACGGGCACTACCTTCCACGGAGGAAGGGGGCTGGTCCTCCGTCAAAGGGCCAGTGGGCATCTTTGGTAGGGGAAGGGGGGCCTGCTCCCGGTCCAGATGTTTTTCTTTATCCCTCTTCTTCTTGTGTGGATCAGTTGGCAAGGAGGAGGCACTTTTCAGCTTTTTTAGCTCTTTCTCCATCAAAGCCATTTTTTGTTTCAGGTGATGGGCCTTGACAGACTGTTGGCGCCGTTTCCGCGTGGCCAGGTTGAATTGGGCGCAAGCCTCATGCTCCTCCACTTTGTGGTCAGGACCCAGGCAGAAGAGGCAAAGGGTATGCTGGTCCTTAAGCGGTAGCTGGATGCCGCAAGAACAGAACTTGTTTTTATGGAAATCTGTAGGTGAAGAGGACAACAAACTATTTAAATTTTTTTTTTTTCCAAGAAAGGAGAAAAAACTGATACTCATCCGAAAAAGGCGTTTGAACTGCTGCGACGAGCTTCAGCCGGTCCGATGTGCACAAGTCGACGGCGGGAAAGAACTGGAGGGCAGACGTGGGGACCGCCCACTATATAGTGTCACGCTGACGTCAGTCACATGACGTCAGGTGGGTGTTCCCCCGTCCGACACTGGTAGCAAAAGTTTCTGTGCAGTTCTGATGCCAGGGGGCGCAGTCCTACAAGTGATTACCTACTGCAGGAGCCCTCTCGAAGTAAGATCTGCCGATTTCAATACTGGGCTGGCATTTTCATACAACCAGATCTTGCTGAAGCACGCCAGGTCAATTGTAGAAATCAGATCAGCTATAATAGCTGCCTTGTTTCTAATGGACCTGGTGTTGCAAAGCAATTCCCAAGAAGGATATGTAGATGAGGTTGGTCCTTTGGGTACCTGCCCACCAGACGTGGAGCCCTTGGGTATGGGGACAAGATGGGGAGGACCCCTGTCATGAACCCATTTTGCCCAAGGGCGCCTCCTAGAGCTCACCACACCTATCCGTTCTCCTCCTGCATCATTTCCCAAAACAGGCCTCATAGACCTCCATATCCTCCCTCTTCAGGAAATGCCTAATACCTTTTAACGTCCATAGACGAGAGGTCATAACGAAGGGCAATCAAAGGGGCAGAGGTCCCGAAGCCAGGATGGGGAATAGTGCCTTCCAATGGGAGCTGTTAACCAACACATTCTAGGTCTACTACTAATCCGGTTATAAAACAAGTTAAAGAAATTTATAACTACACACTTCCAAACTAGTTACCCTCCTTAAAATAGACAATATAACAACCCAAACCAACGCCGGCCCAGTGGTGCAAAAGGTTGAAGCGCTGGGCACCACACCTTGTGCCACAACGGTGACCTGGGTTCAGGAATGGACCCGGGCAGCCAGGGGTCAGCGGGGGAGAGACTGAGCATCCGGAGGACTGCTCTCTTCTCCGAGGCAGGCTGGGGTAACGACCACTCAGTGAGTGACCTCTGGCGGAGGCTGGGGGCTAGCTGAAAGAGCGTTGTGGCGTATGCCAGGGGGTGGAGCCGCGATGTGCATCGTCTTGGCAGCCGGGCTCCACAGGGGTGAAAAAGACAAGACCCCCCCTCCCCGATAGACAATGGCACCTCAGTCCGTGATCCACACTCCTGAAGTTGGACCCGGCCCCTCAGCCCCCAGCCTGGTAGCTCAACACTTGCAGATACAGCACCTTGGGTGGGGGCGACCCTCCCAGAGGGCAGACCCGGGATGCCCGGTGCTGAAGGATTGGAGGGGCCATCCGAGGTCACGCAAAGGAGGTAGAGATGGCGGATCAGAGGTCGCCGGTGAAGATTCAAGGTTGGGGAGAAAAAAATAATTTTGAAAAAAAAAAAAACCAGCCCAAACAAAGTTAAAAATCCACAAATCAAACAAAATACAATACAGATTAAAAGTTGCACAGTGATATCTAAACAAGGCATCCACTCACCCAATATACACACACCCCTCTCCCTCCCTCCCTCCACGATACATCAAACCTCACCCAACCCCTAAACAACCCCAAAATAACAAAAGGGAGTCGGAGATTCCAGGAGCGATCAATGGAGCCAGTCCCACAGATTACTCCAAGCAGAGAATCAGATCCAGTCAATGAGCAATAAAAAGCCCCAGCTAGGCCCACCTGTATCAGTTCCCAAATCATAAGCAGAGCACAGCTAAAGATTTGTGGCAGAATAAGGGACTCTCACCACCCTAAACTGCATCCAAGGAGATCGAATTGTTCCCAGTCACTATATGGTCCACTCATGGCCCTGTCCCAGGGTGGTGCCATAATGCACAGGAGAAGGCGCCCCGCCAAGAAGACTTCTACCTCAGCAGTTAAACTCAGCCAAGTCAGGCTCCGGGAGGCTGTCATGCCTTGGGCAACGTTGCCCATAAGGGGTGTCCAGGAGTTCCACTCCCAAAGAGGGGCAGGGCATAGCACCTAGAGACCCCAGGGGTGCGCAATAAATGTGCTGACAGTCCATTGGGGCTGGAAAAGGGGCAGAGGGACGATGCTAGACCCTGTGTAATGCTTCTGTGAAAGGCCGAGGCCATGGAGGGATGACATGATTGTCAGCGCAGTATTTCGCCAAGTAATTCTCACCTTACACGGGCAAATGATTGTGGTTTGCAAATTGGGAAATGTGGAGTTCCTCCAGCATCTCCAAAAAGAACCGCTGATAGCTGGTGAGATAAGTTTCAGATGACAAGATACATGGAGGAGTCCTCTTCCTTGGAGGAGGAAGAGGAAGACGAAGAGGCAGAGGAGCTCGATTCAGGGATTCTGGAGGTTCAG
This sequence comes from Neoceratodus forsteri, assembly GCA_016271365.2. Classification (NCBI taxonomy): domain Eukaryota; kingdom Metazoa; phylum Chordata; order Ceratodontiformes; family Ceratodontidae; genus Neoceratodus; species Neoceratodus forsteri. The sequence goes on from CM028131.1 coordinate 430,745,213, forward strand.
GTCTAAAGGTGACCTCATCCGGCTGGCCCGCCAGTGCAGCGGCACAGCGTCCACCTGCGGCACCGACATCATGGGTTTGGGGACGGACTTGGGAGTCGGAGGGCCGGCCGGGGTAAGAAGGACTGAGGGTCACGTGGACTCCTCTCCTTCTCCGGGGGGGGGGGGTAGAGTGTCCAGTGCACTGCAGACCTCTGGGGGTACCGCCGGCGCCACGCTCATAGGGGCGGGTTGGACACTGGCATCACTGCACATCCCCACTCCCAGTGTCCATCATACAAAAAAAATACCCTGGCCCATACATGATGCTCCCACCTCTGCCGCTGCAATTAATGTCCTCTGGGGGTCCCGTTCACGTGGCCCAGCCCTGGGGGGCAAGCCAGAGCTCAGAGACCATATACTTTGGGGAAGGGGCGCCTGCCCGGTGGCCCCATCCAGGGGGTAAGCCTGGGCATGGGGGGATGCGGCGAGCAGGGCATGGCACTGACACCTCTGGTAAGGGGTGAGGAGGACCGGAACAAAAAACACAATTTAACCTCATCCAGGGCCCTTGAGTATCTAGGGAATGCAGTCTCTGATGCCCTGAACTGTTCCTGTAGGGCCAAAAAGCCTGGGAGAGGAGGAGACGACAGAGGGAGAAAAGCTTGGACGGGCCAGAGTATGTCCTCTGCTAGGGCTGTGGGAGCGAGCAGGGGACCCTTCCTGGAGGAGGGGGCAGCACAACCCACCCACTGGTTAGCACCTAACCCGACAGGGGCAAACAGGGTGTTGCCCTTCAGGGGAAACCCTCAGGTGAGGCAGTGAGAGCCAGTCTGTCCCATGTGGGTGGCCCATGGCTCCACCAAATACAGACCTTGCCAGTTCCAGCAAGTAGAGGAGGGTTGGGCCAGCACTTGGCTCCTCCCAAAGCTCCCAGCTGCTCTGGGAATGGGCCTCTAAGCCTACCTCGCCCTCCCTACCCCCACCTCACCTGACAGGGACCTGCTCCTTGGGAGGAGCCAAGTACCTGAAGTCGGGGGCACCGAGGCAGCCCTGGCACTACGATTGGTGCCAGAACCCAGCTCGAGACCTGCCCCGGCGCTGGAGTGCGATCGGGCACCACCAATGGCACCGGAATCAGATCCGGCACCGGAGTCGGCACCAGACTCCAACCCAGCACCACCTTCGGCACTGACACCCCCCGACACAAACTGGAGTTGAAAACAACCCTGGCACAGTGCCACAGGATGTGGAGGAAGCGACTCAAGGACAGCCCTGGGAAGGCAGCGATTGACTCAATGGTACTGGAGGCCCATAGGCTGGGTGGAGGAGAGACTCGGGGCTCTGAAGAGCCAGGCAGTCAGTCAAGATTATCCTGATTGTCGTCCTCCATACAGAAGGAGATCAAGGAGATCTCCAAGGAAGCCAACCCAGAGACCCTCCCTCTCCCAGCACCGCAAAAGGTGCCGGAAGGGGACCAGACACAGACACTGGCACTGCTTTGTTCACCGACAGAGTGTGGTGTCAGGAGCTGAAGTGGCACCAAGAACTACACTAACTCAGGCTCAGCGTATAGCTGCGACCGTGACACTGGAGGCCCAGCGACCTAACCTTGGTGTTCTCAGAATGGCATCGCCCTCTGAAGGTGGGAGGTTTCTGACCCACCTTCAATGCGCGCATTTCAAGGACACGGCGGTCCATGGAGAAGCAGGTGTTGCAGGCATTCATGTTGTGAGACGGAGCCAGGCAGGTGAGACAACGATCATGGTGGTCCATTACAGTAATCAGCTTGCCACAGGGCACGGATGCATAGGGGCATACCCCACCTTAGACTTACTAGAAACTGGGCCCCGAACTGGACATGACCGTGCTAACAACTAAAACAAAAGAAAGTGAAATTGCTCAATGCCGAACTGAGAATTAAAAAAAGAAAATGTAGAATATTACTGGTTCCAGAAGAGGACGATGTCGATGGCTGAGGTACAGCATTGAGTAAATGTGGTGGCGGCAGAACTGACATAGCTAAATTTTGGTTGTTGGCTTTCAGCTCCCATGAGATCTGACCTCAACAGCAGGAAAAGCAGAACTCAGTAGGTTGGGGGGCCGATGTCTGTTACTGGCAACCTTTGTGCTCCACATCATACGTTGGCCATGAAAGTGGCACCAACTCGGACGTCTTCCCCACCTCCTAGAAAAGCTTAAAGCTACATGCTCCCACGGGGTCTGGCACCTCCGGCTTATACCCACCAGTAATGAATGGTGAAGACTGATCTATGGAAGATCTACAGTTACAGGTGAGTAATCTATTCTTCTAGTGACGTGGACATGGTTTCACTTATCCACCCACTGGCAGACTCCTAGTAGTTCTCCAGGAGGATCAGAGAACACAGGTTCCAAAAACATGCATCCCGGCGTGATCAGAGGTCAATGCAGTAGTGGGAAAAGAAGGTGTGTGCAGACTTCCAGGTAGCAGCCCTGCAGAACTCCTAGACAGGGATTTCCCTGGAAGCAGACACCGAGGCAGCAGTATGTCTGGTGGAATGAGCTCTAAGCCCCACAGGAGGCTTCCTACCAGCCAACCTAAAACAAAGGTCGATGCAGGATGTGATCCACCTGCCATTCATCTGCTTTGCTACCGGTCTGCCAGGTGTGTCTTCAGCATATGTTACAAACAGCTGGTGAGCCACTCCCTGAACTCCAGCTGTGCACTCCTTATAACAAGACTGCATCCTCCGCAGGTCCAGGGTATGAAGCCTGCGGTCGGCCTCCGAAGAAGGTCCAGTAAAATATATTGGTAAGACAAAAATCTCCGATACTACCTTCAGGAGGAAGGGAGACTCCGAGAGCGCCTGGAGTTTCTGGCTGACGTAATGGCCACCAGAGAAGCTCTCTTTCACGACAGGTGTGATATGCCACTCCTGTGCACAGACGAGTGGCTAGCCCATAAACACAGCCACACAAGCAGCAGAGCCCATGGTGGAGGAGCAACTGCAAAAGTCTGCATACCAACTTGCACTCGGTAAGCAGGGATGGCGCCAGGTTAAGAGGCGTCGCCCGCAGTCACAGAGGGATCAGAGGTAGTCCAAGATGGTTGCCACAGCACAGGCAAGGGGATCAAGCTCCTCGCCCTGGCACCAAAAGGATAATCTCAACCATTTAAATGCACAGACACTAATGTGCAGGGACTGCAGGTCTGAGAACTGGACCGTCCCCCCTGTTGTCTGGTCAACAGATCCAGGTGAAGATGCAGAAGCAACAGAGGTCTGCTGCTGAGGCTGAGGAGGTCCAGGTACCAGAACTGCCTCGGCGAATCTGGAGATATAAAGATCATCCATGCTTTCTTTTTCTGGGCCTTAACCACACCCTTGTGAATCAAGGGGTAGGGAGGAAAGGTGTACATGAGGCCTGGGGTCCACAGCCTCACTAAGGCATCCCCCAGCAGTGTCCCAGACTGTCAAGGGCAGGCACAAAACAGCCTCAATTTGACATTCTCCCAGGAGGTAAACAGGTATACCAGAGGAGTGCCACACGGGGACAACAGGTGGTTCACAACCTCCTGATTCAGGGACCTCTAGTGCGATCTCTCTCCTACGTGGCTGAGAGCACTGGCAAGCTGACCTGTGAACTACCACGACATGACTTGCCAAGAGATCTGCATCCAGGCTGCACATGAGGGTCTAGGGGTGGAGGGCCTCCTGACACAAGGGAGTGTGTTCTGCTGTGCTTCTTCAGGTAGAACATGGTCATGGTGTTGTCCATCAGGACCTGCACAATATGACCTCTGACTGGAAGTGCGAATTCCATCAATGTCAGATGCACTGCATGGAGCTCCAGCAGGTTTATGTGGTGATGGAACTCCCAGAGTGACAACAGCCCATGGACCCTGTGATCTCCCAAGTGCGCTCCCCACCCTAGAGAGTCATCCATCGTGAATGTTACAGTCAGTTCTGGACAAACACAGTGGCATTGAGGGCTGAGGTCCTGGATGCCTTACCTCATGCCACGCCGGCAACCCGTGTTCGGGAACAAGCATGGGCCACTGGGGGTCGGCGGGGAAGAGAAGGATCGAGCACCCATTGGACAGCTCTCCTTCTCCAGGGAGGGGGGACACCGGCTCTCGGTGCACTGCTGGCTCCCAGCGGAGGCTGGGGGCTACAGTGCTGAGGCTACAGCAGGGGAAGCAGAGGCAGATGTTCAGAGGAATGCATACGGAAGCATGCATGTTCACTCCTTGGGCGTCACTGCACGTCCTCGGCTTGAGGGAACAAAAAAAATCAGAAGGAAAAATTGTCCTGGCGCGCTTCATGGTGGTCAGTCCCCGCCCCTGTGATTGGCAGCAAACATACCTCCAGCACCGAATCCTTGTGAGAGGCGGGTCGAGGGTCTCCCCGCCACAGTGTGAGGGGGAGCTGTGGGGCAGCTGGCAGTTGAGCTGCGAGTGGGGGACAGGGCTGGGAGACCGACAGGAAGAACTGCCGCCAGGGACTAGGAGGAAAATAAATTAACTGAAAAAAAAAGTTCTGGGCAGACAAATTGGATTCCTTCCTCCAGGTATTCAGTGATCAGTCATCACTGCATGACAACCCACATCAGCTGGGTTACAGTGGCCAACTGATCCAAGTGGCTGAGGTGCTGGGACCGCTGATGGTGCAGGATGCCATGTACCCCAGAAGACACAGGACATCCCAGGCAGGGAGCAAAAGCCCATTCTGAAATGATCAGGCAAAGGAGGTAAGATCCAGTGCCTGGTCAGCAGGTGGGCGGACCTTGGCCCGCAGGGAGTGTAGTTCTGCCCCGACGAACTTGATCACCTGCGTAGGTACTGGTATGGACTTGCCTGGGTTGTCCAGCAGGTCCAAGTCTCGGCAGGTCTGGAGAGCCAACTCTCTGGACACCTCTATGGCCTATCTGGATGACCGGCAAGCAGCCAGTCCTCCAGGCAGTGATACACTGTTGCCTAGGCACTGCAGGTAGGGTGCCACCATTGCTATGCACTTGGTGAAGACCCTAGGTGCAGAGGGGAGGCTATAGGGCATGACCAGAAACTAGTACCAGTCCCCTTCCATTTGAAACCAGGGTTACCAGTGGTGGGACAGATGGACCGGGATGTGAAAGAATGTATCCTGGAGGTCTAGGGAGCACAAAAACAGGTTACTCATCTGTAATAGTAGTTCTAGGAGTGGTATATGATGTTCATCCACACTTCTGGCAGTGCCCTTCCCTGAACTTGCCGGAAAGTCTTCAAGCTGGCTCCTCTCACCCACCCAGGTGATAACTCCCTTTGACTCCGCCCCATGACACCAGATCTTACCTGCTGAAAGCAGCTGTGTGCGCCAAAGCCAGGGAAGATCGGGTGGGTTCGTGTGGATGAACATCATATACCACTCCTAGAACTACTGTTACAAGTGAGTATTTTTTTTTTTTTTTTTTTTTTTAGGGACGTGGATACGATGTTCTATCCACACTTCTGGCAGGCTCCTAGCAATTCTCCGGGAGGAGGGAGGCAAGGCACACATCTCCTACTTAGGGAATAAGGACTGGAGAACTGAAGCCCCAAAACTAGCATCCCGGCGTGACTCGAGGTCAATGTGGTAATGGGAAATGAAGGTGTGTGCTGACCTCCAGATAGCAGCCCTGAAGATTTCCTGGCTAGGGACGTCTTGGAAGCAACCACCAATGCAGCAGTATGGCGGGTGGAATGAGCCCTTAGCCCTCCGAGGGCTCCCTACCTGCCAACCTATAGCAGAGATCAATACAGGATGTGATCCACCTGCCAATCGTCCGTTTAACTGCAAGTCTGCCAGGTGCGGCTTCTGCGTAGGTGACAAACAGTTGGCAAACCTCTCCCCGAATTCCAGCCTTACACTCTTTATAAGCGAGCGCTCGCCACAGGCGCAGAGTATGGAGCCTGTGCTTGGCCTTTGAGGTGTGACTGGTAAAGTACACTAGGAGCTCAATCACCTGGTTAAGGTGAAAATCTGACAACTTTTGGGTTGGAGCGCAGGACAACCTTATCCCTGTGGAAGACCAGGTAAGGAGACTCCACCGAAGGCACCTGGAACACATTGATCCTTCTGGATGACATGATAGCCACCAGGAAGGCGGTCTTCCATGACAGGTGAGACATGTCACACCTGTGCATCGGATTAAATGGTTTGCCCATGAGCTTTGCCAAAACCAGCAACAAGTCCCACCGGTGGTGATGGTTCATGCACTGGAGAGTAAATGTGGTCATGGCCCTTGAAGAAAGTGCAAAACCACCACCTTCTATGCAGACTGCTGACCGACCCGCACCCGGTAAGCAGAGATGGCTGCCAGGTGCACCTTAACGGTCGACCGAATGCCCAACTGAGAGAGGTGAAGACAGCTTTGGAGACACCCAAAGCCTGGAAGTCTAGCCACTCAGGAACCAGGCTGTCAAGGTGCAGGGATTGAAGGTCCGAGAGGAGTACCTTCCCCTGATGGATAGAAGGCAGCTCCAGGTGTAGGGGAAAAATGCCTCAGGAGCCTGCTGTTGAGGCTGAGGAGTCTGCGGTACCAGAACTAGCATGGCCAGTTCGGAGCCACCAGGATCACCTGGGTCTTCTCCCTCTTGGCCTCGAGGAGCATCTTGTGAATCAAGGGAATCAGAGGGAAGACACAGAAGAGGCCTGGGGTCCAGGGCCTTGAGAAGGCATCCCCCTGCAGCAGACCCTGCTGAGGGGAGCATGAACAATACAGCCTCAGCTCTGCGTTCTCCCTAGAGGTGAACAGGTCCACCTGCGGGGTGCCACACTGGGAGAACAGGCTGTACAGTACCACTGGGTGGAGACACCACTCGTGAGACGCCTCACCCACCCGGCTGAGCATTTGCAGCTGACTGGAGGCCTCTGCCACATGGATGGCTAGAAGATCCGTCTCCAGGCTGTGCACAAGGGTCCAAATGCAGAGAGCTTCCCTGAACAGGGGCAGTGAGTGTGTCCCGCCCTGTTTGTTGCGGTAGCAGTACATGGTCATGGTGTTGTCCGTCTGGACCCCAACCACGTGATCCCGGATGTGCGCAGTGAATGCAGTCAGCGCTAGCCGAACTCCCAGAGCTCCAGCAGGTTGATGTGGGGTCAGGGCTCCTCGGGGGTCCAGAGCCCATGGACTCTGTGTTCCCCTAGGTGGGCACCCCAACCCGTGAGAGAGGCATCAGTGGTCAGGATGACCGTCAGCTCTGGGCAGACAAACAAGGACCCTTCCTGCAGATGCGCCAAGACTAACCACCACTGGATGGAGTCCCACATCCGCTGCGTTACAGTGACCCTTGTGTTGAGACCACTGGCTGGCCAGCTCCCACTGCAGGGAGCGCATTCTCCAGCAGGCCCAATGGACCACGCTGGTGCAGGCCACCATGTAGCCCAGCAGGTGCAGGAAGTCCCAGGCAGGGTGCAACTGCCCAACCCAAAATGCTCAGGCAAAGGAGGAGAGAGCCTCCACCCTGTCTGCCAGGAGCTGACTTGGCTTCATTGACGAGGAGGCCAAAGGTGATGCAGGTCTGGGGGCCAAGTCCCTGGACCACTCCACTTCCTGCCTGGAGGGACCTGTTATCAGCCAGTCTTCCAGGTAGGGGTAAACCCAGACCCCTTGGTGCCTTGGATAAGCAGCCACCACTGCAATGCACTTGGTGAAGACCCTGAGGGCAGAGGAGAGGCTGAATGGCATGGCCTGGAACTCAGAGAGTTCCCTCTTCTTGGAAGTGGCGGAAACTTTGATGAGATGGACAGATCGGGACATGGAAGAATGAGTCCTGACGATCCAGGGAGCAAAACCACAGGTTTTGCTCTACAGTTGGTATTATCTGAGACAGAGTTTACCATCCTGAAGGTGTGTGACTGGAGAAATTTGTTCAGGTCATGCAGATCTAGAAGACGGCCACCAGCCCTGTCCGCTTTGGCAGCAGGAAGTACCTGGAGACAAACCCTGGGTGTTCGAAGGATCCATGACAGGAACCACGACCTCCCTGCGGAGGAGCTGGGCTATGTCGGCTCTTAGAGCTGATAGCATGCCTGCAGAAACCGAGTCTTCCCATGGCATGGAGGGTACTGCTCAAATCCCAGAGACAGACCCTGACCCACCACTTCGAAAACCCACCTGTCCATGGTGACAGCGGCACAGGCAGAAAGGAAGTGGTGTAGCCAGCCCCCCCCCCCACCAGAGGAACCAGAGGAGGTCTGACGGGCATGAGGGAGGCACCCCTCATCCCCTTACTGGGCAGGCTTAGAGGAGGAGGGCACAGCTGAGGTGCCACCGGAGCTTCTCCCTTAAGGCTTGCGGATGACACAGGCCACTGACTTTGGCAATGGTCACCGGGCCTGAGCCTGCTGGCCAGCTTAGGGCTGGGCGTGTTTGGCTGCAGGAGCAGAGGTGGACTGAAAGGGCTTCCTCTTCTGCTGCAGCACGGAGCCCTCAGGGTCCTTCTGGGCAGATGTCAGAGTCCAAGGTGGCACTGAACTTCTCAATACGGGTGAGGTGGCCCTCGCCCCGGGCCCAAACAGGTCAGTGCCCAGGAAAGGGACATCTGCCAGGGTATGCTGAGTGTCCACCAAGAAGGTCGAGATCCTCAGCCAAGCCCTGCATCGCATGGCTGCTGAGGCTGCCACGGAGCGGGCACAGGAGTCATCATTGTCCATGGCTGTCTGGAGCGGTTTGGCTACAGCCCGGCCCCAGACCTGTTTGACTGTGGTCTGAAGGTCTGCTGGCAGATGATGAAGCACCTCACCCAGGGTGCCCAGCAGGGCATGAGAGAAGTGGGCCATGAGGAGGGCCGAGTTTGCCTGATGGAGACCAAGCGAGAAGGCAGCGAAGACTTTCTTAGCTGCATGGTCCAACTTCCTGGACAACTTGTCAAGCGGCTTGAAAACATCCCTGGTGTTGCCGGAGTGTCTGAACACAGAGTCTGCCACCAATCCCTCGGCTGAGGGATGCTCTGTGAATCCCAAGAGGGAGCTGGTGGGTACTGCATATTTGAGGGCCATTGGTGCAGAAGGCACAGGCTATGAAGCAGGGCGCTGACAAAGCTCCAGGGCAGGGACAAGAATCGCTTCTGCCACCAGGAAAGCCTCCATAGAAGTGTCTCCCCAGTTGAGGATCTCAGTCAATGGGTAATTAGCCTGCTTCTGGGTGGACTCCATTTTCATACTCATCGACTCAGATGAGGCGGAGAAGGCTCATGAAGGAAGACAGCCCATCGTCCGTCAAATCCCCCACAGACTCCACGTCGACCGGACAAGGAGGATCCCTCGGACTCAAGTCGTTAGAGAGGTCGACAACCCAAGACCCCACTGACACTCTGCGGATGGTCAGGGGTGACGGTGACCGACAGCTGATGGGGAAGCCCCTTAGATGGCCAAGACTCCTTAGTCGGAGTGGTTGTCGGCGGCTATTTAGGCGGCGATTCCACCACTATCAGCAGAAACGTTTTGGTCGGCTCTGTCGATGGGGATGACATTGACTTTTCTGGTGACAGCCAGATGATGGTCGGGGTAGAAGCTGGAGCTGGCTTGGCGTAGAAGCTGGAGCTGGCTTGACGCCGGTAAGCACCAGCTGTTGCCACATCAAATCTTCATATCGTTGATGCAATTTGTACTGAAGGCTCTCCTCACTTGAGGAGGACGAGGATGAAAAGTAGCTGTGGCGCCGCTTCCCGTGGTGCAGAGATCAGAAGCGCCAGTGTCGGCAGGACCAGATCGACCCACTGGAGGAAGACCGAGACCTCGACTGCCAGAAGGACCGGTGGCGGGGCTCTGAGGATCTTGGTCGTCAACCAGAGGCAGCAAGTCAGCAGACTGACCCATCCCTCCATGGTCTGAGTCAGGACCAAAGTCCTGGATAAGGAAGTGTCGGCCTCTTCAACTGACAACTGATCAGTCTGAGAAAAATCTAGGCTGGGACTTCAACCAGTGTCTCTGCCAATTGGCCTGATGGGGTTACCGTGGAGCTGGCGGCCTGGGTTGAGGATTTGACTGAAGTCGAATCTGGAGCAGTGTGGGAATCAGAAGCTCTTAACCGAGAGCGTTCCCAATCCCATGAATGACAGCAAGCCTTTTCTTTTTTAGATTTAGATTTGTGTCCAGAGGGTCCCAGACCAAGGGTCGGCAGGGACTGACAATTCCTTGAAGGACCCCATGAAAGTCAAGCCCAGCTGGAGCAGCACGAAGGTAGAAGCCGAACAGTGAGCTGTGGCCTGGGCCGCCTCCTCCTCAAATGCCACAAGCTGTTTAGTGGACCCTGCAGCCACGTAGACCACCCAATGGGCATCCTTTGATTTGACCTGCAGGTTCAGATGTGCCAGGCGGCCCAGTTTAAGGTGAGTGAGACGGTCCTCCAGAACAGTCAGGTGAAAGGAATGACAAAAGTCGCAGGCCTGGGGATCATGTTCGTGCCCCAGGCAATAGATGCACATGGCGTGCGGGTCAGTCCTGGACATCATCTGCTCACAAGGGCACTGGCGGAACCTGGGAATGGACTTATCGTTCATGATGGTCGTGATCGGAGATGGAGCTTAAGATGAAACTCGAGAGAGTTTTACAGTTTTGGAAGTAAATCCGGAGTTTAAGCATGACGGCCTACTCAATGCAAGAGCGGTAAGGAGGGACTCTGCTTCTTCCAGCAGAAAGGAAGATCTGACATCATGGGGTGGAACCAAGGGAGTTACCACCTGGGTGGGTGGGAGGAGCTAGCTTGAAGACGTTCCAGAAAGCTCTTAAAGGGAAAGGACACTGCCAGAAGTGTGGATAGAACATCATATCCACGTCCCTAGAACTACATTTTTCGCTCCAGAGACAGATGATCCGAGTCAGAGTGGCCATCCAGAATTTGCTTTTCTGCATGGACTACTTCAGAGCGTGCAGATACAAAATGGGGCATCAGTCACCCCCCGGTCCATTTCAAGACAAAGAAGCACCTGGACACGTAACCGGACTGGCCAGGGCATCTAGGACATGAGCTATAGCCCCTTTTGCAAGAAGCTGAGCAATGTATTCCCGAAGGGCAGACAGCATGGCATATCCTGGGACGCCCTGAATTCGAGGTATGTAGAGGTGGTAAGACAGGAGAACCTCTAAGTCCAGAGGCAACCCTCTGCCCACTGTGTCCCACACCAAACTGTCTTTGTGACTGCCACCCAATGTAGCAAGAAGTGATGTAGCCATCCTCCTACTCCTAGTGCAGACAGAGACAAGACAGGTGGAGGGATAACCCCCCCCAAACTCATCACTGGGCAGCTTTTGAGGGGGCACCAGCTGGAGAGTCACCACCACACCTCCCCCCCTTAGGATACTGGCCCCCGGACTTCAGGCCTGGTGCTGCCCCTGTTAGGGATGCTGCAGAGAAGGCTGTGGCTGAAAAGACTGGTAATGGAAAGCCTGTTTCTTAGGCTTCTTTTCTGGGTCCTTCTGGGACAATGCCACAGAATCTAGGGTGGCAGAGGACTTCTCAATACAGGCGAGGTGTCCCTCCACCCCAGGGCAAATTAGCTCAGTGCCTAAGAAAGAGACATAGGCCAGCTTGTGCTAGGTGTATGCTGTGAAGGTGGACAGACGCAGCCAGGTCCTGTGATGCATGGAGACAGCTGGCACCATGGCACCAGCACACAAACTGCCCATGCACAAGGCCACCTGGAGCTGGTGTTTAGCCAACGATTCACCCTGGTTCCTGATGACCATCACCACTGACTGTTGCTCAGCTGGGAGGAGAGGAAGGATCGCATTAAATACTTCCATCAGGAAGTGACTGAAACTGGCCATCATCATTGCATAACTAGCATCACAGAGACCAAAGGATGCTGCAGCATACACCTTTTTAGTGGCATGATCAGTCTTACGAGACTCCTTGTCCAGAGGCCTGTCCACGTCCCCATGATTTCCCAATGTACGGAAAACAATCTGTCACCAGCCCCTCTGCAGAGAGGTGGTCTGAGAACCCTGAATGTGACCCCCTGGTGACTGCATACTTGAGGACTATATGGGTAGAGGGTGCTGAGCAGGATTCTGGATGTTGTCAGAGTTCCATGGCCAGTCCAAAAATGGCCTCCATCACTGGAAAGGCAACCCCAAGGGATCTGTTCCAGTCCAGAATATCAGTAAAGCGATACCTGGCTCTTTTAAGTGGCTCCAACAGGACTGACATGGACTCAGACATACATTTGAGAAGTGCCCGAAAGACACCAGGCCATGCTCTGTGCAGAACTCCTCAACCAAACCTCAGTCGAGGAAGAGAGTCCCAGAGGAGGACAGACTCATGATCCAAGTTGTTTAAGGACTCCTTGAAAATGGCCCTCAACCGTTTCTCACAAGGTGCCACACAGGTATCTTCTCACAGGGTGATCTGCACCAACACCTGGTCTGGGAAGCCGGTGGCCAAATGGATTTCTTTAGAGCACCACCTTCAGCTGTGATGGGCTCAGCTCCACCCAAAGAGGTGGAGAAGCAGTTGTGGGTAGCACCTGTGTAGCATGATCCAGTGAGAGCACCACAGGGGGTGCCAAGTGTCTGGAAGTCCAGGGGGTAGAGCCCTACCCTGCACCACCATGGCCCACTGTTGCCAAAAGAGCTCCTTGTAGTACCAGTGCATTTTGCGAAAATGCTTCTCTCCCGAGCACAAGGAGTGTCGATAACAATACCTCCCGGTTGAGCAGGTTCGAGAGCGTCTCGACTGACTGAATGAAAGACATCAAGGAGAGCCTTCTGACTGGTTGTGGTACACCCACATGCCTGTCTATGTTAACCAGGACAAGCATGAAGACTCGACTGCCGGTGGAGGCCGTTCCTGCTGGGAGTTGGTCGGGGGTGCAGTTTGATCCATGTCATCCTGAGTGAGGACCAGGAGCAGCGGGGTCTGCAAAACTGACTTTTTGACCTCGTCCGACAGCTGGTCAACAGGCTTGAGGAAAATCTCCACGACCCACTTGACTGGAGTTGAAGTCAAAAGGCTTGATGGTGGTGCCAAACAGTCATTGACCTTCCCCTGAACTGAAGGGAGCTCCATGTGGTCAAGCAATCGGGGGAGTTGAGGGATTGAGAATAGATCGATCTCTCGCAGTCCCACAACCATGGCTGGTGGCACTAGTGCTCAGAACCATTGTGGACACTGACTCTCTCGCAAGGTCTTAAGTGACAAACACATATCCCAGAAACCTCCAGTGAATTACCCTTCAATGCTGGCCCCAGCTGGGAACATCATCGAGACTAAGGAGTTACCTGCTGCTTCTGCTTCAAAGGCTGTAAGCTGTCATGCTGACCTGGCAGCTACCGAGGCCTTCTAGCAGCCTTTAAAGCAATCTGGCTGACCCAGAGTTAGCTTATAATTCCTATCCTCAAGGGATTCAGGGAACACTAACATACAAAGGCCCCAGCTAGCCATGCTGTGCTGCCCACCCAGGCAGCAGACACACGTGTCATGTGGGTCAGCGACTGACATCTTCTGTCAGTACCGTACACAAAATCTGAACCCCAGCTTCCTCTGATCCATCTTCACCCATGCCACAGAGTTGAAGGGACAGACAAATAAGTAGAGAAGTTTGTTAGAAGAACATGGAAAGAAAGGTTAACTTATGACGCACTTAAATACTTACTAAGCGGGAGCCATGAAGGAAGTGACCTGCTCTTCCAGTGGAAAGATCTGATGCCAGGGGGTGGAGTCATGGGATATACCACCCAGGTGGTGGGAGCTCAGCTTAAAGACATCTGGCTAATCAGCTATTCCATAGAACTGCCAGTGTCAAAAGTGAACTATATTCCACATCCCTAGAAAATTAATTTCAGCTGTGTGCGACAGGGTTGAATAAGACCCTGTCCCATTTGTTACGCAGAAAGAGTTAAGCGCAAAGATCTGTTCTGTCCTCTCCTTTTCTGTCTCGTCTGGCTGGCTAGCCAACCAAATACTCTCATGAGACCTAGGAACTGATCACTCCACTCCGATGGTCTCACGATTCTCTGCCCCATACTATCTCTCTGCTTTCACTTGCAGTTTCTGTCTTTTCTTTCCCCTTGTGTATTTGTGTTTATAAAAATACATGTGAATTTTTGTGTGAAACTGTAAGTGATACTGGGATCCCTTAGTTTGAAACTGTATATAATTATACTGTTGAAATGATTCCAAAAGCATTTTGGAATTTGGGTGGGGGTAACCTTGACATGCAGCACAAACTCTTTTGCAGAGTTGTCATGTCAATACGAGGCCAGTTCTGGGACATCATGTTCTGTTTTGTTACACCTGCAAGGAAAGAAACTTACAAAGTTCTGATCTCTTAATGAGCTTAGGAAGCAGAAATAAGAGCAACAATGCTTTTGGTAGAGGGAGAGAGAGAGAGAGAGAGACTGGGAAACTGAAATTGGAATAGATTCCCTCAAACAAAGGACTTCGTTTTCTCTGCACTGCCTTTGTAAATAGTTATATTGAATAATTTTTATTTTGCGGTTATTGATAATAATGAAGGCAGAGAGGGGACTTGCTGACATTATGCCTTCCTACCTACAACAACAAGATTATGGAATCAACTTTCGGCTTATACAGTAAGAAAAAAACATTTGGCGGCTTCAAATCAAAACTCGATGCTTACTTCAATGAAAGCAACTTATACAACTGAATCTACTGGGAAGTGGGGATAGCAAATAATGGGCATCTCAGCCTTCTGCTATCCTAAAACCACAGTATAAATAAAACGTTATTTGGAAATTTTACAACAGCTTCTGGTTTTCCTATGCTTCGATGACACTGATGTACAAAAATTAAAAAGTCAGAGCTAGCCCTGTGATCTCTACTTAGCCTCAGAGGACAGCAAGACCAGTATTACTAAAGCTTTTTAACTAGGTCAATCAAGCGTTTGAGCCAATTATATCTCCCAGGACTGCAACATGTTGCTCCCATCAGCTATGGGTGATTCTGCGGTTCCACCAGAGCAGTTTTGGTTACAAATGTTGGGTAGTGGAACAGCGGTATCAAACAGATAAATTCACTAAGGAACACATTTTATTTTTCACCATACATGCACATATGGTGCAGCCTCACTTTTACTGAGACACATTCCAATTTACAGTCAAAACAAGGCGACTGGCATCTAGGGCAAAACGGATAAACAGTCACTTTCGGACCAGATGTTAGGAAAACTGACATTACAGAAGAGGATCCTAAAGTATCCCTTGCAATGGTAGTGGAAATTAGGGGACTTCGTAACAAACTATGCTCTCTCTATGCAAATGAGGCACAAAGCATGACTTAAGGCAGTGGTGATTTGGTGAAGCTTGATAATTTTCTATAACTGGAAGGGGACATTAGGGATATCAAGTTTTAACAGTACGTGTTTTCCTTTAAGGTGACCTTCTGTGAGAAAGTATGTTAATTTTTTTGTCTTAAAGTATTCCCTAACCCCCAGACCTATTCTTTTAATGCAGAGCGTATTTATTTAGCTTTTGTTAACTGGAAAAAGGTGAGCTACACATTCTGCTATTTTCGGTCTCCTCTGGTTTGGGGAGGGGGAAACGGATGCAAACCAACAGAAATTGAATCAGGTTAAGCTGTTGGTGGTATGTTAGTGAATGAGAGAAATTTGGACTGGACACCAGGTAAATTCCAATGCTATAAAATATTCGGTGTGTGTGTGTGTGTGTGTGGGGGGGGTGTTCAAATGCATTGGCTGCCCTACCAGCTATAAAAACGGTGAGGCTACTGACTCCCTGGCTCCACCACTGTCAGTGAAACTATATTTATGCAGCACTTCAAACTGGTCTGCCAGACATCAGCATGTGTACATACAACTTCTGCATTATTCAGCACCTCCGATTATTACTTTGTGGTGATGCTAAGTTATGCACGTATGGGGATAACAGGGCTCTTATCTGGTTTTCACATAACTTAAACAACCCTGGCATAGTACCCCAAATATTATGCTTTTTTTTTCCTTGTCAGTGACAAAACACATTCTGACATATATTTATTATGTATTTGTTTTTGTTAACCAGGTGGGTACACTAGACACAGAAATGCCTATTTTCAGGCACGACCCGATAGGGGAAAATCAGACTGTCAAAACAAAACATTAAAGTGAAGTTATTTTTAAATTACGTAGTTAGTCTCCTTTGGGTAGTGAATCTGTAAGGTTTTTCAGTTTGCTAATAAAACTTACCTTGTCTGCGCAATTCATTTTTAACTGCTTCCACGCCTCCTTTTTTCTCAATAAAGTCATATATAGCCTTTGAAGTTTCCTTGTCTTTTAACTGAGATTCTGAGATGCCACACATATCAAATAAATGTTTCAGTTCTGGATCCAAGTTATTTAACTGCAAAACACAAATGGTGCTTTAAACTTAAAGTGCTTCAAACAGTCATTCATTCACAGTAAATTGTTTTTTATTTCAATTATCAATAAAAAAATACTGCACAGACAGTGGAGTAAGACAATTTTTTTGCTACAGCAAAAAAGGGTTATTTAGTTCTAACTATTTTCGTGGTAGTGAACCAATGTCGCTTTTTTTTTTTTTTTAAAGAACCATTCAATACAATTCAAACTGCAGCACCCAAATGCCTTGTGTTTTGCTCCCTCCGACTATATTTCCTGCAGAAGGGAATACTACTTGAGAAATGAGACCTAATCTCCTCAAAACAGTACAGGTCACGAAGGATGGAACAGTGGTATGCAGTTACAGATGAACACCACAGAGAAAACAGTTATACTGCAAGTAATTGATCCGTAGCTACACACTTGCCAGACTTCAAGAAGTACCACTGGAAGCACTGGCCCGGTGGCGCAGAGGCTGAGGTGCTGGACGCCACACCTTGCACCACACTGGCGACCGGGGTTCGAGAAAAGACTCGGGTCGTCAGGGGAGAGAGGGAAATCGAGCGTCCGGAGGACTGCTCTTCCCTCCTGGGGTGGGTTCCGGGGTAAGCCTGCTCCATTGTGACCCCTGGTGAGACCAGTGACCCTACAGGTAGTGAGGGCTCGGACGCATGTCGTGGGGGCAGAGCAGCCGGTACAGCAGCTGCGACGTATGCTGCCGTCATTGCATGTCTGCACTCTGGGGGGCAACACAAGGAAAAAAAAACCTGGTTGCCCAGTGGAAGCAAAGGGGCCCCAGAGACCTGCCCACATCCCGATGCTGGACCTGCCTCCCTGGCTCTGCAGCTCTACCAGTCTCTGCGGCTGTCCCTCTAATTCCAGACAGGCTGCAAAGGATGGGTGGGCCCTCCTCCAGGGGCTGTTCAAGGGGGCTGGACTAGTCGTGGGTCCAAGTACAGACAGCCTGGAGGGAGACCAGCAGAGGAGGTTTCAGGCAGGAAGGGAGACCAGCAGAGGAGGTTTCAGGCAGGGAGTAGAGGCAGCAATCAAGTGGTACCCTGGATTCCCAGTGAGTAGAAAACAGAATAAAAAAAAAAAGTATCACTGAAAGAGGTAGAAGAAAGAACAGTTGGGTAAGAACTTACCGTAACAGTAGATATTTGAGGGGATCTCAGTCATCAGGTTACACCATTGGAACTTGACCATCGGTGAAGCAGGATCCACACGGAAGATTTTCCAGCAGTACAACTGGGGCCGCCCATGCCATCGTCACCTGCTGCTGTCATCAACCCTATAAAGGCGTGAGTGGCCCTGCTCCCTCCTCAGTCCCCGAGGACTAAGGCAGCAAACTCTTGCCATGGAGGACAGAGTAGAGAGAGGTGCCCAGACCTAAATAAAAGGCTGGATACACCAGACAGCCAGTCTGAGGCAAAGTCCCAAGTAGGGGGATGGTGGTAGGGAAGACAGACCTGATTACTTACATCCCCTTGAAGATCTACTGTTAAGGTAAGTTTTTACTGTTATATCTTCTTTGGGGTATCTCAGTCATCAGGTCACACCGTGGGAATGAGTCCTAAGTAGTTACAGATGTAGCAGAACAGTCTGGGAGGAAGGCAAACCGAGGCCTAGAACAGAAGGCCCTGCAGAACAGCCCGGCTGAAGCCTGCTCGGGCTCTAGAAGCAACGTCCAGACTGTAGTGCTTGGTACAAGTATGGACGGTACTCCAGGTGGCAGCAGCGCAAATGTCAGAGACCCCCTTGAAACAGGCCACAGAGGTAGCCATGCCCCTTGTGGAGTGGGCTTTCACCATCCCTGGCAACTCCTTGCCATGCTTGTTATAACAGAACAAAATACAATTGGCCAACCATTTGAAAAAGCACTGTTTAGAAACCTTAGTGCCCTCTCTTCCTTGGGCGAAAGAAACAAAAAGCTGCTTTGACTTCCTGCAGTCCTTGGTTCACAGCACATATTTCAGAATTCTGCACACATCTAAAGTATGGTGCAGTGCCTCCCTTGGATTGGCACGCTCTGGGAAATAAACAGGTACGTGGCTAGATTGGTCCAGGGTAAACTCAGACACTACCTTACGAAGAAACTTAGGATTCATGTGCAAAAATACCCTGTTTTTGTGAAAAATCAAATACAGCTCTTCACATCAGACAGTAATAGCAACCAAATACAACGCTTTCTACGAGAGAAGGTGTAGCTTGCAAGTTGTGTCTGGCTCAAACGGAGGCAGGGTCGATTTCTCCAAAACAAAATTTAAATGCTAAGCTGGGACAGGGGTATGGACTGGAGGTTTCAGGTGCAGGAAGCCCATAAGAAAAATACAGGACACATCCAGTTGAGCCATGGTGCGACTGCCTACTGGCTTGTGAAAGGCAGAGATAACCGAAAGGTGCACCTTGAGGGAGGAGTACTGGAGGCCAGAGTCCGACAGTGATATCAGGTACTCCAGAATCTGGTTCACCTAACAGGTGAAAGGGTCCAGATGATATTTAGCAGCCCAGATGGAAAACCTCTTCTACTTCATGGCACATGCGGCTCTAGTGGAGGGCTTCTGAGCTGCCACAAGGACGCTTGCTACATTCTGAGACGCATCAAACCGGGCAAAGGCTATGACCTCAGAAGCCAGGTATGTAGACAAAGGGACTTGGGGTTCAGATGGACCAGGGTCCCTTTAGCCTGCGTGAGCAGGTCCCTGCAATTGGGGAGAGGAACCGGAGGTTCCTCCACTAACTGCTGCAGTAATGAAAACCATATCTGCTGTGGCCAGTATGGTGCAACCAGGATCATGCTAGCCCACTCCATCTGCAGCTTGATTAGCACACTCTGAATCAGAGGAAATGGAGGGAAAACATATAGGAACCTCCCGCTCCAGGAGGGGGACAACGCATCTCGCCACAAAACTCTAGGCCCTGGATTTGGCAAGCAGAAATTGGGCTGTTTTTTGTTGAGTGGGGACACAAGAAGGTCCAGCTCTGGATGACCCCATCTGTCGAACAGCTCGCCTGTGACTGATGAGAGAAGCTACCACTCATGCTTCCTGAACTGAGTGCGGTTGAGGCTGTCCGCCAAGATGTTCAACACACCTGGGACATGGACTGCTGAGAGTTCCAGACCATGGTCCAGAGTCCAGCACCAGACCCTCATTGCTTCCCTGCAAAGGGGATACAAATGCATCCCCTTGTTTGTTGATGTAGTAGACCACACTGAGACTGTCCGACTGAATCAGCAACTGACCTGGAGAGAAGTGGCTCTGGAAGACCTGAAGGGTGTACAGAACCACCCTCACTCATCTCTAGGATGTTTATATGGAGGGAAGTCTCGATCTGGGACCAGATACCCAGGGTCTGGAAGGGACTGAGGTGCGTTCCCCAGCCCAAGCCAGAAGTATCCATGGTGAGACTCTGCTGGGAAGACTAAATTAGGAAAGGGACCCCTCTTAAGAGGTTTTGGGGATCCATCCCCCATTGAAGCACCCTGCGGACCGAAGTGGAGACCCGCACAATCTGATCTAGGTTGTCCATACGCTGGTCCCACTGCACCCAGAGGGGCCACTGGATCATCCGCATTGTGCATTTGGGACAGGGGAACCATGCAGTGGTCACAACCACGAAGCCTAGGAGCCTCAAGTAGACCCTCGCAGAAATAGAACAGCTCTGTGCCACCGCCAGAGCCTGCAAAATGAGACACTCCACTCTGTCTGGAAGCAGGAAAGCTCTTCCCTGCACAAAGTCCAGAACCACCCCTATATACTAAGGCCTTTGGAACGGGATCAAAACAAACTTGGGCAGACTGACAGTGATGCCCAGGGAGCGGAACAACTGGAGGGTCCTCTCCAGAGTACGGAGAAGCTAATCCCTGGATGGAGCTTTGAGGAGCCAGTCATCCAGACAGGGGAAGACGTACAGGCCATCTTGCTGGAGAGCAGTAGCCATGGCTGCTAAGCATTTTGTAAAATGTCATGGTGCAGTGTATAAGTCAAAGGGCAAGACTCTGAACTGGTAATGTTCACCCTGAAAAAGGAACCGGAGAAACCGCTTGTGCGGTGACACCAAAATATGCAGGTAGGCGTCTTGCATGTTGAGAGACCACAGCCAGTCACTCTGTTTGAGCAGGGGCAGCAGTCCTGGGAGCACGACCCTGAGAAACTTTTTGTACTGGATGTAGAGATTGAGGTTTGAGGTCTGAGACCCAGAATAGGCCTCAGGTCTCTGGTTCTTCCGGGGGAATCAGGAAAAACATGGATAAGAACCCTTTGTCCTTCTGCTGCCTGGGCACTGGTTCGATCGCCCTTTTCAACAGAAGGGAGTATACTTCCTCCTGAATTACCTCTGCATGGTCTGGAGGATAGGTGGAGGGTACTGGGGGAGTCTGGGGGTAGCTCCAAAAGCTCCAGACTGTGACCCCTTTCTATAATCTGAAGAATCCGGGCATCTGAAGTGATGGATCTCCACTAACTGAGATGGAGGGAGAACTGACTTCCGACCACCACCTCCTGGTCGGTGACAGGAAGCGGGGGGTCTGGGAAGGAGTCAGGCAGAGACAGATCCGGATGCTGGGGCAGATCAGTCACCTCTGGGTCACTTTGTGGCAGGGCCAGATGAGGAGGAGGGGGTAGGCAAGGCAAAACTGGCCTTCTGTTTCTAGAGCCAGGGTTGACAGGGTTTTAGGGTTCTAGTTCAGTTAGGGTTCGACAGGGTATAGTTCCAGTTCAGTTCAGTTTAATTTGATAAATAGACGTTCGAGTTCGGCTTGGTTTGAGGTATATGTTTGTGTAATTTATGAGTCCAAGTTCTAATGAATTCACCCTACTGCCTCCATGTGGGTTCTCCTAATCTCACATGGTCTGGGTTTGGGTTACTAACATACTATTTGCCAACAGATTAGGCCTTACGGTCTAACAAGTCTGCTTGAACCTCAGATCCCTAGTTGGGTGCCGAGCCCCAATGTTCCAGAAACCCCTATCATCCATCCCCACCCCTCTGGGGGCAATCATCTGATACATCCACTTTCTGTGTCTGTCCCACCCTCTCTTGAAGCCCTCCACTGTGGATCTCTGAACCAGCTCGCTAGGCAGTGCATTCCAAGGGTCCACTACCCTCAGTGAAAAACCTCCTCCTCTTCCCCCCCTCACCCTTCCACCTTCCAACTTCAAACCATGCCCATCTGCTTTTTCTTTTTAGGGTTCAAGTTCAGTTCGGATCAGGTGAAAATCGAACAGTTCGGGTTCAGTTCGCAGATGAACTCTGGCTCTATCCATTTCCCTTGGAGACGGGAGCTCGCACCAGATTGGCGGGACACCTTTCGAAAGGACGGGCACTGTTTGCGTATGGGCTGGGTATGATAGAGCAAATGAATGAACTTAGTAGCCCTACCAGAGGCCTGCAACTCATTTATGATGTCCTGGACTTTCGGGCTGAAGACCTCCGAGCCACTGAATGGGGCATTAAGCACCTTCTGCTGGACATCAGCTGTGAAAACCAGACAGACTGAGCCAGGCGTGACAATGAAGGCAAATGCCTGTGGCAGCAGCCCTTTCAATAGTGTCAGACATGTCGTACAAGGCAAGAGGTGTTTCTAATAGCCTTGGTGGCCTGGAGGGACTTATGGACCTTCTGTGTCTGCGAGCATTCTGGGAGGGCCTGAACAGCCGCCCTGCTGTTCTTCCATATGATATTCAGGTATCTGACCATATGAGATAAATAACAAACCAAAGTCCCGGAGTGCAGGATGCATAGGCCCTCTTACCCCAAAGGTTGATCCTTTTGGATTCCCTGTCAGGGGGAAGGGAACAAAGTTGTTTGGGCTCCTTCGATCTGTTATATGTTGCTTTGATGACCACAGTCTCGGTCTCAGGCTGAGCAGCATAATAGCGCAGGCCCTGAGGGGCATGACAGAGCTGATCAGATTCCAGGGCATGGCAGGAACCATATCATGGTGATGCCATGCCGCAGTGGTAGCATTCCTCAAGGCTGGCAAAATGGGAGGAAAGACCCTGGGAGAAAATTCTGGGATCTCGAAAAAGCCCAACTCTCACCTGGTGGCATCCTCTTCCTCAGTGTGGAAGCCCATGGCTGTAGACAGCTGCTTCATAACACTGAAGAAGGTAGGGTCTTCAGGAGGGGACCTGGGGGTGTGCTTAACCGAGTCCTTGCTCACTGAAGACGCAGTGGACCTGTCTGAGGAAAGAGGTTCCTCCTCCTACTCCTCAGGGAGAATCAGGTCAGGGTGGTACTCCTCTTCGATGTTAACCCTTTCTAACTCAGGGTCCCATGAATGAGGGACCGACAGCCTCCTGAAGGGCACACGCAAATAAGGCCAAACCAGCCTCGACCAAGTGATCGACTGCACCAGGGACACAGGTCTGTGTGCCCCTAACTAGTGCACCAAAGCCATAGTCAACTGGGTCAAAACAGTATTCAGATTGACAGCAGGTAAAGGCTGCTTCAACAGCAATGGGGTCATCAGGGCAGGACGAACCATCCGACAGGTCCTGAGAGCCGAAGGCCCCAGCATCGGAGGACCTGGGGAAGAATCAGGCCTCGACGGACAGGCTGGAGTCAACTACTCGAGGGTCAACTATCAAGTGGCCAACGACCCAAGGGTCTCGTTGACAGTGGAAAGTGCTCTGTCAATGATGGGATAGTGAGTATATGCTCCGTTGATGATGGAAAGGCTGTCATCGACGATGAGAAGGTGAGTGCATGTCCAGTCGATGGTGGAAGGCTTCCCGTCGTCGATGGAGCATAGGGAGCATGTCCCGTCGACGATGAAGCATGTAGAGTGTGCTCCATCGATGGAGGAGGTGTTCTCATCGATGAGGATATCTTGTAGAGCCCTCTCGTTGATAGGGGAGCATGACCCATCGATGGAGAAAGTAGCAGGATTGTCATTGTCGACTGAGGATGTGGCTTCGTCGATGGGGGAGCTGAATGTCGACGAGGAAAGCTCCTTTCTTTTGATGAAGAAGTGTCCGCTGTCAACGGAGGTGAATGCCTATTGACGAGGAATGTTCCTTTCTTTTGATGAAGAAGTGTCTGTCGGTGACGGGGTGAATGCCGCCGGTTGCTGATAATAGGGTGTATTGCCCGTCGACGATGAATGTCTTCTTGATAATCCATGTTTTGGAGAAATGACCATTAAAAGGCGGTCAGGCAGGACAGTAGGTGAAGGCGTTTCTTTCCCTATTTTGTCTCTTGAGGATGAGTTTTTTGAGCCCTTTGAGTACCCTGTGTGTATAACAGAAAAACATCCATCGCAGCACTCTTATCGAGTACAGGAATATGGTGCCTTTAGGAAGCCCAGGCACCCCAGGCTATGTGTTCAATCTATGTCATATACCGCTGTAGAAGAGACGCTGCCAGAGCTGAAGCCAGTGGGAAAATGAACGGAGATTACCAGGGACCACCCACTTTTATAGGTACGGCCGAGGAAGTGTGGTCGTGTGGGTGGTCCCTGGTGTGCAGACTGCTGAAAGAAACTTCCGTGCTGGAGCGCAACCTATTGGGAACTCCCAGAAGTAATGACTAACTGCAAGAGACCATTCCGTGGAAGATGATCTGTTACAGGTGAGTAACCTGTGTTTCTAGGGACGTGGTTATGTTGTTCTATCAACACTTTCTGATAGACTCCTAGCAGTTCTCTGGGAGGAGGGAGGCAAGGCGCACACCCCCCTACTTACGAAATAAGGACTGGAGAACTGAGGCCCCAAAATCAGCATCCCGGCATTACTCAGTCAATGTGGTAATGTGAAATGAAGGCATGTGCAGATTTCAGGTAGCAGCCCTGCAGATTTCTTGGATAGGAACGTCCCTAGAAGCAGCCACCAACACAGCGGTATGGTGGGTGGAATGAGCCTTAAGCCATCCGGGAGGTTTCCTACCCGCCAACCTATAGCAGAGATCAATGCAAGAAGTGATCCACCTGCCAATTATCGACTTGGCTGCAGGTCTGCCAGGTGCAGCTTCAGTGTAGGTGACAAACAACTGGCGAACCTCTCCCCAAACTCCAGCTGTGCACTCTTTGTAGTAAGCAAGCACTCACCTCAGGTCCAGAGTATGGAGCCTGTGTTTGGCCTCCAAGGTGTTATTCGGGAAGAACACCGGAAGAGTCATCACCTTATTCAGGTGAAACTCCGACACAACCTTCGGGAGGAACTGCGGGTTGGGGCACAGGACAACCTTGTCCCTGTGGAAGACCAGGTAAAGACACTCCACCAAGAGCACCTGGAACTCATTGATCCTTCTGGCTGATGTGATGGCCACCAAGAAGATGGTCTTCCACAACCGCTGCGACATCTCACACCTGTGCATCAGTTCGAATGGCCTGCCCATGAGCTCTGCCAAAATCAGCAACAGATCCCACGGTGGTGATGGTGGTTATTGCACTGGAGGGGATATGTGATTTAAGCCTATGAAAAAGCGCCAGACCACTGTCTCCTGTGCCACCGACCAGCCCACGTCCAGTAAGCAGAGATGGCTGCCAGGTGCACCTTAAGGGTCACTGACGGAAGTCCCCCTTGGGAGTGAGAACACAGACAGTCCACAATGCTAGCAACTGGTTAAGTCGAAGGGTCCAAACCCCTTGCTCTGACACCAACTGGAGAATCTTTTCCATTTGAAGGCATAGCATTTTCTGGTTGATTCCTTTCTAGATGCCGCCACGACAGTGAGGACATCTTCGGAGAGACCCAAAGCCTGGAACTTTAGCCGCTCAGGAACCAGGTTGTCAGGTGCAGGGATTGAAGTTCCGGGTGGAGTACCTTCCCCCGACTGATGGAGAGCAGGTCTGGGTGTGTTGGAAGATGCCTCAGGAGTCTGCTGCTGAGGCTGAGGAGTTCGGAGTGCCAGAACTGGTGGGGCCAGTCCAGAGCCACCAGGTTCACCTGTGCCTTGTCCCTTCTCACCTTGAGTAGCACCTTGTGGATCAAGGGAAGTGGAGGGTAGGCACAGAAGAGGCCTGGGATCCATGGCCTCAAGAAGGCAGCCCCTGAAGAGAGCTTTGCTGAGGGGGTGGGCACAAAACAGTCTCAGCTTTGCGTTCTCCCTGGAGGCAAACAGGTCCACCTGAGGGGTACCCCATTGGGAGAACAGACTGGACTACCTCCGGATGGAGAGACCACTCATGAGACACCTCACCCACTCAGCTGAGGGCATCAGCCAGCTGACTGGAGGCTCCTGCCACATAGCTGGCTAGGTGATCTGCCTCCAGGCTGCACACGAGGGTCCATATGCGAAGAGCTTCCTTGCACAAAGGCAGGGAGTGTGTCCCGCCCTGCTTGTTGAGGTAGTACATGGTCATGGTGTTGTCCATCTGGACTTGAACTACTTGACCCCGAACAAACAGAGCGACTACAGTCGGCGCCAGCCGAACTGCTTAGAGCGCCAGCAAGCTGACATGGCACGGGGACTCCTTGGGGTCCAGAGCCCGTGGACACTGTATTTCCCCAGATAGGCACCCCAGCCGATGGGAGAGGCATTGGTCATCAGGATGACCCTCGGGTCAGGGCGGACAAATGGGATCCCTTCCTGCAGATGCTCTGGGACAAGCCACCACTGGAGGCTGTCCCACATCCTCTGGGTCACAGTAACCAGCTGGTCAAAATGACCTTTGCGCTTAGACAACTGGCTGGCCGGCCAGCTCCCACTACAGAGAGCACATATGTCAATGGGCCCACTGGACCATGTTGGTGCAGGCCATCATGTAATCCAGAAGGTGCAGGAAGTCCTGGGCAGGGTGTAAGTGCCCAACTCGAAATGATCAGGCACAGGAGGAGGGGAGAGAACCTCCGCCCTGCCCACTGGGAGCTTGGCTCTGGCTCGGCAAGAGTCTAGCTCTACCTAGATGAAGCTGATCACCTGCAGCAGCACAAATTCGGACTTGGCCTTGTTGACTAGGTGACCAAGTTGGATGCAGGTCGGGAGGGCCAGATCCCTAGACTGCTCCATTTCCTGCCTGGAGGGACCTGCTATCAGTCTGTTGTCCAGGTAGGGGTACACCTGGACCCCTCAGCACCTCAGGTAAGCTGCCACCACTACTATGCATTTGGTGAAGACCCTGGGGGCCGAGGTGAGGCCGAATGGTATGGCCTGGAACTCGTTGAGGGTTCCCTTGGCTTGGAAGCGGAAGAACCTTCGGTGGGAAGGATGGATCAAGATGTGAAAGAACACATCCTGTAGATCCAGGGAGCAAAACCACATGTCCTGCTTGAGAGATGGTATTATCCGGGACAAGGTTAACATCCTGAAGGTGCAAGACCTGAGGAATTTGTTCAGGTCATGCATATCTAGAATGGGGCGCCAGACCCCCCATCCGCTTTGGCACCAGGAAGTACTTGGAGATAAAACCCTGGGTGTTCCGGAGGATCTGCTACCCTGACCATGTCCTCCTTGCAGAGGAGCTGGGCTATGTCACCCCGAAGAGCTGACGAGAGTCTGCAAATCCCAAGTCCTACCGTGGGGCGTGGGCTTGGCTTGGAGGGTACTGCTCAAACTCCAGAGGCAGACCCTGGCAGACCACTTCCTGAACCCACCTGTCCGTGATAAACAGCGGACCAGGTGGAAAGGAAGCAGTGGAGCCGACCACCCACAGGAGGACCCAGAGGAGTTGGCAGGCCCCATCCTGTCACCAGGCAAACTTCGAGGAGAAAGACCCTGATGAAGAGCCATCAGGTTCGTTCCATTCTGGCTTTCGGACCACCAAAGCCACTGATGTGGGCCTGTGGTGCCAAGGTTAAGCCTGCTGGCCCGGTTGGTGCTGGGCTGGTTTTGCCGCAGGAGTGGGGGACTGAAAGGGCTTGCGCTTCTGCTGCATCGAGCCCTTGGGATCCTTCTGGGTGGCCGTAACGGAGTCCGAGGTGGCACTAGACTTCAATATGCTGGAGGAGACCCTCTACAACAGGCCCAAACAGGTTGGTGCCTAGGAAGGGAACATCCACCAGCTTGTGCAGAGTGTCTGCCGTGAAGGCTGAGATCCTCAGCCAAGCCCTATGGTGCATGGCGATTGCAGCTGCCACCAAGTGGGCACAGGAATCCTCAATGTCCAGCGTCATCTGGAGTTGCTGTCTGGCCACAGCCCGGCCCTGGTCTCAGACCTGCTTGACTGTGGTCTGGAGGTCCGCAGGGAGATGAGGAATCACCTCATCTAGGGAACCCAAGACTGCATGGGAGAAGTGTGCCATCAGGATGGTCAAGCTTTCCTGGTGGAGGCTGAGCGAAGAGGCAGCATAGAGCTTTTTGGCAGAGTGGCCCAATTACTAGTACTCCTTGTCTGGCGGTCTGTCGACATCGCCTGTGTTGCCCAAGCACTGAAACACAAAATCGGACACCAACCACTTGGCCAAGCGGTGTTCCATGAACCCTAAGAGGGAACTAGTGAGTACCGCATATTTGCGGGCCATCCAGGCAGAGGGCGTCGGACAGGAGGCAGGGTGCCACCAAAGCTCAAAGGCCAGGCTGACAATGGCCTCAGCCACCGGGAAGGCCTCCGTCGTAGAGCCCCCTTTATTCAGAATCTCTGTGAGGGGGTAGAGAGCCTGCTTCTGAACGGGCTCCAGAGGTATCACCATGGACTCAGATGAGACGAGGATGTCCATGAATGACGTGGGCCCTTCCTCTGTCGAGAGGACCCCCCCCCCCCACCAACTCCATGTTGACCAGACGGGAGTGCAGTGAGGAGTCCTTGGACGCAGAAGAGTCCACATAAAGCGGCCGACCACCTGTGTTGCTCTCAACATGCCGCAGACAGTCGGGCATGAGAGTGACCGACAACTGACAGGGAAGACCCTTAGCCAGCCAAGACTCCTTAGTCGGAGCCCTGATCGCAGGCTGCTGGGGTGGCTTGCTCCACCACAATCAGTGGAGAGGCCAACTTCGGCTAAACCAAGGTGGCCTGAACTGGCTCCGCAGGCAGAGAAATGGTGTCGGCTGGCCCCACCCGGGAGAGTCAGTATCAGCCTGTCGGGCAACAGCCATGTGATGGCCGGTGTGGGAGCCGGGATTGGCTTTGGACCAGACAACACTAACTGTTGCCACATGAGGTCTTTGTAGCATCGAAGCAACTTGCACCGAAGCCTCTCCTCAGCTGAGGAGAACAAAGACAACTGGTTGTGGTGGTGCCGCTTCCCGCGATTTCGAGAATGGGACCGCCAACAGTGGAAGGATCTGCTTGACCCACTGGACGAGGAACACCTAGACCTCTACCTCGGCCACTGGTGGTGCCAATGGGGGATCTCAGAGGGAGCTGGGGAGTGCCGCAGCTCCTCCTGGTCTGGGTCAGTGACCGGAGGGATCCGGCCTTTTGGTGGTCAACAGCACGACCGGAGTCCTGAACAGTGAACTGTCAGCCTCATCTAGTGACAACAGGTCAACAGGTTCAAGAAAAATCTCAGCTGCATCTGCCCACGTCTCAGCTGGCTGATCTGACAGGGGTACTATGAAGCTAGCAGCTAATGCTGTGGTTTCAGCTGTGGTCAAAACCAGGGATTCTTGAGATTGAGATCACTCTCGATCCCAAGAATGTCGATGGTGAGTCTTCTTGTCGTGTTGAGACTCCTTATGGAAGCGCGAGCTGTGCAAAACCGAAGGGCCCTCTCACTTGGTTGGGAGAGACTGACACAGCTCCTTGAAGGAGCCTGAAAAAGTGGAGCCCAATTTGAGTGGAACAAATGCTGTAGCCGAAGAGGACTGTGAAGCAGCCTGAGATGCCTCCTCCTCGAAGGCCTTAAGTTGTTCCAAATGCTTGTCGGACACCGCAGCCGCAGAGACCACTCAACGGGCATCCCTGGATTTGACTGGCAGATTGTTTTTCAGGGCAGCCCGACTTCATGCAGCAAGGTGGTCCTGAAGGACAGACAGCTGAAATGACCAGCAAATGTCGCAGGCCTAGGGATCATGCTTGTGGCCCAGGCAGTATACACACATGGCGTGTGGGTTGGTGCGCAACATCTTCTGCCCGCATGGGCACCATCGTGGTCATGTTCGAAGATCGTGTTGAAGACAGACCTCTAACGAGTTTAAGTTTTGAAAGTAAATCCGAAGATTTGAGCATCAGGGTCATACTCAACATGGGCGCGGTAAGGAGGGAACCTGCTTCTTCCAGCGGAAAGGAAGATCTGGCATCATGGGGCAGAGACAAGGGTTATACCACCCAGATGGGTGGGAGGAACCAGCTTGAAGACTTTCCAGCAAGACTTAAAGAGAAAGGACACTGCCTGGAAAGTGTGGCTAGAACATATCCATGTCCCTAGAAATGTAGCTTATAGTTTCCACTGGATTCTGTAATTCTCGCCATTATTTCCTTATTACTAAGGGTATTTGCATGAAAGCAGAATCTCTTCCTTTTTAGCTCTGACTGCTTGTCTAAACCTGACATCTTAATTATGTTTACGAAATCACAATATGTTGCTGTGGAGATAATCCCCTGTGTATGACATAATTATGATGTCAGGTGCAAACAAGCAGCCAGAGCAGAGCAAGAGGCTAGGAGACAATGATCTTGTATTCATGATGCTACTGTTTTTAGTAACACCAAAAAAGAGGAATTACTTAAAGAGCAGGTACCTACTGTCATGTACCCAGCCCCCCTCAAACATATATAATATAAGACCTGCTCTACTGTTTAGGGGTATTAAAAATATTATGCGCTTCCCTCCGCTAAAAGTTATAGCACCCCAAATTTGCATCCCCATAAAAACAAAGCCATGTCTGACACACCCCTAGCCCCCTTCTGTGACGTCAGAAAATGAATACTGAAGGTGCATGTCTGTATGCAATCTATCTATGGTGTTTAGTACTAATTAGAGGTGCCATGTAGAAAAATCAAAGCAGCTGCTGGAGTAACAGTCCCTGTTTACTGGTGCAGTCACTGTCATTGTTCCAAGTGGCAACTCTAAATAGTAGTAAAAGTCATTGACAAATGGCACCAATACAGATCTATGGTGCACACACAAGCAGGCTTCATTTTCTGACATCAAAAAAGGGGGCTGGGGGCATGTCAGACATGGCTCTGTTTTTAAGGGGGTGCAAATTTGGGATGCTTTAATTTTTACCCGGAGGGAAGCGCATGGAAGTTCATATACCCCTCAACAGTGGAGCACATCTGCTATTATATATGTTTGAGGGGGGGGGCTGGGTGCCTGACAGTAGGTACCGGCTCTTTAAAATATATGAAGTAATAAAATGGGATGGAGCTGAATATAAATCTTGATTTTTTTTTTTTTTAAAGTTTTACCGATGCTGTCAGAGTCTCTTTAAGGACTCCAGCATATCCAAAAAACTGCCACCTGTCCCCTTACCTATACCAAAACATGTGACTATGCTGCTTCCATTGTTCGTGATTTAAACTGGTTCTTGTCCCTTTCCAGATCCAAAACTGCCCTCCTTGTTTTCAGGATCCTTAAAGGATGGGGTGGGAGAAGGAGGAGATGTATGGGAAGACTATCAGTGAAACAGGTGGAGCAAGCCCTTTTAAGAACAGTGTCAGCTTTTCACTGACTACGTGCACCATTGCAAAAGTATACAAGCAGACACTTATTGAAATTAAACAAAAAACACAGACTCAGTTTAAAAGAACTGTTTAGTCATTTTGATATTTTTAATGTTTACCGTCCCAGCCGAAACTTCCTGCAGTTTGCTCCCGATGCTCATGCCCAAGCGCCTGTATACTTGTGCATGTAACAAGTTTGCCTTTTTTCAAGTAGTGTCAGCAAAATGCATTTTCTAATAGACGGCAGTTCGCCCAGTGCCCCAAAGTTGGTGTTTTTCATAAACGAGTGCTCAGTGTTACTTTACTTACTGTATGGAAAAGTAAGCCGCAGCTCTGCGCTTGCTCAGAGTCATGGCTTACCTTTTCAAACAATAAAGTAACACATAGCACCTGTTTGTGAAAAAACACGGGACTACAGGGCACTGGAGAAAAATTGCCCTTTATTAGAAAACGCATTTTCCTGACACTACTTGAGAAAAAGGCAAACTTGTTACACGCATGAGTATACAGGCGCTTGGTTGCCATGTTACGAGTACATGAGCATCGGGAACGAACTGCAGGGAGTTTCAGCTGGGACAGTAAATAGTAAAAATATTGGAAATGACTAAACAGCTCTTTTAAACAGTCTGTTTTTCTCGTTTAATTTCAATAAAAGTGTCTACTTGTATACTTTTGCAATGGGGCACAAAATCAACTGAAAACTGATAGTGTCCCTTTAAAGGGCTTGCGCTCTACCTGTCTCATCAGTCTAGTTTCCCCATAACCTCCTTCCACTTACATCCCATCTCTTATATTGGCCTCCTTTGCCCCATCTCCCAACTGTGTCACTGATGGTAGCAGAGCTTCTAGTCTACTGCCTTTGCTATCCTAAGCAACTTATCTCTCCCATCTCTGCCTAACCATCTCCTCCCTCTTCAAGACTTGTCTAAATGATTTTTTCTGCATTATTTGCAATATTTTATTTTCAGTTTTGCTCAATTTAACTTCTTAATTTCCAGCTACTCTGGCTGGCACAGGCTGCACTTGCTACTGCTGCTATCTTAGTCTACCTAGAGCTGGATACTGTACGTACGTTGAACAGTCTCCCCCTGCTGTAAACATTGCAACATCTTGTTCCGTTTCAAATTTTGTATTCTGTTTGGGGATTTAACTCTCCCACTGTGTAGCATGTTAAGCTACACTTCCTATGAAAGTAGCTATAGAAAAATACACACCGTATTGTAACAGACTTTGGTTCTGCTGTGCTGAAGAGTTTATATCCCAACAAGACTACAATACTTTGCTGCATGGAGCGAAGCGCCGGATTCAGAGACAGAGGACAGAGTCACGTGCACTGTAAAGTATTAACTTCATATAATGTCTGTTACAGTGCTGGGATGCCTTTGCTGAATGTTATGTGGGACAGAGTTTCTTAAACGTAATGCCAGCGACCTGGGTTCTGAAACGAACATGCGTTGTCAGAGCAGACTGGGTGAGTATCCCACAGGACACTCTCCACCTCAGGGAGGAGTTTCCTCTCCACTCACTGCTGCCACCAGGGTGATCACAGGTGGTGATGCACCCAGCATCGATGAGCTGAGAGTGAGGATGCCGATGTGCTCCAATGTGAGTGCACACACATACACATACAGGTGCTAGAAGCTTCCTTGGCTTCCTAGAGGGAGGGGAAAAAAAGGGGAAAACCACCGGCTGATGCAGGGTATCTACACTTCATCGCAGGCTCCAAACCGCTGACAGACGCACTGTCTTCTGGCTCACGGACAGAGTCTCTGTTTGGGGATAGTGCCCCCCTCCCAGACAACCCCGCCCTGGGAGCGCAATCCAGGGTGCATTCAGGAAGACGGGTAAGTCCCAGAGAAGGCAAGTGATAAGGCTGGGTGACTGAGTAGCATCGATGGGGGTCAGTCATCAGCAAGGGGAAAAAGCATATTGAATAAAAATAAATGTTAATATAATAGGCACAATGCTGGATTAGGGACGCTAACACGTTCATGTAATTCACTCCGAGAGGGATGTGGAATTCTGAGTCACACTCTCTAATAAAACGTAATCTGGCAAACTCGAGCAGTCCATTTTGGCATGGATGACAATTTGGTAGACACAAGATGGCGACCGCCACGTAGACAAGGTAATGGTGCTAAATGTGCTCGGCAGGTTCTCCCACACCAAGCTTTAAGGTGTGCTCTCATTCCAGCACAGATACATTTCAGTCAAAATTCTCGAACTTTCATCTGCCTGTTGCAGGTTTAAGACTCTTGTTTTCTTCAAGGACTATTACACGGACACCAGTGTTTGGCAGGCAAAAGCATGACTCCTATAGTTTCACCAGAAAACCAGGTTTGAAAGTTTTTTTTTTTTTTTAAAGTTTCACTGCTTATTACCACAAGTCTAAACTGTAAAGGTTTAAAATGTTTAGATATCCTTCTGCATTTCTGTCAAGGAGTTTGTCAGGAATGCTTATGCACTCTCATATTTTGGGCAAGATTTTATTTTGATGAATTAGGACATTAACACAAAAAGTGACATTTTTACGAGTCAGGGAACTTGAGATTTTTGGTAATTACTTTTCGGACTATGTCCTAAGCACTGCTGCAATAGACTCATCTTGAAAAATAAGAAACACTGAATTTAAATGTGTATTTTGCTCACTGCGATACATTCCATGCTTGACCCCCCACTATGTGGTACCAAAGGACCTAGACCTAGAGTTTCTCCTATGATGAGATGGCTTTTATGTACTTGTATTTCTGTACTCTTAGCCAAGAAGTTCAATATGCATTACTGTATATGTGAACTGCATAAAATACAAAAAAATAAGGCATTCAAACAACTTTAGCCAAGAATTGTGGATGCATCCTAATGGCGGCTTTACCCTTATGAAAGGCCAAACAGAGTCATGTAAAATGACGTCTGAAGCTCAATTACTCTCCTGGCTGAGGTCAAGGCTACTAAGAATGCCATTTTCTAGAACTGGGATTTTAAATCACAGGAGATCAGAGACTCATACGGAGGGCCCAACAGCTCAGACAGAACCAAATTAAGATCCCATGATAGGACTGGGTCCCGTCAAAGAAGGTATGAAAGGGTTACTCATCTGTAAAGTACAGTTACATAAGAACTTTTAAGAGTAGATCTTCAATAGGATCTCTTGCAGTAGGCCACACTGATAGGATTTATCTGCCAGGCAACAGGATCACATGGAAACTTTTTAGCTAGCAGCCAATCAGAGTGGCCACCCATCACCAAATTCACCCACTGACATCAGCCAACCCTATAAGAGTGAGCGTCCCCCACAGCCTCTTCAGTTCTCTCGCCAGAGACCAAAAACAGAACCTGCTAGGAGAACTGAGGAGAAAGCGGAGGCAACTGTTAGAAAGAAAAGGAAGCATAAGGCTCCCCTCTGAAGGAAGGGAAAGCTACCAGGATAGGAAAAGAGAGGGGGGGGGGAGGACGGAGGGAAAGCATGGCCTGCTGTAAGAGATTCGAAGATCTATTGTTCGTATGTTCTTACGTAACTGTACTATCTTACTTCGAGGGCATCTCTTGCAGCAGGTCACACCAGTAGGACAAGTCGCAAGCAGTTATACAAAATCTGTCAGACAGTTCGGGAGGTCAGAAGAAATGACTTAAGAAAGGTGGCCCTGGAGAATGGCTAGCCTGAAATTGGTTCTGAGCCAAGAGGCGATGTCCAGACTATAGTGTCTGGTAAAAGTAGGGACATAGCTCCAAGTGGCTGCTGTGCAAATCTCGGCAGTGGAGACGTTGTAGAGGAAAGCAACAGAGGTGGCCCTGCCTCTAGTGGAATGACCATGTACCACACCTGGAAGTTCCTTACCATACTTCCAGTGAACAGAAAATAATGCAACCATTTGGCAGACACTGCTTATACACTGGCACACCCTCTTTCCTAGGGTCGAAAGAAACAAACAGCTGTTTGGGCTTCCTTCAGTCCTTGGTACAGTGTGTATAGCAATGCAAAGATCTATGCATCTCCAAGGTATGGAGCAATTCTGGACTGGCATGCTCCGGAAAAGAAACAGGCAGATGGATGGATTGATTCAACGTAAACTCAAGACACAACCGTGGGGAGAAACTTGGGATTGGTACGCAAGGACACCCTGTCTGAGGAAAACCAAATAAGGCTGCTCACATATGAGCACCTGAAGCTCTGAAATCCTCCGAGTGGAAGTAATAGCAAGGAAAAAGAACAGTTACGCAAGAACTTATCGTAAGAGTAGATCTTTGAGGGGATCGCAGTCATCAGGTTACACTATAGGAACTTCACCGTCAGTGAAGGGGAATCCACACAGAAGATTTGCAGCAGTAAAACTAGGGCCGCCCCACGCCATCGACATCGACCACCCTATAAAGGCACGAGCAGCCCTGCTTCCTCCTCAGTTCTTTCCCCCGGAGACTAAGGGAGCCAAGCTCATGTAATGGGGAACTGAGGAAAGAGAGAGAGGGAGAGACCGAGAGGTGCCCAGGCCCATGTGAAAAGCTGATTACATCAGACAGCCAGTTCCTAAACAGGAGGCCCAAAAAGGGGGATGGTGGTAAGGAGAGCAGACCTGCCTACTGAGATCCCCTCGAAGATCTTCTGTTATGGTAAGTTCTTACGTAACTATTTTATCTTTTTCAGTGGTATCTCATTCATCATGCCACATCATAGGAACGAGTACCAAGCAGTTACAGGTGCAACACGACCATCTGGGAGGAAGGCCAACCTTCAGCTTAAGACAGAAGGCCCTGCAGCACGGCCATTCCAAATCCAGCACAGGCTCTTGTGGCGATATCTGGACTGTAGTGTTTGGTGAAGGTATGGACGGGCACTCCAGGTGGCAGCCACACAAATATCAGTGGCTGAGACCCCTCTAAAGCAAGCAACATAGGTAGCAATGCATCTTGTGGAAAGAGCTTTCATTGCTCCTGACAACTCTTTGCCATACTTATCGTAGCAGAACACAATGCAATTTGCAGGGGTTGAAATTGGCCCTCACCCGCCAAACGCAGATAGATTTCAGGTCGGGCAGGTGAAAATGTGTCTGCTGAGTGTCCGTTGGGCACCTGTTAAAAAAAAAATTAAAAAATAATAATAATGTCCAAACAAGTCTGGCTATGGCATTTTGGTCAGCCCATTATGTTGGTGCCATTCTCCCTTTGTTTTCGGGAAGGGGGTG
The DNA here is from genome assembly GCA_016271365.2 of Neoceratodus forsteri. Lineage (NCBI taxonomy): Eukaryota > Metazoa > Chordata > Ceratodontiformes > Ceratodontidae > Neoceratodus > Neoceratodus forsteri. The sequence goes on from CM028131.1 coordinate 430,781,154, forward strand.
CAGGGGAGGCTGCCGAAGTAGGAAGTGTTCAATTCAATGCCGGCTCAGTAACACTCCCGATTGGCTGTGGTGTCAGGGAAGGGGCGTGACTTGGTAGAAAAGGTGCATTTAAATACTGAAGTTTAAGCCTACATTACAAGAACACTGAAGAACAGATCTACCTTCAAAAAGAAGCGAGAGAGACAGAGAGAGAGATAAGAGTCAGAGCCAAGGATCGTCCTGCTACAGTCACTGGGTGAAGCTGCTTTTGGACACCGAGTCTCTGGAACTTCTGTCAGCAGAGTGAGTGATCAGAAGACTGGGAGCTGCCTGCTGTCAACGAGTGCCACAACTTCCATGCCGCATCTTTGGGAATCCAATGAAAGGAGACAAAGCCTTACCCTTTGCTGTTAACGGGGCGATTCGAAGCTGCTGAGAGCCACCCTGTCTTTCAGACTCACTGTCCAGTGTCGGTGGCCAGACCAGAGGGAAACTTGGGAGACAGCTGCAGACTGACCAACTGTGCCAGAAGCGGAGAGAAGAGCCGAGCAGCCCAGCACTGAAGTTCCGATCGCCCCCACGGTACCAAATGTCTACCGTTTGTGAGCATCGAGGGGTTACTAGCTCTCAAGGTATGTAACTTGGGCACTGGACTGTCAGTCTTAAAAACTTGCTTAATTTTACCGGCAGTGATGTTGACCAGCATCTGATTGCTGAGGAGGTGGCACTGGTCTGAGTCAGGACTGCACCGCAATCCTGGAGAATTGTTTGTTGTGACAGGGAGTGAGCAGGTTAGGCAAAATGCTTGCTATATTAGTTACAGTGAATCTGCAATGCTATTCTAGCAATGTACAGGAGGGAGCACTTAAAAAAAATAAAACGCCCGGCTGTGTAGTCTGCAAATTAGCACGACTGTAATTACAGTTCGGAAAAACTGTTTGCAGACTACTCAACTGATTCAGTCTGGTAAGAACCGAGCTGTTATGTTTGAAAAAAAAAACAAAAAAAAAAAACACTGCTTTAGTTTGTGAAGTAGCCAAAAAGCCAGATTTATAAGTGTGCTGCTTGTGGTCACTGCGAATCTTTCACTCTGTACGTTGTCAGGGCAGGCAGTGCACACATGACTTGAAACAATAACTGAGTGAACTGGTTTGTGAATCACTGCACTACTGAAAAGGCTGCACAGTGTCAGGGCTGATTAAAGAAAATCACCATTTATACCAGTGGGCATTCAGTGAAACAGAATGCCTACTACTCAGACCAGGCTCATTCTCTGCATGTCACTTGTGCAGAGAAGGAGCCTGATCTGACAAGAGCAGGCATTGGTGTTTTACATGTGCGGTCTAAATGGTTTTCCTTCAGCCCTGACACTGTGCGCAGTTTCAGTCAGTCTGTGTAACACTGCTGCCCATATTAAATCTACACAGTTCTAATTAATAATGTCTTTGAATTTTTTTTTTTGGGGGGGGGGGGGGGTGCTTAATGTTTCTTTCCCTGTTCAGAATCACTGAAAGAGGCTCCAGTCTGGAGAAAGAAACACTTCTGAGGCCTGCCAAATCAATGGGTTGCTGCTCCTCAAATATCATTTAAAAAATGCCTCATCTGACATGAAGATTTAGTACGTGCAAAATCAGACAGTGTTTATAAGTGTCTTTGTTGCCTTTCTATCTTGCATTGGACTGCTGCTACAAAATTTGGGGGTTGCTTGTTGTAATGTTCCTTTATACTCCGTGTTTGTATAATATGTTTTTGCAGCAAAATCCATTACCAGTAAAAGAAAAGACAACACTTTAGTTTTTTTACAGTCACAGTTTATTATTTAAAAAAGAGCCAACTGCAATAACGCTTTTTTTTTAAACCCGGAGTTTCTCGATTATTTTTCCCCTGGTGCCGGGCTAGTGGAAATCATGGCGGGTCTGTGGATTTTTCCAGCCACTAGCCCTGTGGGCTGGTGGCTGAAAGAGTTAGTTTCAACCCCTGAATTTGCAACCATTTAGATGAACATTGTTTAGAAACTTGAACGCCTTCTCTTACTGGGATGAAAGACAAAAAAACTGCTTCAACTTTCTGCATTCCTTAGTCCAGAGCAGGTAATACGTCAAAGTTCTGCACGCATCTATCATGTGGAGCAGCGCTTCCTCTGGACTGGCACACAAAGGAAAATAAACAGGAGGGTGGACAGATTGGTTCAGTGTAAACTCAAACATTACCTTAGGGAGAAACTTAGGATTCATGCGAAAAATCAAATAAGACTCCTCACACCAGAGGGCCTGGAGCTCGGAAATCCTCCAAGCACAAGTAATAGCAACCAAAAGTAATGCTTTCCAAGAAAAGAAGCGTAGCTCGCAAGTCACAGCTGGCTCAAAAGGAGACCGGGTCAATTTCTCCAAAATAAAGGGCAGAACAGATTGGAGGTTTCAGATGCAGGATGGCCCTCAAGAAGGTACAGGAAACATCCATCTGAGCCACAGTGCGCTCACCCACAGGCTCATGGAAGGCCAAGACAGCCGAAAGGTGCACCCTGAGGGAGGTGTACTGGAGACCAGAGTCTGACAGTGACAGCAGGTAGTCCAGAATCTGGCTCACTGGACAAGTGAAAGAGTCCAGACTATGTTTGGCAGCCCAGATAGCAAACTTGTTCCACTTCATGGCATATGTGGCTCAAGTGGAGGGTTTCCAAATGGCCACTAGGACATCCACCACCCTATGGAAAACCCCAAACCTGGCGATGGCTATGTCCTCAGGAGCCAAACATGCAGATGGAGAGACTCCCTCCCCCCCCGAATTATTTTTATGCACCCTTACCATTGGCCTCTCTCCAGCGTGGTCGTGCGGTGTGCTGGCTCTATCCATCTGACCTGAAGCCCAGACAACCACTCTCTGGCAGAGGGCACCCCTTCTCCATGTGCAGCCACCGTGACCCCTCGGATCAGAGTCCCCTGAGGAAGGACTGCTATACTCCTTACCAGTGCTCTATAGTACTGTAAGGGCTGCTGACAGAAGGAGGGACTGGAGTAGGCGTCCTGGTGCCCGGCATATGATGTAGGGCCACAACCTCTAGACCCGCCATCACCTACCAATGGAAGGGGGCGTTTCTGTTTATCTTCCCGGTAGCGTGCGTGTGCAATGACGTCCAGCACAGTGCAGGCGCACTCCCACATACGCCTGCAGGACATCTGCTGCTGCCACCATAGCCCTCTGTAACGTGCACTGCAGCAGCCTAGCCCCCACTCTCCACTAGGGGCCACCAAAGCTGCGCAGTGCATACAACCCTCCCTGGGAAAGGGAGTTTCTCCAATGGCAGCTCAATCCAAAGTCACTTCCAGACGACCATTGGCAGCCTGAGCTCGCTCCCAAACCCGGGTCACTGGAGTCCAGTGCCTCAATCCTCAGCACCACTGGGCCAGTCAGCAGATGGAGAGACTCGAGATTGGGATGTACCAGGGTCTCCTGAGCCTGCATCAGCAGAATCCTGCAGAGAGGGAGAGGGACCGGAGGTTCCTCCTCTGGCTGCTGTAGTAATAGAAACCTTATCTGTCAAGGCCAGAATGGAACTAACAGAATCACGCTGGCCCCCTCCATCTGCAGTTTGATTAGCATCCTCTGAATCAGAGGAAATGGAGGGAAGGCATAAAGAAGCCCCCCACTCCAGGAGAGGGACAACGCATCTCGCCGGAAAAACTCCAGGCCCTGGATCGAGCGAGCAGAAACTGGACAGTTTTGCATTGACTGGGGACACAAAAAGGTCCAACTCTGGATAACCCCATCTGTCGAACAGATCTTCAGCGATGGACGAGAGAAGCTCCCAATCGTGCATGCTGGACTGCGTCCGACTGAGGCTGTCCCGCCAAAGTTTTTGCACTCCTGGGATGTGAACCATGGAGAGAGTTAGACCGTGTTCTAATGCCCATCACCACACACTCATGGCTTCCCTGCAGAGGGGATAAGAGTGTGTCCCCCCCCCCGCTTGTTGATGTAATACACCACACTGAGGTTGTTGGACTGAATCAACAGGTGACCCGGGAGGAGACTGTTCTGAAAGGCCTGCATGGCATACAGCACCGCCCGCATCTCCAGGACATTGATGTGCAGGGAGGCTTCAATCTAGGGCCAAGAGCATGGAGTTTGAAAGGAACCCAGATGAGTCCCCCAGCCCAGACCAGAAGCATCCGTGGTCAGGATATGTTAGGGGAGGAGATCTGGAAGGGACCCCGCAGTAGGTTCAGGGGTCCATCCACCACTGAAGCACCTTGCGGACTGGGGAGGAGACCAGCACCAACTGATCCAATTCATCCATGCGCTGGTCCCCTTGTACCCAGAGAGTCTCCTGGAGGATGCGCATGTGGAGCCTGGCCAGTGGAACAGTGAGGATGGCCACAGCCATCAAACCCAAAAGCCTCAAGTACATTCTTGCAGGGACATAACAGCTCTGGGTGACCTCCTGGGCCTGGGCACTAAGGCACTCTGCCCTGTTCTGAGGCAGGAAGGCCTTTTCCTGCACAGAGTCTAGAACTGCTCCTATATATTGCAGCCTAGGAACAGGAATAGGACCGACTTGGGCAAGCTGACCGTAATGCCCAGGGAGAGAAACAGCTGAAGAGTTCTCTCCAGAGTCCAAAGGAGCTGTTCCCTGGATGGGGCCCTTATGAGCCAATTGTCCAGACAGGGGAAGACCCATAGTCCCTCCCTTCTGAGAGCTGCAGCTACCGCTGCCAAGCATCTGGTAAAGACCCGCACTGCAGAGGACAAGTCAAAGGGCAATACTGTGAATTGGTAATGCTCGCATTGGAACAGAAACTGGAGGAATCTCCTGAGGGGTGGAAACACAGATGTGTAGGTACGCATCCTACATGTACAGAGAACACAGCCAGTCACTCTGCTTGAGAAGGGGCAGCAAGTCTGTCAGTTACCATTTGAAACTTTTTGTACTGGACGTGCAGACTGAGGTCCTTGAGGTCTAATATGGGTCTCAGGACTCTGGTTCTTTTGGGGACCAGGATGAACCTGGAGTAAAATCCTGTGTTTCTTTGGCACCTGAGTAATGGCTCGATGGCCTTTTTGCACAGAAGGGACTGTACTTCCTCCCGGAGAGCAGACAGGTGGGCCGGGGGGGGGAGTAGGTGGAGGCACTGGAGGAGTCTCTGGGGGCACCTCCATGAGCTCCACAGTGTGACCCCTTTCTATGAGCTGAAGAATCCAGGCATCTGATGTGATCGTTCTCCATTAACTGAGATGAAGGGAAAACCGACCTCCAACCACCACCTCTTGGTCAGTGACTGGAAAGGGGACGGGTCTGGCAAGGAGTCAAGCAGAGGAGGATCCAGCCATTGGGGCTGGTCTGTCACTCCTGGGGCGCTTGGCCGCAGCTCCGGCAGAGGAAGGGGCAGGCAAGGAGGTGGAGGCTCTGCATTTGCCTTGGGGCTGAAAGGCTGCTCCGGACCTGTGGGACACTTTGTGAAAGGGAGGGCACTGTCTGCTGTTAGGTTGTGTATGATAGAGTGAATGGACAGACTTGATAGCCCTTCCAGATGCCTGAAGCTCATTTATGATATCCCGCACATCGGAACTGAACAACCTGGAGCCATTGAACAACCTGGAGCCATTAAAACGGGCATTAAGCACCTTTTGTTGAACATCAGTAGGAAAACCCGAGACCCACAGCCAGCAGTGTTTACAAAGGCAAATGCCGGTGGCAGCAGCCCAGGCACCAGTATCCGAGATACCATAGAGGGCCCAGAAGAGGCACATGCTAATATCCTCAGCATTCTTTAGGCACTTAACCTCCTGTTTTTGGATACAATCAGGAAAGGCCTGGGCCACAACCTTGCCCTTCTTCCGAAGTGCATTCTGGTGCTTAACCATATGAGAAAGATAGTTTGCAATCCTTAGCCCAATGGTGGAGAAGGCATAAACCCTCTTGCCCGAGAAATCAATCCTATGGGATTCTCTGTCGGAAGAAAGGGAGCCAGGGAGTTTTGGCACCTTGGACCTATCATGGATCTGCCTTTATAACCACAGAATACATCTCTGGTTGGGCAGCATAGTGTGGAAGACCCTGAGGGGAATGATATCATTTATGACGAAGTTCAAATTCAGCGCACTCCTTGTCCCAACTCAAAGAAGTCTCTTGACCACTTTATCAGTTTCAAAGTTTTATAATAATAATTAACAAAACACAGTGGTGGTCTGAGCAATTATTCCACATATGCATTCACTCTTGCCCCAGCGCTTCGGCTCCAAGCCTTCCTCAGGGGGGCATCATGCTGCGAAAAGAGCTAGCGGCACCTCTGGCAGCACTGTTCATGGAGTCACTCAATACAGGAGTGGTAAGCTGGTCTGGTGGTGCTGAGGGTTAAGGCACTGGATGCTACACCTCACGCCACACCAGCAACCCGCATCTGTGAGCGAGCGTGGGCAACCAGGGGTTGGCAGGGGAGAAGGCTGATGTGTCCATAGACAGCTCGCCTTCTCCTGGGGAGGAAGGATAGCAGAGTTCAGCATTCAGGTGCCTCCCAGTAGCAGATGGGAGGTTCTGTGCCAGAAGCCTGCTTGCAAGAGGGGAGGTGGAGCACAGCGGAAGTAGTCAGGAACGTGCACGAGAGGGTGCGCACCCCTTTACCGGACATCACTGCACATTCGTGCCCACCTAGGGGAGGAACCACCAGAACAAGGGAAAAGACCTGAGGTGTTGGTAGGTAATGGCACGCCCTGGCTCCCTCACCCACCACTGGACTCCACCCACCTGGGTCCTGATCCTCCATGCACCACCAAGCCTGGATGAAATTTAATGTCTAGAGCGCCTGCAGGAGTGGCAGCCCTGACCTGAAGGTTAAGCCAGGGGGCCACTCGCCAGGCAAGGTAAGGTGTCAACGGAGCTCCAGGAGGACACCGAGGGTGGGGGTTCAGGCTGGGTCGGAGAAAGCCGGGATATCACCTGAGAGAGGCCAACATCCTGGTGAATGGAGGGAAGAAAAATGGAAAAAGAAAAAAAAACACAGGAGTGGTTACAGAGGACTGGAAGAGGGCAGTGGTCCCTCTACACAGAAGCTGTAATGAGGAGGCAGGGAACTATAGGCCAGTCAGCCTCACCTCAGTAGTGGAAGATCATGGAGGCACAGAACAATGGAACACTTGGAATCCAGCGGTGCCCAGGATCTGATGCAACATGTATTCACAGCAGGAAGGTTGTGTCAGATGAATCTGATTTTTTTGACTGTGTGACAAGGGTTGTAAATCGGGGCAGGGGGTGGCAGACGTCGCCTACCTCGATTTCAGCAAAGCCTTCAACACCGTCCCACATAAAAGGCTGATCAACAAAATGAGTAGTCTGGGTATGGGGCACAAGGTGGTGAACTGGATTTGGAACTGGCTAATGGACAGAAAGCAGAGGGTGGTGGTAAACGGGATCCAATCAGTGGAGAGGGGGGTGATCAGTGGGGTACCTCAGGGATCAGTCTTTGGACCAGTCCTATTTAATGTCTTCATTAGTGATACTGCGGTAGGACTGCAGGGGTTGAAACCAACTTTTTCAGCCACCAGCCAGCAGGGCTAGTGATTGGAAAAATCCACCAGCCCGATAGGATCTTCACTGGCCCAGCACAAATGAGACAAGAAATTCATTCTGCCCCCACCCCCCACAAAAAAAAAAAATGTTTTATTACAGTACAACACTACTTAAACAATTATCAAACTTGTACATAAAAAAGACGCGTTTTGTCTTCTTTTACTGGCAAGGGATATTCCTCCAGCTTTTGAACCCATCAGTGCAGCACCCACCAGGTATTAAATCTTGGGGCACTTGACTAAATAAAACCATTCAGTACCACAGTCCCTGGTAGTGACATTTTATTTAGTGCCAGCATTCCATACTTGCACTACAGAGTTCAGGTTCAACACAGAAAGCAGTTACGTTAAATGCTGCAGTTGTCAGTAGTGAATAAATGCACCAGGATGGATTGTCACAGACATGCACTCTGACAACTGCAGCATTTCAGTTAACTACTTTTAACTAGCAGTGCAGGTATTATGAGATAGCACTAAAAAAATGTCTGTAGGCACCTAGCATACCAGTGACAAAAAATGATTCTCTTAATATATTGGCAACAAACAAGATTCAATTATTATGCAGTCAGAGAGCAATATGAAAACATTACTCACCTTAGTAATCTCGTTTCTTCTAATGTTTTCTTCCATATTCATAACTCTCTGCAGTTAGCCTGCTCAGTAGAACTGCCCAGAGAATGGAACTATATGCTAATGGTGGAATTATTGTCACGTGACAATTATTCAAACTGCTGCCCTCATCTGCTGCACATTCTATCAATGTCTCGGATTTCGAGGAAGCCCACAAGGCAACCTATTAAAATAGTCAAGCAACACTCTGCTCGATACAAACAACTATAGTCTATACCGACACATTACAGCTGATACTAATGATTATGGTATCAGACCTACCTCAAAAAGACCAGAATCACCTGGGAAAAAGACAGGTAAAATAAAAACCCCATAGGATTAAGGTAACTGTGCCTGTGTTTGGGACTGTCAGGTAAGAAGACCATTCAGGGTCTCTGGTTCTGGAAGGGGAGGTAGGAAGGGAGAGTTATGAATATGGAAGAATACATTGGAAGAAACAAGATTACTAAGGTGAGCAATTTTTTCTTCTAACCCCATGTATTCTTCTCATATTCATAACTATCTGCAGACTTCAAAGCAGTGCCTTTGGAGGTGGGCAGAGAACCTATTTAGGAAAGAGGCTCTGCAGAATTGCTGTGCCAAACCTGGCATCACTGCTGGACTGCAAGTCCAAACTGTAATGTTTAGTAAAGGTGTGTACCGTTCTCCAGGTAGTTGCTTTACAGATCTCCACCAAAGGGATATCTCTAGAAGCTGCTATAGAATCAGCTGTGCCCCTAGTAGAGTGGGCACGGAGGCCTGCTGGGGCCTGCTTTCCATTTTTTGTGTAACAAAACTGAATGCATTGTACTATCCAGCGAGAGATTGATCTCTTGGAGGCTGGGTGCCCTTTCCCACATCCCCATAAGTGAGAAAAAGTTGTTCATCACCTCTGTGATCCTTGGTGTGGATCATATAGTAACTCAATGCCCTTTTCACATCCAGACTATGGAGTCTGCACTCTCCTGAACTGGCATGTTCTGTGCAGAATACTGGCAGTGTCATGGACTGAGTCAAGTGGAAATCAGAAACCACCTTAGGGAAAAACCTCCTATTAGTTCAAAGTACTACTTTATCATTATGGAAAAATAAATAATCCTTTTCCACACATAATGCTTGGAATTCACTTATACTCTTAGTAGAAATGATTGCTATCAAAAACAGTTTTCCACGTCATATACTGTAAGTGAGCAGAAGACATTGGCTCGAATGGAGGCTTCATGAGCTGAGCAATACAAATGTGCAGATCCCATACTGGAACTGGTTCCTTAATAGGAGGGTACAAGTGACATAGCCCTTTAAAGAATCTTTTGAAAATGGGATTAGAAGCAAGGGAAACAGTTTTCCCTGCAGAAAGAAAAGCTGAAATTGATGATAAGTGCACCTTCAAGGATGTATCTTTTAAACCTTACGAGTACAAATCAGTAAGATGTTCTAAGAGCACTGGGATTTCTGTCAAGGAGGGAGAAATATGTTTAGCATTACACCAGACGGAAAACCGTTTCCATTCAGCATTATAGGTTTTCTTAGTAGGTGGTTTTCTACATCCTTTTAGGATATCCAGAACAGCTAGTGGAAGTTGTAAGTTTGCAAACTCTAAATCCTCAAGAGCCAAGCCTTGAGCCTGAGAGACCTGAGGTTCGGATACAGGATCTTCCCTTGGTGGGAAGTCAAAAGATTGTGTCTCCTTGGTAGGAGGATTGGGGTGGACACGAACAGACAGCAGAAGCGGGTACCATGGCTGTCTGGCCCAGTCTGGTGCTATCAGTATCATGGACGTAGGCTATGACCCAAGTTTGAGTAGCACCCTGAAAATGAGAGGGAAGGAAGAAAAGGCATATAGATGCTTTCCTGACCAGTCCAGGGACAGGGCGTACAGGGAAATTGTGCCCCTGACTGGTGGCCTGCAAAAGAATAAGGGCAACATATGACTCACGTAAGAGGCAAATAGATCTATCTCTGGAGTGCCCCATCATCTGAACACTGAGTAGAGTACCTGTTTGTTCAGAAACTATTCGTGATGTGCCTGGTTGATCCTGCTTAAAGCATCTGCCAGGGTATTGTCCTTGCCTGGTACATGAATGGCTTGCAAGGAAGCTTTTAGAGAGTAAGCCAGTTCCCAGATTTTCATGACCTCTGTGCACAGGGAATGCGACCTTGTTTCCCCCCTGCTTGTTTATGTAAACCATTGCAGTGGTGTTGTCTGTTCTGACCTGCACCACCTTGCCCTGTATTAACTGGGAAAAACTTTTTACAGCCAGAAATACTGCTTGGAGCTCTAGCAGATTTATGTGGAGGAGAGACTCCACACTTGACCAAGTGCCATGGGTAGTGTGCTCTCCTATATGAGCACCCCATCCTAACAGAGAAGCATCTGTAGAAAGGATGACTGAGGGATTTTCCCTGTGAAAGGGAACTCCTGCCCTTAGACTGTGGATATCTGTCCACCACTGTAGGGACTGGATCACTGACTGTTACAGGGATCAGTTTTGACACATGGTCTTTTCTTTGTCAGCAGTGTGTCTGTAGATGAAAAGTACAGTTATGTAAGAACTTACCGTAACAGTAGATCTTCGAGAACAGCTCTTGTAGCAGGTTACACCATTAGGACTGAAGCCGTCAGGCATCAGGACCCCACGGAAATTTTCTAGCTAGCAATCTTCAGCGGGGACCGCCTCCGACGTCTGTCCCGCCCCCGACGTCAGGCGTAGTACATAAGGAGGCGGTCCCGCCATAATCCCCAGTTCTCCCGCCAGAGACTCCCAGCCGCTGGTTGACATCAGAAGAGGAGACCGAGGATCTGCCAACAGGTGGTCAAGACTAGAAAGAAATGGTTCCATCCTGAATAATGGAATTTAGGCTATAACCCGACTCCTCCAAAAGGGGGAATGGTGGGCGGGAAGATACCTGCTGCAAGAGCTGTTCTCGAAGATCTACTGTTATGGTAAGTTCTTACGTAACTGTACTATCTTACTTCGAGATACAGCTCTTGCAGCAGGTTACACCATTAGGACTGATTCCCAAACAATAGCGACAATCTTACGCCATCGGGAGGAGGAAAGACGGAGATTATGACCCTGTTTGAGTCTAGGACAGAAGTCCCTGGAGGATGGCTAGGCCGAAACCCGCTCTTCGCCTTGAAGCGATATCCAGGCTGTAATGCCTAATAAAGGTATGCACTGAGCTCCAGGTGGCTGCAGCGCAAATAGCTGAAGTGGAAACATTCTTCAGCGCTACAAAAGAAGTGGCCACTCCTCTGGTAGAATGACCCTTGACCACTCCTGGCAAGGGTTTGTTCCGCTTGTCATAACAGAAAGAGATACACTGAATGAGCCAACGTGAAAGGGACTGTTCAGAAACAGGGGCTCCCTTCATCCTCTCAGCAAGAGAGACAAACAGCTGATCCGCTTTCCGGTACTGTTTGGTTCTAGTCAGATAATATCTGAGACACCTGTGAACATCTACGGTGTGAAGCAGTGCTTCTCCTAGATTGGAGTACTTGGGAAAGTATACTGGTAAATCGATATCCTGATTAAGGGTAAGGTCTGAAACCACCTTAGGCAGAAACTTAGGATTTGTCCTCAGGGATACCCTGTCCTGGTGAAAAATTAAATAGGGTTCTTTGCACATGAGTGCATGTAATTCGGAGATTCTTCTCACCAAGTAACTGCAACGCTAAAACAACGCTTTCCACAACAGAAAACGTAGCTCGCAATGCGTGGCTGGTTCAAAAGGTGGCAGCGTAAGCTGCTCCAGGACAAAAGGCAAGTCCCAAGGAGGAACAGGATCCTTGACAGGTGGCCTAAGGTGGAGGACCCCCCTTAAAAAGGCACGAGTAGTGTCCAATTGAGCCACCATACGATGGCCTATGGGGGCATGATAAGCTGAGATTGCACAAAGGTGCACTTTGATCGAGGAGTAAGCTAGCCCAGATTGGAAAAGTGAAAGCAGATACTCCAGAACCAGCTTCTCTGGACAGTCTAAAGGCGAGAAACCGCTGCTTGAGCCCTACAAGAAACCTGCGCCACTTCATGGCGTATGTTGCGGTGTCTTGCCAGTTTTCTAAGTGCAGAAAGTACATCTGCCACCTCTTGCGTGACCCCGTGCCGCGATCATGGCTATGTCTCTAGGAGCCAGGCATGAGAATTAATGAAATGTAAGTCCGGGTGGACTAGTGAACCCTCCTCCCGAGACAACAGATGGGAGCTGATTGGCAAAGGAAGCGGAGGTTCCCGAGATAGCTGATGCAGTAGCGGGAACCAGATTTGCCTGGGCCAGAAAGGCACTACCAAGATGAGCGTCGCGTGCTCCCTGTGAAGTTTGAGGAGAACTCTCTGGATCAACGGGAAAGGAGGGAAGGCATAGAGGAATCTGCCCACCCAGGACAGGGACAACACGTCCTTGCCAGAAAACACCAGGCCCTGGATCTAGCGAGCAAAAATTGGGCAGTTTTGCGTTGGATGGGGACACGAATAGATCTAATTCTGGAGTGCCCCATCTGTGGAACAGATCCTCTGCCACCTCCTGTAGAAGTTCCCACTCATGGACTCTGGCCTGGGAACGACTCAGGCTGTCTGCGATGGTACTGTCCACCCCAGGGACGTGAACTGCAATAAGGTTTGCACCGTGTCGAGCTACTCCACTGCCACACTCTCATGGCCTCCTGCAAAGGGGTAAGAGAGTGTGTGCCTCCTTGTTTGTTGAGGTAATACATCATCGCAGTATTGTCTGTTTGCAACAGGAGAGTACTCTGTGGAATCCCACTGGAAGGCTTGGCAGTAAGGACTCCTCATCTCCAATATGTTGATGTGGAGATGAGATTCCTGGTTGTCCATGTTCCCTGAGACCTCACCCCGTTCAAGTGCGCTCCCCACCCCAGCCATGAGGCGTCTGTGGAGAGAGTTACTGTCGGGGATGGCGCTGTGAAGGGAACCCCCACGGAGAGGGTTCCTGGATCTAGCCACCACTGCCAGTCCCGAACCACGGCCTTCGTGATTCGGACTGGTTGCTGCAGATGGTCTTGTCTTTGGTCTCACTGCACCCTTAACATTCACTGGGTTACCCGCATGTGGAGTCTTGCCATCAGGACTGTTGGAATGGCCACAGCCATGTGTCCTAGCAGGCGAAGGACCAGTCTGGCCAGGACGGTCTTCACTGACAGATCCTTTATGAGGGACCGAATGCGTTCCACTCTGTCCTCGGGAATAAAGGCTCTTCTCTTGACGGTGTCCAGAACTGCCCCTATAAACTGCAGTTTCTGGGACGGCACCAGGAGAGACTTCTCGTAGTTGATGAGGATGCCCAGAGACTGAAAAAGGGTCTGGGTACACTGAATGGCCATCAGTAATGCCTCCTTGGAAGGGGCCATGAGAAGCCAATCGCCCAGGTACGGGAACACGAGTGGCCCTGTCCTCAGAGACGCTGCCACGACTGCCATGCGCATGGTAATACCCAAGGTGCTGATGACAGTTCCTAAGGGACGCTCGAACCGATAATGGCGACTGAGAAACTCGAAGCGCAGGAACCTCCTGTGCGCTTGAGCAATAGGGATGTGCAGGTAACCGTCTTGCATGTCCAGGGATGCCAAGAAAGCGTCCTTCTTCAGCATGGCGATTAGACCCGGGAGGGTTACCATGCAGAAACGCTTGTAGACGACCGACAGATTGAGGTCGCTGAGGTCCAAAATTGGACGGAGGTCCCCTGTTTTCTTTGGAACCAGGAAGAAGTGCAAATAGTATCCTGCTCCTCTCTGGTTCCCTGGAACGTGCTCCAAAGCTTCCTTCTCTAGAAGCGTGAGCACTTCCTGCTGTATAAGCAGGGCATGCTGACCCAAGTAGCGGGAAAGCAGAGGAGGCCTTGTGGGCGGGTTGTCTACAAATTCTATATAATGGCCTTTTTCGACCAACTACAGCACCCACCTGTCGGTGGTGATCGACCGCCACCCTGGCAGGTGGTCCGCGATGCGACCCCCGACCTTCATTTCCCGTTGATCCTGAGGAGGGGCGGGGGCCGGGAAGGAGTCATGCTGTGGCAGCATTGGGTCCTGCAGGTTGGGCCGACTTTGTGATTCGTTGGCCTCTGCCTGAGGATGTCTTAGCCTGGGCTTTTCGGGTGAAGGAGCCCCTTTGTTGCTCGCCGGAACGTGGTTGTTGCCTTTGGGTCCAGCTGCGAAAACGACTCTGGTTCCTGCGAAAGGAAAAAAGTCGAGACCTGTACATAGCGTGGACAGATCTAACTGCCTTCCCGGCTTTCTGCAGTTTGGTGATCACCTTCTCCGAGGCTTCACCAAACAGCTAACTTCGCCATGGTAAGGCGTCCATGATGTTCTTCTGGACATCCAGGGTAACCTGGAGACACGGAGCCACGAGTGTCTCCGAGACACACGCCTGAGGCTGCAGCTCTGGCTGAAGAGTCCGCAGAGTCGTATGCTGCTCTAAGCACCTGGGTCCCCACGTCCGAACCCGTACGGAGGAGTTGCAACAGCTCCTCCTTTTGGCCACCATCTGGCAATTTTTCAACTAGGTTTTGTCCCTGTTCCCACAATGCATTCTGGAACTGAACCATGTGGGTGAGGTAATTTAATGACCTAATGGTGCAAGTCACAGCCGTGTACGTGCGCCTGCCCGGGACGTCCAACTGTTTGGACTCCGGGTCCGGTGGCTGTGTGCTCAAGTGCTGCGGTTTTTGAGACGGTCATGTGAGGCCGTAATGACCAGGGAGTCGGCCAGAGGATGGTTCGCCAGGTACTGGTCCTCCCTTGGGGCCTTGTACAGGCAGTCAGCCTTCTTCGGCACTGCCGGAGTTGAATGTGGACGCTTCCATGCAGCCTTGGTGACGTCCACGAAGGTGTCCACCAAGGGTAGCACTACCACAGGCTTGGGGTCTTTTTGCCGAAGGTAGCGGGCAAGGCGTAGTCTCTCGGGGTCAAGCTCTTCAGTGTCCCACCCCATGTTCTCCTGAATATGCTTCATTATCTCGGCGACGGGGTCATCCGGAGGGGACCTGGGAAGGTCGCGTGGGTCCGGAGAAGGGACGCTGATTGGAGAAGGGGATCTGGAGCACGCAGAGGTGCAGGATCTGGAGTCCTCCCTGGACGGGGTATACCGACGCCGTCTGGGTCTCTTGGGGTTGGGTGACCCTGAAGTGGATCTTGAAGGAGGCCTTCTCTCCGAAGATCTGCCCCTAGGAGGGGACGCTGGCTCCTTGGGGGTCGATGCCCGTCCTGCTGACCCCCTGGGTGGTGGAGGGGGTGCAGGCGTTGAAGGGGCAGCAGGTGCAGAAGGAGGTTGTGTGGTGACCACATCCTTCTTGATGGTGTCCCACCAGAAGGTGAAGAGCTCCTTCATCTCTGTCAAATTTAGGCCCGACGACAGACCAAGTGCCGGTGGCCTGTTGGGGCCAGGCGTCGGGTCCCCAGGGGTCTCCCGTTCCGGGGAGGGTTCCCGTGGGAGCTCGACGGGTCCGGGGTCGCCCACCTGGTCTTCGGGCTGGGTAGAGTCCTCCTCAGACTACGCCTTCTGGCTGACGTCGGTAGACGGTGGTGTGGTCCTTCTTTCTGATGCTGACGCTGGTCCCCCGGCCGACGTCCTCGAGGGCAAACGCCTGACCGGCGACGGGTGGCGTACGACGGTGCTCGGTTCCCTGGAGTGCCTATGTAGCTTGGCCGACGTTGGGTCCGACGTCCTCTTCAGGGAGGTCAGCTCCTTAGTCTTGCGCTGGGCTGGCGACGGTTGGGAGACAGACCTGATGTCAGAGTCCGGACAATGGGTGGAAGACTTATGGCGCTCTCCAGACCTAGACGAGGCCTTAGATGGAGTGGACGAAGATACAGGCCTGGAGGTCTTGACAGGCTGCAGAGAGGAGGAACCACTAGCCGACCTGACGAGAACCGGGGGAGGCTGAGAGCGAGCCCTCGAGGGAGAGTGGTCAGACCTGGAGCCGGAGCTGCAGGAGTCCGACACCCTGGAAGGGGATCTGGGTCTCTCCTTCTCCCCGTGCTTTTCGCGGTGCTTATGGGACTTCCCTGACGACTCCCCCTTGGAGGAAGGGTCTCGATCCATAGCTTTAAGTTTTTCCTTGAGGAGGAAAGCTTGAAGGGCCTTCCGGCGGCGGATCCTTGTACGGCTGTTGAAGCCCTGGCAGAAGGAGCAGGCCTGGGTGTCGTGGTCTGGGCCCAGGCAGCGTACACAGGCCGAGTGAGGATCCTTGAAGGGGATCTGCTTGCCGCAGGCACACTTCCACGAATGGCCCTCCAGAGAAGTTTGAGAGGACATCAGACGAAATCCAGTGAAAAAAAGAATGGTTGAAGTTTCCTAGTCGTCGCGCGCTAGAAGATGACAGAGAGGCCGATGCTGCTATGTCGACGGCGGGAAAAGAACTGGAGATTATGGCGGAACCGCCTCCTATGTTCTATGCCTGACGTCGGGAGCGGGACAGACGCCTGAGGCGTCCCCGCGGAAGACGTGCTAGCTGTAGATCAGGTCCTGACGCCTGACGGCTTCAGTCCTGATGGTGTAACCTGCTGCAAGAGCTGTATCTTGAAGTAAGATCTGTAAGTTTCTCATTTGAAGTTTTGCTCCCAAGACCACTCCTGTTGCTGCAGCCATGTGTCCCAGTATTTGCAAGTATCTTCTTGCAGGACATAGCTTTCCCAACTCGAATGAGGCAATCAGTTGCAGTACAGACTGAACTCTGTCCTCTAGAAGAAAAGCTCTTCCTTTTGAAGTATTCAGTTCTGCTCCAATGAAATGCAGGACGTGAACCGGTGTGAGAATGGACTTTTCCTGGTTTAGAAAGGAAGCCCAGAAACTGTAACAGATTTTTTGTTATTTCCAGGTGTGCTTGCACCTGCTGAAATGACTTTCCCACTATTAGCCAGTCGTTGGGATAGGGAAAAACTAATTCCTAGTTTTCGTAAGAATGCTACTACCACTGCCAAATATTATGTGAATACACTTGGTGCTGAGGTTAGACCGAAGGGCAGGGCTGAGAACTGGTAATGACCTGAAAGGAGTCTGAACCTGAGATATTTTTTGTGAGACTCCCTTATAGGGATGTGGAAATAGGCATCTTTTAAGTCTAGAGATGCCAGACAGTCTCCCTGCTGGATGACAGGTAAAATTAAAGGTAGGGTCACCATTCTGAACTTTGGCTTTGCCAGGTATTTGTTCAGATGCTTTAGGTCCAGAATAGGCTGCCACTCCCCATTCTTCTTTTTGGTAAGAAAATACCGGCAGTAAAACCCTCTGCCCCTCTGAAGGGTTGGCACCTGCTCCACTGCTTTTATGCTGAGCAGGGTTTGAACTTCCTTTTCCAGGAGCTGTTCTTCGAGAAGGGAGGCTGGTTTGAATAGCCTTGACTTCAGAGGAGGGAAGGACTTGAAACTCAGGGACAGTCCCTGGCTCACTAGTTCCAATACCCACTTGTCTGTGGTTATGGCCTGCTAGGCATGAAAGAAGTGAGCCAGTCTGCCCCCTACTGGTATTAGGGAGGCAGCCTTGGCAAAGGAGTCATGGATTTTGTTTAGGAAAAGTGAGAGGAAAAATCCTCAGGCTTTGGAGGAGAGTCCTGCTCTGGTGAGATTTCCGGTTCAATGGGCTCACCACCATCATCCTCTGGTAAGTTATACTCCCCAGTATCCATCTCTTGAGACTGGGGATCTGAGGAGGGAGTAATCTCCTGAACCCTTGGAGGAGGAGGAGGTATAAACCCCTGAATTGCCTCACTGACTAATAGCCCTGGCATTTCCTCAGCAGTAGGCAGACTGTGAGGCACAGAAGAATCCCCTGTAGGTTTTGCCTAGGGTTTGACGTGCTTGGTCTTCGACCTTTTGGAGGGGACCGGAGAGTCAGCCGGCCCACTCAGTCTTTTTAAAGAGGTTGATTCACCCTTATCAGGGGTGGGAAAGGAAGAAAGAACAGGTTACTCACCTGTAACAATAGTTCTAGGAGTGATATATGTTGTTCATCCACATTGTTTGGGCATGTCTCCTTCCACTTTAAATCTTGCCGGAAGTCTTCAAGTTGGCTCCTGCCACCCACCCAGGTGGTATATACCTCGGCTCCGCCCCATGATGCCAGATCTTAACCCACTGGAAGCAAGGTTGTGCGCCCGAAGCCGGGGAGGTCGGGTGGGTGCGTGTGGATGAACAACATCTACCACTCCTAGAACTACTATTACAGGTGAGAAACCTGTTCTTCTAGGAGCAGGATATGTTGTTCATCCACACTGTTTGGCAGACTCCAAGCAGTTCTCCGGGAGGAGGGAGGCAAGGTGCACACCCCTTACTTAGGAAATAAAGATTGGAGAACCAAGGCCCCAAAACCAGCATCCCGGCGTGACTCAAGGTCGATGTGGTAGTGGGTAATGAAGGTGTTAGCTGACTTCCACGTAGCAGCCCGACAGATTTCCTGTATAGAGATGTCCCTGGAAGCAGCCACCGAAGCAGCAGTATCGCGGGTAGAATGAGCTCTTAACCCTCTGGGAGGCTCCTTGCCCGCGAACTCATAGCACAGACCTATGCATGATGTGATCCACCTTGCTATGGTCCATTTGGCTGCAGATCTGCCAGGAGCGGCTTCAGCGTAGGTGACAAACAGCTGGTAAACCTCTCCACAAATTTCCACTGTCCTCTCCTTGTAGTAGGAGAAAGTATGTCTCAGGTCCAAGGTATGAAGCCTGTACTCGGCGTCTGAGGTGTAGTTAGGGTAGTATATGGGCAGAGTCAACACCTGGTTAAAGTGAAACTCTGAGATCACCTTCGGAAGGAATTTCGGTTGGGGGCACAGGACAACTTTGTCCCTGTGAAAGACCAGATAAGGGGAGTCCACCGAAAGCACCTGGAGCTCCCCTGTCCTTCTGGCTGATGCGATAGCCACCAGGAAGGCTGTCTTCCACGACAAGTGAGAGAGCTCACACTTGTACATGAGTTCGAATGGCTTGCCCACGAGCTTTGCCAAAACCAGCAACAGATCGCATGGAGGTGGAGGTTCACGCACCAGAGGGGATATGTGATCCAGACCTTTAAAGAAGCGCCCGACCAATGTCGGCTGACCGGCCCGCGCCTGGTAAGCAGAAATGGCTGCCAGGTGCACCCTAAGGGTCGATGACCTTAGACCCCCTTTGAAGAAAGACCAAAGGCAGTCGAGAATGTTAGCCACAGAACAGGATAAGGGGTCCAAACCCTAACATCAAATGGAAAATCTCTTCCATTTGAAGGCGTAACATTTCCTGGTCGATTCCTTTCTAGATGCCTCCACCACGGTGTAGACATCTTCGGAAAGACCCAAAGCCTGAAACTCTAGCCACTCAGGTACCAGGCTGTGAGGTACAGGGATTGAAGGTCCGGATGGAATACCTTCCCCTGGTTGAGAGATATCAGGTTCGGGCAAGTGCAAAGCTGCTCTGGGGGCCTGCAGCTGAGGAGATCTGGATACCAGAACTGGCGCGGCCAATCTGGGGCTACCAGGATCACCTTCACCTTGTCCCTCCTCGCCTTGAGTAACACCTTGCGGATCAAGGGAAATGGAGGGAAGGCGTAGAGGAGGCCTGGGGTCCACGGCCTCAAAAAGGCATTCCCCTGCAGAGAGTCCTGCTAAGGGGGGGGCAGGTATGAAACAGCCTCAGCTTGGTGTTTTCTCTGGAGGCAAACAGGTCCACCAGCGGTTTGACCTAATGGGAGAACAGGTTGTAAGCTACCTCTGGATGGTGAGACCACTCATGGGATGTCTGGCCTATGTGACTGAGGGCATCCGCCAGTTGGTTCGAGGTTCCTGCCACATGGGTGGCTCGGAGATCCACCTCCAACCGGCTTCCGAGGGTTGAGATGCGGAGCGCCTCCTTGCACAGCAGACAGGAGTACGTGCCGCCCTGCTTGTTGAGGTAGTACATGGTCATGGTATTGTACGTCTGGACTTGAACCACTTGACACCAGAGCTGAAGAGCGAAAGTGACAGCGCCAGTCTGACTGCTCTGAGCTCCAACAGGTTAATGTGGCATCGGGACTCTTCAGGGGTGCAGAATCTGTGGGCTCTGTTGTCCCCCATGTGGGCACCCCAGCCCATGAGAGAGGTATCGGTCGTAAGGACCGCTGGCTTGGGGTGGACAAACGGGATGTCTTCCTGCAACCGGTCTGGGGCGGTCCACCATTGGAGATCGTCCCACATCTTCTGGGTTACAGGGATCAGCTGGTAGAAATGATCATATCGGCCCGGTGGCACTGAGGGTTAAGGCGCTGGACGCCACACCGGCAACCCAGGTTCGGGAACAAGCCGGGGGCCGCCGGGAATCAAGCGTCCAGAGGACTGCTCTCTTCCTGGGGGAGGGTGGGAGATGCACTCACTCATGGATCGACCTCTGGCGGTGGCTGGAGGATCGCCGACTGGGAGAGTGCAGCGTATGCCATGGGTGGGTGGAGCTACGACAATATGTCGCTGTGCTCCGCGGGGAAGGAGAACGAAAAAATAAGAGAAAACCCCCAATCCTGGGAATAAATTAAGACACCTCGACCTTCCAGCCCACACTCCCAACTCCGGGCTTTCTCCTCTCCACGGCCAGACTCGTGTGCTGGGCACTTTGCCCTATAAAGATATAGCACCCTGGGTGGATAGGGCGACCCTACCTCCGGAGGGTTCAGAACCGGGGGTGGTGCTTGGTGACACGAGGGGAGAGCAGTGGTCACGGAGGGAGGTAGAGGCTGGGAGCCCCCGGGGTTGCTGGAAGGCATTCTCCAGGGTTGGAGATAAACAAAGTAAAAAAAAAAAAAAAAAGAAATTACAATATTGCTGAGTCCACTGGGCGGCCAGCTCCCATTAGAGGGGGCGCATGTGCCACCGGGCCCAATGGACCACTGAGGTGCATGCCACCATGTAACCCAGAAGGCGCAGAAAATCCTGGGCAAGGCGCAAGTGCCCAACCAGAAATGATCGGGCAAAGGAGGAGAGAACCTCCGCCCTGTCCACCGGAAGCTGAGCTCTGGCTTGAAAAGAGTCGAGATCTGCCCCGATGAAGCCCATCACCTGAGAGGGCACGAGTTCCAACTTGACCTCGTTGATCAGGAGGCCACATTGGGAACAGGCTTGGAGGGCCAGATCCCTGGACCTCTCCACCTCCTGAAGGGAGGAACCTGCCAAGAGCCAGTTGTCGAGATAAGGGTAGATTCTGACTCCTCGATGCCGAAGGTGGGCCGCCACCACTGCAATGCATTTGGTGAAGACCCGTGGGGCCCATGATAGGCCGAACGGCATGGCTTGGAACTCGTACAGAATCCCCCCGACCGAGAAGCAGAGAAACCGCTGATGGGACGGACGGACGGGGACGTGAAAGAATGCATCCTGTAGATCCAGTGAACAGAACCACATGTTTCACTCCAGGGAAGGTATGATCTGGTTCACAGTTACCATCCAGAAGGTGCAAGACCTGATGTATTGATTCAGGTTGTGGATATCTAGGATGGGGCGCCAAACCCCCGTCCACTTGGGCACCAGGAAGTACCTGGAAATGAAGCCTGGGTCTGTAGGAGGATCTGGCACTGGAGCTATAGCCTCTCTGTGGAGGAGCTGAGCTATGTCGTCTTGAAGAACTGACTGAGTGCAAGCTGAGATTCTTTCCTCCCAAGGGGCGTGGGCTCAGCTGGGAGGGTACTGCTTGAATTCTAGAGGCAGTCCCTGACCGACCACTTAGAGAACCCACCTGTCCGAAGTGATATCGGACCAGGCGGAAAAGAAGTGGCGGAGCCTACCCCCACCGGAGGACCCAGAGCTGGCATGACTGGTGTAGGGTTGGCAACCCCCAACCTGTCACTGAGCAGGCTTAGAGGAGGAGAATGCTCCTGGACCTGCGCCTTGGCCTCCTTTACGGGGCTTTTGAGGGCCTTGCTTGGGCCGAGGGGGCCAAGCTTCAGCCTGCTGCTGCTGACCTCCTTGATAGAAGGGCTGCCTGACCGCAGGGGAAGAATGCCGAAATGGCTTCTATTTTCTTTTCTGCTGGCTCTTGCCCGAAGAGCCCTTAGCAGAAGTAGCATCCAAGGTGGCACTGGCCTGCTCTATGTGCTAATGGTGACCGGCCACTCCTGGACCTAACAAGTCGGTGCCTAGGAAGGGCACGTCAGCAAGCTAATGCTGAGTATCCGCCGGGAAGCAGGAAAGCCTCAGCCAAGCCCTGCGGCGAGTGGCCACTGAGGCTGCTAATGAGCGGGCACAAGAATCCCCAATGTCCAGGGCCGTCTGGAGCTGCTGTTTTGTGACAGCACGTCCCTCGTTACGGACCTGCTTGACCATGGTCTGAATGTCCGCTGGGAGATGAGGGAGGAGTTCATTTAATGACCCAAGAAGGGCATGAGAGAAGTGCGCTATAATGACAGCCGAGCTGGTCTGACGAAGGCCTAAAGAAGAGGCCGCATAGACCTTACTGGTAGAGTGGTTCATATTTTTGGACTCCTTGTCCGGGGGTTGGTCAGTGTCGGATGAACTACCAGTACGCCTAAACACAGAGGTGGTCACCAGGCTCTTGGCAGAAGGGTGCTCTGTGAATCCCACAAGGGTCCTCATGGGCATCGCGTACTTGTGGGCCCTGCGGGCAGACGGTGCTGGGCAGGAAGCAGGACACTGCCAAAGCACAAGGGCCGGGCCAACAATGGCTTCGGCCACTGGAAAGGCCTCCATCAGGATATCTCCAGTTTTGAGAATATCAGTAAGGGGGTACTCTGCCTTTTTCTGGATGGACTCCAGGGGCATTCTGGTGGAATCGGAGACAAGGCAGAGGATGCCCTGGAAGGAGGAAGGGCCTTCTTCCAACCCTGCCATGGATGATTCATCATCCCCGGGATGTGAATGTAGTCCAGTGACATCAGAGTCCGAAGAGTCGGGATACAGCGGTCTCCTGCCTAAGTCACCTCGACGCCGAGGGCGATCGGGCTGACTGTTATCGAGCAGACACTGGGGAAGCCCGTGTCTGCTCGGTCCTCTTTCGAGGGCGCCCCTCCCTGAGGCTGCTTGGGTGGTGGTTCCACCAGAATCGGTGGAGAGACCGGGATAGGCCAAACCGGGATACGGAACAGATGGTTTCGGTTCCAGAGGGGTCAGTGTCGGACTGTGAGGCGAAAGCCAAGTGATGGCCGGGGTAGGTCTTCATAGCGTCTACTTTCCACCGAAGCCTCTCCTCATCCGAAGAGGATGAAGACCTCTGGTGTCGCCTCTTTTTAGAGTGCTTATGGCTCTTTCTCGGCCGTTCAGTCGAGGGGGTTCTAGACCTTGACCGAGATCAGGGAGGCCGACTCAGTCGATTGGGAGACACCGGGGTTGGTGAAACCCGAGGGTCCGGAACTGGGTCCTTAATGGGGACACCAGCGGGCTGGGTCTCATCAGGTAAGACAAGGACCGGCGTCCTTTCCAAGGAGTCGTTGGGCTGAGCCGGCAACAAGGGGTCGACTGGGTCGAGGACAATCTCCGCCTCGTCGACCACCTCCTCGGTCCCCTGGCCAGATGGAAAATCCGTGAAGCCGGCGGCCAAGGATGCAATCTCGACCGAAGTTGAGATCGAGTGCTCCTGGGACTCCGACCTTCTCTGTCCCAAGAGCGCCTTCATCGAGACGAAGATGACGGTCCTCCTCTCTCTTGCGAGAGCGGGAGGAATGCGAGCCCAAGGGCGCCTCATCCCGGGTGGGGAGAGACTGGCACAACTCCTTGAAGGAGCCCAAAAAGGTGGAGCCAAGGTTCAACAGAACAAAAAAGCTTTGACTGGCCGAAGCTCAAGTTGCTTCCTCCTCAAATGCCTTCATTTGTTCCAGCTGTTCGGCGGATCCCGTGGCCGCGGAAACCGGCCACCTCGCCTCCTTCAATTTCACCGGCAGGTTCCTTTTCTCTGGCCTCCCCCATTTTAAGTGCACCTTGTGGTCGTCCAGGACACTGGGATGGAAGGCCAGGCGAATCCCAAATGACGAGGTGTCATGTGTGACACCTAGACAGTAGATGCAGGTTAGGTGGGGATCTTTGTGCAACATTTTCTGGACGCAGGGGCACCGGCGAAATCCAGGGAAAGATTTTTCCTCCATGTCAGATGTAAAAATCGCAAATGCTAACTCGAACGAGAGTAATTTTTGGTAAAAAATGACGCTTTGAATCCAGGGCCTACGAACTGCTGAGAGAGCATGAGGGAATCTGTATCTTCCAGTGGAAAGGAAGATCTGGTGTCATGGGGTGTAGTCGAGGAATATACCACACGGGTGGGTGGGAGGAGCCAGCTTGAAGACTTCCGACAAGATTTAAAGTGGAAGGGGACATGCCCAAACAGTGTGGATGAACAACATAGCCACGCTCCTAGAACTGCAGTTTCACACACTGATTTTGAAGATGTTGGCTAGTTAGAGTCTGAAGCACCTCTTAACTTTTTATTCAACCTCTCCATTCTTTTTTCCACAGTTTTCTGTGGAAAAGATTTGCAGATTTCACAGTCAAAATTCAAATGTTCGGTTCCCTGACAGAACACACAGCTGTCATGCTTGTCTGCTCTGGCAAACACTTCCCCACACTTGACAGTTTTTAAACCCTGGGGGACCAGTCTTTTTTTTTTTTTTCAGAATGCTACATTTTCAGGAGAAAAACCTCAACCGCAAAAGATATTTCATTTTTTTTTTTTTGGTCGGTTCAGGAACTGATTAGGCCCCAAAAGAACCAATGAAATTTGTAAATTCGGAACTGGGTCAGCGGTTCTTGGAACCGATACAATGGTTCACAGTAACCAGGTTAGCGGTTATAAAAGAAACCGGGTTAGCGGTTTCAACAAGACAAATATAACTTTAAACAATACTTTTTTTTTTTTTTTAAACAAAAAGAGATAAAGTGGAAAAAGTCCGGAACTAATATAATACTACTCGGTTCCTCAACAGTTATACTGAACCATGAGGAACCG
The DNA here is from genome assembly GCA_016271365.2 of Neoceratodus forsteri. Taxonomy (NCBI): domain Eukaryota; kingdom Metazoa; phylum Chordata; order Ceratodontiformes; family Ceratodontidae; genus Neoceratodus; species Neoceratodus forsteri. The sequence continues at coordinate 430,806,210 of CM028131.1, forward strand.
AGAAATAAACGCTAAATCTAACTAAACTAAAATAAACTAGATGTTAGAATAAAATTAAACAATAAATGAAGGCAGCAGAAAGAAAATTATGTATAGTAAGAGAATTATACTTCACAATAAGCCAACAACGACCTGAGGAATCTCCTGGGCGTCTAGACTTGTGAAGCGGAGTAAGAAATCTGAGGCGTTGATAGCATGTGCAGCAGATGATGGCAGTAGTCTGAATAATTGTCATGTGCCAATGATTCCATCATTAGCATATAGTTCCATTCTCTGGGCAGTTCTACTGAGCAGGCTAACTGCAGAGCATTACGAATATGAGAAGAATACATGGGGTTAGAATTATTACAACAATTACATAGCAGCAATACCCAAGTTCTGGTTACAGTCTGACCGCCCAGTCTGCTCCCCATCTATAACAACCCTCCCATAAAAGATCACGATCTGGCAGCTTTAATGACACTTATTTATGCACAGCATACAACACAACTGAACATCAAGTTAGCAACACCTCAAGTTAGCAAATACCCTGCACTGCTGGTCACTTGCTCAGTCTGCTCCCTGCCATGCCTGCTCTGCATCTTCACATCACAGCAGCTGTAAATGGCACATATACCCTGCTGGTCACTCACACTATCCAGTACCGACAGTCGGCTCCCTATATCAGCCTCTTCAGAATGATCAGCTATTGTCTTGGTTTTATGTAACTCAGTCTCTGTCTTGGGCACAGCAGCATGGAGTCAAGTCAGTCTGAAGATGCTTCCTAAACTGTTATTAACCAGCAGTCCCTCTAGAGGAGATTTATACCTGGACTCCACTCTCAGACTGGGAAGGAAGAAAATGCAGCACATCACTATTAGCTCCTGCTCTTCCTCCCAGCTGTGCTCACTTGCCCCCCCCCCCCGGTTTGTGCTTGCCCCCCATCCCCCTACCCGTTTGTGGTACCAGGAAGCATTTTAGTAGTGCAAAGCTTAACAGAAGCCAGCAGCAGGACCAACTCATTGGCGCTCTCGATGAGCTCAGACTGAGTGAGCAGCAGTACCAGTAGCATGTCCCCCAGTACTCACCAGGTCTTAGATTGTGTCTGACTGTTTTTTCTGGGCTCCCCACTCCTCTCTGGATCAGTCATTCCTACTTGACTCCAGGCCTCTCAACACTCAAGATGCTGACTTCTCCCGCGGAACGGTCACAGCACTCCTCAGCACGAAGTGAACTCCCACCTAAACTTAAGAGATGGTACAGACTAGGAACGGAGTTCTCTCACATATCACTGCCTTATTCTTAACAGCTCCTTCTCCCTCAATTTGATTTGATCTTCGGGAGCTCACTTCAGCGGCATTTCAGCAATCTTCAGCGGCAGTCCCTACAGCAATCAGGGGAACAGCAGCTCACTTATTAAAATGGCAAAGGCACTCGGTGGTCACTCAACATGCGTGCTTTTACCCACCAGAGGTGAAATCCACCTGCATTTGGTGGGCAGGTGCAAATTTCGAACCCTGGACTCGGGTGGAGGTGGGGGGAGGTTGGCCTGTTTCCAAATGACACCAATATCTGCAGCAGGGTGGATACTCTGGACGGGGTGGAGAGAATGAGGGGGGACCTGGAGAAGCTTGAAAAAGGGTCTGAAGTGTGGCAACTAAGGTTCAATTCCAAGAAGTGCAAAATAATGCACCTAGGAAGAGAGAACCCTGGGGAGAGTTACAGGATTGGGGGGTGGAGAGAAGAGGAGTTGCTGACTACCACAAAGAAGAAAGGGACCTGGGGGTTATAATTTTTGATGACCTAAAGGTGTCTAAGCAGAGTACAAAGGCTGCAGGATGGGCCAGTAGCATGCTGGGGTGCAAAGACAGAGGTATCACTAGCAGAAGGTCGTGATGCCATTGTACAAAACGCTAGTGAGGCCTGACCTAGAGTACTGTGTGCTATTCTGGAGGCCACACTTTCATAAGGACATTGACAGGGTGGAGGCAGTCCAGAGAAGTGCGACTAAAATGATACAGTACTAGCACCAGAAAACATACGAGGAGAAACTAAAGGACCTCAATATGTACTTGCTGGAGGAGAGGAGGGATCAAGCGAGGGGGTAGGAGAGAAACATTCAAGTACCTTAAGGGCATTAACAAGGTACGGGGGTGGGGGGTGGGGGAGACTTCTTCCAATATAAGGTGTACTTTCGAACATACGAAGAAGCCAGCAGAAGAAAGCTATTTGGTCTATCAAGTCTGCTCGTATTGCAGGGTCCACAGCTACAGCGAATGTCCATGCCTTCCCTCCCCACTCCTCCCATCCTCCCTGTGCCTATCCCAGCCTCTCTTAAAGCTGCCCACTGTCGTCAACGAGATGACCTCTTCCAGCAGTGCATTCCAAGTGTCCACAACCCTCTCTGTGAAGAAGTGCTTCCTGAACTCTCACCCTCCAGCTTAAGACTGTGCCCCCTAGTGTTATGGTTGCCACTTAGATTAAAGAGACTCTCTTTATCAAACTTATTTATCCCTTTCAAGTACTTGAAGGTCCCAAGCATTTTTTTTTTTTTTTTTTGTTTAGTTGTTTAACCAGGAGTAGCACACCAAGCTGAAGCTTTTTCACAGGTGCGACCTGGGAGCACAGGGAATTTAAGTGACTTGCTCAGGGTCACACAGTATGCAAGTGGAAGCTGTGGGTTCAAACCCAGGTCTGGTCTGCTGGATGTCACCAGATTTGCAGTTCAGAGCCTTGAACCACTGCATTATACTGCCTCCCCTATCATGCCCCCCCCCATCTTCCAGGGAGTACATGTTCAGTGCCCTCAATCTCTCCCCGTATGCCTTACCCTGCTGACCCACTATCATCTTTGTAGCCCTCCTCTGGACCTTCTCCAGCAGGTTAATGTCCTTTTGAGGTGTGAGCACCAGTACTGAACTCCATACTCTAGAGGCGGCCTTACCACTGACCTGTACAAGGGCAGTTTAACCTCCTCTCCTACTACTGATCCCCCTAAATATGCATCCAAGCATCTTGTTAGCCTTTGCTGCTGCTTTCTTGCACTGCGTGGAGTGCTTCAGGTCACTAGTGATCATCACTGTTAGGTCCTTCTCCTCCTCCTCCTCTGATGCAGATAATTGGATTCCACCCAGGTAGTACTCTGTCCTGGGATTCTTGGCTCCAATATGCATAACTTTGCATTTCTTGGCATTGAAGCCAAGCTGCCAGATCCTGGACCACCTCGTCAGCTTTTCCAGATCTTCCTGTATCCCTTCAGTTGTGTACACTCTCCTGCAGAGCTTGGTGTCATCCGCGAATAGGCATATTTTGCCCTTAATGCCATCCCTAATGTCACTGATGAAGACACTGAACACCACTGGCCCCAGCACAGAGCCCTGTGGGATCCCACTGGTTAGCTCCCAGGTACCAGATAACTCTTCCCCCCACAACTACCCTCTGGATTCTGTCCCTCAGCCAGTTTTCCACCCATCTGGCCATCTTTTCCCCAACCCCAAGATTCACCAACTTCCTGATCAACCTCTGTGGGGCACAGAGTCAAAGGCATTGCTGAAATCAAGATGGAGGATATCTACTGCTTGGCCCGTCTACCGCCTTAATGACACAGTCAAAGAAGTCAATCAGATTCGTTTGACACGATCTCCCCAATGAACACATGCTACCTCACCTCCTGGAGACCACGATCCTCTAGATATTCCAACAACCTTTCCTTTAGTATGGTCTCCATAAGCTTGCCCACAGTGGAGGCCAGAGTGACTGGTCTGTAATTCCCTGGGTCATCCTTAGGACCACTTCTGTGGAGGGGCACTACATGTGCTGTTCTCCAGTCCTGCGGTACCATGCCTAACTCTAGTGAACTATTAAATAGGTCTGCCAGTGGCCCTGCCAGTTCCTCAGCCAGTTAATTTAGTACCCTTGGATGTACTCTGTCTGGGCCTGGTGATTTGTCCACCTTCAATGCCAGCGGCCCCTCCCTCGGGCTATCCTTCCGTATCACTACATCGGTGTTCCACTCCCTCCCTGCTCCTCTTTTCCCTCCTGAAGGCACTGGTCCATCCTTCTCCCTGGTGAAGACTGAACAGAAGTATTCATTTAGTATCTCTGCTCCCCCATTATCCTCCACCCACTCCACCCCTTTCTTAAGCCTAACAATCCCTTCCTTCTTGTGCCTTTTCTCACTTATATAGTGAAAGAAAGCCTTCTCCCCCTTCTTAATTACTTCAGTTATCTGCAGCTCCTTCTGTGCCTTTGCTCGCCAGACTTCCGTGCTTGTCTCAACAGCCAATCTTAGGTAATTGTCCCTATCCACCTCTTTTGGGCTTCTTGAATTTTTTTTTATAGGCCAACCTCATTTTCCCTCACTGCCTGGGCAACCCCAGAACTGAACCAGCTGGGCACTTTGGCCCTTGTGTTCTTACCCCCGAGTCTCACGCATTCCTCTGTGGCAACCAGTATTCCCTCCTTCGAGATAGGCCACCTTTGGTCCACCCACATATATGCTCTGATACCCACCAGATGGCTCCTTAGCACTTCGCCCATTTTCCTGAAGTCCACCCTCCTGAAATACAAGATTTTGGTCTTTGTCGGGATGCTTTCCCTGCCAGTATCCAACTAGAATCGCACTGTGCAATTGTCACTTCCACCCAGTAGCTCCCTGACCATTATTTCCTGTACATGCTCCCCATTTGTGAGCACCAAATCAAGAAATGTACAAGAACGAGGGGGCATGATATGAAATTGGAAGTTGGCAGGCTGAGGGGAAATGTGATGAAATTTTTCTTTAGAGAGGATAGTGGACACATGGAATAGACTGCCACAGGAGGTGGTGGGGGAAAGCACAGTGGAGGGATTTAAACATGCATGGAACAGGCATAAGGGTACCTTAGAGGTGGGAAGTAGGGGTGAAAAGCCACTGATCAGGTAGGGTCAGAGGCCACAAACTAGTGTAGGGCTTTTGGGCAGACTGGACGAGCTTGGAGGTCCTTATCTGCCGACAATGTCTGTTTCTAAGGAGTGTGCTGAATTTGAACTTTGTGTCTGTAACCACGGCTAGCCACCCTCAGTGCACCCACTCTGGATGCCACTGATTGCAGGTAGTGAAAACTGTTTTGAACTGTGTATAATTTATCAGGCCCTACGGGGCATGGCTGGCACCATGTCAGGCCTGTGCCAGGCTGTAGTTGTGGCATTCCTTAGTACAGGAAGGATAGGAGGAATGACTTTAGGAGGAGACTCTGGGATCGCTAAGAAATCCACTGGATTTCTTCTGGTGGCATCCTCCTCCTCAGTATGGAAGCCCATGGCTGCAGACAGCTGCTTCTTGATATTGAAGAAGGTAGGATCCTCTGGAGGAGACCTAGGAGTATGCTTGATAGAGTCCTCGCTCACTGAGAAGGCAGTGGATCTGTTAGAGGAGAGAGGCTCTTCTCTTCCTCAGGTAGGCCGAGATCAGATTGTAATCCTTGATGATGACCTGTTCCAATTCCAGGTCCGACAACCCAGGTACCAACAATGGCCTGCGGGTAGCAGCCTGCGGAGGATCAAGTGGTGTAGACGATGGTGCAGTCAATGGCGCAGGAGATGCAGGCCTACATGCACCTAACTGGTGGACCAAAACAGTCGTGAATCTGGTCAAAATGTCACTGAGGTCAACAACAGTGGAATGCTGTGTTGACGAGGGGAGGGTCGATGGCACAGGTAGCAATGATCTGTCAGATGGGCCTTGAGAGTCCACAGCCCAAGGACCTGAAAAAGTATTAGGCCTCGACGGAAGGTTGAAAGCCGTCTGCCTTACACATAAGGCAGAGGTGCTGTCAGAAATCTGGTAGGAACAGAGACTTGGACAGCAGACTTAGGCATTGATGCAGCCGACGAAACACACCCGGACAATGAGGAAGAGGCTGGCAGGGAACGCGACCACTGCCAGAGGGAGCAGTCCCAGTCTCTGTTCTTTTTAGGACTTTTCCCTGAGAACTTGTCTTGGGTCTTAGTGGCCTGGGAACTCAACAACTCTGCCAGTGACTGGGAAGGAGGGACCAAAGATGACCCCTGCCCAGAACTGACTACCAGTTGCTCCATAAGGAATTATTTGAGAGTCTTTTTGCATCACCTGAGGGTGGTTTTGTTAAACTTCTTGCAGAGCTTGCAGTCCAAGGCATTGTGTCTAGGCCCAAGACAGCAGACAGAGTAAGTGTTCGTCTAAAGAAGCAATCTTCTTACCACAGCAGCAGCAACAGACAAGAGAAGTCAAAGGATTAACTCTCGACATAAACGAGGTAAAGGAATCTCTTTAGGAAAAAAGATTATTTTTTTGTAAATATCTTTTTTATTGTTTTTCAACAAACATAAAACATTGCAGGTATAAATTCAGTCACATTTGGTGAAACAGAAATTCATTATACAGTACATACATTTCAAGGCATTGATAAATTTATTTATTTACCATATTCATCCATTTTGGGGGTCTGATCCCTGCTCAGCTCGGGGACTGTCCTTTAGGGACTCTTGTCTATCAATTCCTTGCCTTAAATATAGTGACCTTCAAACTTCCAGCTAGTACTCATTGTATGTGGTTGTTTCCATTAGTCTCCGGATTCTTAAGTTCTCTCATTTCGGGCTTTATTTCCCCTGCCTCTGTGTGTGCCATGTTGTCCCTGGGTTCTCAAACTTCATGTTTTTACCTCTAGGGAACAAAGGTGTCTTTGCGCTGCATCACATACATTACCCATGATGTCCATTTTGTTCTATGCATTTCTAACCTGTCATTCAGTCCGTATGTTATTTTTTCCATTTGGTATATTTCATTTACTACGTTTCTCCACTGTTGTACGATTGCCAGCTGTGGGGTTAACCACTTCTGGGTCACAATTCTTAGCAGCTAGTATCATTACCCTAGGAGGTATTTTATATGTCTGTCTGATTGCGTTGGGGTAAATGTGAAGTAGACAGAGCTGTGCTGTTAATTATATGGGGGTATGCAGCACTTCTGTTATTGCTTGTCCTATGTCCTGATACAAGTTGACATACTGAACAGGTATTTCTGCTCAGTCTTTACTGAGGAAGAGGAGGGTAATGGGTCTGAAGGGAGTACAAGGGGTGAGAATGGTGCAGAAATGGACATAAGTCCCTTTACACGCGAAAGGGTCCTGAAGGAACTGGAAGTAATAAGAGTTGATAAAGCAATGGGGCCAGATGGGTTGCACCCTAGGGTCCTTAAAGAACTAAGAGAGGTGGTGGCTGAACCTCTGGCTATCCTGTTTAGCCGATCACTGGAAACAGGGAGGTACCCAAAGACTGAAGGACAGCAGATGTAGTCCCTTATACAAAAGCGGAACAAAGAGGAAGCGAGGAACCACAGACCAGTCAGCCTCACCTCGGTAGTGGGAAGATCATGGAAGCACTACTGAAGGAGAGATTGGTGGAACATCTGTTGTCAATGGACTGCAGGACCCAAGGCAACATGGTTTCACCAGGGGAGGTCATGTCAGACCAACCTCTGCTGAATTTTTTGACTGGGTGACTAGGGAGGTGGATCAGGGAGGCAGTGGACATGGCCTATTTGGACTTCAGCAAGGCCTTTGACACTGCCACATAGAAGACTACTACACAAACTGGGGAATATGGGTGTGGGCAGGACAGCAGTGTGGTGGGTAGGTAACTGGCTGGGTGGCAGGACACAGAGGGTGGTGGTAAATGGCTGTCACTCCACAGAGGGAAGAGTGACCAGTGGGGACCACAGGGATCAGTGCTGGACGGTCCTATTCAACATCTTCATCAGTGACATTGTGCAGGACCTAGAAGGCAGAATTTCACTGTTCGCTGATGACACAAAGCTCTGTAACAGAGTAGACACACCAGAGGGTGTAGACAGAATGAGAAGGGACCTGCAGAAACTTGAAGAATGGTCAGGGGTTTGGCAGTTGAAATTCAATGCAAAGAAGTGCAAGATAATGCATATGGGGCACAAAAACCCTGGCACAATATATCAGTTTGGGGGTGAGGATATAGCATGCACCAAACAGGAAAGGGATCTTGGGGTTATCATCTCTGATGACCTCCAAAGTGAGGAAACAGTGTGACAAGGCAGCAGGTAAAGCAAATAGGATGCTGGGATGTAAAGGCAGGGGCATCACCAGCAGGAAAAGGGAGGTCATAATTCCGCTATACAAGACACTAGTAAGGCCCAACCTGGAGTACAGTGTACAGTTCTGGAGACCATACCTACGCAAGGGCATAGACAGGGTAGAGAAGGTTCAGAGGAGGGCAACAAAGATGGTGCATGGATTGCATCACAAGTCCTATGAAGACAGGTTGAAGGAACTGAACATGTACTCCCTGGAGGAGAGGAGGGAGAGAGGGGATATGATAGAGACATACAAGTATCTCACAGGGAGGAACAGGGTGCAGGAATACACTATTTTTAAGCGAAAAAGATGTACCTGGACTAGAGGGCATGGGATGAAGTTGAAGGGAGGACAATTCAGAGGAAACATGAGGAAGAATTTCTTCACAGAACGGGTGGTGGACAAGTGGAACACCCTGCCAGAGGAAGTGGTGGGGGCTGAAACAATCACGAGATTTAAGAATGCATGGGATAGACATACAGGAATTCTGGAGGTCAGGGGTAAGGGGCAACAGACTTCTAGGAAAGCATAAACTGAACTTACAAGCTCAAATGGGCAGACTGGGTGGGCCATAGGCCCTTATCTGCCGACACTGTCTATATCTATGTATCTATGTAAGTTGCCCAGCCTTGGGCATGACCAAACTGTATGTCCTGCTCTTTGCTTCCCACACCCTCTCCAGCATTCAGAGGATGGGTGTAACCCGTATTTAGCTGCGATTACTGGTGTCTGAAAAGATCAGATAAAGTGCTTCCAAGCATATTCTCTCCATATGTGTGAGGTGGTAAGTGTTCCAACTTTGAAGCACCCCCTCTCCCAGTCTGTTATGTCTAGATATATGTCCATCTCCACCTCCCACTTCCGCACCACATATTCAGTGTGGTGTTGGTATGAGAGTTGGAGAATTTTATAGATGTTAGATATTAAATGTGTGGGATTAGCGGAGTCTCTATGGAGTATCAAGGCTCCTATAAAGCAGATCTTTCCCCTGGGTCTCTGGCTTCTGTGGGTAGTGTCATAAAGAAATGTCTTACCTGTAGGTATCTGAAAAAGTCTCTACGTGCCAGTTCGTATTGTTGCTGTAGTTCTAAGAAGGATTTTACTTGATCCCCTGTACGTAATTGGTGGAAATACAAAATCACACATGTCCCCACAATGCAAAGCATCATAGGCTGCATATGCAAATCACCACAGAATATTATGCTGGTTCAACTTTAAGCAGAAATGCATGGTACCGAAAGGCCTCTCACACAGTTTGCAAAGGGTGCCAACAGAAGACAGACATGTGTTTCGTCCTACCAGGACTCATCAGTATGCCTCGTCTGTTTGACATCCCAGTGGAATGGACCAGCTACCCTTAAGGCAGTGTGCCTTGGATATATTGTGGTGAACCCATTAAAATAAAAAACTATTTAAAAGACAAAGAACCTCTGTGCGCAAACACTGAGGCAAGGGTTACCCCAAAGGGCATTTGGCTGGGAAGCCAAGTTTCAAGAAAATACAAAATCACACATGCCCCCACATATACTTTGCATGATCTTTATTAGTTTCTCTGTGAAACCCATTTTTTGCAGTGTGGCATACATATAAGGCCAGGAAACCCTATCTAAAGCCTTTTCTGCATCAGGGCTGAAGAATACCGAGGGTGTCCCGTGTTTACTGAGCTGGCGTAGTATATGCAGTGTTCTTATGTTGTCTCCCGTTTGCCTACCTCTGATAAACCCTGTCTGGTCTGGGTGAATGAGCTGGGGGAGTATGGTTTCCACTCGGTATGCAAGGATTGTTGTAAAAAATTTATAATCAGCATTCAGTACTGAAATGGGTCTATATGAAGTACATTCATCAGGCTTTTTGCCTGGCTTTGGTATCACAGAGACAGTGGCATATTGCTATGTTTTAGGGATCTCTCCCCCCTTCATCACCTAGTTGCATACTCGAAGTAACTGGGGTAGCAGTTGCTCTTTATGGGTTTTATACATTTCTACCATGTAGCCGTCTGGTCCTGGGGCTTTTTGTGTTTTGCTTTGCTTTCCACACTAATTCTTGCATTGTAATTGGTGTTGAGTGTCTCTGCTATTTCGAGAGGAAGGGTCTTCAGGTTCAGAGGCAGTAGCGGCTCTAGCCACAAATGGTTACCAGGGCACAGCTGGAGCACAACCGATTGCAGCCAGGGCACTGATATATTGTTACTATGGGGGAAGCTTTGCACCATATGGGGCACCAACTGGGGCACAGCATTTTTTTTTTTTACCAGGGCATGTGCCCTGGCAGGCCCTGGTGTAGAGCCGCCACTGTTCAGAGGCCCAAGGAACTGGTTGTGGTTTCCTTCAGGGGTATATACTCTTAAACAGTAATCATGAAAAATGTTTGCCATTTTAATTGTCTCCCTTTCTATCTGTCCAGTACCTGGGTGCTTGATCACTACTGTTGTAGCTCTGTGTTTTTGGCACCTTAGCTGATGTACCAATACTCTAGAGGCTCTGGGACCAACTTCATTGGAGAGGTCCATTTCCGTTTCATGTCTATAGATCTCCTCTATCTCTTCCTGCACCCTTTTCATCTACGTTGTAACTGACTGGTCTCCCTGCTTATGTGCTTCTTGTAAGAAGTGGAGTGTGTCTAATTTGTCACATAATTGCTGTTGTCTCTCTGTTTTTCCTAGCGGAATATGCTATTTGTCCTCTGAGTACTGTCTTTATCGTGTCCCATATTACTGTCTCTTTCAGATCTCCTGCTCTGTTTGTCTGCTCCATCTCCCTTACTTGTTTTTTAAGGAAATGTGCAAAATTCTTCTGATCTCAGGTGGAAGACGTTCAACCTCCACTGTGTTCTAAGCCAAAACCGTGTGAGCCTAAGAAACGTGTGTACTGGGGCATGGTCTGAGATTAGAATGTCTCCCAGTTCACACATGGGGATGCAGTGGAGGTACTTTGTAAGAAACTATAATCTATTCTGGTGTATGTGACATGTACCGCTGAGTGATGTGTGTAGTTCTTCACCCTGTTATGCAACTCCCTCCTGATGTCTCTCCAGCCCAGTTCATTAAGCATCCTTACGCATTGCTTGTGTGCTGCTGGTTGCCTGGGTGGGCGTGGGTTGGAGGAGTCCCACGCTGCGGATCCAAGGAGGTTGAAATCCCCAGCTAGCAACAAAATACCAGAGATATTTGTTAGGATAAGGTCCAAAAGCTTTTGTATTTCTGGTGTCTTGGAGCCTGGGGGGGGATATATATGGATGCCAGAGTCACCTCTATATTATACAGTAGTCCCATGCACCAAGATCAGTCTGCCTTCTTTATCTTTCACCACTTTCTGTTTCTGAAAGGCTGTCTAGGTGGCTATTAATATAGCCACTTTTCTGCACTTCCCTTTGGGTAGCTCTGAACTATACACTTGCCCTATTCCTTTCCTTGCTAATTTTGTACGTTCAGAGGCATCCACATGGGTCTCTCGAAGGAACATTAGGTCGGGGCGGTCTTTCTTTATCTTTGCTAATATTCGGGTCCTTTTAACCGAATTTCAAAGCCATTCACATTCAGTGAATACCAATGTATGTCAGCCATACATCAGGTCTAGGGTTTATATCTTTTGTTCCAGTATTTTCTATTTTGATTTCTGCTCCTTATTTCTATATTCAGCACGTACAAACATAATAACAACATAAGAAATTACTTGTATTACTATACAATTGTTATTAACTTCAGTCATTTGCCAACTGGGCAGTTTAACTTAAGTGACGAACTGGGCTTGCAAGTAGGAGCCTGAGTCTCAGGCTCTCTAGGGTGTGAATAAATTCACACCTGAGGCAATCACTGAGGTTGGGGTGGCCTCTATAGCTAACTTAGCTATGTGGGATTAGGTATTAGGGGTAGGACTGCACAGATCAAGCAGAGTTGTCACCCCCTCTTCAGAATTGTGTCTTATATTTTGCTAGATCATTTGATTCAGTTGTGTCCAGTGTTGTGGGCTGCCATTCATGGCCATCATCATTCCCCCTCCCGAGCCAGGCCAATTCCTGTCTGCCAAGGGCGGTTTTCATGTCTGATTATCTTTGATTCCAGCCTCCAGCCAGTCAGAGGCCTTTTTTAAATGGACAGTCTCAAAAAACTCTGCACTCCTTAGCACAATGACCACAGACAATTCTAAATATTGATTGACTGGTTGAAGTGCAGGGGTGTGTTTTCTGAGACACAGGAAAGCAGCCTTTGTTTTGGCCCTGACCGTTTTTTTGGAAATCAAAGTACTTACATTCGTACTTGTACTGAATAATTGAAATCAATATTCAGAATTGTCTGTGGTCACTGCGCTAAGGAGTGCATAGTTTTTTAAGACTGTCTTGATACTGGGCTTGCAACCCTTCTTTGCACCCTACTCCTACAGGCTGTGCACACAGATCTTCTTGGACTTTGTGCCTTTTTTATATGGCCTTCTCTCAAGTACAGCTTGGCCAGAGTTCATCCTTGGATTTCTCCCAGTTTAGAGGTACGACGGTCCACAATCCCGGGATATGGGGAGTCACATTGGCCCAGCCGCCCCCCCCCCCAAGAGAGTGGGTAGGCAGCAGGGCAGGCGCGAGCCCTGGGTTTAAGTTCTAACTGTCATATTTTTAGGTACACATACTTCCATTAGTCTCTCTCTCTTTCTGCCATCCTCTGAGTCAGGGCCCACTCCTGGGCCCTGTGCCCAGGCATTCATCAGATTCCTTGTTGGGGATTTTCTCCCCTACACCACATGAATGCTTTATATCTTCTTAGGGCTCCTCAAAGTCAGAACCTCATGGTGAGCTGTCAGTCTCCGATCTCCCTGCCTCCCCGACCCGCAAATCTCCTCCCCTTCCCCACAACTATGATACTTCTCCCTGAGTTTTGCTCAGGTTCCTTTACCTTTCATAACTCATACATTTCTATGTCATAACACTAGGTCTGTGGTGAGCACATGTTGCCTCACTGTTTTGCTCTACGAAGGAGCAGGCGATCATGTGAGTCAAGTTCTTACTGTAAGGAGGGTAGTGTCCCATCTTCTAGTCTCTGTGGGGGATTCTAGTCGGCTCCTCTGTCACTGGGGTAAACAGGCCTAACATTTAATTTGCTGTACTGCCACACCGTACATTTAAAGAAAAGTTTAGGAGAGATGAAAGGTCCTACCATACTGGATAGTTGTGCGTGTGGGTATTGGCCTTTCTGCTTTCTTGATGCTGGGCTGTACTATATGTCTATCTTTTGTGTCTCTAAGGTTATTCAAAAGTTTAGTGGGGATGTTGGCTTTAATTCTGGGTGGGTTTGTAAAGTATCGTCCTCTTCATGTGAATTTACCTCTACCTTTTGGCCCTCTAGTTTTTAGATGAGCGTCTTAGCTTATGTGCGTTGGGGCTGTCTAGAGCATTCAGGGATGTGGGCCTGTCATCTCATTATCCCCTCTTTCATGTCTTGCTAGGCCTAGTCTACAGAAAGGAAGGAGAACCTGAACCCCCCTCAATAATTAGATCCCCCTCACCCTTCCAAGAGTCTCCTGTTTGGAGTTCTCCAGAAAAGAAACAGAAGCATCTCCTGTTTGGAGTTCTCCAGAAAAGAAACAGAAGCAGAGTGCAATAACCTTGTATTTTTAATAATTTAGTTCACCCCGGTTTAAGATATAGACCGACTTACCCTCCATTCTCTCACTGATCGCTGTGAAATGTCAGGAATGTAGCATCCAATCCATCAATCAAGGCATTGTCTGCTGTGGGCCTGTTGGTCATTGTGGCTCTGCCAGGTGTGTCTTTAATTTGCTGCATTGTCTTTTTTGCCTGTTTTTTTTGCCTCCACTGTCGTCCATGCTTGCTTGGAGATCTTCGCTGCAAGTGTCTCTGGTGTTGATGTCCCCTTTCCTTCGTCGCTGTCTTTCAGTATCCCTTTTGCTTTAAGCGCTTCTCTAGCCTCTACCACTGTGTTAAACATTTGTGACCCTTCAGTGAAGTGCAGAGTCAGTTTCGCTGAGTAGGGTGTGAAGAATTTCAAGTTATTCGCCCTTAGCATTTTGACTACAGGGATGTATGCTTTCCTTCTTGTCTGGATTGTGGTTGGGTAATCATTGTTGAAAAACACCCGTTGGTTATGATACATGACCACTTTTTTTCTTCCATGCGGTCATCAGGATGTCTTGCTTTTTGTTGTATCTAAGGAATTTTGCCACTATTGATCTTTACCTTGTGTTTGGTGTTGTGGGACGAGGGCACAGGGCTCAATGAGCCCTCTCAACTTCACATGTATAGGAGGGCGGGAGATACAAGGCACCTCTGAGGAATTTCTTCAAAAATAAGGTCATCACTGCTCCCTCCTCACCTTCAGGGATGCCATATAGTCTTAAATTATTACACCTATTGCAGCTTTCAGCATCTTCAATTTGCTCCTCCATTTTTTGCACCTTATTGTTTATTTGAAGTAGCGCTGCCTCCAATGTGTCTGTCCTGCGGTCTGTTTTAGTTAGCTGCTCCTTGTGGTTCTCAGCTCTAGTCTCATGTTTTGTAATGTCCATGCCCAGTGCTGGAGTGGTGGAGCGGACTTCTTTCCAGAAGTCTTAGCTCCGAGATCATTAGGTTCATTTTCTGGTTTAGTTGGTCTACCGGGAGTGGCTTTGCCTTTTGCTTTCCCGTCGTACCTCTCCGAATTGCCTGTGATGCGTTTACTGAGGCCTGGGACCAAGTGCTGTCAGACCACTCCTTGATTGATCTGTCGTCTTCTTTCATCGCAAGACTCGCGGAAACAACCCAGATGACTGTTTACTTTAATAAAGCCCGTCCTGCCTTATTTCTGCATGATTATTAATTTGCCATGGATTTGTGAGATAAAGGCTGCTCGGGGTTCTTCTCTGCTAGTGACTCAAGCCACCATCTTGAGTCATGTCATCACCGGAAGTTCAGAAAAAGATATTCTAAAGAATTAAATATAGTAAAGCTGTAGGCAAAAACTGTGTTGGAGCTTCTTCGGAGACCCATGCGAGTGAGTCAACAGCTGGAAAGAACTGAGGAGGGAGCAGGGTTGCTCATGCCTTTAGAGGGTAGGTGACGTCGAAGGACGACGTTGGCATGGGTGGCCCCAGTTGTACTGCCGATAATCTTCCATGTGGATCCTGTTTTACCGGCAGTGAAGTTCCATCTGGTGGACTTGATGACAGATACCCCCGAAGATGATCCGTGTGGTTTCCTTCCAGCAGGGGCCACAAATGAGAGGGGGGGGTGCAGAAGAGACTGCTAGGACTCTGATAACGCAGCTTAATAAGCTAATTTATAGAAAAATTGAACGGTGCGGTTCCCTTTAGACAGGAACTGCATTATAATAGTATTATGTGTCCTCCTCTAGTTCCCAAAAAGCCATAGTGCAGAGTTTGAATCTTCAGTCTAAGCTACATAATTAGCATGAGGTTCCATCTCTGAGGCATCATTCTCTGACTGGAGGATAATGCTTAGTGTAAAGCATCGGTGAGGAATTCCTGGGGTTAGAAACTATATGATAACATTTTTTTGTCGACTAACAAATACTGTTGCTTGAAGCAGGGGAAACATGTCATCTGGCCCAGGTAATTGTGTTTAGTAGCTGAACAGTAGCTAAACTTCTAGACGGGTCTTCCTTCATTCTTTAACAACTGCTATAATTCCTGGATTTCAATTACAGCTCACATGCTGAAGTGATTTTTACTGAACACTAACTCTCCCTGAAATTATAAGCGATATGGTATGTGCATCTGGCAATGCACTGTCACTTTCCTTAGTACTGCAGTCTACTTGGGAGTCCCACAGTGTGCCATACGAATACAAAAGGCATCAAACTGCTGCACTAAATCGACTAACTGCAGCCCAACTTTAAATGTGTAGGAAAAAAGAAAGATGGACAGACTGATGGAAAACGGATAAATTATTTAGGACCACTTCCCTTAAAAACTCAAGGCGCTTACAATAAATAAAATAACTTTATAAAATAAGTTGAAACATATGACATATGGAAAGTACACTGGTGAAGTAAAGAATGACTTTTAAAGCAGCATTACTGTATTTGTTAGTCACCATAATGCTTTTTTCAACAATAACGTTCTTCTGACCAAGACGTCAATATACTTATTTTTCTTTTAGTTTTCTTTTGTTCCTAAACTACTATAAGAGATTCTGATGTTTTTAAGCATTCCCAGTCCCATGCCTTGCCTGCCATGAGAAAATTAAACACCCTGGTGTGGTGCTGTGCCATTTACCAACAGAAACGCATGGTACCGCCATCCTTGGACAGCAACAGTATGACTCTAGTATTCGCTTTCAATAGGTAGCCAAAATGGAAGAGATTCCTAATAAATGCAAATAGCAGCCATCTTTAATGATGCGAGTCTAAACACAAATTGAGCTATAAAAGCAGTTTTAAAACTATCTGAGAAAACTAAAGACACACTCAGGATGAATCTGAGAATGCCAGAAATACATCTGTGCTAAAATACTATGAGGACTTTTTTTGTCAACTAACAAATACAGCTGCTTTAAACGAAGTTTGCTTTGCAGAACTATAAATGTATGTGCATTGGGCAAAACACTTAAAGGGACATTGTCAACCCTCTTAAGCTTCAATGCGTCTCTAATTTAAAAAAATACATTTTATTATTGCTCACATTCTGTAGACAGTGCTGATGTAGCTGGTAGTTTGCCTTATATTCATGTTTTAATTAAAAGTAAAAAAAAATTGACTGCCCACCATGCTGGTGTTACTACACAAAAATATGTTTGTTTAAAGTCCTTAATCAACTCGGACTGCATCTTTCCTGGACATGGGAACACCCCAACACAGTCTTGACACCTGAGATGCAGTGGAATAGAGAAGACTAGTTCGTCATGAGTGGCCACACTGTTTGGAGGTGTTCCTAATGTTCATGAAGTATGCAAGACGAGCAGATCAAGGATTCGAAACAAAGTTGGGTATAGTTGCACTGTTAGCATGCATTTCAGTTCTACTAAGAAAGGAAGCAAATTAAACCACCATCAACAGCAATGAATTTTAGAGAAAGTAAGCAATCACAAAACATGGGATTTCCTCGAGAAATAATATAATGAAAAAGGGTCAAGTATCCCTTTAATCCAAACCTCGAAAAGATGATTACTGCACCAAAAAATTAGAAGTACTTACATCAAAACCTGTGTTTGGGTCCCATCCGACATGTCCAATGTGCCTGAAATCAAACAAACATTTCTTAGTTCTTTCCTTAAATAATGCCACATATCAAATATTTTCATTTCTGTTGTAAGCAGTAAACCCACAGATGTTGAAATGAGAGCACTGTTACAGTATAATAAAAGCAATCAGAATATGTATCAAACAACTTACAAATTACTAAAATATACAGCACAGTTCTAACCATCTCCTAAAACTGTAGAATGTTATTCATAAAATGATTTTTGTGCTATGAAAGATAATATAAGCAAGGCATAAAGGATTCACATCACAATTTGTGACCCAAGAATCTGTAAATGCAGTTCAATTGCCAGCATGATTAGCAGCGATTGCTAATCATACTGCTGCCAGGTGCTGGCACTGTTAGTGGTACCGTTTCTTTAAAAGAAAAAAAAAATGCTTTAAACACCCCCTTCCCTTCCCCAAGCCAAGGTCCTCCCCTCCCTCCATTTCTGTTCCCCCAAGTCCTCCACCTCCCCACCCGGCTGGCTGACTGGTGCATGAATGCCCGACACCCCCTACCCCCGGGCTGGCCGACTGGTGTACGGATGTCTGAGCCCCCCACCCCTACCTGCTCTGAGCCCATGAAGAACCTAACTGTCCTTTGCTGCTAGGCATCTACCATGGAAGGAGTGGGTGATCAGTCTGGAGAGTGAAGAAAATACAGGTTACTCACCTGTAACAGGAGTTCTAGGAATGGTATATGTTGTTCATCCACACTCTCTGGCAGGTATCCTTGCCGCTTTAAATCTTGCCGGAAGGTCTTCAAGCTGGCTCCTCCCACCCACCTGGGTGGTAAAACTCTCGGCTCCGCCCCATGACACCAGATCTGGCCCGCTGGAAGCTCTGGTTGTGCATCGAAGCCGGGGAGGTCGGGTGGGATGTAGGGATGAACAATATATACCATTCCTAGAACTCCTGTTACAGGTGAGTAACCTGTATTTCTAGGGACATGGATATGTTGTTCATCCACACTGTCTGGCAGACTCCTAGCAGTTCTCCGGGAGGAGGGAGGCAAGGCGCACACCCCCTACTTAGGGAATAGAGACTGGAGAACTGAGGCCTCAAAACCAGCATCCCGGCGTGACTCAAGGTCGATGTGGTAATGGGTGAAGGTGTGTGCCGACTTCCAGGTAGCAGCCCTGCAGATTTCCTGGATAGGGACGTCCCTGGAAGCAGCCACCGATGCAGCAGTATGGCGGGTAGAATGAGCTCTTATCCCTCTGGGAGGCTCCATGCCCGCTAACTTATAGCAGAGATCTATGCAGGAGGTGACCCACCTGCCTATCGTCCGCTTGGCTGCAGGTCTGCCAGCTGCGTCTTCAGCATAGGTGACAAACAGCTGGCGAACCTCTCCTGAATTTCAGCCGTGCGCTCCTTATAGTAAGTGAGCGCCCTTCTAGGATCCAGAGTATGGAGCCTATATTCGGCCTCCGAGGTGTGATTGGGGTATAACACTGGCAGAGTCAACACCTGGTTAAGGTGAAACTCCGACACCACCTTCGGAAGGAATTTCGGTTGGGGGCGCAGGACAACCTTGTCCCTGTGGAAGACCAGGTAAGGAGACTCGATGCAGAGCGCCTGGAGCTCTCCCATCCTTCTGGCTGACGTGATAGCCACCAAGAAGGCGGTCTTCCCGACAGGTGAGAGATTCATACCTGTGCATTGTCTGAATGGCTTGCCCATGAGCTTGCCAGTACCAGCAGTAGATCCCATGGAGGTGGAGGTTCTCGACTGGAGGGAAATGTGATCAAGGCCTTTGAAAAGCTCCCGACCACCTTCTCCTGGCGCACCGACTGCTTCCCGGCGCGACCGGTAAGCAGAGATGGCTGCCAGGTGCACCTTTAAGGTCGTTCACCTAAGCCCTTGCTGAGAAAGGGACCAAAGGTAGTCCAATATGCTCGCCATGAACAGGAGGAAGGGTCCAGGCCCTTGCTCTGACACCAAATGGAAAATCTTTTCATTTGAAGGCATAGCATTTTCTGGTAGACTCCTGATGGGACGCCTCAACTACGCTGAGGACCTCGTCGGAAAGACCCAAGGCCTGGAACTCTAGCCGCTCAGGAACCAGGCCGTCAGGTGCAGGGATTGAAGGTCCGGATGGAATACCTTCCCCTGATTGACTGAGAGCAGGTCCGGGCAAGCTGGAAGCTGCCTCGGGAGCCTGGAGCTGAGGCTAACATAGAACATAGAAGTTGACGGCAGATAAGGACCGCAAGGCCCATCCAGTCTGCCCATTTCTTTTTCTACCTTATAAATGTGCCATCGGCCTTTGCTCTGTCAGTGGCCTATCTATTCATAGTCATTTGTATTGCTCCCTTATGCCTATCCCATGCTTGTTTGAAGCCCTGCACTGTATTCATAGCCACCATTCCACCTTAATCGGCCCCCCTCTAATCTCATGCTATGTCCTCTTGTCCTGCTATTTTTCTTATATTTAAACATGTTAGACTCTTTCACCTTGTTAATGCCCTTAAGGTGTTTGAATGCCTCGATCATATCACCTCTCTCCCTCCTTTGCTCAAGGGTATACAAATTGAGCTCTGTTAATCTGTCCTCATATGTCTTCTGATGCAGTCCCTGCACCATTTTGGTTGCCCTTCTCTGGACTGCCTCAATTTGGTTAATGTCCTTGTGAAGGTGTGGCCTCCAATACTGCACGCAGTACTCCAGATGGGGCCTAACCAGTGTCTTGTAAAGAGGGATTATTACCTCCCTCTTACGACTTGTGATACCCCTACTAATACACCCTAACACCCCCTAGCCTTACCTACTGCTTCAGAGGTCTGCTTGGATGATTTCAGGTCATCAGTGATGATGATGCCCAAGTCTCTTTCTTCCTTTGTGACTGCTAGCAACTCCCCTCCCAGCCTATAGGTGGCTTCAGGGTTTCTCTTCCCTATGTGCATGATTTTGCACTTCTTTGCATTAAATCCCAGTTGCCACTCTTCTGACCATTTTGCTAGTTTATCCAGATCTCTTCTCATTCTGCCCACCCCATCTGGATCATCTACTCTGTTGCAGATCTTGGTGTCATCTGCAAACAGACAAGCCTTACCCTCTAGTCCATCTGCAAGGTCACTAATGAAGATGTTGAAGAGGACTGGCCTCAGAACTGATCCCTGAGGTACCCCACTTGTGACTTGCATCTCTTCTGACTGTATACCATTTACCACCACTCTCTGTTTTCTGCCTGTCAACCAGTTTGCCACATCTGTGTCTTAGCCCAGGGAGAGAGAGGCTGAGGAGATCTGGGTACCAGTACTGGCGGGGCCAGTCTGGGGCTATCAGAATCACCTGAGCCTTGTCCCTCCTTGCTTTGAGCAGCACCTTGTGCATCAAGGGGAACGGGGGAAAGGCGTAGAAGAGGCCCGGGGTCCACGGCCTTCGAGAAGGCATCCCCCTGCAGCGAACCCTGCTGAGGGGGGTGGGCATGGAACAACCTCAGCTTCGCATTCTCCTTGGAGGCAAACAGGTCCACCTGAGGTGTGCCCCAATGTGAGAATAGATCTTGTACTACCTCCAGCAGGAAAGACCACTTGTGGGACGCAGCCCCTATCCGGCTTAGGGCATCGGCCAGGGTGTTGGAGGCTCCTGCCATGTGAATGGCTAGGAGATCCGCCTCCAGGCTGTGCACGAGTGACCAGATGCGGAGAGCTTCCTTGCATAGAAGCATGGAGCGCGTCCCGCCCTGGCGGTTTAGATAGTACATGGTCGTGGTACTGTCCGCCTGGACCCGACCACTTGACCTCAAGAAACAGAGCAAAGGCGGTGAGAGCTAGGTGGACCGCCGGAGCTCCAGCAGGTTGATGTAAGATCGGACTCCTCGGGACCAGAGGCCGTGCGCTCTGTGTTCCCCCAGATGGGCACCCCAACCCATCAGAGAGGCATCGGTCGATAGAGAGACCGTTGGCTCGAGGCGGACAAATGGGATGCCCTCCTGCAGATGAACTGGAATGGTCCACCACTGGTGAGCGTTCCACATCCCCTGGGTCACCGTCACTAGCTGGTCCAATGGATCGCAGCATTGGGACCACTGGCTGGCCAGCCCCCACTGAAGGGGGCGCATGTTCCTGTGGGCCCAACGGACCACGCTGGTACAGGCCGCCATGAGACCCAGGAGGCGCAGGAAGTCCCAGGCAGGGCACAACTACCCAACCAGAAATGATTGGGCAAAGGAGGAAAGAACCTCGACCCTGTACGCCGGGAACGTGCCCTGGCTCGAAGAGAGTTGAGCTCTGCCCCAATGAAAAGAATCACCTGCTTGCTCGAGTTCCACTTGGCCTCGCGTGATGAGGAGGCCGACCTGAGAGCAAACCTGAGGGCAGATCCCTGACCGCCCACCTCCTGTCTGGAGGGGACTGCTACAGCCAATCGCCCAGGTAAGGGTAAACCCGGACCCCTCGGCGCCGCAGGAAAGCTGTCACCACTGCCATGCATTTGGTGAAGACCCTGGGAGCTGGAGATAAGCTGAAGGTCATGGCTTGGAACTCGAAAAGGGATCCCTCCGCTCGAAAGCGAAGGAACCTCTGATGTGACAGACGGATAGGGACGTGAAAGAACACGTCCTGCAGGATAAGAGAGCAGAACCACACGCCATGTTTCAAAGATGGTATTATCTGAGCCAGAGTGACCATCCTGAAGGTTCGAGACCTTAGGAACTTGTTTAGGTCGTGTAGGTCGAGAATGGGGCACCAGCCCCCCGTCTGTTTCGGAACCAGGAAGTACCTGGACACGAACCACGGGTTTGAGGGAGGGTCCGCCACCTCTCTTATCACCTCCTTCTCGAGGAGGAGAGCGCTGTCGGCTCGGCGAGCTGACAGCGAGGCTTCGGACCCCGAGGCCCCCCGAGGTGCGACGGCTCTGAAGGGTGGGGCCCTCCGAACTCCAGAGGCAGGCCCTTTCCCACCACCTCCAACACCCACCGGTCTGTGGTGATAACGGACCAGGCGGAAAGAAAGTGGCGGAGCCACCCCCATGGGGAGCACCTGGGTGAGGCGACGGGGTTGGGGGCGACACCCCTCAACGGGCAGGCTTGGAGGAAGGACTGGCCGAGGGACCTCCAGGGCCTTTACCTCCCTGCTTCCTGGAGGAGGAAGCCGTGGGCTTGGGTTTGGGATGCCAGGCGCGAGCCTGCTGGCCCTGATGCTGCTGGGCCAGACGTGCTGCGGGGCAGCGGACGAAAGGGCTTGGGTTGCGGTCTGCAGCCCTTGTCCTCTGAGCGGATGAGACAGAGTCCAGTGGCATTGGACTTTCGATCCTCTGGAGGTGGCCTTCCACCCAGGGCCGAAGAGGTTGGTCCCCAGGAAGGGACATCCCGCCCACCTGCTGGGTATCCGCCAGAAGGTGGATATCCTCAGCCATGCCCGATGGCTCATAGCCACTGCGGCCACGACTGACCTGGTGCATGAGTCTCCAATGTCCACAGCAGTCTGAAGTTGCTGCTTGGCCACCGCCCTGCCCTGGTCCCGCACCTGCCTAACCGTGGTCTGCAGGTCAGCCAGGAGATGAGGGACTACCTCGTCCAGGGAGCCCAACAGGGCATGGGAGAAATATGCCATAAGCACAGCCGAGCTGGCCTGACAAAGGCCAAGGGAGGACGCAGTGTAGACTTTTCGCCCGGCATAGTCCAATTTCTTGGACTCCTTGTCGGGAGGTTTGTCCACGTCCCTAGCATTTCTGGCACGCCGGAAAACGCTGTCGGTAACTAACCCCTCGGCTGAAGGATGTTCCGAGAAACTGGACAGGGAACCGGTAGGGACCGCATACTTCCTGGCCATCCTGGCCAAAGGCGCAGGGCAGGAAGCAGGGCGCTGCCAGAGCTCCAAGGCCGGGCCCACAATGGCCTCTGCCACAGGAAAGGCCTCCGTAGGGGAATCCCCTCGGTCCAATATCTCCGTGAGGGGATACTTGGCCCGCTTGGATACGGGCTCGAGCTGCATCCCGGTGGACTCCGAGATGAGCCTGAAAAACCCAGGAAGGACGAAGGGCTGTCGTCCAGCGACTGACCTCCAGAGGACTCCAAGTCCACTCGCCTGGGGAAAAGGGAGGAATCGTCGACGGACTCAGAAGAGTCCGCAAAGAGCTGCCTCGGGCCTAAGCCACCCTCCACCTGCCGAGGGCGATTGGGAGTGAGGGTGACCAACAGCCTATGGGGCAGACCCTGAGCCGACAGAGTTCTTGGTTGGAGCCCCAAACAGCGGCTGTGGAGGCGGAGGTTCCACCGGACTCGGTGGAGCAGCTGGTTTTGGCCGAACAACCGGCCTGGGAACAGGCTCCTCGTGGTAAGACAAGGGGTTGTTTCAGCGGCTCCGGTGACAGCCACTTAATGGCCGGGGAAGGCGACGGCGTCGGCTTGTTCCCAGTCAGAAGGAGCTGTTGCCACATGAGGTCCTCGTATCGTCGCGTAACTGCGTCGAAGCCTCCCCTCATCGAGGAGGAGGACGAGGGAGTGGCGGTGCCGCCATCATGGTGCCGAGACCGAGACTGCCTATGACGGGCGGATCGCTGGACCGCAAAGAAGTCCGAGACCGAACCTCGGCCTTCCAAGGACGGTGCGGGAGGAGACGGTGGAACCGGCTTCCCTCGGCTTGGAGGGTTCACCGAGACACTGGCAAGCCCACGGATCTCAACTCCCACCGGGGAACCGGGTGAGAGAGGATTTTGTCGCTGTCGACAACCCGCCTAACGGGTCGAAAGATCTCGACCGCGCCGACGGGAGTCTCGGTCAACTGACCTGACGGGACACCGTGAGACCAGTGGGCCGTCGAACGATCAATCAAGTCGATGGCCGACAACTCGGGAAGAGGGACCTTTCCCGCTCCCAAGAGCGTCGACGGAGGGACTTACCCTTGTCTTTCTTCTTGGACCGAGAAGAAGGTCCAGCAGACGTTGGTCCCTCTCCTCTAGTGGAGAGGTACAGACAAAGCTCCTTAAAGGAAGCTGTGTAAGAGGAACCCAGGGAGAGCGGGATAAATGCCGCGGTCGAGGAAGATGCGGCCTGCGCCGCCTCCTCTTGGAGGGCGATCATCTGTTCTAGCTGATCCGCCGGCTCACTGGCCATGAGACCGTCACCGGGCCTCTTTTGACTTCACCGAGGAAAATGTCCTAGGTGCTCCCCAGTTGTAAATGGGCAGCATGGTCTTCGAGGACGTAGGCTGAGAAGGAAGAGCACAGGTCGCAAGCCTGCGGGTTGTGCTCAAGGCCTAAACAGTAGACACACGTGGAGTGCGGATCCGTCCGAGACATCTTCTGCCCACAAGGGCATCTCCGAAAACCGGGAGTTGATTTGTCCATCACAGCCGTGAGGGATAGAAGACCGAAATCTATAAGCAAAAAACTTTTAAATTCGGAAAACTGAAGAATTAGGAACCAGTCTTATACGCAGTGCGTTAAGGAGGGAACCTGAGCTTCCAAGCGGTAAGGAAGATCTGGCATCATGGGGCGGAGCAGAGAGTTTTACCACCCATGTGGGTGGGAGGAGCCAGCTTGAAGACCTTCCAGCAAGATTTAAAGCGGCAAGGATACCTGCCAGACAGTGTGGATGAACATCATATCCATGTCCCTAGAAATGTCTTTTTTTGTGGGGTTCATTTAAAATTAGCCGTGTTATTGTCAGCTGGAACAAGAGATAGTAATTAAATTGTCATTTTCCTTCTACTTACAGGGCTGTCTGGGAACTAAGTGAGTGAGCAGCCAGCCAGTTGGGAGTCTGGGAGCCAAGGAGGCATGACAGCCATGAGGAGCCAAGTCAGAGTGTTGTGAGGAGCTGAGAGCAGAGGAGGCTGGGAGCAGAACATGAGCACTGACAGCGGCTTACTGAGACACAGACCAGTAGAGCAAGTAGATGACACAGGCAACCAGTAGAGCGGAACAGCATGAGGATCGGGGATGCTACAGAAACAAGTGAAAACTTTTTTATTCTGCAACAGAACAGACTGTCAGCAGGACAGGCCTGGCATTCATAACTGGTGCGGGGGGGAGGCTCTGTTGCACAAACAGAAAAAGGGGCACATGATGGCTAGTAAGCCAAAAGGAAATACTACAAGCAGCAAGTGACTATGGACAAAAAAATAAGTTACTCACCTGTAACCGTAGTTCTAGTAGGGGTATATAGTTCACATCCACACATTGGCAGTTCCACTGGTAAGCACCAATCTACCGGAACGTCTGAGTTCCTTCCCACCACCTAGGTGTTATATCTCTCGGATCCACCCCATCACGTCAGATCTTGCACACTGGAAACAGGGATCTGTGTGCCACTTGCCAGAAGAGGCCAGGTGGGTGGTGTGGATGTGAACTATATACCACTCTTGGAACTAAAGTTACAGGTGAGTAACCCCTTTTTGTTTTCTAATTTGCATTTTACAGGTTTTACCTCCGTTTTCTCCCCTTTGTACCCGGGACCCCAGCACACGGCTGTACGTGTGCATAGAGGCGCACAAGCACCAGGTCAGCCCCTTCCATCCCTCCCCTGGCAATTGCTGGGATCCCCCGTAGCACAAACTGCCAATCGTCCTTCACCGGGTGGCAGCCAAGGTCAGGAAACCCGCCATGCCTCCCTCGAAGAGGAGAGCCGCACGCGGGCAGCTCAGTCCTGCTCCTTGCCCCCCCCCCGCCAGCCCCCAACAACCCAGGCTCGTTCCCAAACCCTGGTTGCCAGACATGGTGCGAGGTGTGGTGTCCAGTGCCTCAACCTTCAGCGCCACCGGACCAGCCAAGTAACCTGTTTTTCTAGGGGCGTGGATACAGTTCACTATCTACACACTGGCAGACTTCCAGCAGTTCTCTGAAGGAGAGGGCAAGGTGTGCACCCATATTTGGAGAACAGAGACTGGAGAACTAAGGCCCCAAAAGCAGCATCCTGGTAAGATTCTACGTCAATGTTGTGATGGGAGATGAAGGTGTGTGCTGACTTCCAGGTAGTAGCCCTACAAATCTCCTGTATGGGGTTGTTGCTGGAAGCAGCCACCAAGGTAGCAGTATGTCTGATGGAATGAGCCCCAAGCCCTACAGGAGGCTCCCTACCAGAAAACCTATAGCAGAGGTCGATGCAGCATGGGTTCGTCTCACAGAAATCTTGTCAGACTAATCTAATAAGAGTATTATGACTGGGTAACAAGTGAGCTGGATGAGGGCAATGCAGTAGATGTCCTATATTTGGACTTCAGCGAGGCCTTTGATTCAGTGTCTCACGGGTGGCTAGGAGGGAACTGAAATCCGTGGGGGTGGGGGCGAAGCTAGCTAACTGGATTGTGAACTAGCTGAAGGGGAGGCAGCAATGGGTGGTGCTGGTGGTGGGGAACTCTCAGTATCTAGGCCAGTGACGAGTGGAGTGCTGCAAGGCTCTGTTCTGGGTCCGGTGTTGTTTGGGCTATTCATATCGGATCTCTCACATGGAGTTGAGAGCAGGATCACAGTCTTTTTTCACACTATACTAAAATGGGGCAGTAGTGGATGAAGTTGATGGGTGGAAACAACTACAGGGGGACCTAACCAAACCAAAGGAGTGGTTGGTGAAGTGGCAGCAGGGCTTCAATGTGAAGAAGTGCAAGGTTATGCACTTCAGGGCCAAGAAACTGAGGAGGGAATACTGGTTGAGGAGTGTGAGGCTGGGGGTCACCGAGGAAGAGAAGGACTTAAGGGTGACAGTAACTGACAGCATGAACAACTCTGTGCAATGCAGGAAAACTGCAGCCAAGGCTATTAGGATGCTGGAGTGTATTGCAAAGGGATTCTCGTCCAGGCATAGGGAAGTGATCCTGCCCTTCTACAGGTCCTTGGTCGGGCCGCACTTGGAGTACTGCATGCAGTATTGGCGTCCGTTTCTGAAGAAGGATATTAGACTGCTAGAGGGGGTGCAGCAAAGGGCGACAAAAATGATGTGGGGGATGGAAGGAAAAACCTACAAGGACAGGCTGATGGATCAGAGTTTGTACATCCTGGAGGAGAGGAGGGATGGTGGGATATGATTAAAACGTTCAGGTACTTGAAGGGGATCAACAAATCTAGAGCTGATGGGTTATTTAAGCTGAGGAAGAGAAGGGACACGAGAGGGCTCGGGCTAAAATTGGAAGGGGGCAAATTTATGAGAGAGATGAGGAGACATTACTTCATGGAGAGGGTGGTGTCGAAATGGAACACCCTACCAGAGGGGCTGATTTCATGCAAGACAGTGGGTAAGGGCATGGGACAAGGCACGGGGGAAGAGTCTGGGTAAGTAGTGCTGAGAATTTCCTGGAGGTGAGAGGGGGGTGGGGCAGCTGCGGTCTAGGGCTGCTACTTGCGCACTCGAGCAGACTTGCTAGACCACAAGGCCGGTTTCTGCTGACAGATTCGTATGTATGTATGTAATCCACTTAGCAATCATATGCTTTGCTGTCAGTCTGCCAGGGGTGGCTCAGTGTATGACACGAACAGCTGGGGAGCCTCACCCCAAACTCATTGCGAGCTACTTATTATTTGTGAGTGCCCCTTGCAGGTCCAGGGTATGAAGCCTGCAGTCAGCCTCTGAGGATGGGTTCACAAAGCATACTGCTTACATTTGTAACCTGGTTAAGATGAAACCCCGACACAACCTTTGGCAGGAACTTTGGGTGAGGACAAACAGCAACTCTGTCCTTATGGAAGACCAGGTAAGAAGACTCCAATGAAAGCACCTGGAATTCACCAGCCCTTCTACTGGACGTAAGTCACCAAGATGGTGGTCCTTCCATGACTGGCGAGACATCACACCTGTGCATACGATCAAATGGCTTGCCCAAAAGCATAGCTAGCACCAGCAACAGGTCCCAGCATGGTGGTGGTTCATTCACTGAAGAGGACAAGTGGTCAACGCCTTTGAAAAAGGGCCCTACCACCACCTCCTGGGCCACCGTTGACATACCAGCCCACCCCAGGTATGCAGAGATGACTGCCAGGTGCACCATGAGAGTCACCACTCGCAGCGCCAACTGGGAAAGGGACCAGAGATACTAGCCATAGGGTAGGCAAATTGGATCAAGCTCCCTGCTCTGATACCAATGGAAAACTGCTTCCATTTAAAGGCATAGCACCAGTGAGTATACTCTTTTTGGGAGGCCTCCACAACGTGGAGCACTTCCTCCTAAAGACTCAAGAACTGGAACTCTAGCCGCTCAGGAACCAGGCCGTGAGTTGCAGAGATTGAAGGTCTAGGCAAAGGACTATCCCCTGTTGTCTGGTCAGCAGGTCCGGACAAAGAGGCAACCGCCATGGAAGCCTGCTGCGGAGGATGAGGAGATCTGGGTACCAGAACTGCCATGACAATTCTGGAGCTATCAGGATCTTCTGCACCTTGTCCTTCTGGGCTTTGACCACCACCTAGTGGATCAAGAGGAAGGGAGGAAAGGTGTACACGAGGCTTGGGATCCAGGACCTCACAAAGGCATCCCTATCAGTATCCTGGGCTGTGTGTGTGTGTGTGGGGGCTGAATCCAAAACAGTTTCAGTTTTGCATTTTTCCAAGAGGCAAACATCCACTGAATGGGTGGTTTACCACTTTGATTCACGGACCACTCATGCAATGTCTCTCGACCTCAGACCACAATCTCTTGGTCAGGGACCAGAAAGGGGGGGTGGCCTGGGGGTCTGGCAAGGAGTCACGCGGAGGTGAAGCTGGCCGCTGGGGCTGATCCACTGCCTCTGGGCTGTTTCGTGTCGGGGAAACACTTTTATAATACATCAAACAAGGGGTTCTTTAGCACAGCAGCAACACTAAGTATTGAGTACAGCAGTACATCTTGGTAACTTGGCAATCACCTATTGCACATACAAGGAGTTATGTATGGGTGACCATCTACAATGAGCCTGTGCTTCATCGAGGGTTAAGATAATAGTATATGGACCTCTAGAGGAAAGGAGAGACATTGGGGACATGACTGAATCCTTTAAGTACATGAAAGGAATAAACAAGACAGGTACAGAGGGGCTGTTCAAAGCAAGGGAGGGGAGGGACACCCGGGGCCATGATACGAGACTGGAAGGAGGAATGTTCAGGAGGGAGATGAGGAGACACCGTTTTACAGGGAGGGTGGTAGCAGGTGGAATGCGTTACTGGCAGAAGTGGTATCCAATGAAACAGTGGACTGCTTCAAAAGGGTCTGGGACAGGGCAAGGGGGAGGGTCAATGGATGGGAAGGGTGGGGCAGCTGCAGAATAAGGTGTACTAGCTGAACACTCGAGCAGACTTGATAGACCTCTAGGCCTTTATCTGCTGGCAAATTTTGTAGGTATGTTCAAATGCTGCTCTCACCCAAGATGGAAACACAGGGTGAATTTTGTATGATTGCCCATATTTTATTTGTTATAGTATATGGTTTCAGACTTCTTATCGAGTTTTGTTACCGTTGTGTAATTTAAGTAAAAGTTACATTTTTATTTGTTAAGCACTCATTATTTGGGATTTGGGGCACTGTATAAACATCAGGACAATATATGTATGTGTATATATATATATATATACACATATATACACATATATACACACATACACAAACATTTCCAAATATAAAAACTCCTAAATAACTATCTGATACTATACAAATAAATAAAAATAAAATTAATCACAATAAATAATGACAAATCTGAATAACAGCCAGTGTGTCAGGTGCCTTGCCTATGCTCCAAAGCCCTCCCTATATAAAAGTATGACTTCAGGCCCCTCTTAAAAGGCCTCAAACAAGGGTGCCTCCTTCAAGGATACTGGAAGCGAGTTCCACAGGGCTGGGCCCACCTCCTCAAAAGCTCCATCACCAGATGATTTGAGCCATGCACTGGGAACTGCTAGGAGGCCCACACTGGAGGAGTGTAGAGGGCGCTGGGTATGGTAGGGAGTTAGCAGATTACTCAGATAGCCAAGGCCAGTCCATATAGGACTTTACAGGTCAGTAAACTAACCTTGAAGGTGATTCGCCACCTCACCAGCAGCCAGTGAAGGTCACAAAGGACTGAGGCCACATGACAGGACCTCTGAATGCCTGGCAGCTGCGTTCTGCACCAACTACAGGTGATGCAGGACCCCTCCAATTAACCAAGAGGTAAAAAGCATATAGCAGTAGAGTCTAGAAGTCACAAAAGTATGAATTAGTGAGGGCAGGTCACCTGGTGGAATCAAGGCTTTAATCCAGGCAATATTCCTAAAATGGTAAAAGCCATTCTGGATGTCAGATGACAACTGAGTCTCAAGTGTCAACCTACTATCCAGAATGACCACCCAGAGTCTCCACTTTAGCAGAGGCAGAGTGTGGAGAAGAAGAACCAAGCACCAGTCCAGTCACCTCCCCAACAGCCTTTGCAACCTGCTCATGACCAGGCTCAGTCACCAGAACATCCATCTTGTCCGGGTTGAGATTCAACCAGCTAGAGAACATAAAGTCCTGGATCTTGGCCAGGCGTAAAGTCAGTACCTCAACCACGTCATATGCCCCGGGTGCAAAGGACAAATACAGCTGGGTGTCATCCTCACAGCAGTTAAACTCCACACTGTAAAGTCTGATGATCTCCACCAGGGGCAGCATGTACACCGCGAACAACAAGGGTGAGAGGATCGAGCCTTGAACTCCATAAGACAGAGGCTTCAGGAGCGAGAGGAAACTCCCTATAACCACCCTCTGCATCCTATTTGTGAGAAAGGACTCTAACAAGCTGATGACCCTGCCGGCACATCCACAGAACTCCCTAACGTGATCCAATACACCACGGTCCACAGTATCAAATGCTGAAGAAAGGTTGAGTAGAATGAGAATTTACCTTTACCCGCTATCTCTAGCCCTGAGGAAATCATTATCCACCCTGACCAATGTGGTCTCCGTACTGTGCCTAACCTAAATCCCAACTAGAAAGGCTCATAGATGTCAAAGGTAGTGAGATGTGCCTCGAGATGCATTACCACTATCTTCTCAATAACAACCTGTCCCAAAAAGGGAAGGTTAGACACTGTTCTATAATTCACTAAGCAGTCCAGGTCCAGACATGATTTCTTCAGAAGGGGAGTCACCAGTGCCTCTTTCATAGTGATACAGAAAGACCTCTCTGAGACAGAGCACCAGGCAATCTCAGCAAACACTGGACATAGAGACCCACACAGCCCACAAGGAGCTGCGTCAGGTCCAGGTCCAGTTCACAACAAGTGGGCCACAGCTTCAAGATTACCTCACAAACCTCCTCTGACCCCACTGGGCTAAATTTGCTCCAGACAGGAGACGAGCTCATAGTGACAACCACCTCTCCACTGTGGGACCACAATAGTCCTGCTGGGACAATTCAAGACCTTATAGAAGATACTCTGTCAGAGAAGATGAGTGAACTCTTCGCACCTGGAGGCTGAAACTGTTCTTATTGGCTACAGACCGACTGGATGAAGTAACCTGTCCACAGTCCGAAAGAGCTGAGCCAGACTGTTCCTCCCTGAAGCCTTCTCTCCCTTGACAGGAATGCTGCCTTCTTATGGGAGACATATCTCTGATACTCACCGTAGTGCATTCTCAAAGTCTGTTTGTCCTCCTCAGTCCTAGACTTCCGCCAACAACGCTCTAACCTCCAACCCCTGGTCTTCACCTCCCTGAGCTCCCTGTCAAACCACGGGGATCTCAAGCGAGAAGACCTGGGTCATATATGCTCTGGTACAACAGAGTCAACCGCCAAAGCAACGGTCCTGTTACAAGCCATCACTGTCTCCCTCGAACCTGCCCCACAATCAACTATCACACCCAAGAGGTCCATCACTGCCTGTAGTCCTGCTGGGGACAGCCCCTTCAAAGAACGGGCAGCAGACCATCTACACAAGGGGAGGACTATCGGGAAGCCCCAAATGAGAACTTTACTATGCAGTGATCCGACCAAACGACTGGATCAGTCTGGAGGTTACCTACCTCAAGACCCAGTAAGAATACTAAGTCCAAGGCATGAATGTGTCTGTGGGTCGCAGCAATAACTTGCATAAGGTCTAGTGTCTCAATTGTCTGGAGGAAGTCTTGTCCAAACTGCTAGAGTTCATTGTCGATACATGCACTGAAGTCACCCAGAAACAATTATCTGGGCAACTCCAATACTCTCAGCGATGAAGTCCACAACATCCTGTAGAAATTTCCTCTTGTGCCCTGGGGGCCAATACACCAGAAGGATTCTGCAACCTGCACCTAGATCCCCATATACGGCCACACATTCAAATGATGAAGTAGAACCCACTGGGCGCACCAGAAAGTTCAGGCTGGATCTAAAACAGTTGGCCACACCCCTGTCCCTGCGATCCCTCCGCCAGCAGTGGACCACAGAGAATCCAGTTGGGATAGATGCCTCCAAAACTAGGCTGGTGTCACCACTCAGCCAGGTATCTGTGATGCAAACTAAACTGAAATTGCGGGTATGACTGTGGAACTGCAAACATTCACTGATTATTTGCATAAATCAAATTCCAACTTAAGATTTTCTGCACAACAGGATCTTAAAGAGATCAACTTTTAGGATCTTAAAATCTCCAAAAACCAAGATGGAACTACTTCCACAGATTTGTTCAGGAAACCTACAGATCGTAACACGCTGTCATTAGCTTCCAGCTGTCACCCGTGCCACACCATCAGGAACGTTCCTCACTCTCAGTTCCTGCGTATTAAGAGGAATTGCTCTGCTGGCTTGGACTTCAACGTTAGGCTTTCTGAGATGGCACAGAGGTTTCAAGATGGGGTACAGTCAGGAGGATATCACCAGGGTGAGACATCATGCTATAGATACCCCACGCAATACGCTCCTTGAGTACAAGGATAGACCTTCCTCTAACCTTGACTGAATCAATTTCATTACCACTTTTGGTACCAACATTTGTGGGGATCCAGGCCATAATTCATAAACACTGGCCTATTCTCTCTACAGATCCAGCATTAAGGACATAGTCACTACACCCCCACACACTGTATACCAAAGGGGTAGGAATCTATCAGATTTTCTTGTCCACTCACTGCAACCTGTAGAGAAAGACACATCTGGCTCCCCCCAAGGGATGTTTTATGTGTGGAAGATGCAAGTTCTGTGAAGCCACTACTAAAACAAAACAGTTTACTTGTGTAAACACTAACAGTGTCTTCGATATCAGAGAATTCATCAATTGCTCCACATGTTCTGTTGTGTATATGGCCACATGTTCATGTAAATCCTTTTATGTGGGCAAAACTTCACACCCCTTTAAACAAAGTCTGTGAACATTTGAGTGATAAGACACAAGGATTTTACTAATGCATTAGTGAAACACGTGGGCACATCAACAGGAACACATTCCTTTACATTTACTGGCACAGAGAAAGTTGGTCTTGGAATTAGAGGTGGTGATTTGGAAAATAAACTTTTGTGCAAGGAAGCATATTGGATTTTTCAACTTGGGAGCCTCTGTCCCCCTGGTCTGAATGATCATTTTGATATTTCCCCATACCTGAAACATACAAAGAAGGGATATATATATAAAAAAATTAACTCTGTTACCATCCTGTTGGTTTTTGATCCGAGTAATCCTTTCTCATGCTTGTAACAGAGTTTGATATCCAAAATTGAATGCTGATTTAATGCATGTACAATTGGCTATTATATTTTATGTCAGAAACTGGGCTCTTTTTCTCCCTATTGTTTTCTCCTTATTTTCACAGGTTCCAATTATAATACTCTGGATTGTGGCCATGGCACCAGAGTGTTTATATAATTGGATTAGCACTGTATTCATTGAAATACAATAGTTACTCCCTGTGAAGCAGGCACGTGATGGTATTGTGTCAGAACATACATAAAGCATACAAATCACACTGATCTGTGAAAAGTTTTCCACTGCAGTATTACTTTTGTTCTCACATGGATTACATTTTATTCCAAGAGTTCCAATTCTTTAACGTATTTTTCGGTTGCATTGGTGCTTACATACTACATGGTATTAAAAAATGCCAGTTACATATGAATTAAGAATTAAGTACATTATGTTTATTTGGACTGGCAGTATTACTACCTTAAACACACCTACACAGTCCTTCTACCTCTTGCTTTTGTAACAATAATAAGGTTTGAAATTTTACTTATTTTTATTTGTACACTGTCACTTTAACACTAAACTATTTAACTGAGCCACTGGAGGTTATGGGCCATCCCTGAGGAAGCGTGCTTGCGTGAAACCGGTCGGGTCTGTTAGGAGAGGGGTTTGTACCTATATGGCACTCTGTTGTAATTAGTTTTATTTTGCTTTTGTCTGTGGCACTAAACGTTACAACTTTCGGAATTTATACAGTGGATGGTACCCTTATTTCATGTGTTTGGCAAACTAAACTGACCAAGGAACTCAAGTCCACTACAACTGCAGTCTTGTTCCTAATCAATGATGGCTCACTAAAGATCTCCTCTCCTTAATGAAAGAGAGGGACAAAAAAATGGGCTGCTTTTAAAGTCTCCATCTCCCGTGCCCTCTGGGATAACTACAGAAAACTGCACAATAAGTGCAAACATATAACCAAATCCCTCAAAGCAAGTTACCTTCATAATCTACAGAGAAAAAATCTGAAAAACCCTCGCCACTTCTGGCCCACCATCGGCTCTATGTTTTTTTTTTTTTGCTCACACCCCCTGCCTCACCATGATTCACCTGACCTTCGGACTCACGGCAGGGATCGGCCCAAACCAGGCCCAGTCCTCGGCCCTCTTCCTACCTCGGATCACCCCCTTGGCAGGGAAGCGGGAGCGGGAAGGGACTGCCTCCCCTACTTATGCCATGTGTCGGTCCTCCGACCAACCCGGGCCGTACCACATCTCCACCTGCCCGTCATGCGGCAAGCTGTGGGACCATTTTCTGTTCGTCTCCCTGAAGGCCCCCCCCCAGAGGATGCCGGCTACCACAGGGGTCCATGGAGATGTGTGCACGTCAAGACGCGATGCTGCTCCGGATCCCAGCTGACGTCCTCCCTGCCCACATGGCGCTCCCAATGGCACCACCATCCGTGTGCACCCAGGTGGCGGTGTGCAGCGAGAATTGTATTCCTCCCCAGAGAGCTCAATCCTCCTCCTACCCTGGCTGACTCTCCAGCTCCCTGAACTCGCTCCTAAACCTGGGTAGCCACAGCTGCAAACGGTAGTGCTACCGCTACATCAGCCATCGGCTCTATGTTAAATCCTCAGGCTCACCACCCCGCAAATACACCTCAACTCCCCCCACCGGCATTATCACTGACGCTACTAAAATCGCTCACACCCACAACACAAAATTCACAGACCTCTCAGCTTATCCAAGCAAGCTGCAATCTTCCAACCCGCTATGCCCAAACACCCAGACCAACTATTTTTATTTACTGAAATGTTTCACCAGGAGGGCACACTGAACAAGTTGCTCGTCTCACGGTGCGACCTGTGGGGAGGGGATTACATAGGGTTGTGAAGGATGATCAGTTACAATAGTATGTGGGTAGTACAAACAATACAAAATTGTAAGATTATGCAACAGTTGGAACACAAGGTATTGTACAACAAACAGTAGTGCAACATTGGATAAATTGCAATACACGTCCAAAATCGTACAAAACATATAAACGTACAAAACAGTAATAATGCAACAGAACCATTATAGTGCATGAGTGTACCAGCAGCAGGCTCTAGGTAGTATGCGGGTGCTGTTGGAGTAAAAAGGATGGGTTTGGTTGTGCACATGGGTGACCCAGAAGAGTAGGTGGAGAAGCAAGAAATGAAAGTTACGTACCTACTGTAATTCTTGATCTTTGTGTATCTTCACCATTATCACCTGTAGGTTCTGGCCAGAGGTCATGACCCCGCAGAACCTTTTTTTTGAATGGGCGGAGTCGACGCACTGTCGGCGCTGCCCTCGAGGCAGACGCACTGTGTGGTGCTCGCGGGATGGCCGTAAGGTGTTGTCGACTCTGCCCTCCTGCCAGTTCTGAGTCGCCGTAGAGTAAGAAAGGGTTGGGAGGGAGGAACAAGGAAGTCCAAGGGACAGAGAAAGGAAAAGATATATAAACTAAAACAAGAAATAAATGACTGAGAGGACAGAAGGACAGGGAGAAATCTAAGGGGATTGGTAGGGGCCCCAATCTCTGGAAGCAGAAAGAAAAGGGAAGGAGGGAGGGAAAAATTAGAAATAGAGAGGGGGAGGACATACCCCGATCCTTTGACTTGTCTCCAGATTGTATAGGGACTGCGAAAGAGTAGCCAGGTGGCTAAACTGTTAGAATTCAAGGTATAGAATCACTGGCAACAAACTCTGACATGAGCAGAAGTGGCTATTCTGGAAGAAAGACACGATACAGGGGTGTACTTCCCCCCAAAACCATATATCTGGAGGTAAGAAACAAAAGTTTCTTAAATTAATTGGAGGGAAGAGTCCATAAGGACAAAAACAAACTAGGATATGAGGACAGAAGAACAGAAGAGAGGTCAACCACCAACTCCCACCCCAAAGGGGTGGAGCCGAAACATTGAGGAGAAAGTGCCACCTCCCCCGAGTCCTCTCCCCTCCTGACAGGAAGTAAAACTCTGCGCCCAAGGTCACCCCGCCTCCTGACCGCGAAAAGGAAGGGGGAGGGGGCACACAGAGGGAGGGGACCCAGAGACTGAGGCCCCAGGGGATGGAGGGAGGGATTAGATGAATGGAAGAACACAGAAAGATCAGGAATTATGGTAAGCACAATTTTCATATCTTATCTGTGTCAATCTTCACCATTCATCACCACCTGTGGGTGAGTACTGCGGCCCCTCCCCCCGAAGGGGGCCCTAAACCCTGAAGAACAAAGTCCCTTAGCCCTCAGTGGGTGAGATACTGAGAGGGAGAACCTTTACGTGCCTGGCAAGGCCCGAGAGTGGGGAGAGTGAGACGGGAACCCCCCAGAGGGGGTAGGAATTTTCCCCTGACAGACGCCACCTCACCCTACGGGAGAAAAGATCGGTTCTCTGGTAAGGGGAGGAAATCACCCTATGCCGGGCCAAGTGTGACAACCGGGAAAGCTGCAGCCATGCCAATCGCCTAGTGCAGATCGCTGTCCCTATGACCCTGGTAGCAACCTCACTGGCGTCGTAAGATGCCCTCGCTTGGTGCCTTGCTAGCTCCAGGCCATGTGCAGAGAGTGCAATGGCTTGTCTGGTTACTTCTGTATCAGGCAAAGAGGCAAGGAGTTGAGCTAGCCTGGACCACAGAAACCTATCATAGGTAGCACAGTGGGCCTGATGTGCAGAAATTGAAAGAAGAAACCGTACTGAGTAGAAGGTCTATAGAATCTTGATCTGGGGGCCTGTAATGGTGTGTGGGGGTGAGGCCCATCGCGAGTGTCCAGCAGGGTCAGTCCTGACTGAGGATGACGCATACGACCTGGAGACACTGGCGGGGGGGGGGGCCACAATACCTCTGGCTCAGATCTCTAGGGGCTGGAACTCCGGAAAAGGGTCTTTGCCAGAATCGCAATGACGCCTCCTGAAAAAAAGCAGGCCAGGCGGGCACCACAAGGGTATCTGCACTGAAACTGCCTAGGAAGGCACACGTCGAGTGCTCCAGATTGTGCCAAGTGGGTGAGGTGACATGCAGGTCCTCCATCATCCTCACGAGGAATTGCTGATACTCCGCGAGATCAGCAGCAGGAGAGATGTGGACAGAGGGCTCCTCTCCACCTGAAGAGGGGGATGAAGAAGAGGAGGACCTCTGAGATCCAGGGGTTGGCTGCTCAGGGTGATGGTGAAACACCTGTCTGTCCATGGCCCCAACATACAAAGGAACGCGAGCAAACACGCCCCTGAATTGCTCCCAGGAGAGAGGTCCCCTAGGACCAAGAATGTCTGAGAGTGCAGGCGTAGGTGACAGAGGAGTGGGGACGAGGCCAACGGCAGAAGGAGACAGTCTTCTGTCCGGGCAAGAGAGCGCACCAGGGGCTCTAAGGGTAGAAGGGGCTCCAGAAAACCCTACAGCTGATCAACCATACCGAAACTGCCTATGCTATGCCCTGAATACCCCCTGCCCCTGGTGAGGTCACCGGAACTGTGGAATTCCAAAAGAATGGTCCCTACCCTCCAAAGACTAGGGCCCTCTCGAGGAGACAGAAAGAAGGATGAGGGTCCGCACTATAACTCCTTCCCGAATGGGTCCCAGAAAAGGGTCGCCGCATCGAACCCTGACCCCTCGGAGTCCGAAAAGGCCCTCCTCCTCGCGCAGACCAGCCTAGGCAGCCGACAACTCTGGTCAATCCCCAAAGGGACCACCCAGGGAGTAGCACCTTCCCCTCCTGTGGGTGCTCTGATCAGCTGTAAAGTTGGGCAATCCAGGCACATCACCTGAGGGTGTACCACAACTGAGGGGGCAGAAAACCCTCCGAGTCCAGGCTGCAGAGCAATAGTGGCCTGCACCACTGCCTGCTAGTCAGCACCCCTGACCCTGGACAAGCTGGTTATGATTGTTCTATGATTTTGTAATATAAAAATATAGTGTGTGATTGTCAGTGCTTCCATGAATGCCCCCCCCCCCCAAGATTTCAGATGGGCAACAGGATATGTTAACCTGAAACCAGGAGGTAATTAAAGACTAGAGAGACATAATTAAGGGTCTCCTGTTTATCTGACTTAATTGGAGCTGACCAGCTGCCAGGATATAAGGCTCGTAAACTTTTCTAACGTCTTAGAGGAAAAACATGTTCCCATCATGGTGCTAAAGTTATATAAAATTCTTTGATCCTTGGGAAAAGAGGATCTGCTCGAGATCAAAGAGGGGGATGCTAATTAAGGAGTCATATTGGGAAATTAGTTTCTGCTGATGTCACCCCATTTAATATACCTCCTGATAGGACATCCTGTTTGTATATTTTTTGTATTTAACAAGGAGGAGCTAGGTGACATCATGAAAGGGGTGTGTTTGAAAGACAGTTTCAACTATTCAGTGTCTGATCTTTAGACATTTCTTTGTGGGCTCTTAGAAACAAGAACCAACTATAAGTACTGTAAGAAGGTAATACATTAGACAGAAAATTCTAAATGTATTGTGGTAGGAGTTTATGTTTGTACTTTTCCTTGTTTTCTTTTAAGTGAATGTATGCTTTCTGACAGTGTTCTGTGTATCGATTTTTAAGTAAATCTATATTTAAAAAGACTGCCTTGGTGTGTGTTTGAAGTTCTTTCTTTTGCATGTGATGTATGGAGGGTTAAGACTGACAAACTGTTCATAAGCTTACTGGTGTTACCAAACTGGGAAAAGGCAAGAATATACCTAAGGTCTTTTAGAGTTTTAAGGGTACATTTTTGATACCTGGTTAGGTGCCCTTAAGCTAAAGATATCTGGCATCCCCCTAAGAGCAGACTATCTGAGCCTGTACGTTTGGGTACACTAGCATAAGGTTCACAGTTTGAATCCCCCCAGAACTTGAGACTAAATGTGATTAGGACCCACAAGCAAACAGGAGGGTTACCCTGTTCTGTTATATGTTCACAATACTGTGCTCGGAGATTGGCACTGTGGGAGCAGTGCTTTACCTGCTGAGTGGGTTTGTGACAGTCCTGAGCACAACTTTATTGTGAGGGATGATGTAATTTGGCTCAGTGCACAGGGCCTGTAGCTCTGAAATCCTCCTGGCAGAGGTAATGTCTTCCAAGTTACAAATTTAATGTGGGCAGTGGACATAGGCTTAAAGGGTAGTTTCATGAGCCTGCCTCTGCAAAGGTTTAGGTTCCAAGGAGGAACAGGCTCCCTGACTGGAAGCTGGAGGTGCAAGAGGCCTTTGAAAAACTGTAATTATGGCATGGGAAAAAAATGATTAATTCTTTCCCACTGAAAGGTAGGCCGAAATTGCCGCCAGGTGTAGCTTGAGGAAGATGGCTTCAAGCCGGATGCCTGTAAGTGTACCAGGTAATCTAGCAGCTAAGGGTCTGAAGCTGAAAGGGGTTCGACCTTTTTGCTCTTGCATCAAAGGAAAAACCTTTTCCATTTGACTTCTTAGTGTTTGGTATTTTAGCCACCCTCAGCATCTTAAGGACCTGTTCAGAGTACTGTGAGGATGGAAACTCTAACCCTTCAAGAACCAGGCCCTGAGGTGAAGAGAGTGTAAGTCTGGACACTGCACTGCTGTCTGAGGAAGGG
Organism: Neoceratodus forsteri; assembly: GCA_016271365.2. NCBI lineage: Eukaryota > Metazoa > Chordata > Ceratodontiformes > Ceratodontidae > Neoceratodus > Neoceratodus forsteri. Next base: position 430,846,588 of record CM028131.1, read on the forward strand.
TCAGCAGGGAGCAAGTTAGAGGTAGGCGAATGGGCCTGCTGCAGGCATATGAGAGAAGGAGAGGGTACCAGGCTTGCCTGGGCCAGTCCGGAGTCACCAGGATCATTGAAACAGGCTGCTGTCTGAGTTTCAGAAATACCCTGAGAATCAGGGGAAAAGGAGGGAATGCATATAGGGACCTCCCTGACCAGACCAGGATCAAGGCATCCAGGGGAAGCGATCCAGGGACTGGGTCCTGCAACAGAACTGAGGAAATAGGCAAACAAATTCACTTCTGGAGTGCCCAACCACTTTAACACTGTGGCTAGTACTTGTTTGTTCAGAGTCCATTCACTCTGGCCTTGACTGATGCGACTTAGAGCATCTGCCAGAATATTGTGTTTGCCTGGGAGGTGAATAGCTGACAGGCTGACTCCCAGGGAGAAGGCAAGAGACCAGATTTATAGAGCCTGCGAACAGAGAACTCCTGATCTGGTCAGCTCTGTTTGTTTGTGAAAACCATTGCATTCGACTTTGTACAGTCTGTCCTTTTATGACAGGAGCAAATGCTTTGAGCTAGAAAGACTGCTCTGAGTTCCAAAAGAATTATGTGTAACTGACTCTTGGAGAGTCTAGGTGCCACTTACTGAGGCACTGTCCAGATGTGCTCCCCACCACAGGAGGGAGGCGTCAGTGGAACTGCTCCGTCAGAGGTCTCAGCTTTGAAAAACTTACTTTCTGAGACCAGCAAGCTATAAGGAAGCTTGTGGGTGTCTCATCCTGTATCTGAACCCTGGGACCACTGAAGGCATTGAAGCCATGTGTCCCAATAGCCTGAAGAAATGTCAAGGAACATGCTTTGTTCAGGACTGCATCATATACTAAACCTGTGAGGGTTAATGATTCAAACCCAGTCCAGCGCCTACTTGCTGGTCTCGCTGTCCCTGGGTTAATAAATTTGCTAATAAGGGACCTGCGGAAGGAAGGAATATCCTTCCTGGATGCTGGGAGGGTCCCAGGTGAAACTTTGTTTAGATTTACTAGGGAACATCGAGACTCCAGAGTGAGTCCTGCAAGCGAACAAGGACTCCTTGACCTAACATGGAGACTTTGGCACTATGAGCCAATTGGCAACTTAGGTGTAGCTAGAGACTCCCAGATTCCTGAGATGTGCTGCTACCACTGCCAAGCACTCTGTAAAGACTCTTGGGGCCATGGAAGGCTGAAGGACCGCAGTGAGCCCACACCTGAGAAACTGTCCAGGACTTTACTATGGGTATATAGAAAAAAGGGGCCCTTTAGGACCAGGGACGCTAACCAGTCTCCCTACAGTAAGGATTATATGATTAGTAACAGAGTGACCATCTTGAATTTGGGTTGTAACAGCAAGATAGGTCGCCACTCCCCAGTTGTCTTTTTGTGTCTGAAAATACCTAGAGTAGAGGCCCTTTCTTCTTTCCATGGGTTGGGACTCTCTCCACCATTCACAAAACTAGAATGTTTTCATCTCCTGCTCCAACAGCAACACCTGTGTTGAGGATAGAGGCTTAGATACCAGAGTACACATGAGGCCTGCCCACACTATCAGGGCTTAGACTGAAGCTGCTGGCTGGGTAGACGTGGCCACCTTTGGCCCCTTCTGCCCCTCCCTCTGATAGCACCCCTGTACTGAGAAAAGGGGTAGCTGGGAAAATAACCTCTGCCCCCAATGCCCTCAGGAGGAATTTCCGTGTGGCAGGAGGCCTTGTTGCAGTTCGATGTCCAGAATCTAACATTATGATCTGCTCACAATGAAAGTCCATGGCCCTAAACTGGGAGTCTGAGGGCAGACCAGCAGTTCTAAGCCAGACAAACGCCTCAGAGAGATGGCATGGGCCCTTGCTCTGGAGGCTGTATCCTTGTCATCTGCCCTGTGGAACTGGTATTACATAGCTTCCGGGGCAGGTCTGCTGTATCCACCGGCTCCTGCACCATGCAACCAGGACAGAGTTCCGCAGTGTTTTTTTTTTTTTTTTTTTAAATATTTTTGGCCATAAAGCCAAGTAGAAAAAAATCTGACAAGCATCTGTGGTTAGCTATGAAATCTAATATCTGGAGTTCTTGTCTGGGGGTAGGGAGGACAAGGAGACCCCAGCTTTCTCGCAAGCTGCCTGAACTATACTCACATGGATGGGATGTACAGACAGGCACTCAGCATTGTCATTCAACTGATATATTTATGTATTTATTTACATTTCCAGACCGCTTGTAAACCTCTACCACAGAAGTGGGGAGTCTGAAGCAGTTTTGTGGTATTTTTATTTATATTTTTCCATAACAGATAGTCACGACCAGACTTTTAGGAGGTGGAAGACCTTTCATCTCCTTATAATGTTTTTTTATCCTCACCCTCACCTTGGATGGACGACAGAGAAGGGGAGATCCAGGGTGCCCAATATGATTTGGATAAATCAAAGAATAGAGGGGGAATCCTCCTGGTTATGGATACATAAGGTTCTTAGCCCTCCAGAAGCATGTCAGGGGCATCATCAAAATACTCATATTTGTATCACCCTCACTCTCTGGAGCGAGAACTGTGGAAGAGTGTTAGCAGCCCCTGTAAGCAGGGGCATCATAAAATTATTCATCATCAACTGTATCACCCTCACTCACAGTCTACGGAAGAGAAAACTGCAGAAGAGTGCATGCCGGCCCCAGCAAAAAAAAGGACCCATCTTTTGTAGGGTCTGAAACAGTTGCCATGATTTTTCCATACCTTGCACAGATGGAAGATTCTGCGCAGACTTTGTAAGTGTTTTGTTTTTCTCTGTACGCTTTAAGCTGCCTGTTGTCTCGCTATTGGCTTTCCCAGGAGCAATGGAAGCATTTTTGTCCTGACAGTTTCTTTTTCGCCACTTTGTCAGTGACTTGCTCAAGCTTCCTTTTTTCAATCACTTATTATTTTTTTTTATTTGTGAGGAACTTCATCTTTGGAAGCTTATTTTTTGGCTGGGGTCTGGAGGGTTCCTCAGCACCTCTGCTAACATTTTTATTATTATTTATTTATTGAATTTTGATAACTGGGTAGGCCCACTGGGCCCCGGAGGTCCCTTTTTCAGGGGCGACCCGGGAGTTACAGGACAAAAACATGGTAAAACAGTTAGTACAGATACAGCTTTGGCATTCTAACATGCATATATAGCAGTGATATATTACATAGCAGATTACATTGATTAATTGAGGTGTACAATATAGGAGAGCCTATGATTATATTGCATCACATTTACCCTCTTAGAAAAGAAACAATCTTAGGGGGAAAGACAACTGAGAGGGTTAGTGCTGCCAGCTCGGGTGGAGGTAACGCAAGTGCTCTGGCCGGCAGGTAGTGTGGAGGTGTCGGGTAACGTAGCATTGGTATTGACTCGTAGCAAGCATATGAGCCTTGAGCCTTGTTCGGAAGTACACTACTGATGTGGCTTCCCGAACCTCCTGAGGAAGGTTGTTCTAGAGAGAAGGGGCAGCGTGGGAAAAGGACCTGTCCCCTGCCTTGGTCCTTACCCTAGAAACCTCTAGGAGAGTTTGGCCTGATGTCCGTAGGTTGCGCATATTTTGCTTAGCAGTTATGAGCCCTACGAGGCTTTGGGGGGGGGTGGAGCCAATTAGCTTATGTGCTAGGCAGAGCACTGGGTACCTGAGGCAGGCTTCGAAAGATGGCCAGCTGAGTAGTGCCAGTGAATCACAGTGGTGGCTCCTAGAGTGGGACAGACTGGCGAAACCAGACCACCTTATTGTACAAGATCTGTAACTTACTGAACTCCAGCTTGGCCACTCCCTGCAGTACTGGGGCTGCGTAGGTGAGTGTTGGGAGTAAGACACATGAGGCAATGGCAGTCCTGGCTTCAGGGATCAGCTGATCCTTGATTCAATGGAGTGTACCTAGTTTGCCATGGATAACTTTTGTGACTTGATCAACATGTTGCTTTACGGTAAAACCTTGGTCCAAGGTAAGGCCAAGGTATTTTGTAGAGGCAACCACTTCAAGTTTGTTACCCGCCCTGGAAGTAAGCTGAAGGAGTTGTGTCCTGTCTAGACCAAGGGATCTGGGTCCGAACAACATAGCCTTAGTTTTGGTAGTATTAAGAACCATTTTATTCTCCGTGAGCCAGTCCTCCATAATGAGAATGTCCTCTTGGAGGGATGGACCAAGGTCATCCAGATTGTCAGAAGCTCTGTAAATCACAGTGTCATCAGCGTACTGGATGACATTACTGCTCTCACAATGGTTGTGCAGCTCATTTACAAACAACGAGAACAGGAGGGGACCGAGTATAGATCCTTGTGGTACCCCCCTCCTTGAGGGGCAGTGGATCGGAAATTTTGTCCTTCCACTTGACCCTCTGTGTGCGCTCAGTAAGGCAGCTTTCAAACCATCTGAGGGCATGAGTGTCCAGGCCTATGTAGCACAATTTTTGAAGTAAGAGTCGGTGGTCCACCAAGTCGAAGGCCTTGGAAAGGTCGATGTAAACCGCACCAGTATTAGACCCCGAGTCAAGTTCCCTAAGCACATCTGCTGAGAACTTAGGGCAGTGTCCATCCCATATTTGGCTCTAAAACCATGTTGCGCCAGGGAAAGAAGCAGGTGTGCCTCTAAGTACTCACGGAGTTGGGTGTATACCAATTTCTCCTGAATTTTTGCAAGGATACAAAGCAAGGAGATCGGCCTGTAGTTACCAATTGGTTCCGCGGGCCCACTTTTGTGAATAGGGACAACATGAGCCTGCTTCCACAGCTCTGGGACAGACCCTTCTAGTAGGGACCTGTTTATGAGCCAGGTAAGAGGCCTTGCTAGTGCTGGAGCACCGTCCTTGAGTAATCTAGCTTGGATGCCATCAGGCCCACCTGAATCTCTTGTTTTCAAGGACTTTAGAATGAAGAAGACTTCATTCACCTTAGCTAACCTCAGGCAAGACGATGGGCGGTCTAGGTTAGGAGGTTCCAGTATGAGGGGCTCATTTTTGGCCACTGGGAACCCAGCCTTGTAACCATCTAGGTTCGTGAAATGTCTGTTGAGGGCCTCAGCAATGAGTGTCCCATCTTTCAGTAACTGCCGATTAGCCACTATAGGGCCTGGGGCTGTCTTTTTGTTTCCCTTTATCAGCTCACTGATGTGGGACCAGAATAACTTAGGGTTGCCTAGGTTAGTTTTCTGGAGGTGACTGATGTATACCTTTTTTGCTAGCTTAACAGCAAGTTTACTTCGGTTTCTAAGAGCTCTGTAGTTTACGAGGTCAGCTAGGAGCGTAGGGCTCTTGAACTTTTTCCAGGCTTTGTTGCGGTGGATCATCAGGGCCTGTAAGGAAGGAGTGATCCACTTATAGCAGCTTCCTTTTACATGATGGGTCTTCATCGGGCCAACTACATCTCCGGCCCACGTTAGGGATTTCGGGAAGAAGGCGACTGCCCCTTCCAGGGTAGGGAGGCATCGTAGTGGACTCAGGTCAATGTCACCTAGCAATTTATTGAATTGCTCAGGTGAGAATTTATAGTAGTCCCTCGTAGTGAGTACTCTAGGTTGAAGCCTATCCGCCCTATTCTTCCAAACACAGAAGATAGGCGAATGGTGGCTCAGAGCATCGGCCATGGTGCCTGCTAAATGAATATTCTTTGGGACTGACACCAAGGTCCAGTCGATGGTTGAGTGTCTTCCCATTTTATGATTCATTCTGGTGGGTTGAATGATAATCTGGGCAAGATTAGCCTCATGCAGCAGGCCATCAATAGAGGACTTAGCCTCTTGGGCCCAGTTAAGGATAAAATCCCCCAGTAGGAGAAGTTCAGACGCAACCTCAGTGGCTAGGTCTTTTGTGAGTGTCTCCAGAGATTGGAGAGCATTAGAAGTGGGGCTATATATGCACCCTATGGTCAGGTGCTTGACACCGCCCAGGGGGAGTCGTATGAAGATCGATTCAATTTCAGGAGATGTGCTGTGCAGCATGTTGACATGGGAGGAGATAAGGGTGTCCTTCACATAGATAAGTACCCCCCCCCTTTGGCATTCTATCTTTCCTGTAATAGACCTATCCCACGGCGGCTACTTCGTGATCAGAGACGTGGGGTTTTAGCCAGGTCTCTGAAACTGCTAGCACGCCTGGTTTATATGAGGTGAGCACTGGACTTCATGTATCTTAGGTCAAGACTACATATATTCATAAGAGCTAGCGATCCCTTGATGATAGCCAGGTCTGGTCTTGTGAGGAGGAGATTGTGATATTAGCGATTACGGGGCCCGGGTTCTGTTGGCTATCACCAGCAAGTAGCATTAGAGCTGTGAGCAGGAGACTGAGGGTAAGGGTAAGAGATGGGAGCCTCAATTTGTTGTGTATACTCCTGGTATGGAGAAGGGACCTGTAGCAAATCCCATTTCTTGTGAATTCGTAGGCAACTAGCAGGGAGATAGTGCACCCGGGGGATGGATAGTAGTAGTGATTGGTTGGGTGTGCAGCAGGTCCATGAGGGCCTTGGGTGTTAGGGTCCAGTTGTCAGGTGAGCCAGTCCACCCAGAGTACAGATAGAATATAGGTGGCAGCGAGGAGGAGACCTCTATTTGGCCTGCAGGATCTCAGCTTGCCAGCACATGTTGACCGCTGGCTGGGCATCCTTACGTCAGGGTGCAGACACAGAGTTCTCATGCCTTTGACCATCAATAACAGATTAGGTCTTATGCAGCTTAGGACAGGCAAAATGCATCTGGAGAGGACAGAGCACAATTCAGTATAATACTGGTTCAGCACTCAAGTAACAATAAGATTACACAGAATTAACTTCCTACCTATTGTTTTCCGTACAATATTGTTTTAGCATTCGAGTAATAATAGGATTACACAGGATTAACTCCCAGCCTACTATTATTCTAACATTAGTGGCCAGCAAGGGCAGACCACACTATGCCTGTGTTAACACTTGTCATTGGATCACGTTAGGGATATACTGCTGCATGCACTAAGTTAAACAGGCTAGTATCAGATCAGAGCAACAATAATTGTGAATAGGGCGGACTCCTCCTAGAGTAATGGCCCCAGCCCTCTCTACTGGTTATTTAGGAGTAGTGGGTGGGGCAACTGCCTATTTAATGGGAGGACAGCGAGGTGGGTGGGAAGGAATTTTAAACTTTCAGCCAACTCCCCCAAAATTCAAGTCAGGAGCCCTGACTAGCACACAGTCCTTTGTTCAGTTAATTCAAGTCGGGAGCCCCGACTGGCAAAAAGTCCTTGGTTCTGTCCAAAATACAGCCCCAAGGAGCTCCGGTTTTAAGCTGCTGTGCATAAGCCGAAAACTGCAGCTTTGTGCAGTTTCGTCCTCCTCCAGCTCCGGTGAGCTGATGTCGCAGCCTGAGTCCCTTGCTTTTATAGCACAGCGGGGCTTGCAGCGCAGAGAGGACTTTGGCGCCCTTTTGGGGATTTGAATAATTTTTCAACTTCCGGCCAACTCCCCCGAAATTCAAGTCAGGAGCCCCGACTGGCAAAAAGTCCTTGGTTCTGTCCGAATTAGTACTTTTGGATGGCCCCTAGTCGGAAGCCTTTGATTTCTCCTCAGCCATAATAATCAAAGGTCTGCCTGCTATAGTGCCAATTTAAGCAAAGCAAACCAGTCCTGGACCCTACGAACCGAGTGCAGGTTTCTGGGAAAATGTCATCAGCCAGTCCTGCCCCAGTTAATTAACTCTGTCTATTGAAAGTACCCTTTTTTTTTTTTGTTGTTGTTGTTGTAGTACTGGTATCTATACCAGTGCCAATCTTACTAGAAAGCCCAGTAATACTGGTCAACTGTGCACAGGTTGCTGTTGAATGCCGTCTGGCCAGTCCTGTGACAGAAGATACCTTAGGTCCAGTTTCTTCATATGTAAGTGGGTTTCTCATTAATTGGCAATCCTGAGAGAAACCCCTAGGCACTGCTGAGGTCTGAATTCCAACGGGGTGCCTCGCGGTAAATCCCACGAAGTCGGAAGTAAAAAAACAAGGCAACTGCCCCTAACTCGATGGTTCCTTCAAGAATTAGGTCAAAAAAGAAAGGAACCACCAAAATTATGCACCCATGGTAAAATTAATGAAGAAAATGAGCAGTTGCGGTAAAAATTAAGTCAAAATAGCACAGATACACTAAAAAATCAAATTTAGCGTGGCGCTAACGAAAATGTAAAACTTTCACTCAGAACACTATAGAAAAAAAAAATATGAGGAAAACTTTACCCAGATAAGCTCTAGGAGGCTGTCAACAAGGAATGTTGAGAGGCACCTCGGGGCAATGTTGCTCAGTCCAGCAGAGAAAACATTCTGAAGCCTTCAGGCAGCTCTCACTAAGCTCACTCCCCCTCCTGTTTTTTGATTGACTATGGTCCTAAGCTCATATACATAAAAATTATCTTAAAGGCATACCTCCAGGGCAGCTGCACCTAGTCAGCTAACTGCTAAAGTTACTGACGCTAAAGGACTCCTGGGGTAAGAAATACAGGTTACTCACCTGTAACAGGAGTTCTAGGAATGGTATATGTTGTTCATCCACACTCGTTGGCAGGTATCCTTGCCGCTTTAAATCTTGCCGGAAGTTCTTCAAGCTTGCTCCTCCCACCCACCCGGGTGGTATAACTCTCGGCTCCGCCCCATGACGCCAGATCTGGCCCGCTGGAAGCTCAGGTTGAGCGTCGAAGCCGGGGAGGTCGGGTGGGTTGTGTGGATGAACAACATATACCATTCCTAGAACTCCTGTTACAGGTAAGTAACCTGTATTTCTAGGGACATGGATATGTTGTTCATCCACACTCATTGGCAGACTCCTAGCAGTTCTCCGGGAGGAGGGAGGCAAGACGACACCCCAATACTTACTTGGGAAAGAGAGACTGGAGAACCGAGGCCCCAAAACCAGCATCCCGGCGTGACTCAAGGTCGATGTGGTAATGGGTAATGAAGGTGTTTGCTGACTTCCAGGTAGCAGCCCTGCAGATTTCCTGGATAAGGACGCCCCTGGAAGCAGCCACGTTGCAGCAGTATGGCGGGTAGAATGAGCTCTTATCCTCTGGGAGGCTCCATGCCCACCAACTTATAGCAGAGATCTATGCAGGAAGTGACCCACCTGCTTATCGTCCGCTTGACTGCAGGTCTGCCAGATGGCTTCAGCGTAGGTGACAAACAGCTGGCGAACCTCTCTCGATTTTCAGCCGATGCGCTCTTTGTAATAGGCGCCCTTCTAGGGTCCAAAGTATGGAGCCTATATTCGCCTCCGAGGTGTGATTGGGGTAGAACACCGCAGAGTCAACACCTGTTAAGGTGAAACTCCGACACCACCTTCGGAAGGAATTTCGGTGGGAAGAGGACAACCTTGTCCCTGTGGAAGACCAGGTAAGAGACTCGATGGAAAGCGCCTGGAGCTCTCCCATCCTTCTGGCTGACGGATAGCCACCAAGAAGGCGGTCTTCCACGACAGGTGAGAGAGAGCACACCTGTGCATAGGTTCGAATGGCTTGCCCATGAGCTTTGCCAGTACCAGCAGTAGATCCCACGGAGGTGGGGTTCCCGCACTGGAGGGAATGTGATCAAGGCCTTTGAAAAGCGCCAGACCACTTCTCCTCATGCCACCGACTGCTTCCTCGCCCGCGCCCAGTAAGCAGAGATGGCTGCCAGGTGCACCCTTAGGTCGACACCTAAGCCCTTGATTAGAAAGGGACCATAAATAGTCCAAGATGCTTGCCAAGGAACAGGAGGAAGGGTCCAAGCCCTTGTTCTGACACCAAATGGAAAACTTTTCCATTTGAAGGCATAGCATTTTCTGGTCGACTCTACGGGACGCCTCAACTCATTGAGGGCCTCGCCGGAAAGACCCAAGGCCTGGAACTCTAGCCGCCAGGAACCAGGCCGTCAGGTGCAGGGATTGAAGGTCCGGATGGAACACCTTCCTGATTGACTGAGAGCAGGTCCGGGCGAGCTGGAAGCTGCCGCGAGTCCTGGAGCTGAGACTGAGGAGATCTGGTACCAGAACTGGCGAGGCCAGTCTGGGGCTATCAGAATCACCTGCGCCTTGTCCTCCTCGCCTTTGAGAAGCACCTTGTGGATCAAGGGAAATGGGGAAAGGCGAAAGAGGCCCGGGGTCCACTGCCTCGAGAAGGCATCCCCGCAGCGAGCCCTGCTGAGGGGGCGGGCATGGAACAGTCTCAGCTCGCTGCTCTCCCTGGAGGCGAACAGGTCCACCTGAGGTGTGCCCCAATGGGAGAACAGATGCTGTACTACCTCCGGCAGGAGAGACCACTCTGGATGCAGCCCCTATCCGGCTCAGGGCATCGGCCAGGGTGTTGGAGGCTCCTGCCACATGAATGGCTAGGAGATCCGCCCCAGGCTGCGACGAGTGACCAAATGCGAGGCTTCCTTGCATAGAAGCATGGAGCGCGCCCGCCCTGGCGGTTTAGATAGAACATGGTCGCGTGGTATTGTCCGCCTGACTCGGACCACTTGACCCCGGAGGAACGGAGCAAAGGCGGTGAGAGCCAGGACCGCTTGAGCTCCAGCAGGTTGATGTGGCATCGGACTCCCGCTGAGACCAGAGGCCATGAGCTCCGTGTTCCCCAGATGGGCACCCCAACCCATCAGAGAGGCATCGGTCGAGAGAGACAGTCGGCTCGGGGCGGACGAACGGGATGCCCTCCTGCAAATGATCTGGAATGGTCCACCACTGGAGAGCGTTCCACATCCCCTGTGTCACCGACACAAGCTGGTCCAAAGGATCGCAGCGTTGTGACCACTGGCTGGCCAGTCCCCACTGAAGGGGACGCATGTTCCAGCGGGCCCAATGGACCACGCTGGTGCAGGCCGCCATGAGACCCAGGAGGCGCAGGAAGTCCCGGGCAGGCGCAATGCCCAACCAGAAATGATCGGGCAAGGAGGAAAGAACCCGGCCCTGTCGCGGGCGAGCCGCGCTGGCTCGAAGAGAGTCGAGCTGCAGCTCGATGAATAGAATCACCTGCTTTGGCTCGAGTTCCGACTTGGCCTTGTTGATAAGGAGGCCCAGTTGAGAGCAGACCTGGAGGGCCAGATCTCTGGACCCTCGCCTCCTTCCTGGAGGGAGCTGCTATCAGCCAGTCGTCCAGGTAAGGGTACACCGACCCCTCGGGCGCCACAGGAATGCTGTCACCACTGCCATGCATTTGGTGAAGACCCTGGGAGCTGGAGACAAGCTGAAGGGCATGGCTTGAATTAAAAGGGATCCTTCCGGCTGAAGCGAAGGAATCTCTGGTGAGACGGACGGATAGGGACGTGAAAAACGCGTCCTGCAAGTCCAGAGAGCAGAACCACACGCTGCTCCAAGGATGGTATTATCTGAGCCAGAGTGACCATCCTGAAGGTTCGAGACCTTAGGAACTTGTTTAGGTCGTAGTGGTTTGAGAATGGGGCGCCAGCCCCCCGTCCGTTTCGGAACCAGGAAGTACCTGGACACAAACCCTGGGTCTGAAGGAGGGTCCGCCACCTCTCTTATCACCTCCTTCTGGAGGAGGAGAGCGATGTCGGCTCGACGAGCCGCCAGTGAGGCTGGGGACTCAAGCCCCGAGGGGCGATGCCTGAAGGGTGGTGCCTGCTCGAATTCCAGAGGCAGGCCTCTTCCCACACCTCCAAGACCCACCTGTCTGTGGTAACAGCGACCAGGCGAACGGAAGGAGCTGGAGCTGCCTCCCACTGGGGACCTAGGGCAAGGTGGACGGAATGGGGCAACACCTCAGCCCGCACTGGGCAGGCTTGGAGGAGGGACCCCGAGGGACCCTGGGCCTTTTCCTCCTGCCTCCTGTTAGAGGAAGCCAGGCTTGGGTTTGGGATGCCAAGGCCGAGCCTGCTGGCCCTGATGTTGCTGGGCGGGCGCTGCTGGGGCACAGAAGGACGAAAGGGCTTAGGCTGGTGTTTGGCCTTTGTCCTTCTGAGCGGAAGAGACAGAGTCCAAGGTAGCATTGGACTTCGATCCTCTGCAGGTGACCTTCCACCCCAGGGCCGAAGAGGTCAGTCCCAAAAAGGGAACATCCGCCAACTTGTGCTGGGTATCCGGGCAAAGGTGGATATCTCAGCCAAGCCCGCCGACGGATAGCCACCGCGCCGCCACCGATCTGGCACATGAGTCCCCTATATCCAAAGCAGTCTGGAGCTGCTTGTTTGGCCACTGCTCCTGCCCTGGTCCCGCACCTGCTTAACCGTAGTCTGCAGATCGGCGGGAAGATGAGGATGACCTCATCCAGGAGCCCAACAGGGCATGAGAAAAATGTGCCATGAGGACGGCAGAACTAGCCTGACGAAGGCCGAGAGAGGACGAGCGAGACTTTTTCGCCAACATAGTCCAATTTCTTGACTCCTTGTCAGGAGGTTTGTCCACATCCCTGGCGCAGCTGGGCGCCGGAAAACGCTGTCGGTAACCACAACCTCAGCAGAGGGGTGTTCCAAAAACCGGACAAGGAACCGGTAGGGACCGTGATACTTCCTGGCCATCCCGGTCAAGGCGCAGGGCAGGAAGCAGGCGCCGCCAAAGCTCCAGTGCCGGACCCACTATGGCCTCGCCACCGGAAAGGCCTCCGCCGGAGAATCCTCGGTCCAGAATCTCCGTGAGGGATACCTGGCCTGCTTGGAACGGGTTCGAGCTCCATCCCGTGGACTCCGAGATGAGCCAAGCAGTCCTAGGAAGGACGACGGCTATCGTCCATTGACTGACCTCCTGAAGACTCCAAGTCCAGTCGCTGGAGAAAAAGGAGGAATCATCTTCGACTCGAAGAGTCCTCAAGAGCTGCTCTGGCCTGAGCCACCCTCTCACCTGCCGAGGTCGGTCGGGAGTGAGGTAACTGACAGCCGATGGTAGACCCTTGTCGACCGAATCCTTGGTCGGAGCCCCAATTGGTGGCTGTGGAGGGCGGAGGTTCCACCGGAATCGGTGGAGCAGCTGGTTTTGGCCGAACAACCGCCTGGTATAGGCCTCGGATAAGTCGAGGGTTGTGTCACGCCCGTGACAGCCACTTAATGGCTGGGGAAGGCGACGGTCGGCTTACTCCCGGTCAGGAGAGAGCTTTGCAACATAAGGTCCTCGTACTATCGACGTACTTACGCCTGGAAGCCTCCCTCGTCCGAGGAGGAGGACGAGGACGAAGCGGCGACGCCATCAGCGGGTGCTGGAGACCGGACCGCCTATGACGGTGGGATTGGCTGGACCGCGAAGAGGTCCGGGACAGAGACCGAGTCCCGGAATTTCCGAGGTCGGTGCGGGAGGTGTCGGCCGAACTGGCACCCTTCGCTCGATGGTCCATCCGAGGGCTCCGGAACCGGAGGCACAGGCGAGCCCACGGGATCCTCAACTCCTCCCGGGGGAACCGGGGAGAGGGGAATCTCGGCTGCTAAAGGAGACAGCCCGTCCAACGGGTCGAGAAAAATCTCGACTTCGTCGGTGGGAGTCTCGGTCAACTGACCTGACGGGGACACCGTGAGGCCAGTGGCCGAAGCCGAGCGGTCGACCGAAGCCGACGGTCGACGACTCGGGGAGAGGGACCTTTCCCGCTCCCAAGAGCGTCGACGGAGGGACTTACCCCTGTCCTTCTTTTTGGACCGAGAATAAGGTCCAGCAGACGTAGGCCCTTCTCCCTTAGTGGAGAGGGACAGACAAAGCTCCTTAAAAGAAGCCATGTAGGAAGAACCCAGAGAGAGCGGGATAAATGCCGCGGCCGAGGAAGATACGGCCCTCGCCGCCTCCTCTTCGAGGGCGATCATCCGCTCGAGCTGATCCGCCGAGCCCGCCGCCGCGGACACCGCCAACCGGCCTCCTTGACTTCACCGAGGGAACGCTCGGACGCTCCAGTTGCAATCGGGCAGCACGGTCTTCGGGACGAGGTCGGTGAAAGATGAGCACAGGTCGCAAGCCCGCGGGTCGCTCAAGGCCTAAGCAGTAGACACACGGGAGTGTGGATCCGCCCGAGACATCATCTGGCCGCATGGGCATCTCCAAACTGGAGTCGATTGGTCCATCGCGAGCCGCGAGGGATCAAGACTGAAAGTCTTTTCGCAAAATTTATTTTAAACCGCAAATGGAGAAATAGGAACTAGTCTCAAACGCAGAGCGTTAAGGAGGGAACCTGAGCTTCCAAGCGGTAAGGAAGATCTGGCGTCATGGGGCGGAGCCGAGAGTTATACCACCCGGGTGGGTGGGAGGAGCAAGCTTGAAGACCTTCCGGCAAGATTTAAAGCGGCAAGGATACCTGCCAATGAGTGTGGATGAACAACATATCCATGTCCCTAGAAGCATAGTTACACTGGCTGCTTCAACACCACCCCAAAAAATACCACACTTCTTTCACAAAATCAAACCTGAAACTTAAAACCACACAACCCTTCCCTTTCTCACTCTAAGCCCCATACACACACATCAAAACCTTCACACCACCCTAATACAGTAATTTAACTATTTAAGCACACTAGCCAACTGCTGCCCTACCATACAACCAGCCAGTCCTCTTCCCTACCCCACCCCTTCCTCCCCCAATAAATCCACAATCTACACACAAAACCAAAAGAAAATCAGGAGAATCTAGATATTGTGCCGGCAAAGGCTAAAAGGTCACTATGCAAAAAAAAAAAAGTCCGTTCTCATCCATCCACAATTTTTGAGATAGTGTGATCATATCCAACATCATTACATGCCACAGGTGCAAAAAAAAAAAAAAAACAGTTTGGCTAGGATTTGAAAAATGACAGCTGTCACTGTTCATGACGTGGTGTAAAAAATGAGTATGTTGAAAATTTGGGGTAAAATATCTTAAATTACCAAAGTTACAAGTGAGCGTAGCAAAAATTTCAACGGATGTGCATAACGTTGCCATTTTTACATATTTTAACCCCAAATTTTCAACACACCCTACTTATGACCCCACCTCTTGAACGAGGGTGGTGACAATTTTCAAATCACGTCTGAAAGGTGATTTCGCCAAGTGACCGCAAAAATCGCCTTTCCAGACAGATTTGCGTAATTCCACCACCATTGCTCATGAAGTGGTGTTAAAAAAGGGCATGCTGAAAATTTGGTTTAAAAATATGCAAAAATGGTAAAGTTAAACATCAAAGCTGAAAACCCCATTGAAATACACTGAACCGCACTTACCATAGTTTCTCATACTGCAGTCGGCATGTCCAGCAGCAAGACGTGTCTTCAATCAGAAAGTAGATCTTCACCCTGGGACCTATTCAGGTGAGTGAGGGTATGTGTGGAGAGAGAGTGTGTTTGTGGGGGTGCAGGGTGGTTGGTGGTGGGTGCTGAGTGGGAGGTGGGGTGGGATCACTGAGGGACATCAAGGGACCGTTATCTTTATTACAGACAGGACGGATATCGGAGGGTGGGGCTGGGGGGGTATCACTAGACACCAGGGAAATATTTAACCATTACTGGGACGCCGATGGTGGGAGGTGCCACTGGATACCAAGGAAAAATTAAATAATTATGAGAACAGGTATCAGACGGCGGTGGTGCCACTAGACACCAGGGAACAATTTACATAATTACTGGTACAGATCAGAGGGTGGCGGGTGCCACTAGACACCAGGGAAAGATGTATATCCATATTAAAAAAATGGAAAGCCGGCCTGCTGGCGCAGCAGTTGTATTTCCGCCGACGACCTGGGTTCAGGAGCGAGCCCAGGTCGTCGGAGGGCCGGCCAGTGGGGAGAAGGCTGGGGATGCGGCTCGGTGTCTGCTGACCCCTGGCGGAGGCAGGGGGTTTAGCAGGACATCAGCGCCTTAAGTGCTGGGCTGGTCTTGGACGGAGGTCTGGGGCTATGCGAGCACCAAAGGCTTCAGCAGCATGGGGTAGGATGTCGCGGATGTTGGCGTTAGCGCCATGACGTCAGGGACTCGCAACGTCTCAGAAACTGGGAAAATGCCTGCCAGCCCCAGAGAGATGGAGTTCCGAGGAGCTAGCCCTCAGATATGCATCGACCTGCCTGGTCGCCTGGGACCGACGAAATCCAGATTGTCGGGGTGTAGTGGTCCCATCCCGTCCCTGCCCTGGGGGTAAGCCTCCCGAGGATGCGGGGCTGGTGGGGTACAGGAGGGGATAAAAAGAGATTAAAAAAAAAAAAATGGAAGGAGTCATGAAAAAGAATTAAGAAAAAGGGGACGGGGGGCTCATTTCTCTAACAGTTAAGTGCAGAATCCACCTAATGGAGTCCTGATAAACAAGATACATGTGTTGGTCTCTGCAGAATGACATTTTTCTGGGTTAAATTTTTTTTTTTTTTTTAAATGGAACACAAGATGGCGACAAACTAAAAAGGATTTTCCCCCTCACAAAAAAGGATTGGCCCCAAATGAAAAAGGATAACGATTCTTTTTTTTGTTTCATACAGCCATTTTGAAGTGCATACTGAGCATGATCAGAACCCGAAATTTAAAATTTAATAACTTTGGAACGGATTAATATTTTTTTCACCAAACCAGCAAAAGGAACATCTGAGGGTCAGCCCTTTTCTAACCTGAAAATTTCAGTCAAAAAAAAAAAAGCAAACCCCCCCCCAAAAAAATTCACTGTTTTGCACTAACTACCTGATCCGAGTCCCACCATCAGACCAGAACGAAACTTAGCATATCCAGAGATCTGCCCCATGAAAATGAGTATGCAAAATTGCATGTAAATCCATTGAACAGTTGCAAAGTTATTAAAGTGCCTACTTAACCCTAACTATAGTGGCCCTACTGCACCATATGGATCTGTATGTGACACTGGGATCTCTTGGTTTGCAAATCTATATAATTATGTAATAACAGGGATGGTGATCTAAGGGTGGGGGGGATGCCATTGGATATCAGGGAAAAAAAAATACATAATTACAGGTATGGATTGGAGGGTGGGGGGTGCCACTAGACACCAGAGAATAGTTAATTAGGGAGATGGCAATGGAAGGGTTGGGGGTACCCACTAGACACCAGGTTCATACAAAAATTTTCATATGAATGTCCATACTAAAAAAATGGAAGACAGTCAAGAAAAAGGATTTAAAAGTGAAAAAAGGGCTAATTTAACAGTTAAGTGCAGAATCCACCTAACAGAGTCCCGATAAACAAGATACATGTGTTGGTCGCTGCAGGATGTCATTTTTCTGGGTTTTAAATATTTTTTTTTTTTTTTTTTAGTGGAAAACAAGATGGCAGCAAACGAAAAGAACAGGTTACTCACCTGTAACAGTAGTTCTAGGAGTGGTATAGGTTGTTCATCCACACTTATTGGCATGTCCCTTTCCCCTTTAAGGATCACTGGAAATCTTCAAGCTGGCTCCTCCTACCCACCCGGGTGGTATATACCTCAGCTTCGCCCCATGATGCCAGATCTTAGCCTGCTAGAAGCCAGGTGTTGTGCAACTGCAGCTGGGGAGGTTGGGTAGGTCCATGTGGATGAACCACATATACCACTCCTAGAAAGTGCAGTTACACAAAAACTTTTGCTGTAACAGTAGATCTTCTAGGAATGTCTCTTGCAGTAAGTCATTACTTCTGGGAGTTCCCGATAGGTGGCGCTCCAGCACGGAAGTCTCTTCCAGCAGTCTCTATACTAGAGACCACCCACACTACCTCACTTCCTGGGCTGTACCTATAAAAGTGGGTGGTCCCTGGTAAGCTCCGTTCCCCGCCGGTTTTAGCTCGGAAGCGAGGGACCAAGGGGAACTGAGGTACCGAAGTTTCCCACCCTTACATCGTTTTTCCTATTACGTAAGGCAGGGGGATGGAGGGAGGGAAACTACTTACTGCAACAGACATTTCTAGATCTACTGTTACAGCAAAAGTCTTTGTGTAACTGCACTGTCTTCCACGGAATAGTCTCTTAGAGTAAATCATAACTTCTGGGAGATTCCCAAGCAGTTATATGGCAGTGGGTGGCCACAGATGGCATTCTGCCATAGGTAAAATGTGGTCATGGGACCAATGAATGCTAAAATAGCATAGCAGTGGAATAAAGAGATACATGATTCACTGTGAAACATCGTTTTAAAAAACTAGAAGGAATATGTTAAGAGCACTGAGCAATTATGGATCTTCAGTGATCAGCAACGAAAGCACAATCTGAGGCAAAAGCAACTCTGTTACGAATTGTAGTAGTAGCTCAATACAAGGTTATTCTTTAGAGGTGTTAAAGTAGCAAGTGAAGACTTTTTTTTTTTTGCCCCCCAAGACTGTCTAGCCAGTAATGAATGTATCCATTTGACAAAAAGTAGGATACTGAAGTAACAGATGATGTACAAATGAAACAATGTATCTGTGACCATACAAAATGAAGCAGTGGTTAAAAACATATAATCTCTGTATATGTACTCACCCTTTTTGCTATGACCTTTGTTCATGATCAAGGGAAAGCTGCAAACAGCAGTGGAGGAGAGAAGAATATAGTCCGTAGAGGGATTGATTGTGTCAACATGTGAGCTAATAGTGGATGGACCTGGTCGAGGGAGGGACAGGACGTCCGGTGCACCACAGGTCAAAAAGGCATCTCGATGGAATGGTCGTGATGGTCTATAAACAGTGATACCTGAGAAATTGGCTAGATGCATCGAACCAATGTGAAAAAAAGCCAGAGTCTTTTTTGTGGCCCCAAAAGGTCCCAGAGGCCAAGAAAAGGGACCGGAGCGGAGTCTAGAATCTTTAATGAGGGGCAGAAGCCCCACGGCGGCCACGGACCGGCTTCGCTGGGGTCCTTGTTACTTGTTTTCTGCCCTTAACGGTGTCACATGGGGTATAAATAGTTCCAGTTTTGTATGAATAATTATACTGAGGCCGTGGATTCTGGTACGTGTATTGTACTGTTTTCAGCTGTCTGTCTGAGGCTTGTAGGTTCCCCAGTATCGTTTGAGTTCCTGGCCCAAAAAGATGGTCACCTGAAAAGGGGGCATTAGCCACTTTGTGTTGAATACCAGGTGCTAGCCCTGAAAGTCAGAGCCATGCCTGGCGGCGTATAAGAATACAGACTGAGGAGTCTCGAGCTGAAGCATCGGCAAGATCATATCCTGATCTTAATAGATGTCGAGACAGTGAAATAACTGTACTGTTTATAGATGTAAGTTGCTCTCTTTCAGGGGATGCAGGTATTCTGTTTATAACTTCTCCAGCAGAAATGCCCACTGTACGTAGGTATTGCAGCATGCACCCCATATAGTTAAATATTCTGATATTTAGTGTGTTTAGAGCAAACACTCCCTTCCCCATATGGTCAAAACGTTTAGAGTCTCTCTCTGGAGGTATCGTGCTTGTATGTTTAGGCTTGCTGGTGCGATTGTGGGCAGCCACAGTAACCACAGAATCCGCCACTGGCGTATTCGTTAAATACTGTTAAACAGAAGGAGCCTGATACAGCCCTTGGGCCTTTCTAGTTAACTCCTGCACTGCTATGGGTTGACTCCAAGCTTCAGTAATAGCATTTCTGAACGTAGGTATATAAGGAGGGATAGCCCAGACAGGGTCTTCCTGTAGGCCCAGATACCAAGCTATATCTTTACTTAATCTGTCCTGTTCCGTTGTGGTAAACCTATTGTTTTTTGTATTTGTAGCATCATTTCGGGGAATGAGGGGTCATCCAGTGGAGAAATGACCTTTCATGGTTATAATAGCCCTTCGTCCCAGTAGGAGGGCACCTCCAAAAGGGATTCATATCCTCTTGTGTCAGGAGAACCATCATAGGTCCTATGAAGGTTTGGATTCGTGTGATAATCTGAGAAATATTCGTCTGAATATTCGGGAGGAGGCAGGACTGGGGAGCGTTCTAGCTCTGTGTGTGCCTGTTTTGATGGAGGTGGCGATATCATTTGTGTTTGAGGGTTATGTTATGGAGTGAGGCTATGCTCAAACCCCATAGAATCCAGTACTCTACTATTTCTTCAATATTTGGAACTTGCGACGATGGAATTGTCATATAAGCAGGTCCTGAATCCAGTGTACGTGGGGATGGGGGATCAATTTGTGCCTTCAGTTAGAGTGATCCGGTGTTTCTTTGGCACTTTGTTCATTTCCAATGGGGTTGTGAGCCCCACGTAGGAATGACAACGAGGCTGGAGGGCCTCTGAGTTCCGAAGCATATAGTTCTTTATTTTGTAGAAATGCAGCTCCATATGCATCTTTCGATACATGTTTTTGAGAATTTTATGGCTTTTCATGGTCAACCTTCCATAAGGATCATCCATAGCTGTACTATATGCAGGCAAGGGTGTTCTATGCAGCAGTGATCGTCTTGACGATGGAGGCATCAGTCCAATCGATGGGATTGGCAGAGAAGCATGCCTCGTAGATGGTGTACTGTGTCTTACAAGTGGAGGGTCAGTAACAGCATGCTCCATCGACGGGGGAATATACTCCATTGATAATGAGGAAGGCAGGGTATGTGTCATCGACAGTGGGATATGCTCCATGGACGATGGGGTAGTGAATGCATGCTCTGTCGACGATGGGGGAGTGAAGACATCCTCTGTCAATGATGGAAATGCTGTCATCGACAAAGGGAGAGTGGATGCAGCCCATCGACGGGGGAGGATAGGTAGCATGTCCTGTCAACGGGGGAGGCAGCACCGCCGTCGAAGAAGCACGTGCTCAGTCGACGGAGGAGGCATTCTCATCAATGATTCTGTCTTGTAAAGCCCTCCAGACGACGAGGGGTTACGCCCTGTCGATGGGAAGGCAGCAAGACATCTGTCGTCAACGGTGCAGGAGTCGTGGTCAACGGGGGAGCTGAGGAATGACACCCCGTCAACGATGAACATTCCTGTTTTTAATGGAGAAGAGCCTGCCATTGATGGGGGTGAAGTGCCCATCGACGACGAATATCTTCTTGATGATCCAGGTTTTGGAGGCACGACCGTTGAAAGGCGGTCAGGCAGGACTTTAGGTGAAGGGATTTACTTCCCAGTATTATCTCTTGAAGAGGACTTTAAGTTATTTGAGCCCTTTGGTCTAGCACCCTGTGTGTGTGACAGGGAATCATCCAATGTAGGTATATGGTGTCTGTATGAAGCCCAGGCACCCAGGCTATGGGTTCAATCCACGTCGTACACTGCTACTCAGTGTCAGTGGCTCAGTAGGTAGCACACTCGCCTCTGAGGCCGGGAGATCAGAGGGCTGTGGGTTCAGTTCCCACATCTGGCACTTGCGTTAATATTCCAGTACTGACACTGTAGTGCAGCACGAGAGGGGTGCTGCACTTCTGAGGTGCCGTCTTTCAGATGAGACGTTAAACCGAGGTCCCATCTGCCTGGACTGGTGGTAGTTCAGGTGGATGTTAAAGATCCCATGGCACTTATCGAAAAGAGTAGGGGAATTTCCCCGGTGTCCTGGCCAAATTTCTCTCATTCACTAAAAATACCACCAACAGCTTAATCTGGTTCAAGGTCAGTTGGCATTCATCTGTATCCCCCTCCCCTGGGTCGTGCCTGAAAATAGGCAGGATTTGTCTAGTGCACTTACCCGGTCAACAAAAGCTAAAATAAAAATAAAATAAAATAAAAAAAATACTAAGAGTTGCTGCCAGAGCTGAAGCCGGCAGGAAAATGAACGGAGCTTACCAGGGACCACCCACTTTTGTAGGTACAGCCCAGGAAGTGAGGAAGTGTGGGTGGTCCCTGGTATAGAGACTGCTGGAAGAGACTTCCGTGCTGGAGCGCCACCTATCAGGAACTCCCAGAAGTAATGACTTACCGTAAGAGACGATTCCGTGGAAGATCTACTGTTGCAGGTGAGTAACCTGTTCTAGGATCGTGGATATATTGCTCATCCACACTCACTGGCAGACTCCTAGCAGTTCTACGGGAGGAGGGAGGCAAGGCGCACACCCCCTACTTAGGAAACAGAGACTGGAGAACTGAGGCCCCAAAACCAGCATCCCGGCGTGACTCAGGGTCGATGTGGTAGTGGGTGACGAAGGTGTCTGCCGACTTCCAGGTAGCAGCCAGACAGATTTCCTGGACAAGGATGTCCCTGGAAGCAGCCACTGATGCAGCAGTATGGTGGGTAGAATGAGCTCTTATCCCTCTGGGGACTCCTTGTACGCCAACTCATACCACAGACTTATGCATGATGTAATCCATCTTGCAATAGTCCGCTTCGCTGCAGGTCTGCCAGAAGCTGCTTCAGCGTAGGTGACAAACAGCTGGCGAACCTCTCCAAGAATTTACACCGTCTTCTCCTTATATTAGGAGAGAGCACGTCTCAGGTCCAAAGTATGGAGCCTGTACTCAGCCTCCGAGGTGTAATTAGTATACCGGCAGAGTCAACACCTGGTTAAAGTGAAACTGACACCACCTTCGGAAGGAATTTCGGGTGGGGGCACAGGACAACTTTGTCCCTGTGAAAGACCAGATAAGGGGAGTCCACCAAAAGCGCCTGGAGTTCCCCTGTCCTTCTGGCTGACGTGATAGCCACCAAGAAGGCAGTCTTCCACAAGTGTGAAAACTCACACTTGTGCATGGGTTCGAATGGCTTGCCCATGAGCTTTGCCAGTACCAGCAGTAAATCCCATGGAGGTGGAGGTTCACGCACCAGGGGGGATATGTAAACCAGGCCTTTGAAAAAGCGCCCAACCACTGTCTCCTGCACCAACGTCGGCTGACCGGCCCATGCCCGGTAAGCAGAGATGGCTGCCAGGTGCACCCTAAGGGTTGATGACCATAGACCCCCTTTGGAGAGAGACCAAAGGTAGTCGAGAATGTTAGCCACGGGCAGGACAGAGGGTCCAGTCCCTTGTCCTGACACCAAATGGAAAACCACTTCCATTTGAAGATATAACACTTCCTGGTAGATTCCTTTCCAGATGCCTCCACCACAGTGTAGACTTGTTCAGAAAGACCCAAAGCCTGGAACTCTAGCCGCTCAGGTACCAGGCTGTGAGGTGCAGGGATTGAAGGTCCAGATGGAATACCTTCCCCTGACTGAGTGATATCAGGTCTGGGCATGTACAAAGCCACTCTGGGGGCCTGCAGCTGAGGCTGAGGAGATCTGGATACCAGAACTGGCGCAGCCAATCTGGGGCTACCAGGATCACCTTCGCCTTGTCCCTTACCTCACCTTGAGAAGCACCTTGTGGATCAAGGGAAATGGAGGGAAGGCATAGAGGAGGCCTGGGGTCCACAGCCTCGAGAAGGCATCCCCCCCCGCAGCGAGCCCTGCTGGGGGGGGGATGAAACAGCCTCAGCTTGGTGTTTTCCTTGGAGGCAAATAGGTCCACCATTGGTTTGCCCCAATGGGGGAACAGGCTGTAAGCAACCTCTGGATGGAGAGACCACTCATGGGATGTCTGGCCTAAGCGACTGAGAACATCAGCCAGATGGTTCAAGGGTCCTGCCACATGGATGGCTAGGAGATCATCTCCAACCAGCTCACGAGGGTCCAGATGCAGAGCGCCTCCTTGCACAGCAAACGGGAGTGCGTGCCGCCCTGTTTGTTGAGATAGTACATGGCCATGGTATTGTCTATCTGGACTTGAACCACTTGACCCCAGAGCTGAGGAGCGAAAGCTGACAGTGCCAGTCTGACTGCTCTGAGCTCCAACAGGTTGCTGTGGCATCGGGACTCCTCAGGGGTCCAGAGCCCGTGGGCCCTTTTGTCCCCAATGTGGGCTCCCCAGCACATGAGAGGCATCAGTCATGAGGACGGCTGTCTGCTCTGGGTGGACAAATGGGATCCTTTCCTGCAACCGGTCTGGGGTGGTCCACCATTGGAGAGCATCCCAAATCTTCTGGGTTACAGCGATCAGCTGGTCGAACTGACCACGGTGCTGAGTCCACTGGGTGGCCATCTCCCACCAGAGGGGGTGCATGTGCCACCGGGCCCAACGGACCACCAAGATGCATGCTGCCATGTAACCCAGAAGGTGCAGAAAGTCCCGGGCAGGGTGCAACTGCCCAACCAGAAATGATTGTGCAAAGGAGGAAAGAACCTCTGCCCTGTCTGCCGGGAGCCAAGCTCTGGCTTGACAAGAGTTGAGCTCTGCCCCGATAAGGCCCATCACCTGAGAAGGCACGAGTTCCGACTTAGCCTCACTGATTAGGAGGCTAAGTTGGGTGCAGGTCTGGAGGGCCAGATCCCTGGCTCCCTCCACCTCCTGTGGGGAGTGACCTGCCAGAAGCCATTCGTCAAAGTAGGGGTAAATTCTGATCCCCTGATGCCGTAGATGGGCCGCCACCACTGCAGTACATTTGGTGAAGACCCATGGAGCTGACGACAGGCAGAACGGCATGCCTTGGAAGTCGTACAGAGTCCCCTCGACCCTGAAGCAGAGGAACTGCTGATGGGACAGACGGATTGGGACGTGAAAGAACGCATCCTGCAGATCCAGTGAACAGAACCATATGTTTCGCTCCAAGGATGGAAAGATCTGGGACAGAGTGACCATCCAAAAGGTGCAAGACCCGAGATATTGATTGAGGTCGCGGAGATCCAGAATGGGGCACCAGCCCCCAATCCGCTTGGGCACCAGGAAGTACCTGGAGACAAAGCCTGGGTCTGCTGGAGGATCCGCCACGGAAGCTGTTGCCTTCTTGAGGAGGAGCTGAGCAATGTCGTCTCGAAGAGCCGACTGTGTGTGAGCGGATATCTGTTCCTCCCGAGGGGCACGGACTCGGCTGGGAGGGTACTGCTCGAACTCTAGAGGCAGTCCCTGACCGACCACTTTGAGAACCCACCTGTCTGAAGTGACAGCACAGCAGGCGGAAAGGAAGTGACGTAGCCAGCCCCCCATAGGAGGACCCAGAGCTATCGTGTTGGAAGTAGGGGTGGCAGCCCCCACCCAGTCACTGAGCAGGCTTGGAGGAGGAGGCTCCAGGACCTGGGCCTCTGCCTCCTTTAAAGGCCTGTTGGGGTCCAGGCTTGGGCCGAGGGCACCAAGCTTGAGCCTGCTGCTGATGCTGGTGCTGCTGTCCCCCTTGAAAGGAGAACTACTGAGCCGCAGGGGAAGAGTGCCAAAGGACTTCTTCTTCTGCTGGTTCTTGCCCGAAGAACCCTTGGCAGAAGTGGCGTTCAGGTGGAATTGGACTGTTCTATGCGCTGAAGATGACCGGCCACTCCTGGGCCAAACAAGTCGGTTTCAAGGAAGGGCACGTCAGCTAATTTGTGCTGAGTATCCGCTGGGAAGGAGGAAAGCCTCAATCAAGCCCTGTGGCGCAAGGCAACTGTGGCAGCCATCAAGCGGGCACAAGAGTCCCCAATGTCCAGGGCCGTCTGGAGCTGCTGTTTTGCAACAGCTTAGCCCTGGTCTTGGACCTGCTTGACCATGGTCTGCATGTCTGCGGGGAGATGTGGGAAGACTTCATCTAACGACCCGAGAAGGGTGTGAGAGAAGTGTGCCATGATGACAGCCCAACTTGCCTGATGAAGGCCCAAGGAGGAAGCCACATAGACCTTCCTAGCCAAATGGTCCAAAAGCTTGGATTCCTTGTCGGGAGGTCAGCCCATATCAGCAGAACTGCCAGTACGCCTGAACACAGAGGCGGTCACCAGGCTCTCGGCCGAAGGGTGCTGTGTGAACCCCACTAGGGACCCCATGGGCATCGCGTACTTTCAGGCCATGCGGGCAGACTGAGCTGGACAAGAGGCAGGACGTTGCCAGAGTTCAAGGGCCGGACCCACAATGGCCTCGGCCACAGGAAAGGCCTCAGTTGGAGTATCCCTCCTTTTAAGGATGTCCGTAAGAGGATACTCTGCCTTTTTCTGGATGGGCTCCAGGGGCATCCCTGTGGACTCAGAGATGAGGCGAAGGATCCCTTGGAAGGAAGATGGACCTTCCTCCATCCCTAAGCCAACGGACACTTGGTCATCCCCAGGATGAGAATTAAACCCGGTGATGTCCGAATCCGGATACAGCGGCCTGCTGCTCAAATCACCCTCGACTCATCGAGGGCAGTCTGGGGTGACCGTGACCGACAAACACCATGGAAGCCCGGTGTCCGGTCTGTCTTCTTTAGAAGGAGCCCCTCCCACAGGCTGCTTAGGTGGCGGTTCCACCACGATCGGTGGAGAGACCGGTTTAGGCTGAACTGGCGGTTTCACTGGCCCCGCGGTCAGAGGAACCAAGAGTTTCGGTTCTGAAGGGGTCAGCTTAGGCCTGTGCCCGGACAAGATCAGCTGTTGTCATAATGAGGTCCTCGTAGCGTCAGCGGAGTTTCCGCCGGAGCCTCTCCTCGTCAGAGGAGGACGACTGATGATGTCGCCTCTTTGAGCGCTTATGGCTCTTCCTCGGCTTGCCAGACGAGGGGGTTCTAGACCTTGACTGAGATCAGGCAGGCAGACTCAATTGCTCGGGGGACACCGGCGGGACCGGTGACGTCCGGGGGTCCGGAACCAGGTACTTGACAGTGACACCAGCGGTCTGGGTCTCATCAGGGAAGACAAGGACCGGAGTCCTTTCTAAGGAGTCGTCGACCGGAGGCGGTGACAGCGGGTCGATAACAATTTCGACCTCGACGGCCGCATCTTCAGTCGGCTGGCCCGATGGAAGGTCCAAGAAGCCAGCGGCCGAAGAAACGATCTCGACCAAGGTCGAGACTGCATGCTCCTGGGACTGGGACCTCTCTTGGTCCCAAGAGCGTCTTCGCCGAGATGAAGACTTGCTCAGTTCCTTCTCCCGCTTACGGGATCGGGAGGAGTGCGAGCCTGCAGGCGCCTCTCCCCGAGTGGGGAGAGACTGGTACATAACCGCAGGAGCCAGAGAAAGTAAAGTCTAGGTCAAGAGGAACGAAGAAGCCCAGAGTGTTGGCCGCACGAGCCACTTCTTCCTCAAACGCCTGCATGCATTCCAGTTGTTCGGCGGAGCCTGCAGCCGCGGAAACCACCCACCCAGCCTCCTCGGACTTCACCGGATGGTTCCTTTTCTCTGGTCTCCCCAATTTCAAACGTGCCAGGCAGTCATCCAGAATGCTGGAATGGAAGGCCAAACAAAAGCTGCAGGACGAGGTGTCATGGCCGACACCTAGGCAGTAGATTCACGTGAGGTGGGGATTGGTGCATGACATCTTCTGGCCGCAAGGACATCGGCGAAATCCGGGGGAAGATTTTTCTTCCATGATCGAAGACGCAAAAGTGTGATCACTAACTCGAACGAGTTTTAATTTTGTTAAATCCGAAGTTTTGAAAGCCAGGGCCTACAAAATGCATGAGCACGAGGGAGGCAACCTGAATCTTTCAGCAGAAAGGAAAGAAAGATCTGGCGTCATGTGGTGGAGCCAAGGTATATACCACCCGGGTGGGTGGGAGGAGCTAGCTTAAAGACTTACGGTGATACTTAAAGGGGAAAGGGACATGCCAATAAGTGTGGATGAACAACATATCCACAATCCTAGAAAGGATTTTTTCCCCCTCATGAAAAAGAACTGACCCAGAAATGAAAAACATTTTTTTTTTCATTTCGTACAGCTATTTTGAAGTGCTTACTGAGCATGCTGCACTATCCGAATCTCGGAGTCTGCACAACCATCCAGAACAAAAATTGGTACATCCAGAGATCTGGCCCACAAAATCACGCATGCAAAGCTGCATGTAAATCCACTGAACATTGCAAAGTTGTTAAAGTGCAAAAATTGGAGTTTAACATTAAAGTGCCTACTCAGCTCTAGCTATAGTGGCCCTACCGCTCCATATGGATCTGTATGTGACACTGGGATCTCGGTGTGCAAATGTATATAATTATACTGTTGAAATGAACTCAGAAAGCTATTTGGATTTCTTTTAAAAACAGTAATCTGTAAAACAAGTGGGTTAACCTCGATCTGCATTTTGACGTTCACAAGCATGTTTGCAGAATTAACAGGAAACTAGCTCTGAGACAGGATATCTTAACTGGTTGCACCAGTTAAAGAAGACAGATTTATTCTTCAGGCTGGTCACAGGAACGTCAATAAAAAAAAAAAAACGTTTTGCATTTTGTGAAAAACAGAAGATGAAACTTGCAAGAACAGGACACAGAGGTTTAACTGTCAGGCAAATACATCTCATAAAAAGACAGCAATGTTTGGATTAGAAAGAGACCGAGATTTAAACTGAAAAGAGACCCTCAGATGAAGGACTTTTTTTATTGGTTTGTACTGCCTTTGTGAAGCACTATCCTGTACAATTTTTATTTTTTATTAAATAATATTTTATTAAATTTTTGGACTGAATTCCTGAGTCAAATACTCTTACACAGGTTCCATGTCAATTACAGAATTACAGTAAATACAGAGAGAACAGAGTCAGACTAACACAGGTAATACACAGCATCAATTATAGCAATACACAATATAAGGGCAACAAGAGAATCCTACAGTAATCAGTGACACTAGTCGAGTAGCAGTAGGAAAGTTGATAATGGATACAGATTAAATAAGATTCAAAATTGGAGTCACCGTTGCACTCGTGGGCCAGATTAGCAGGACTGCTTGTGGTGAGGGCAGCCAGGGGTTGGCTCTGTCTAATGGCAGAAGCAGCCAGAGGTTGGCTTAGTCGAGGGGGGCAGTCAGTTGGAGACTTAGGCTGTTAGGCGAAAATGAACGGGCAACAGCATGATACAAGGGAGGAGGTGAGTATAGTGGTGAAGGGAGAAAAGGGGAAGCAAGGGAAACAAAACAGGGCTACACAGATAGCACTAGCTAGGCGGAGCAGTTGCAGCTGCTGCTCAAGACCAGGTGCTGTTTGAGGAGATGCTTGAACGTACCAAAATTGGGTACCACAACCGTGTTGATAGGGAGATCATTAAGCCAAGTAGGAGCCCGGTAGCTGAAGGAGCGCTGGGCTAGAGTGGTGTGAGAGAAAGGGACTTGGAAATTCAACCTGGTGGTACTCTTGGTGCTGCATGAGTACAGGGAGAGAGTGAGAAGGTGATGGGATTTTGGAGTAGTTAGACCCATACTGATTTTCTTGGTGTATAAGCAAGTGTGGTATTGGATTCAGTCCTTAAGGTTCAGCTAATTTGTTCTGGTATATAGGTTGCACGTATGTGTCCTGTGATGTGCGCCCATTACCAGGCAATAGGCCTTGCTGAGGCCAGTGCTAATTCTTTTGAGGGACGATTCTGTGGCAGTGCCATAAATAACTAGGCCATAGTTCACAACTGACAGTATGGAGATGGTTACTGCCGTCATGAGTGCATCTTGGGACATTATTTCTATGCCTGTAAAGGATGCCTAACCTACAGTTAACCATTTGAGAATGTCAATGTGCTCTTTGAATGAAAGGGCACTGTTGAGTGTAATTCTGAGGTACTTAAATGACTGAACTTGTTCAATTGGGATGCTGAGGTTGTTTAGGATGGTAAGTGGAGTGGATTTTAGTTTATTATGGGGGCTAGCAAACAGGTTAACAGGTTGTAATTCCTGGGAAGACATAGGGGAAGATGGACTGCTAAGGACAGTAGGAGTGGATACCAGGGCTGTCTGGCCCAGTCTGGAGCAATCAGGATCATCTTGCATGGTTGAGATCTGATTTTGACTAGCACTTTGAACAGGAGAGGGAAGGGGGGAAAGCATACAGGAACTTCCCTTCCTAACTGAGAACTAAGGCATCCAGGGGGACTGAGCCCAACACTGGGGGCCTGCAGCAAAAAAGGGGAAGTTGGTGATTGTCTGGGGCTGCAAAAAGATCTATCTGCGGGGTGCCCCATCTGGAAAATATCACCTCCAAGACTAGGGGATCCAGTGATCATTCGTGATGGCCCTGAGATATCCTGCTGAGAGCATCTGCCAGCACGTTGTCCTTGCCTGGGAGGTGAACTGCTGTGAGGGAGGTGTTCAGGGAGTAAGCCAGAGACCACAACTTCACTGCCTCTGTGCGCAAGGCCGTAGACAGACTGCCTCCTTGCTTGTTGATGTACCACATTGTGGTGGTGGTGTCTGTTCTGACCTGGATAACTTTTTTCTTAACAGACTTAGAAAAAGCTTGAAGTGCTAGAAATACTGCTCTGAGTTCCAACAGATTGATGTGAAGCAGAGATTCCTGAGGGGACCACAACCCTTGGGTGGTCAGGTTGCCCATGTGAGCCCCCCACCCCAAGAGGGAGGCATCTGTAGTAAGGATTAAAGAGTGAGACTGAGTAACAAAGGGAACCCCTTGTCTCAGATTGTTCTGATCCTGCCACCACTGTAGGGCCTGGATCAGGGTTCGAGTTACTGGGATCAATTTGGTCAGAGGGTCCTTCCTTTGAGACCAGAAGGCTCTCAAATGGAACTGAATGTCCCTCATCTGAACTCTTGCTCCCTGCACTACTGCTGTGGAAACAGCCATGTGCCCCAGGAGCTGCAGAAAATGCCTTGCTGGTCGAGACACCTGCAGGGTGAATGAGGAGGCCAGAGACAAGGGTCCTTGCCCTGTCCAGGGGAAGGAAAGCTCTGGCTTTTTTTGTGTCTAGCTCAGCGCCTATGAAGGTGAGGAGCTGGACAGGCTCTAGAACTGACTTTGAAAGATTCAGAAAGAAACCCAAAGAGGTGAGCAGTTGCTGAGTTATCTGTAAGTGTAACTTGACTTGGTCTGGGGACTGGCCTACTATGAGCCAGTCGTCCAGGTAAGGGAAGATGGCAATCCTTTGCCTTCTTAGAGAGGCAACTACCACTGCCAGGCATTTTGTGAATACCCTTGGAGCAGAGGTCAGACCAAAGGGCATTGCTCTGAATTGGTAACGGCCTTAGGGCAGCTCGAACCTGAGGTACTTTCGATGGGAGCTTCTGATAAGAATATGGAAGTAGGCATCCTTGAGGTCCAGGGACGCTAGCCATTCCCCTGGCCTTAGAGAGGGTAGAATAATTCCTCAGAGTCACCATTTTGAATTTTGGTTTTAAAAGGTGCTTGTTTAGGTATCTGAGATCCAGGATGGGCCGCCATTCTCCTGTCTTTTGGGGTAAGGAAGTACCTGGAGTACAACCCTTGCCCTGGTGTAGGGTGGAACTCTTCCACAGCTCTGAGAGCTAGGAGGAGGAAACCTCTGCCCTAGGGCAAGTGTCTCTGAGGGATTTGCAGGTGGAAAGGATCTGGTTCTCATCTTTGGAAACTTTCTGAAGCTGAGAACCAGCCCCTGGCTTACTACTTCCAGGACCCATTTGTCTGATGTCAGAGACTCCCAGTCCTGGACAAAGTAAGCCAGCCTGCCCCCTACAGATAGTTGAGAATCAGCCCTGGCAACCCCATCAGGGTGTCTGCTTGGCAGGGGCTTTGGTCTGAGGGGTGGGGGCAGGCTTGCCTGTACCCAGTCTGCCTCTCCCTCTAAAGAACCCCCTCTGGGCATAAGCAGAAGAGGAGGCCTGGGCTTGGTAGAAAGGCCTATGGTAAGGCCTGCCCCTGCCCCTGGGATGCTGTCTTTGAGGAGTGACCTGCCTTTCCTTGGCCTGTGCACTCCTATAGGTGGTCCTACATTCGTCCATTTTCTTCATGTAATTCTCTGTCTGCTCCCCAAACAAAGAATTACCCACAACAGGAAAATCCATGGCCTTAGTCTGGGTATCCTGTGACAGGCTAGTACATCTGAGCCAAGCCATTCTTCGAAGTGCCACAGATGTAGCCATGAATCTAGATGACACATCATTGCAGTCCACTGTAGCATGGAACTGCACCTTGGATGCTTCAATACCATCGGCAGCCACCTGCTCCAGCTCCTTGGCAAGCTGGCCAATGACCTGTTTTGCTAAAGCCATAACAGTGTCCCACCTGGATTTTTGATACCTAGCAGTATAGGCCATATAATTTGCCTGTCTGAGTCCCAAGGATGCTGCCATGTACTGTTTCTTTGCCATGGCATCAATCCTCCTGGAGTCCTTGTCCGGGGGGTGTGAAGCCAAGGGAATATTTGCCTTATCACAGGCTGCAGCCTGCACTACCCCAACATCGGTGCATTGTTGTGTAAGGAACTCCGCATCTGAGCCTGACAATGTATACCTCTTCTCCATTCTTTTATCCACAGGAGGTATAGTGTTAGGAGTCTTTAAAATCGTAAAAGTCTGTTTCCCAAAAGATTTGTGTAAGGAAATAGACAGCCTCCTAGACTCTGGGATATCCATCGTTTCTACATAGTCAGGCTCCTCCTGGTCATCTACAGCTTCCTCCATAGGAAGCTGGAGGGTTTCAGCCACTTTTTTTTTTTATAAAACATAAAATGGGAGGGGACTTAGAAAGCCTAGGAGAGACACTCTGAAGGTCTGTCTGGGAGATGCCCGGTCAATAGGCACATCCAGACTTTCAAAACCACATCACTTTCCTCATATTCCTCTTCCTCCGGTTCATAAAATCTCTAAATCATACCTTGAACCGTGGAACCGGGCCGAACCTGAGCGCCTGCCTGATGGTGCCAAGGTTCAGTCGGAACTAGGAAAGCGACTGCACAATTTTTGATCGCTGGCTATTTTCCTTCAGCGGTTGAGAGGAAAGTTTTGGCTCCACACCAGCTGATTTTTCTTTTCTAGTTCCTTTAGCCGAACCGACTCCTCAGAATCGGTTTTTTTGTTCGAAGAAGTCTCGCCCTGGTCAGAGGGGCACCCTCTGGTTCGCTTGAACTGAACCGGGCTGGCCATCCGTTCAGCTGGACTTTTGGCCTCCTTTCCCTGAGCCTACCAGCTCTCTTTTCCAGGGTAGCTGCAGGGAAATTTTACAAATCTGGCAGTCTGCATTGAGGTGGTCAAACCCAGACAACACACACGGAGGGTGTGGGGTCAGCCTTAGCAAAGACTTCCCCACACACACTACAATGTTGAAACCCAGTGGGCCCGGTTTTTCTTTTGGGTTTCTCAGATATTGTGCCAGTCCTAACCAAACTTACCCTTTTAATGGCAACCAGCCAGGCAAGACCCTCTTATCGGTTCCAGACCGTGTCACGGGTCGTAGAAAAAAACCATAAAAAAATCCGATTTTTTTTAGAACCGATAAGAACCGGTAAGCACACTCTAAAAGTACAATTCAAGATTTTTTAAACACTTGATCGGTTCAAACCGAACCGATGAACCATTTACAAGTTCCACACAGAATAGAATTAAATATAACCTATCTAGTACTCACAAATACCACAGACAGAGACTGAACCGACAGGTTACGGTTTAAATTCGGTCGAAAACCGAGAAAAGCGGTACTTTAACCGACAAACTGAACCGAGCAGAAGGAGAAATCTCTGGAGCGACTGTTCAGTGAGGTGGAGTAAAGAATCTGACGGTTTGAGTTTGAAGAACAACAGATAGAGTCTCAACCGAGCTCGAGCTCAGCATTCCATGCCTGGCATGGAAAGTTAACTCTAACCTCCGGGGCAGTTCGAAGGTTGGGACTCACTGCTATTGTCAGAATACAGCAAGACTTCATGTTGTTTGAAACTGGGTTTACTATATAAAATTCAATGTTATTTCTCACCCACTGTTCGAAAGTCTATTGCTCTTGGGTCACTGATGCCACATTCTGACTACTGTGCAAGTCTGTACATTAATCTTGAACAGAAGAACTTAATACCCCAATAGTCGCTTATAATAATATTATCTGTTTTGTTTCAAATTCCCCATTACGCACTCATCACTGTGGGTTATATTCACAGCTGCAATGGTTATCTACTAGATCAAAACTTGCATACTTCTTTTGGTATCAGATTTATAAATCTATTTTTCCTGCTTCAAAATTCCCCTTAGCTGATTTGGTGTCTGTTCGTAGTTTTTTTAGTTTCATTACGTACCTCCCATAATACACTCTTACAAACCGTTGCACATAAGACCAAAGCTGGTTCTAGGTCATTTTCTGTGGCTGCTCTCATGTTTTGGAATGCTCTACCTGGTAATATTCGTTCATCCACTTCATTGTTGAGGTTTAAAACAAATCTTAAACAATATTTAAGAAGTGTGGATAATTGTAATTGTTTTTGGTAATTTGTTATTGTCTTGCAATGTTCTTATTTTATGTCCATGTTTGTAAACATTGTTCAGGCCGGGCCTGAAAGTGGACTAGTTCCAGTGCCTTATCCCAGTTAACAAAATAAAAATGAAATGTACCGTGTCAAAGGCCTTAGTGAGGTCAAAATACACTGACCCCACCAAGTCCCTACGGTCAAGGGCTCTGTGTATGAAGTTGGTGTATTCAAGCAGAGCAGAGGTGGTGCTGTGATTTTTCCTACAGCCATCTTGTTCAGAGAATTGGATGTTATGCTTAGTTAGATATTCCGTGAGCTGGTCTGCGACTATCTGTTCCAGGGCTTTAGGAAGGGGAGGTAAGATTGAGATGGGACAGTAATTGGAGTGAAGGGCTCTATCTCCCCTCTTATGGTTGGGGGTCACTACAGCAGCTTTCCAGCAAGCAGGGGACATACATATAGCGACTGCGTATCTGTGGGTGGGACAAAGAAGGTAAAACTTTACAGATACAAGATAAAATAGCTGGTCTTGAGACAGTCAATAGCCTTCGGATCTGCTGTATTCAGTTTGGAGACCTCCAGGGACTCCCCTGACCACCCAGGCAGACCTAGTCTCCCCGGATCACCGCCCCCCCCCCGGGGTGGGCCCATCCTCCCATGACAGCCTTTCTGGGATTAGAGAGGTCTTACCTGGGTGGCGGATCAGCCGTGGAGTCCTCTGAGCGCAGGGCCGACAGTAGGATGTGGGCTGTGTTCCTGGAACCCCCTTCATCTCCATGAGCGTGGCAGGGTATTTTTCTGCTTGTCCCCAGATGTAGGACGTGCAATGCTGCCCTGCCCGTGATGTGGATGCTCCCACCCATGTTCGGAAGGCAGTCGCCCGATGTCTTCCCCTATGTGCAGCCCCAAGGCGTTGCAGTGCCTCCAGGCTCCACCGGGGGCCACAGTGATGCCAGGCTGACCCTGGATCCCTCCCCGAGAGGACAGCAGTCCTCCAGATGCTCAATCCCTCTCTCCTGCCAACCCCGGCCCGGCTCGTTCTCAACCAGAGTCGCCGTGGCAAGAGTTGTGGCATCCAGCACCTCAACCCTCAGTGCCACCGGGCTGGCTTCAACCTACACTTCGATTTTAAGAACCTGTCCTTAACTGCTGGCGTGCTGCAAAAATAGTACAGTTACATAAGAACATACCGTAACAGTAGATCTTCGAGAGACTCTTGTAGTAGGTAATTACAGGTAGGATTGAGCCGCCAGTCGCTAGGACCACACGGAAACTTTAGCTAGCAGTGTCTGTCGGGGACCGCCCACCTGGCGTCACGAGGCAGATGTCGACCCAACGCAATATAGTGGGTGGTCCAGCGCCCGCCCTCCAGCTCTCCCACTGGAGATCTAAGAAAAGGTGCGACAAGAGAAGGACTGGGTTCCTGGAGCCAATTGAAAGGCTCAGAGGAAGCAGCAGGGGGAAGCAGGGAGGGAAATGTTTGCCTACTTCAAAAGCCTCTCTCAAAGATCAACTGTTAAGGTAAGTTCTTATGTAACTGTACTATCTTACTTCGAGAGGGCTCTTGCAGTAGGCAATAACAGGTAGGACTGAGTCCCAACCCAAGCAGTGAAAGTCAGAATGGACTTAGCACAGGAGGCAGGAAAAGGTCTGCAGTAGGCAGGGAAACAAGACAGAAGGCCCTGAAGAACAGCTAGTCCAAAGCCTTCCCTGCACCTAGAGGCAATGTCCAGACTGTAATGTTTAATGAAGGCGTGGACAGAGCTCCAAGTAGCTGCGCTGCAAATGTCGGAGGCTGAAACATTCCTGAAACAAGCAGCAGATGCAGCCATGCCTCTGGTTAAGTGTACCTTAACTTCCTCGGAAGGGGTTTGTTATACTTTTGATAAAACAGAATGCTGTTTGTCAACCATTTCGATAAACACTAATTCGAATCTGCAGCGCCCCCCTTTCTGGGTACAAAGGAAACAAAAAACTGGTCAGTCTTTCGGACTGACTTCGTCCGGTTGGTATAGTAAAGTACAGTTATGTCAGAACTTACCGTAACAGTAGATCTTCGAGAACAGCTCTTGCAGCAGGTTACACCAATAGGACTGAAGCCGCCAGGCGTCATGACCCCACGGAAATTTTCTAGCTAGCAGTCTTCAGCGGGGACCGCCTCCGACGTCGGTCCCACCCCCGATGTCAGGCGTAGTACGTAAGGAGGCGGTCCCGACAGAATCCCCAGTTCTCCCGCTGGAGACTCCCGGCCGCTTGATGACATCAGAAGAGGAGACTGAGGATCCGCCATCAGAAGGCCAAGACTAAAACAGATCACTCCATCCCGGAAGGTGGATGTTAGGCTATAACCTACCTCCTCCAAGGGGGAATGGTGGGCGGAAGAGCTCTGCTGCAAGAGCTGTTCTCGAAGATCTATTGTTACAGTAAGTTCTTACGTAACTGTACTATCTTCTTCGAGATATAGCTCTTGCAGCAGGTTACACCATTAGACTGATTCCCAAGCAACAGCGACAATCTACGCCAGCGGAGAGGAGGAAAGACGGAGATTATGACCCTGTTCTGAGCCTAGGACAGAAGTCCTTGAAGGACGGTTAGGCTGAACCTGCCCTTCGCCTTGAAGCGATGTCCAGGCTGTAATGCTCTAATAAAGGTATGCACTGAGCTCCAGGTAGTTGCAGCGCAAATAGCTGAAGTGGAAATATTCTTCAGCGCTAAAGGAGGTGGCCACCTCTAGTAGAGTGGCCCTTAACCGCCCAGGCAAGGGCTTGCTGCGTTGTCACAACAGAAAGAGATGCACTGAATGAGCCAACGTGGAAAGGGTCTGCTTGGAAACAGGGGGCCCTTTCATCCTCTCAGCAAAGGATACGAACAGCTGATCTGGGCTTTTCCTGTACTGTTTGCTCCCATAGGTAATATCTGAGACACTCAGATATCCAGGGTGTGAAGTAGTGCTTTCCTCAATTGGTGTACCTGGGAAAGTACACTGGTAAATCGATATCCTGATTAAGGGTGGCTGAAACCACCTTAGGCAGAAACTTAGGATTTGTCCTCAGGTGAAAATGAAATATGGTCTTTTGCACATGAGTGCATGTAATTCGGAGATTCTTCTGTCAAGTAACCAATTAAAACAACGCTTTCCACGACAGAAAACGAGTTTCGCATCCGTGGCTGGCTCAAAAGGTGGCAGCGTAAGCTGCTCCAGGACAAAGGGCAAGTCCCACGGAGGAACAGGGTCCTTGATAGGTGGCCTAAGGTGGCGATCCCCTTAAAAAGGCAACGAGTCGTGTCCAATTGAGCCACCATACGACGGCCGGTATGGGGCATGATAAGTCGAAATTGCACAAGTGCACCTTAATTGAGGAGTAGCTAGTCCAGACTGAAAAGCAAAAGCAGGTATTCCAGGACCAGTTTCCGACAGTCTAAAGGCGAAAGACCACGTTGTTTGAGCCCATAAGTAAAACCTGCGCCACTTCATGGCATATGCTCGCATGGCTGTCAAGCCAAGAGCGAAAATCTTCCGCCACTTCCCGCGTAGACCCCGTGTCGTGATCATGGCTATGTCTCAGGAGCCAGGCATGTAGGTTCACGAACCAAGTCCGGGTGGACTAATGAACCCTGCCCTGAGACAACAGATGGGAGCTGATTGGTAAGGAAGCGGAGGTTCCAAATAGCTGACGTGAGTAGCGGAACCAGATTTGCCTGGGCCAGAAAGGCGCTATCAGGATAAGCGCGCTCCCCTGTAAGTTTGAGAAGAACCTCTGGATCAACGGGAAAGGAGGGAAGGCGAGAATCTGCCTCACCTGCAGGAGAGGGACAACGCGTCTCGCCAGAAAACACCAGGCCCTGGATCTAGCGAGCAAAATTGGGCAGTTTTATGCTGGATGGGGACGCATAGATCTCATTCTGAGTGCCCCAACTGTGAACAGACCCTCTGCCACCTCCTGTAGAAGTTCCCTACTGTGACTCTGGCCTGGGAACGACTCAGGCTGTTCATGACGGTACTGTCCACCCCGGGACGGAATCACAAGGTTTGCGCTCGTGTCGACTGAGCCATTCCCACACTCTTATGGCCTCCCTGTGGGGTAAGAGGTGTGCCTTTTGTTTGTTGAGGTAATACATCACCGCAGTATTGTCTGTCTGCAACAAGAGATTACTCGTGGAATTTCCGACTGGAAGGCTTGCAGGGCATGAGGACCGCCTCATCTCCAATATGTTGATGTGGGAGATGAGATTCCTGGCAGTCCATGTTCCTGAGACCTCACCCCTGCTGCAAGCGCCCCACCCCAGCCCTGAGGCATCTGTGGAGAGAGTTATAACCGGGACGGTGTTGTGAAAGGAACCCCCCAGAGAGGGTTTCAGATTCAGCCACCATTGCCAGTCCCGAACCATGGCCTTCGTGATTCTGACTGGATGCTGCAGATGGTCTTGCCGCTGGTCCCACTGCACCCCTTTAACATCCACTGGGTTACCCGTATGTGGAGTCTTGCCATCGGGACTGTAGGAATGGCCGCAGCCATGTGTCCGAGCAGGCGAAGGACCAGTCTGGCTGGGACAGTCTTCTTCGCTGACAGATCCCTGATGAGGGATCGAATGCATTCCACTCTGTCTTTGGGAAGAAAGGCTTTTCCCTTGACAGTGTCCAGAACTGCCCCTATGAACTGCATTTCCTGGGACGGTACCAGGAGAGACTTCTCGTAGTTGATGAGGATGCCCAGAGACCGAAAAAGGGTCTGGGTACATTGGATGGCTGTCAGTAGTGCCTCCTTGGAAGGGGCCAAGAGAAGCCATTCGTCCAGGTACGGGAACACGCAGTGGCCGTCTCCTCAGAGACGATGCCACAACTGCCATGCACTTGGTAAAAACCCGAGGTGCTGATGACAGTTCAAGGCGAAGTGCCCGAACTGATAATGGTGGTCGAGAAACTCGGGCGCAGGAACCTCCTGTGCGCTTGGAGCAATAGGGATGTGCAGGTAAGGCCTCATGTCCAGGGACGCCAAGAAGGCATCTTCTTCAGCATGGGGATTAGACCCGAAGGTGACCATGTGAAGCGCTTTGTAGACGACATCACAGATGGAGGTCGCTGAGGTCCGAGATTGGACGGAGGTCTCCTGTTTTCTTGGGAACCAGAAAGAAGTGCGAATAGTAACCTGCTCCTCTCTGGTTCCTTGGAACGTGCTCCAAAGCTTCCTTCTCTAGAAGCGTGAGCACCTCCTGCTGAATAAGCAGGGTGTGCTGACCCAAATAGCGGGAGAGCAGAGGAGGCCTTGTGGGCGGGTTGTCTACAAACTATATAATGGCCTTTTTCGACCAACTGTAGCACCCACCTGTCAGTGGTGATCGACCGCCACCCTGGCAGGTGGTCCGCGATGCGACCCCCGACCTTCATTTCCCGTTGATCCTGAGAGGGGGCGGGGGCCGGGAAGGAGTCATGCTGTGGCAGCATTAGATCCTGCAGGTTGGGCCGACTTTGTGGCTCGTTGGCCCCTGCCTGAGGGTGTCTTAGCCTGGGCTTTTCTGGAGAAGGAGCCCCTCTGTTGCTGACCGGAGCGAGGTTGTTGCCTCTAGATCTGGCTGCGAAAACGACTTTGGTTCCTGCGAAAGGAACTACAGAGACCTGTACATGGCATGGACAGATCTAATCGCCTTTCCTGCACTTCCAGATCACCTTCTCCGAGGCTTCACCAAACAGAACTCGCCATGAGAAGGGGCCCATGATGCTCTGGACGTCCGGTAAACCCGGACACAGGAGCCATGAGCGCCTCTGAGATACACATGCCTGAGGTCGCAGGGTTTGGTCAAGAGTCCCAGAGTTGTATGCGGCTCTAGCACCTGGGTCCCCACGTCCGAACCCGTACGGAGGAGTTGCAACAGCTCCTCCTTCTGGCCACCATCTGGCAATTTTTCAGCTAGGTCCTGTCCCTGCTCCCACAAAGCGTTCTGGAACTGAACCATGTGGGTGAGGTAATTCAACGACCTAATCGCACAAGTCGCAGCTGCATACATGCGCCTGCCCAGGACGTCCAACTGCTTGGACTCCGGGTCCGGTGGCTGCCTGCTCAAATGCTGTGGTTTCTGAGACTGGTCATGTGAGGCTGTAATGACCAGGGAGTCGGCCAGAGGATGGTTCGCCAGGTACTGGTCCTCCCTTGGGGCCTTGTACAGGCAGTCAGCCTTCTTCGGCATCGCCGGGGTTGAATGTGGACGTTCCACTGAGCCTTGCGGACGCCCAAAGGTATCAACCAAGGGTGGCACTACCACAGGCTTAGGGTCTTTTGCCAAGGTAGTGGGCAAGGCGAGTCTTTGGGTCAAGCTCTTCATGTTCCCACCCATGTTCTCCTGAATATGCCCATTATCTTGAGAATGAGGGGTCATCCGAGGGGACCTGGAAGGTCACAGGTCCGAGAGGGATGCTGATTGGAGAAGGAGATCTGAGCACTCTGATGTCAGATCTGGAACCCTCCGTGAGGGTGTACCGACATCTTCTGGGTCTCTTGGGCTGGGTGACCCTGAAGAGGATCTTGACAAAGGCCTTCTCTTCTCCCTAGATCTGCCCCTAGGAGTTGGTGTTGGCTCCTTGGGGGACAGTGCCCGACCTGCTGACCCCCTAGGTGGAGGAGGGGGTGCAGGTGTCGGAGGGGTAGTGGGCGCAGGAGGAGGTTGCGTGGTGACCACATCCTTCTTGATGGTGCCCACCAGAAGGTGAAGAGCTCCTTCACTTCTGCCAGATTTAGGTCCGACGACGGATCGGGCGCCGGTGGCCTGTCGTCGGGTCCCCGGGAGTCTCTGGTTCCGGAGAGGGCTCCCGTGGGAGTTCGACGGGTCCAGGGTCGCCCGCCTGGTCTTCGGGCTGGGTAGACTCCTCCGACAACGGTAGGCAGTGGTGTGGTCCTCTTTTCTGCGGTAGCCGACGCTGGTCCCCCCGCCGGAGTCCTCGGGGGCGAATGCCTGACCAGCGACGGGTGACGAACGGTCGCCGGTTCCTTGGAGTGCCTGTGTGACTTGGCAGACGTCGGGTGGACCGACAGGTCTGACGTCCACTTGAGGGAGGTCAGCTCCTTGGTCTTGCGCTGGGGTGGTGGCGGTTGGGAGACAGACCGGACATCGGAGGCCGGATGACGGGATGACAACTTGTGGCGCTCCCCAGACCTGGACGAGGCCTTAGACGGAGTGGAAGATGCAGGCCTGGAGGTCTTGACAGGCTGCAGAGCGGAGGAACCACCGGCAGATTTGACAAGAACCGGGGGAGGCTGAGAGCGGGCCTTCGATGGAGAGTGGTCCGACCTGGAGCTGGAGCTGCGGGAGTCCGAGGCCCTGGAAGGGGATCTGGGTCTCTCCTCCTGGTGCTTTTCACGGTGCCTGTGGGACTTCCCTGAAGATTCTCCTCTGGAGGAAGGGTCTCGATCCATTGCCTTAAGTTTCTCCTCGAGGAGGAAAGCTTGAGGGCCTTCTGGCGCGGATCCTACGCCTGTTAAAGCCCTGGCAGAAGGGCAGGCCTGGGTATCGTGGTCTGGGCCCAGACAGCGAACGCAGGCCGCGTGAGGATCCTTAAACGGAATCTGTTTGCCGCAGGCACACTTCGATGAATGGCCCTCCACAGAAGTTGGAGAGGACATCAGACGAAATCAGATGAAAAAAGAACTGTTGAAATTCTCCTGGTCGTCGCGCCCTAGAAACTGACCGAGAAGCCGATGCTACAAGTCGACGGCGGAAAAGAATCAGATTCTATGGACCGCCTTATGTACTACGCCTGACGCCGGGGCCGGGACTGACGTCGGAGGTGGGCCCCACTGAAGACTGCTAGCTAGAAAATTTCCGTGGGGTCCTGACACCTGGCAGCTTCAGTCCTAATGGTGTAACCTGCTGCAAGAGCTGTATCTCGAAGAAGATTGCAAAATTCTGTGCACATCTAGTGTGTACAGGATTACCTCCCCTCGTTTAGAATGCTCAGGGTAGTACATTGGCAAGTGTATGGTCTGATTCAAAGTAAACTCAGAAACCACCTTTGGTAGGATCAGTACGCAGAGCCACCCGGTCTCTGTGAAAAATTAAATAAGGATCCTTACACATCAGGGCCTGAAGTTCGGAAATCCTACGAGCAGTAGTAATGGCAACTGAAAATAGCGCTTTCCAAGACAAGTAGCGCAGGTCATAACTTGCGATCGGTTCAAAGAGAGGTAAAGTGAATTTCTCAAGAACAAAGTTCAGGTCCCACAGGAGAACCGGGCTCCTGACCTTGGATTTAAAGTGGAGAATCCCTTTCAAAAAGGTACGGGAAACCTCCAACTGAGCTATAGCCTTGCCTCCCACTGGGGTGTGGTAGGTGAGTATGGCAGACAAGTGGACGTTCAATGACAAATAGCCGAGCCCAAGGTCGGACAGGTGCAAAAGATACTCCAGAACCTGAGGAATGGGGCACGAAAAAGGGTCCTACCGTTGGAGGCAGCCCAAATAGAAAACCCTTTCCACTTCATGGCATATGTATTTCACATGGATGGCTTTCTGGCCTCCATGAGGACCTGAGCAACTCTGGAAGAGACCCCGTAGCATGAAACCGCTATGTCAGAGGGCACCACGCATGACGGTGAAGGGACTTCAGGCCTGGGTGAACAGCTTGCCCTGCTCCTGGGTCAGAAGGTCCTGGCAGATGGGTAGCGGCACCAGGGATTCCACCGCCAACTGCTGGAGCAGAGGGAACCATATCTGGAGAGGCCAGTAAGGGGCGATCAGAATCTGGTGAGCCCCTTCTGCCTGCAGCATGAGAAGAACCCTCTGTATCAGCGGTTGGGGGGGGAATCTAAACACCTCCTGTCCAGCAAAGAGATGGCGTGTCTCGTCAGAAAACACCAGGCCCGGAAATCAGCAACCAGAAATTGGGTAGTTTTGCATTGTATGGGAAGGCAAACAGATCTAGGACTGGGCGACCCCAGAGGTTGAAGATGTCTTCGATCACTGACTGTTTTAGTTCCCACTCGTGTGCCTGGGCCAGAGTGCGGCTGAGACTGTCCGCTAGAACATTTTGGACATCCGGGACGTGCACTGCCATAAGCTGAAGCTGGTGCTGAATTGTTCAATCACACACACACACACACACACACACACACACACACACACACACACACACACACACACCGCCTTCCTCTACAGTGGGTATATGACTGTGTGCCTCCCTGCTTGTTGAGAAACCAGACCATATACATACTGTCTGACTAGACCAGGAGTGGACCTGGGAGGAGGAGAGGCTGAAAAGCCTAAAGGGCATAAAGCACCGCATGCATCTCCAGCACACTGATGTGCAGAGAGAGCTCCCACTGAGACCAGGATCCCTGGGTTTCATGATCCTCCAAGTGGGCACCCCAACCCTGACTGGAATCATCCATGGTCAGGGTTTGGGTCAGAGGGGGAGACCGAAAAGGCACCCCTCTGCAGAGGTTGTCCAGGTTCTGCCACCAGAGGAGATCCTGCCGCATGGGGCCAGATATCGGTACCGTGATCCAGATCATCCAACCTCTGGTCCCACTGCACTCTGAGCGTCCACTGTGTAATTCGCATGTGGAGCCTGGCTAGAGGGACGGTGGGAATGGCCATTGCCATAAGGCCTAAGAGGCGCAGAACCAACCTGGCCGTAGACCAGCGGCTGGAGGCCCACTAATCTGGCCTGCTGCTGCAAGGTTTCCGTCCTGTCCAAGGGAAGAAAAGCCTGACCCTGGGCTATATCCAGCACAGCCCCAATACACTGGAGGCGCTGGGAGGGCATAAGGTGAGACTTTGGGTAGTTCATCATAATCCCCACCTGATGAACAAATCCAGGGTAGTTGACAGAGAGGCTTCCAGGCTGTCCTTCGAGGGAGCCATAAGGAGCCAGTCATCCAGGTACAGGAAGACAAAGAGCCCCTGGCGCCGCAAAGCCGCGCCTCCACCATTAGGCACTTGGTAAACAAGGAAAGGCCAAAGGGGAGGGCCTTGAACTGAAAGAACTCTCCTTGGAAGGTAAACCTGAGGAAGCGGCAGTGGGGTGGAAAGACGGGTATGTTCAATTATACATCCTGCATGTCCAGGGCACAGAGCCAGTGTCCCTGTTGCAGTAGGGGCAGCAGGCCCGGAAGGGTCAGCATGCAAAATCTCTTGTACTCTACATACAGACTGAGCTTGCTG
Organism: Neoceratodus forsteri; assembly: GCA_016271365.2. Taxonomy (NCBI): domain Eukaryota; kingdom Metazoa; phylum Chordata; order Ceratodontiformes; family Ceratodontidae; genus Neoceratodus; species Neoceratodus forsteri. The sequence continues at coordinate 430,890,542 of CM028131.1, forward strand.
AGGTTCAGTATGGGCCGAAGGTCACCTGTCTTTTGGGGTACTAGGAAGAAGTGGGAGTAATACCCCCTTCCCATTTGGCCCTGAGGAACGGGCTCTATTGTGGGTTTTTGCAGTAGTGCCTCACTGTCCTCTCTGATGAGAGGGATGTGACCTTTTGCATGGTGAGAGTTACCTGGCAGATTGTCTGGGGGTTTCTCTATGAATTCTAGGGTGTGGCCTCGAGCTATCAGCTGAAGGACCCATGAGTCTGCCATAACCGCCTCCCACCCAGGCAGGTGACTGGTGAATCTTCCCCCTACCAGCTCCTCCAGAACCAGAGGTGGAGGATGGATGGGCGGGCCACGAGTCAAGAGGTGAAGGAAGGGTGGGGGGAGCCCTGCCGTACAAGCTCTCTGAGACTTGGCTGGAGGGGTGGCAGTGGCTGAAGAGAGCCAGCGTTTGCCCTGATGCTTGGTGGGCTGGGGCTTAAACTAACATTGCTGCTGCTGGTGGCAAAAGGGCTGTTGCGGCTTGGTACTGGGATGATACGTGGACTGAACTGAGCATAGTGCTTTGCCGCTTTCCTGAAGCTCAGTCAAGAGGTCCTTAACGTCTCCCCCAAAGAGGACTGGGCCACGAAAAGAGGCATTCAGGATCGAGAATTTTACGTCCTGAGTGAATCCTGACACCTGAAGCCAGGCATGCCTGCAAAGACAGACTGCTGTGGCAGTGCTTCGAGCAGAGACATCAACTGTATCGTATGTATGTGGCACAAAGGTATGATGGCAGGTAATCTCTGCTGTCTTCACCGACTGCTCGATCTTGGCCTCAGAGTAAGGCAGGGCCTCAATTTCTGACTTGAGTTGTCTGAGGTGTGCTTTCTGATAGCAGACCATGTGGGCAACATAATTCAGAGCCCTTACTGCTAAAGTGAAGGACAAATAAACTTTGCGTCCAAACTGGTCCAGCTGCCTAGACTCCTTATCCGGAGAGGAGGTGCTCACGTGCTTGGGCCTGAAGGACCAGTCATGGGCTGCATTTATCACCAAGGACTCAGCCTTAGGTCGAGTACTGAGATGGTCCTTGCCTCTCCGGGTCATGGTATAGCCCTGTCCATATCTTTGTAGATGGCTGTTACAGATGATGGCTGCTGCCAAACTGTGGAGGCAAGGTTGTCGGAGGTCTGATCCACGGGGGTCAAAAGAGGCGCCAGATCTGGGAAGTCAAGGTGCTCTGCCAGTCGCCCACGCCGAGGGTCCTGTTCCTCAGTCTTCCACCCATTGGCCTCTTGAATCTTCTTGAGGATCTCTGTGAAGGAAGGATCTCCAGGGGAGACTTGGTAGTCTCCTTGGTGGTAGGGTCATCTGGGGACGGGGAATCATAGACCAAGCCCGAAGAGGAACTGGAATCAGAGTCTGACAACGGGCTGGTGTCTGGAGATGGGGCCCGGTAACAGGGAATCTCCTTCTAAGGAACTTCCCGTCTTTCTCCATGACCTTCGACAATGGAAGCAGCCACCGCATGGCCAGAGGAGGACGTCCAGGACTCCACCAGGGACAAAGACTGGGGAGGAGGGTTAGGACGGGCTGGCACAAAGGCTGCGACTGGCTGGCAATGGTCCAGTTCTGAGACCAACTGAGCCTTGGTTCTGCTCCACCATGACTACAACAGAGCCTGATAGTCCACCTGCGGTTGTAGGTTAACTGGTGGAGGAGGCCGGCAACCTGAAGGATAACCCGGCTTTAGATACCCAAGCATATGGTATGCGGGATAAGGACAGCCCGGCATGTGGCAGCCCGGTGTTGGGTACCCTGGAGGATACACAGGGTGGGGTAATGCGGCATGGTACAACCCGGAATCAGGTAACCCGGAGCAGGACCTGATGGTGGTGCTGACAGACCTGAAGGCTGAGGGCCTAAGGGTATGGCTGAAGGACCTTCAGGTCCTTCCGAAGTCTGGGGAGATGCAGAGGGCCCAGATGGAGGAACCTGGAAGATGAGGTCTGGGGGATCCCCAGGAAGACCAGGCACAGAGATCTCCGGTGACAGACAATCCGGCACTGGCCTGTTAGGGCCAGTGGGCATTTGGTCCTCCGGTTCTGCGGGAAGATCTGGAAGCTCTACTGAGAGCGGCGGAGAAGGGCCCCGGGGGGTGATTCCTCCCGAGGAGGCTGCGGCTTTTGCGGCAGTTGGCACTGATCAGGAAGACCAACATTGGGCCCCAAATCAGGGGAACGACAAGTGCACCAGAGCTGAGCAGTCGCCAGAGGTACCGTTGGCCAACTTACCAGCTGACCCACTCGGCTTAGACCCGGGAGTTTTCAAGAACCTAAGAGCTGGAGTTTCTTCCGAATCCCTGGAGGCCCCCTTCTGAACTGTGACCAGCTCAGGCGGGGGAACCAAAGTCTGCTCTGTGGCAGAAGGAGCAGGTTTTGCCACAGGGGCACTCTCCATGCTGGTAGAGGGCTGCTTGTTGGCCTTTGTCCCTGAGGAGAGCCGCCACTTAGAAGAAGACCGGTCCCGATCCTTCTCCTTTTCCCTCTTCTTTTGCTTATGGGAACTGATCCCCCAAGAAGATGAAGTGCTCCTCATCTGCTGCAGCTTTTTCCATGGAAGCTAGTTTTTATTTTAAAAAATGAGCTTCCAGGACTTGCTGACGACGTTTCCATGTGGCCTGGTTAAACTTCTGGCAGGCCTCACAGCCCTCTGTGTCATGTTCAGGCCCCAGGCATAGGGGACACAAAGTATGGCCTTTCTTCGGGATCTGCTTGCCGCAGGAGCACTTGTCAGGTGAGCTTCAGAAGAGGTTGGACGAAAATACAAAAAAAATAAAATACTTATCAAAATGGCGGTTAACTGAAGCAGCTGCTCCAGACGTCCGAGCAAGTGGAGTAGGTCGACAGGAAAGAACTGCAGGGTGGGCGCGACCGCCCAATTATATAGCGCCGGGCCAATGTTGGCCATGTGATGCCGGGTGGGTGGTCCCTGCCAGACACTGCCTGCTAAGGTTTTCAGTGTGGTCCTAGAGTCTGGCGGCTCAGTCCTACCTGTTATTTCCTACTTGTTACTGCCTACTGTAAGAGCCCTCTCGAAGTAAGATCTTGTGGTTCTGGACCTTCCATGGAGATGAAAAGCAAGTCCTCAATGGTGCTGGAGTTCAAGTTAGCTCTCCAGTCTGAAAAAAAAAATTCATAGCTGAAAAGGCTGTTTCTAGCGTAGCATTTGATGTTGGATACAGAAGTACAGCAGCTATGATGTGGAGTATTTCTGAAATATTGTGATTTTCTCCAGAAGACTACATGCCATACTTCAAGGAATGAGACCTGCTTGTGATACTTAACATTTTGTTTTAACAGTTTTCATTCTGTCATTGCACTATGCACATCACACCCATTCTGTAGCAAGACAAGAGAGAAATGGTTCTTATGAAACTGGATCTCCACAATTTCAAATTCCAAAGGCTCACGATCATTTTCAGGTCAATTCACTGGGTCAGTGACATTACTGTTTACTAAGAGCGAGTTTTCTGCAAAACCCAAGAAGTGCTGGATTAGACATTCCATTACGCTGTTAACAGTTTTCCATTCCTTTGCTAGGTCAGAAACCGCATCCCTTACTTCCCCTTGGAGCTCACTTCCTTTAAACACTGCAGTTCCTTCCTCATTAATAACCACCTAATTCCTGAACTGAGTTAGTCTGGTTCCATCCATTTCTACAAGATTTTCTACTTCCGAGAGTACAGTACTGACAGTGTCCATTACCATGGGAGAGAGAGAGATGGGCATCCTGAAATGCACGAGAAACTGCCGAGAAACATGTTAGTAGGTCAAGATAAAAGTGCAAGAACATCACAAATCTGACACTGAAAATTTGCCTTCTCCATCCCTTAATTTTTGCTGTCTGCTTGAGTGATATCCCATCTAGTATTGCGAACAAGCTCATCCTAGTGACCCAAGATGGTGCAGTAGTTAGGAAAAAGGGCAAGCAGAGTCTTTATTATGAATGAGCCATTTTGTTCCTTGTGATTTTTTAAACTTGAAGAATGTGCTTTGATGAACTTCAGCTGACCATTCTTTAACCCTCTGTAATGTTTCGGGGAGTTCTCAAATATAAAATATGGAAATTAAGATACTGTAATGTTGATGGTCTGCGAAAAATAGGTATTCCTGAAAGCATCTTCTGCTGCTAGTTCAAGCTGGTGAGAAACACAATGAATGGCAATAAGCCATGAGCAATGTTCTTTTATTAATGCCATCATCCCTTTTATGTCCAAAGTTAAGGGACACACCATCTGCTCCTGTACCAATGCAGGATAACTGCTGGAAGAGCAATCGTGTTCAGACCCAGAACTTGCGAGTATGCGGAAAGCACTGCAGATTTGAGGCCACTGGCATCAGCAGACTCTACACATCAGTTAATGCTAGGAATGGCATAGCTGGTTGCCCATCATCGATGGATTTTCACATTAACTATCTCCTTCTCAGTAGTGGTCCCCTCAGCTGTCCCATCCATAAAAACGAAATACTTGTAAAGTGTTTCTCCTGTGAAATGACTCACAGTTGGGTTTTCTCAAGTGGCCTGCAATAAATCAAATAAATGTAGCACAAGCCTTCTCATTGGCATAAGCCTCCCCAAATACAACCCCATGTCTCTTCTCGAATGCTATCAGTCTCTGAAATTTTTGGAAGGGGTCCTCTTCTTTAGCAAGGTAAAAAAACAAAATTACTTACCACAGTAATCTTGTTTCTTCCAGGGAATCCCTCAGTATGCTTAAGTGATGCAGTCTGCCTCTTGTGTTGAACTGCCCCGGAAAGATTGGAACATATTTATATGATGGAATTCCTCACTGGCTCATACCACAATTCAAAGTGCTGCCCCTAGGTGCTGCTGCATTCTAAACCACTCAAGACTCATTTCAGAGCCTAATGGGGTAAAGACCCCCTAACTATGCTATCCTTAACCAAAAAAAAAATTCTCCAAGGGGTAGATTAAAAATACCATACATACAAACATACGAAATGTCAGCAGAAACAGGCCTCACGGTTCAGTTTAGTCTGCTCGACAGCAGCTAGCCCCTCAACTTGCAGCTTCCCACCCCCCTTCTCCTCCTCATAACCCCTCCACTGGTCCTACCCTCTTAAATCCTCCCACTGTTCTACAAGATACCACCTCCTTGGGCAGAGTGTTCCACTTGTCTACCACCCTTTCCGTGAAAAAGTGTCTCCGATTTCCCTCCTGAATCTTCCAAAGTCTCAGCCGATGCCCTCCGTGTCCCACCCCCTTCTGATCTGAAGAATCCCTTCTGTATTAATCCTGTTAATACCCTTTAGGTACTTAAAGGTTTCAATCATATCCCCCACATCTCTCCTCTCTTCCAGGGAATACATTTGCAGCTCTCCCAGCCTCTCCTCGTAGAATTTTCCCTCAAGTCCCTGGATCATCTTTGTTGCCCTATGCTGCACCCTCTCCAGCAATCCAATGTCCCTCTTCAGGAATGGATGCCAGTACTGCATGCTGTATTCCAGTTGCGGCTTGACCAGTGACCTGTACGGGGTAGGATCACTTCTCTGTGCCTGAAGGGGATTCCCCTTGCTATGCACCCCGGCATCTTATCTGCCTTTGCAGCCACCTTCCTGCACTGAGCAGAGTGGTTCATGCTCCCCGTTATTAGTACCTCTAGATCCTTTTCCTCCATTGTCCTTTACACCTGTACCCCTCCCAACTGATAGTTCCTCCCCTGGTTCCTTGCTCCGAAGTGAAGTACCTTGCAGTTCTTGGCGCTGAACCCCAACTGCTATGTCTCCGACCATTCCTGTAGTTTGGTCAGGTCTTCCTGCAGCCCCTCCACTCCTCTCTGTGTCATCTACCACAGCACCGATCTTATCGTCTGCGAGCAGACTGATCCTACTCTGGATCCCGTTTGAGATATTGGCTATGAATATCTCGAACAGCACCGGTCCCAGTACTGAACCCTGGGGCACCCCGCTCATAATGTCCCTTGGTGATGAGTTCCCACCACCACCCTTTGCTGCCTGTCCCTCAGCCAGCTGGTGATCCAGTTGACCATTTTTGACCCCATCCCAATGTATTCCAGTTTTCCCCCCCAGCCTCCCATGTGGCACAGAGTCAAAGGCCTTGCTGAAGTCCAAATATAGGACGTCCACTGTATGGCCCCTGTCCAGTTCCCTGGTAACCCAGTCATAGTACTCAACTAGGTTCATCTGGCAGGATCTACCATATACAAAACCATGCTGATGGCAGTCTTGCAGCCCGCTGTCTGCCAGAAAGGTCACCAGCCTCTCTTTTAGGACTGACTCCATGAGTTTCCCCATGATTGAAATGAGACTCACTGGTCTGTAGTTGCCTCGATCATCCTTCGGGCCACTTTTATGAATGGGCACCACATGGGTCATCCTCCAGTCCTGTGGCACGCATCCTGTGTTCAGTGATGTACTGAACAGGTCTGCCAGTGGTCCCACCAGGATCTCCACTAGCTCCCCAAGTACCCTAGGGTGAACGCCAGCTGGCCCTGGCGCCTTGTCCACCCTCAGTGCCCTTAGTACCTCCAGCACCCTGTCCTCTGTAATTCTGGTATGTTGCCCCGGCCCTCCCTCTGCCCACTCCACCCTGCCCAGGGGGTATCTGCCCCCCTTTTTCATTTGTGAACACAAAGCAGAAGTACTCATTCAGTGCATCTGCCTGGTCCTCCCTCTTCCCCCCATCTTTCTTATAATCTGGTCTTTGTTTCTTCTTCTCTCGCCAATGTATCTGAAGAAGTCCTTTTTGCCATCTTTGATTCCCTGTGCCAGTCTCAGCTCTCTAGAAGCCTTGGCCACTTTGACTAGCTTGATAACCTCCCTGGACTTCTTCGTGCACTCGTCTTTGTCCCCCTTCCCTCCCGATTTCCTAAGCCTCCAGAATGCTTTTCTCTTGGCCTTCACCCCTTCCATTACCTCCAGAGTCAGCCAGCTCTGCTTCTTTGCTCTTCCCTTCTTGCTCCGTGTCCTGGTGCAGGTCCTAGTAGCCTCTGCTAGCCCTTTCTTAATGATATTCCATTTTTGGCTGGCACTCATGCATGTCTGAATTCCCACCAGATACTGTTACCTGTTATTTATTTTATTTTTTTATTTATTCATTGCATATTTGGAAATACCTTTGAGTCCAAGACTCATTTACAAAGGCTCCACATCACATAAAGTAGAACATGACAGCAGTGATCACAAATTCAAGAGCAGGATTTATACAGGCTAATTACAAGGAGTACAATATAGGCTAGCAGTCTGATCCTAAGGCATATTAGAGTAGGTCTAAGTTGCTTAGAATAAAGGCTCTAGATTTAGAGTTGGACAGTTAACTTCTGGATGGTGCAAAGAGGAAAAAAAGGGGGGGGGGGGAGAGAGAGGAAGCCGGCCAGAGGCCCTTGTTACCCTTCCCATATTGAGTGTGAACCACACTGTAGGATGGTCGCTCCCAGCCAGGGAGGTCCTCCACTCCCAGATCCCTTACAGCCTCCCCGTTTGTTAATATCAGGTCCAGAGTCCTACCATCCCTATTCGGCTCGTGAACCAATTGCACCAGGAAGCTGTCCTGAAATGCATCTAGTAACCTCTGTTCCTCTGCACACATGGTGGTTGGGGTGTTCCAGTACACCCTAGGGAGGTTGATGTCCCCCACTACTACGGTGTTCCCCTTCCTACAAACTCTTCTAATCTGCTCGGCCAACTCCCTATCCAGGTCATCTCCCTGAGCTGGTGGCCTGTACACTACCCCCCACCCTCAGTGTCTTTTAGTGTCTTGAAACTGCATCCATAGGGCCTCTGTCCTGCCCTCCCCACCTCCTCTCTCATACACCTTATCCCCTCCCTCACATAGATCGCCACACCCCCTCCTTAGTCCTGTCCTTTCTGAATATCCTGTACCCCAAGATCATCATATCCTCAGTCCTCTGGCAGTTCTCTGTCAGAAAGAGAACAGAACAAGGCCGGCCTGGTGGCGCTGAGGGCTAAGGCGCTGGATGCCTTACCTCATGCTACACCGGCGACCTAGAGTGTGAGCACGGGTTGGAGGTCAGCGGGGGGGGGGGATGGAGCTGCCCGTAGGCAGTTCTCTCTGTGGAGGGAAGGCAGCATCCCTTGGCTATTGTCTGCTTCCTGGTGGAGGCCAGGGGACAGTACAGACTCAGAATGTGCCCAGGCTTTAGGCCAATGGGGAGGGCGGAAGGGGTCGTTACTGGGGCTGTAGTGCACATGCGCGCCTCCATGTGCATGCGACTACTCCTGGGGCCCTGAGAAAATAAAGGAGGAGGAAAATCACCAGCGGCAGGATGATGCCAGACTGCCCGCTGGGCATAAGGTAAGCCCTGGTAATTCTGGGTGATGGAGCTGGGGGTCTGTCAGGTTGAAGGAGGCTACGCCAGCTAGGTGTACAAATAGAGTGGTGATAAAGAAAGAACAGACTGGTTTGAAACCTTAAAAATGAACATGTATAACAGACAGGACAAGAAGTGACCAGCACGGGAGCAGACCGGGAGGCAGGGTGAGTGATTTAAGCATACTGAGGGATCCTCTGGAAGAAACAAGATTACTATGGTAAGTATTTTTTTTTTCTTCAAACCCCAGGAACCCCTCTGTATGCTTAAGTAATGCAGACTACCAAGCAGTACCATGGGAGATTGGGTACAGAACCAACTTAGTAACAGGTTCTGCAGACTGCAATACCAAACCTGGCATCGCTTCTGGACTGTATATAGAAGCAGTAGTGCTTTGTGAAAGTGTACAGTTTTCCAGGTTGCTGCTTTGCAGCTCTCCAGCAGGGGAACGTCCCTTGCAGCAGCCACTGATGCAGCTGTGCCACGAGTGGAGGAGTGTGCAGAGACCCTGAGGTGGCTGTATGCCAGCTTTGCTGTAGCAGAACTGTATGCAGGAGACTATCCATCATTGTGCAATGGTTGTTTTGGAAGCTGGTTTACCTTTGTCCACTTCCCCACAGGTCAGGAACAATTGTATGTGTTCTGACCTAGAAGTTTTGGTATGGTCAAGGTAGCGGCTGAGTGCCCCCTTGACATCTAGGCTATGCAACTTTCACTCAATGTACTGGAGTTAGCCACGAAAAGACTGATAGGGATATTGACAGGTTTAGGTGGAATTCAGAGACCACCTTAGGAAGGAAAGAAAATATTACCCACCTTAGTAATTGAGTTTCTTCTAATGGAATCTTGCGGTATTCTGATATATGCAGTTACCCCAGCACTTTAACTGCTCCGGAGAGGAAAGAGTTAACTCTATGCAGGAAGCACAGAACGCTGAGCTCGAGCTCGGTTTCAAACCTCTGTCTGCAGCACTTCAAAGTGTAACCATCAGATTCTTGCGAGCTATTACTTTTACTTAACTATACTTCTATGATGGAAATTGTAAAGAAACATAAGCCAACAGACAACAAACTGGGTTCCCCAAAGACTCCAGTCGAGAACTCCAAAATAATAACCAGAGAGTGAACCAACATATAACTTCAAAAAACATAATAACCCCTTCCCCCCTTCTAGAAAGAAGGAGTGCCAAGTACACCCCTGAGGTGCTACACTGTACCTGCCAGCCCACTTCCCAAAAACAGGTTCTGAGACAGGAGGCAGGTCAGAATACAGCAAGACTCCATTAGAAAAAAAAACAATTACTAAGGTGAGTAATTGTTTCTTCAAACAACATGAAGTCTTGCTGTAGTCTGACATATGAAGACTACCAAGCAGTACCGCCATGGAGGGGGTACCGAACTTATTTTGGGACTAGGCTCTGCAGTAGTGCTGTTCCAAACAGAGTATCACTTCTAGCCTGGATATCCACAGAGTAATGCTCGGTGAAAGTATGGATAGTTTTCCAGGTGGCTGCTTTGCATATCTCTAGTAAGGGTATATCCCTGGCAGCAGCCAGGGAAGCAGCTGTACCCCTAGTCGAATGAGCCCTCAGGCCTGAGGGGGGCTATTTTGCCTAGCTTTTCATATCAAAATTGAGTACAAGAGACAATCCAGCTGGCAACAGTTCTCTTAATAGCAGGCTTACCTTTCCCCACTTCACCATAAGTGAGAAACAATTGGGGACATTCATACCTAAGTGCCTTAGTATGCTCAGTGTAGTAGCTAAGTGCCCTCTCAACATCCAAACTATGTAATCTTCTTTCTCCTGAAGAAGAGTGATAAGTGAAGAACACAGGAAGAGACATGGACTGGTTCAGATGAAAATCTGAGACCATTTTGGATAAGAATCTCCTATTGGTTCTAAGGACCACCTTATCTCTATGGAATAAGATACAATCTGGCTCCACTGACAGAGCTTGTAATTCACTAATACACCTGGCAGAAGTGATAGCTACCAGGAACACAGTTTTCCAAGTCAAATACTTGAGTTCGGCTGAAGCCAATGGCTCAAAAGGGGGTTGCACGAGCTGAGCAATGCCAACATTTAAAATCCCAAGCAGGGGTAGGGTCCCTAAAGGGAGGGTTGGTATGAGCCAAACCTTTAAAGAATTTCCAGAAGACAGGATGAGATGCCAGAGAAGGAGCCTTCCCTGCTGACAGCAATGCAGATGCAGCTGCTAAATGAACTTTTAAAGTGGCTGGCCTGAGGCCAAGGCCATTAAGATGAACCGTGTAATCCAAAACTGTAGCCAGATCAGCTGCATCCGGTAAAACATCCTTATTGGAACACCAAATAATGAATCTCTTCCATTTGGAATTAAAAGTTTTTCTGGTGGCAGGTTTTCGAGAGGCTTTGAGAATATTCAGCACCCCGAGACAGGTGCAGACCTACATACTCTAACTCTTCAAGAGCCAAGCCTTGAGGTTGAGAGACTGAATGTTGGGGTACCAGATTCTTCCCTGAGAGGAGGTTAACAGATTGTGCCTCTTGGGAAGATGGACTGCCAGGGACAACAACAGAGGATTCCAAGGCTGTCTGGCCCAGTCTCGTGTAATCAGGATCACCCTGCACAGTTGTGACCTGATCTTGACCAGGACCTTGAATAACAGGGGAAAGGGAGGAAAGGCATAAAGGAATTTGCCCCTCCCAATCCAGAACCAGAGCATCCAGTGGAAGTGTGCCCATGACTGGAGGCCTGCAACATAAGAGAGCAAGTTGATGATTGTCTGGGGCTGCAAAGAGATCTATCTCTGGAGTGTCCCACCTGGAGAAGACTACTTTCAGTATGAAGGGGTACAGGGCCCATTCGTGGTGGCCCTGAGATATCCTGCTCAGGGCATCTGCTAGCACATTGTCCTTCCCTGGTAGATGGACTGCTACTAGGGATGCTTGCAGGGCATAAGCCAGAGACCATATTTTCATGGCTTCCGTGCACAAGGCCGTAGACAGAGTGCCTCCCTGCTTGCTGATGTACCACATGGTGGTGGTGTCGTATGTCCTGACCTGAACCACTTTGTTCCTCGCTGAGTCCAAGAAAACTTGGAGAGCCAGGAATACTGCCCTGAGTTCCAGAAGACTGATATGAAGTAGAGACTCCTGAAGAGACCAGACACCTTGTGCTGTAAGGGCTCCCAGGTGGGCTCCCCAGCCCAGGAGAGAGGCATCTGTGGTTAGTACCACTGAATGAGTCTGATTTGATGAATGGGACTCCTTGTCTGAAATTGTCCTGATTCAACCACCATTGGAGAGCTTGGACCAGAGTCTGAGTCACTGGAATCAATTTGGTTAGAGGATCTTTTTTCTGAGACCAAAAGGACCTCAGGTGGAACTGACTGTCCCTCATTTGAAATCCGGCTCCCTATACCACTGTAGTGGAAGCTGCCATGTGGCCCAGGAGCTGAAGAAAAGGTCTTGCTGGTCGAGACACCAGAAGGCGGAAAGAGGAAGCAAGATCTGTAAGGGCCTTCACCCTTGCCAAGGGAAGAAAAGCCTTTGCCTGCACAGTATCCAACTCTACCCCTATGAAGGTGAGGAGTTGTACTGGTTCGAGAACGGACTTTGACAGATTGAGAAGAAAACCTAAAGAAGTGAGCAACTGTTGTGTAACTTGTAGGTCTGACTTGACTTGGTCTGGAGACTGCCCTACAATAAGCCAGTCGTCCAGGTATGGGAAAATGGAGATCTTCCATCTCCTGAGAAAGGCCACTACTACTGCTAGGCATTTTGTGAACACCCTTGGAGCTGATGTTAGGACGAAGGGCATTGCTCTGAACTGATAATGGCCTGAAGGCAATTCGAACCTGAGGTACTTTCTGTGGGAGCACCTGATTGGGATGTTAAAGTAAGCATCCTTGAGGTCCAGGGAAGCTAGCCAGTCCCCTGACCTTAGAAGGGGAGAATTATTCCCAGAGTCACCATTTTGAACTTTGGTTTTAAGATGTGCTTGTTTAGATACCTTGGGTCTAGGAAGGGTCACCACTCCCCTGTCTTTTTTGGGGTAAGGAAATATCTGGAATATAGACCTTGGCCCCTGTGCTGAGTAGGAACTTTCTTTACAGCCCTGAGGGGTAGCAGAGAGGAAACCTCTGCTTCTAGAGCAATGGTCTCGGAAAGGTTTGCAGGTGGAAAGGACTTGGTCCTCAATTTTGGGAACTTTGCAAAACTGAGGGCCAATCCCTGACTTACTACCTCCTGGACCCACCCATCTGAGGTATCAGACTTCCAAGCCTGGAAGTAGTAAGCCAGCCTGCCTCCTACTGGGATTGGGGAGTCGACCCGGGCTGACACATCAGGGTATCTGCTTGGCAGGAGCCTTGGACTGAGAAGTGGATGCAGCTCTGCTCATCCCCCTTCTACCTCTCCCTCTGAAGAATCCCCTCTGTGGATAGGGAGAGGAGGCCTGCGCTTGACAGAAAGGCCTGCCCCTGCCCTTAGACTGCTGCCTCTGAGAAGTTGCCCGCCTTTCCTTGGCCTGAGCACTCCTCTAGGTGGTCCGATACTCGTCCATTTTCTTCATGTAATTCTCTGTCTGCTCCCCAATCAGAGTATTACCCACCACAGGGAAATCCATGGCCTTAGCCTGGGTGTCCTGTGAGGCTAGTACATCTGAACCAAGCAAACCTCCTAAGAGACACATATGTAGCCATGACTCATGATGCCACATCATTCGAGTCCACTGCAGCATGAAACTGAATTTTGGATGCCTCAATCCCATCAGCAGCCACCTCCTCCAGCTCCTTGGCTAGCTGGGGGGAGGCCTGTTTAGCCAGCTCCAGAACAGTATCCCATCTAGACTTCGGGTATCTGGCTGTGTAGGCCATATAATTCACCTACCGGAGTCCCAAGGAGGATGCCAAGTACTGTTTTTTGGCCACAGCATCACCTTCCTAGAGTCTTTATCTGGGGGGTGTGAAGCCAAGGGTATGTTGGCCTCGTCACAGGCTGCAGCCTGCACTACCCCAACATGGCTGCATTGGTGGAACAAGAACTGTGTACATGAGCCTGAAAGCATATACCTCCTGCCCATTCTTTTATCTACAGGAGGTAAAGAATTTGGGGTTTGAAGAATGTTCTGTGTCTGTGTCCCAAACTATTTATGGAAGGGAACAGACAATCTCTTGGACTCTAGGATGTCCATCATTTCCACAAAATCAGGCTACTCCTGTTCCTCAACAGCTTCAAAAAAGGGAAGCTGGAGGGTATCAACCACTTTCTTGTAGAACAAATAGTGGGATGGGGACTCAGAAAGCCTGGAAGGGGAAACATTAGAAGGCCCATCTGGGGAGATGTCCGGTTTGATGGGCTCATCCAGGCCTTCATCACCATTATCCTCATCATCATCGTCTTGTTCTTCCTCCCCCTCCAACTCTGGTTCATAAAATTCATCTGGAACGTATTCCGGAACCGTGGGAACTGACTGAATCGAGCGCCTACCGAGAGGTGCCGGATCGGACGGAGCGATTCCACAGTACTTATCGCCCTGGCTATTTCTTCAGCGGTTGGATGATGCGGATCTTGATCCGAACCAGCAGATTTCCTCTTGTGCTTCAATGGAACCGACCCCTCAGGGTCTATCTCCTCTTGTCCGAGGGAGCATCACCCAGGTCAGTGGGCATTCCCTCAGGTTTGGTAGGAACCGAACTGGGCTGGCTATCCGGATTAGCAGACTTCTCTGCCTCCTTTTCCCTGAGCCTACCGAACCACTTTTCCAGGGTGGCCTTCGGGAAATTTGTACAAATCTGGCAGTATGAATCGAGATGGTCAAACCCCAGACAAACACAAATGGTGTGAGGGTATGCCTTAGCAAAGGCATCCCCACACTCACCACAGTGTTGAAATCCAGTGGGCCTGTTTTTTCTCTTGGGTTTCTCAGACATGGCCAGGCTACAACTTACCCTTTACAGCTATTTAGCCAGGTAAGACCCCCTTATCAGTTACCAACCGTGTATGGGTCGGAAAAAAACTGCAAAAATCATGTTTTTTTCAAACTGAAAGGAGCCGGTACCTCAAACTACAGAAAGAATAAGAAAAAACCCTAAAATGATCGGTTCCTAACCAGACCGCTCCACAGGTTTTTACAATTTCCACACAAAAATACAACAATTTGACCCTATGGTCCTCTACCTACAACACTTAACTGTACTGCAGACAGGGATCTGAAGCCAAAATAAAGGACAAATCTGTGATTAAACCAACAGATTCTAAACCGAACTGACTGTAGCGTAGGAGCAATCTCCGGAGCGACTGTTCAGTTAGGCAGAGTAAAGAATCTGACGGTTACACTTTGAAGTGCTGCAGACAGAGGTTTGAAACCGAGTTCAATGTTCAATGCTTCCTGCACAGAGTTGACTCTTTCCTCTCCGAAGCAGTTCAAGTGCTAGGGCTAACTGCATATGTCAGAATACAGCAAGACTTCATGTTGCTTGAAGTACAGTTATGCAAGAACTTACCATAACAGTAGATCTTCGAGATGAGTTCTTGCAGCAAGCAGTAACCATAAGGACTAAGCCACCAGGCACCAGAACACCACAGAAACCTTCTTGCTAGTGGTCTTCAGTGGGGGACCCTCCCTGTTGTCAACCAGTGGGATAAAGGGGGTGGTCCAAAGCCCCACCTCAGTTCCCCCAGAGACTGGAATGGAAGGAGAACCAGGCAGGTTCTTGCCTAGAAAAAGGGCAGGAAAGCCGGGGAGAGGAGGGAGGAAAGTGGGCGCTCTGCTGCAAGAGTTTTATTGAAGATAGTACAGTTACGCAAGAACTTACTGTAACAGTAGATCTTTGAGAGAGGCTCTGCAGTAGGTAATTACATACAGAACTGAAGACGCAGGCGCCAGGACCCCACGTAAAAATTTCTAGCTAGCAGTCTTATGGGACCGCCCCCTACATCAGGTGACCAACGCCAGTATAAGGGCGGTCCCCACGCCCACCTTTCCAGTCCCTTCTAAAGGGGTCAAAAAGGCAAGACGAGAGAGAAGCGGATATTTCCTTCCTGAAAAGGAGCTGAAAAAGCTAAGGGGATGGAGGGCGGAGCAGATATTACCTACTGCAAGAGCCTCTCTCGAAGATCTACTGTTACAATAAGTTCTTACGTAACTATACTATCTTACTTCGAGAGGGCTCTTGCAGTAGGTAATTACATATAGGACTGAGTCCCAAGTAGTCTGGAACAAGGAGAAGCACACGGGAGGAGGAAACCTACACAACCACAGAACCTCCGGCTGTAAGGGTCTCAGGAAAGGAGACCTTGCAGAACAGCCAGCCTGTAAAGGTATGGACAGAAGTCCAAGGAGCGACTGCACAAATGTCAGCCGCTGACACATTCTTGAAACAAGCCACAGAGGCAGTGACACCCCTAGTGAAGTGGCCTCTGACTTGACCTGGCGGGGTCTTGTGATACTTGTCGTAACAGAAAGTGATACAATGAGCCAGCCATTTTGAAAGGCATTGCTTGGTAACAGCACTGCCTTCTCTTTTGTGAGCAAGACAGACAAAAAGCTGATCAGATTTCCTGAAATCCTTCATCCTAGTGGTGTAGTATCTCAGTATTCTATGAACATCGAAAGTATGCAAGAGGTACTCCCCTTGATTGTAGTGTTACGTAAAGAAAGCAGGTAGCTCAATGGATTGATTCAGCATAGATTCCGCTACCACCTTAGGGTTGGTACACAGAGCCACATGTTCCTTGTGAAAAATCAAATATGGGATTTTGCACATCAAGGCCTGAAGCTCGGAAATACATTGAGCTGAAGTAATGGCCACTAGGGAGAGAGTCTTCCAGGATAGGAACTTCAAGTCTGCTGAGGCTGCTGGTTCAAAAGGAGGCAGGGTAAGCTTCTCAAGAATAAAATGCAGATCCCAAGGAGGGGAAGGAACGCAAATAGGGCATCTCAAATGGAGAACCCCTCTAAGAAAAGTCTTAGAGACTTTCAGCTGCGTGGAAGTTTTGTCCCCAAAAGGAACATGGTAAGCAGAACTAGCTACCAAGTGAACTTTCAAAGAGGAATGGCTGAGACCCAGGTCAAAGAGATGACGCATATAGTCTAGAATTCTCCTGATGGCACAAGAATGGCTCGAAATCCTTGAAAGAGACCCAAATCGAGAACAGTTTCCATTTCATGGCATAAGTAGATCTAGTGGAAGGCTTTCTGGCCTCCACCCGAATCTCAGCCACAAGCGGGGAGACCCGGAATCGGGCTTGAGCTACATCTGCAGGAACCACGCATGCAAATGAAGGGACTTGAGACCTGGATGAATCAGGGTCCCCTGATCCTGGGTCAACAAAAGTTGCGACAGAGGAAGAGGAAGTGGAGGTTCCTCTGAATACTGTTGCAGAAGAGAGAACCAAACTTGCCTGGGCCATAAAGGAGCAATTAGGATCATGCGAGCTCCTTCTGAACTGACTTTGTGTAAGACCCTCGGAATCAAGGGAATCGGGGAAGGCATAGACTAATCTGTCCTTCCAGTCTAGAGACAGAGTGTCCCTCCAAAAAATGCCTCACCCTGGAACGAGCGAGCAGAAGGCGGGAAGTTTTGCATTGTGAGGAGACGTGAACAGGTCTACCTGAGGTGCTCCCCAGCGCAGGAAGAGATTGTCTACTACCCCCTGATCCAGTTCCCATTCGTGAGCCTTTGCTGATGACCGGCTGAGGTGGTCTGCCAGCGTATTTTCGACCCCCGGAACATGAACAACCATCAGGTGAAGGTTGTGTAGCACAGCCCAATCCCAAACTCTCATTGCCTCCCTGCATAGAGAGTAGGAATGAGTTCCTCCCTGCTTGTTGATGTACCAGACTACGCATATGTTGTCCGTCTGGACAGCAAAATGACTGGGAAGCACATACAAGTTCAGAACTTGGACAGCATACAGAACGGCCCTGAACTTGAGCATGTTTCTATGAAGAGTCTGCTCGAGCCTGGAACAGGAGCCCTGAGTCCTGTGACACCCTAGATGGGCTCCCCAACCCTCTCCCGAGGCATCTGTTGTCAAAGTTTGGGAGGGAGATTTGAGGCAGAAGGGAACTCCCCGGCAAAGGTTCTCTTGTACCATCCACCACTGCAAGTCCCGAACCATGGGGTTCGAAACCAGGACTTCTTGGTCTAGGTCGTTCAACATCTGGTCCCACTGAGACCGAAGCGTCCACTGAGAGATCCTCATATGGAGATGAGCACGAGGGACTGTCTGAATAGCAGCCACCATGAGCCCAAGGAGGCAAAGGACTGGCCTGGTGCTGACACGCCTGCGACCGGACAGCAGGCTTGCATGAGCCTGGAGGGTGTCCACCCTGATCGGTGGCAGAAAGGCCACGCCAGTGGCCATGTCCAGGATCGCCCAATGAACTGGAGCCTCTGAGAGGGGACCAGATGGGACTTGGCCTGGTTGATAGTGATACCCAGGCTGGTAAAAAACCTGCAGGGTAAGGGAAAGAGCGCAGGAGATCCTCCTTGGACGGGGCCGCCAGGAGCCAATCGTCCAGGTACGGGAAAACCGGCACTCCCTGGGTACGCAGGTGAGCTGCTACCATGGAAAGGCATTTAGTAAACACTTGGGGCGCAGAGGAAAGACCAAATGGGAGGGCCTTGAACTGGTAGTGGTCCTCCTGGAACGAAAACCAAAGGAATTTGCGGTGGGAAGGGCATATAGGGATATGCAGGTAGTCCTGCATGTCCAGTGAGCACAGCCACTGTCCCTGCCGACGTAAGGGCAGAAGGCTCTGCATGGAGAGCATTCTGAACCGTTTGTACTCTACGAACATATTCAAGGAGCTGAGGACTAAAATAAGCCTCATGTCTCCCAATTTCTTTGGAACCAGGAAGAAATGGGAGTAGTAGCCTGTCCCCTGAAGGTGGGTTGGGACAGGCTCTATCGCCGCCTTCAGAAGAAGGGAGGATATTTCTTCCTGAACCAGAGGAAGATGTGCCGGGAAGTAAGACGACCTGGGGGGTGGTTTTCTGGGTGGTTTCTGAAGAAACTCGATTGAGTGTCCTGCTGCTATCAGCTAGGGCACCCAAGCATCTGATGTAATCCTCTCCCAACCCGGTAGATGGAAGGAGAACCTCCCTCCTACTGGTTCCTCTGGTAGGTCCAGAGGCTGTGGGAGAGGAGAGGAGTCAGGAGGTGTGGGGCAATGCCGCGGCTGAAGCTCCCGCCGCTTTTTTGGGTGAAGGAACTTGGCAGCCAGAGGGGCCCATTTGTTGGCCCGCTTGCCCTGAGGTTTTGCGTTGGACCGAGAACGTCTGCGAAAAGGGCAGCGCTGTCCCTGAGGGGGCCTGTACATAGAGTCAACAGACTTAAGTGCAGTGCCCTTCTCTTGCAGGTCAGTGATGATGTCTGACATTCCCACCAAACAGCACAGAACCCCTGAAGGGGGAGTCCTGAGTAGCGGACTGCACTTCAGGGACCAAACCTGACACCCAGAGCCAGGCATGACGCCGAAGACCTATGGCGAAAGCCGATCTCCGACCAGCAGCGTCCACTGCATCGTACGTGGCCCGGAGCATGTGCCAACTAGTCGAACGAGCAGATTGGACTAGATCAGCCGCTTCCTGCTTTGTCTGAGACTCAGGAAGGGAGTCCAACTTGGCTTCCACCTCACTCAGGATAGCCTTCCAGTAGTCCCCCACATGTGCGACATAATTCAGGGCCCTTATCCCCAGAGTGGAAGAAGCGTACACCTTCTTCCCACACTGGTCCAGGAGGCAAGATTCCCTGTTCGGTGGAGACAAGCTGAGATGTTTTAGGTTAGCCGACCAACCGTGAGCGGCGCTAATCATGACAGGGTCGGCCTTGGGATGTGTATTCAAAGAATCCACACCCTCGGGAGCCTGGTACAGCCTATCCGCCTTCCTCGGAAAGGGGGGCTAATGGTGACTTCCAAATATTGGAAACTAGGTCTGCGTGAGGCTCGATCCAGGGTGGAATCAATGTTGGAGCAGTTTCGGGCAGATCCAAATGGGCAGAGAGTTTCTTCTACTGTGGATCTGGCTCCAGAGATCGCCACTGGTGGACCGCCTGGATCTTTCTCAGCAACTCCAGAAAAGGATTTCCGGAGGAGACTTCGGAGGAGTCCTTGGCCTAGGTCGGTCTGGAGTGTGTGGCTGGTCGTCAGGATCGGAGCACCCGTCGGAATCGGATTCTGAGGTCTCCAAAGAGGAAGATGAAGACCCCTCCCAGTGTGGGGGAGGAACGGACCCCTTGGGCAACCCTCGAGGAAGCGTGTCCTCCCCGGCCCTGGCACCAGAGGGCTCCCCTCTGGTGTTGGATAAGGGTGAGAGAGTCTCATCTCTGGCGACGGGTATCCAGAACCAGGTCCGGCATTGGCAGACTGCTCTCCACCTCCCTAGTAAGCGGAGTCTTGGCCTCAGCCCACCAGGAAGCCAGAGTCTCCTTCAGATCCACCGGCGGCTGGGGGGCAGTGGAGGAGGAGAGGGATATGGATATTGAGGGTATCTGTAATGCGAGTATCCTTAGCCCGATGGCGGGAAGCCCGGTGTTGGGTACTGAGGCACCGAGTACTGTGGCGCAGGATACTGCGGTCCTGGGTAGGACGGTGTCTGATAAGACGGGGTCGGATACCCAGGAACCAGGGGCTCTGATGGAGCAGAAGGCCCTGGGAGAGGCCCAGCAGGTGGGCCAGAAACAGGTAGCCCAGTGGGCGTCTGGTCCGGTGTTGGGATGGCGTCCGGTAAAGGGATGTCACCTGGCGTTGGATAGGCCGGTGTTGGAGCCGGTGTCTGAGGGTCTGACGTCAGGTCATCTGGCCCAGCGGGAGGAAGACCTGACAGGAGCGTACCAGCCTCCTCTGTGTCGCTCGGGGAAGGAGGACTAAAATCCCTGGGGTCCAACAGGGAAGACTATGGAGCCTCTGTCAGCAGAGGAGAGCCAGGGATGGCGGACTGATCGATTGGGTCCGGCGTCGGCTCTAATGCCGTGCGTCCGCTGGAGGAGCCGATGTCCACCTTATCGGCGGGATCCAGGCGACTTGTTATACTTGTAACAGAAAATTATGCAGCTGACCAACCATTTAGACAGTCTGTTTGGTAACTGAAGCACCCGAGTTTTGGGTGCAAACTAAATGATCCGTTTTCTGCAAGGAAGCAGTACGGTTCAAGTAATAACGAAGCATCCTGTGAGTATGTAACAGTGCCGCCCCGATTAGAGTACTCAGCATAGTAGACAGGCAGGTGGATGTCTCGATTTAGGGTGAACTCTGCCACCACCTTAGGCAAAAACTTAGGATTTGTACACAGGGACACCCTGTCCTTATGAAAAACCAAATAAGGCTCTTTACACTTCAGAGCCTGAAACTCTGAAATTCGTTGAGTGGAAGTAACTGCAACTGAAAAATAACACTTTCCATGACAGGAATCATAGTTCGCAATCCACGGTTGGTTCACACGGGGGGAGCGTGAGCTTCTCCAACATAAAGAAGAGGAGATCCCATGGAAGAATGGGATCTTGGACGGGAGGATTTAGGTGCAAAACGCCCCACAAAAAGGTACAGGACACGTTCGGTTGAGTGAGAGGTTTACTCCCTGCTGCTGTATGGTACACTGAGACAGCGGAAAGGTGCACCTTGATGGAGGAGTAGCTCAAGCCCTGTTCAAATAGAGAGAGGAGATACTCAAGCACAGAGTTTGGGGAGCAGGAAAGGGGATTAATCTTGCGTGCAGTAGCCCACAGGCAAAACCTTTTCCATTTCATGGCATAAGTGGATCTGGTAGAGGGTTTCCTGGCCACCACCATGACATCCGCTACCTTATGAGAACCCTATATCTAGCCATCGTTAGATCTGCAGGAGCCATGCATAAAAGATGCAGGGAGACTCGAGGTCCAGATGGACCAGAGTGCCCTGGTCCTGTGAGAGCAAGTGTGAGCTCAGAGGTATGGGAATTGGAGGTTCTCACTGCCAGCTGCTAAAGTAGTGGGAACCAAATTTGCAGAGGCAAAAAGGGGGCGATGAGAATCATCTCTGCTCCATCTGCCTGTAACTTCAGAAGTATCCTCTGTAGAATGGGAAAGGGAGGGAAGGCGTAGACAAACCTCCCTGTCCAACAGAAGGATAATGCATCTCACCAGAAAACTCCAGGCCCTGAATCTAGTGAGCGAAAACTGGGCAGTTTGGTGCTGAGTGGGGACACAAACAGGTCCAACTCTGGACAGCCCCATCTGTCAAAGAGCTGGTCTGCCACCGACTGAAGGAGCTCCCACTTGTGAGCCCAGGACAGAGTCCTGCTTAGGCTGTCGGCCAAGATGTTTTGGACACCTGGAACGTGAACAGTGGTGAGTCCGAGGCGATGTTCCAGTGCCCAATACAAGACCCTCATTGCCTCCCTGCAGAGGGAGTAAGAGTGAGTCCCCCCCCTTGCTTGTTGATGTAAAAGACTACGGAGATGTCCATCTGAATGAGTAGAGGGCCTGGGAGTAAGTCTGCTTAAAAGCACTATGAGGCATTCAGGACTGCACGCATCTCTAGAACGTTGAAGTGGAGCAATTGCTCATCTGGTGACCAGGTCCCCTGGGTTTGCCTGTTCTTCAGATGAGCACCCCAACAGAGACTGAAGGCGTCCGAGGCCATGAACATGCCTTAGGGGCTCCTACAGGAAGGACCCCTATCGAAAGACTGGGCGGGTCCAGCCACCAGGTTAGTGTCCTTCGAACTGGGTCGGAGACCTAGATCGTCTGAGCTAGGTCACCGGACCTCTGGTCCCTTTGCACCCTGAGCATCCACTGAGGGACCCTCATATGGAGGCAAGCCATGGGAACCGTAGGGATGGCTGCCACCATGTGACCAAGTAGCCTCAAGTAGACTCGTGCCGGGACGTGAGGAGCTGAGGATACCATTTGGGCCTGATCTCGAAGGCGATTTGCCCTGTCTGAGGGGAGGAAGGCCTTGCTTTGAACTGTGTCTAGGACTGCCCTGATGAACTGGAGTCTCTGGCTGGGCCACAGGGATGACTTTGGGAAGTTCAGGGTAATCCCCAGGTCTCGGAAGAGTGTAAAGTTTCTCAGAGTGCGAACCAGCTGTTCCCTTATAGGGGCTGCTAGGAACCAGTCATCTAAGTAGGGTAAGACATAATGGCCCTGTCGACGTAAAGCCGCAGCCACCACCGCTAGGCACTTGGTGAAGACTCCAGGGGCTGATGGCCCTGGAAGAGGAAGTGCAGGAACCTCCTGTGGGGTGGGAACACTAGAATGTGCAGGTATGCGTCCTGCATATCTAGAGAACAGAGCCAGTCCCCTCGGTGCAGTAGGGGAAACAGACCTGGCAGTGTGACCAGCATGATCCTCTTGAACTCGACAAACTTGTTCAAGGAGCTGAGATCCAGTATAGGCCAAAGGTCCTCGGTCTTTTTGGGAACCAGGAAAAAGTGAGAGTAAAACCCCTTTCCGCTGGGGGAGGACCAGCTCTACAGACCGTTTCTGCAGAAGGGCCTGAATTTCTCCTTCGATCAGGGGGACTGGAAGAGGAGGACAGTGGGAGGACACTGATGGGAGTTTCTGGAGGCATTTGTTCAAACTCCAGGGTATGACCTCTCTCTATGAGTTGTAAAACCTAGAGGTCTTATTTTGCTCCAACCCTCAAGATGGTGGGAGAAGCAACCCCCTACGACTTCCCCCACTGACTCTGCTGGAGGAGGGGGTCTGGCAAGGAGTCACTGCGCTGCTCCAGGAGTAGGCAGAGAGGCCTGGGAGGACTTTGGGGCTTTAGAGGCAGAGATTCCAGGAGTCTGGAAGGTGGCCTTTCGTTTGTATCCTCCCCTCTGCTGAGGCTGGTTATGGGGTTGCTGACCTGAGAGCTTCTGAAATGGCCACTTCTTAAAGGGTCTTTGGTCCCCCTTTATACATTTTTTTGATGGACCAAATGGACTTCCCGCAGTCTTGGAGACAGGTGATCAGTTTTTCTGTCTCATCTCCAAAAAGGCGCGAGCCCTTAAAGAGGAGGACCAAAATGCCCAACTGCAGATCCTGGGAGAATCCAGAGACTCTAAGACAGGCGCCTGAGGCAAACACCCGAAGCCGCTGCTCTGCCGCCGTATCTGCAGTATCATATGAAGCACGCAGAACGTGGGTGCATACATCTGACCCAGATTTAACTCATTCAGCTCATGGTGGCCATTTTGGATAAGGTTAAACATAGAACCTTTCGACTCACATATGCGCTCCTGGGCTAAGTGAGTTAAGGAGGTCCAAGAACTCTTGATTTTTGTGCTGAGCCTGGAAGAGACTGACCTATCTACATACCTTTCTCCCACAGGGCATTTTGGTATTATACCATATGTGTGAGAAAGTTAGGGGACCTGGAGAGGGAGAAGGAGCCTTTAGCTGGTGGCTGTGAGTGTAAGTAGATCTGAAAGATTTTTCTTAGCTGGTATTTCTGGGTGTTTGTAATTGTATTTGAGGGCTGGTCTTAACTGCCATTTATCGTGCTTTTACATTTAGTTTGGGCAGGAGTAAGGGATTCTAGCAGCCAAGTTGGTGACTGTGTGAGGTGTCACTATCAGAGGACCCCTTGGCTGCTTGTGTTTTGACACAGCCTGTGGCAGAAGAGGGAGCCTGGAAGGGCACGCACAAAATAGAGACAGCAAGGAGCAAGCCGGGGGATGAAGACAGAAGGAGTATGGAAGGGAACAAATGGGCTAGTAACTTGGGGGAGAGGTGAAGGTGCTCCTGCTGGGTGACTCCATGATTAGAGGTATCCAGTGGGAGGGGGTTGGGAAGGGGAAAAGGCATCCCAGTCAAGGTTAAATGTATCCCAGGCCCATCAGTACATATGGCCAAATTCCAGCTATACTCAATGGCAAGGGAATGCAGAGGATCCCCAGGCTTTCTAGTTCACCTGAGAATAAATGAATTAAAAGATGACAGTGAACTGGAGGTACAGGCAAGATTCAGGGAATTGGCCAGGGTTTGCCACTCTATAGGACGCTCAATCTCCTTTTCTGAGATACTGCCAGTACCAAGGGCAAGTGGGGAAAAATAAGCAAAAACTTGGGAGAGGGGTGAACCAGTGGCTCAGGGAGTGGTGCAAGTCAGAAGGGTATGGATTGATGGGGGACTGGGGTGATGCACGGGAAGACAAGGGGCTATATGCCAGAGATAAGCTGCATCTCAACCTAGAGGAGAGGGAGATCCTTAAACTAAAACCTTTTGGATTCATTGGTGATATGTGGGGTTTAAACTTGTAAAGGGGGAGGGATAGAAAGACTGAAAGCCCCAGCGAGGAAGCCTGAAGGTTCAGGACTAGATCATGCAAAGCAGGCTGCGGGTAGCGTTAAAAGACCAGGGGGGACTGAGGTGGGGGGAAGAGAGATGGGGGATTGCGCTGGGCTGAGAAGACTGGAGAGGGGGTTGGGTGGAGGACGGTCCTGATCAATGCCAAGAGCATGGGCAATAAAATGCCAGAGCTCCAGGCAATGCTAGTTGAGGGTGCAGCAAACTTGGCGGCAATTACTGAGACATGAGCCACCCACAGGCTTGATTGGGACCTAAATTTAGAGGGATACACAATGTTTAGGAAGGACAGGGGGGTGGGAACAGGGAGGGGTGTGGCACTGATGGTCAAAAATGACAGTAGTTGTGGGAATCGAGGAGACAGAAGGAGATGTGGAGGCAATCTGGGTAACCCAACAAACGAGGGGGGAAAGATTAAAAATTGGGGTGGTGTACAGACCCCCCGCAATGGAAGCGGAACTGGAGGATGATCTGGCTGAGAACATCAGGGGTCACTGTGGAAAGGGCAGGGTGGTGATCATGCGCGACCTGAACATGCCGGGGGCAGACTGGGGCACTATGACATCCTCAGTGGCCAGGGAGCAGAGGTTGATGGATGTCTTCCAGGATGCCTTCCTAGTCCAACATGTGGGGGAGCCTTCTAGGCAGGATCGGATCCTGGACATTGTCCTAGTAGCTAGTGACCAGATAAGGGGCCTGGAGGTGAGCAGCCTGTTGGCAGGCAGTGACCATGCTATGGTCTGGTTTCTTATGTTCCTAGGGGGAGAGGAAATTTGCACTAACACAGAAGTAATAGATTTCAGGGGGGCGGACTTTGAGGGCATGGGAAGGATTCTTAAAGGGTGCTTGGATGAGATAAGGCCAAACATGTATGCTGGTAGCTTGTGGGAGACCATTAAGAAGGGGGTGCAGGAGGCTTAGAGGGCCTGCACAAAGGTAAAGCGTAAGCAATGTAGGGCCAGTAAGCAGTGTTGGTGGACCCGGGAGGTGCAGGAGGCGGTGAGGGAGATAAAGGCTGCCTATGCGTGCTTAAAGCACCCAAGGGGGGCTAGGGAGAGGGGAGAGTATGATTTCCTGGCTAAGAAGGTAACCAGGGTGGTAAGGGGGACCAAGGCAAAGAAGGAGCTTAACCTGGCCAGGGATATCCGTGGGGGGGAGGGGTTCTACAGATACATAGGGGTGAAAAGAAAAGTGAGGCACAGATCAGCAGGATTAGAACTGGGGGATGGTGCAAGAAGCTGGGGAACAAGCAGAGGTGCTAAATGAGTACTTTGCCTCTGTCTTTACCGGGGGAGGTGGGGGATCTTTCCAACCCAATGGGAGGGTAGAGGAGCCCACTGAACCAGGAGGTCAATTGGAGACTGAAGGACTGGATGAGTCTAGGGCAGGGGATGGGTCGTATCTAGAAGGGGAGGAGAGGATGCATGGGGTGATGGGGGCGAAATCACAGCGGATAGGGTGAGAGAGGCCTCCGGTCGCTAAAGACTGAGAAGGTGCCGGGGCCAGATGGGCTGCATCCAAGGGTGCTGAAGGAACTGGCGGATGTGCTGGCAGCTCCACTGGCCTCACTCTTCAACATCTCCCTGATGACAGGGTGGGTGCCTCAAGATTGGAAGGTGGCTCATGTGGTGCCTATCCACAAGGGGGTGTCCAGAGAGGAGATGGGGAATTATAGGCCCGTTAGCCCAACGTCTGTGGTAGGCAAGGTTATGGAGGGCATTATCGGGGGGGGGGCAGCTGGAAGGTTGGGGCACCTGGATGACAGGTAGTATGGTTTTGTGCCGGGGAGGTCGTGCCAGACTAACCTGGTGGAGTTTTATGACTCGGTGATGGGTGCCCCAGACCGATACAGGCCGGTGGATGTCCTATCTGGATTTCAGTAAGGCGTTCGATTCGGTACCCCACAACAGCCTACTAACAAAGCTGAAGGGGATTGGGGTGGGGGGCAGTTGCTCAGGTGGGTGGAAAACTGGCTTATGGGGCAAATACAGCAAGTGGTGGTTGGAGGGATAGTCTCCTCCCCCAGGAGGGTCATCAGTGGGGTCCCCCAGGGTTCAGTCCTGGGGCCACTCCTGTTCAATTCCTATGTCTCGGACATAGGGTGGGGTGTTAGGAGTAGGTTGAGTCTCTTTGCAGATGACTCAAAACTGGAAGCACTGGCAGACAGGCAGGAGGGAAGAGAGAGGCCCTGCAGGGGGGTCTGGATATCCTGCGGGGGTGGGCAAGGTAGTGGGGGTTGAAGTTCAATGTAGGGAAATGTAGGGTGCTGCATCTGGGGCTCAGAAACCCAAGACATGTATACACCCTGGGGGGGACCACACTAAGTCACATCGGGCAAGAGGGACTTAAGGATAGTGGTGGACAGCAAAATGAATAACACAGAGAACTGTCGAGGAGCTGCAGCAAAAGCAAACAGGATACTGGGCTGCATAACCAGGGGGATTACCTCCAGGAGGAGGGAGGTGATCCTCCCTCTGTATAATGCCCTGGTTAGGCTGCATCTTGAGTACTGTGTGCAGTTCTGGAGACCCCATCTTAAGAGGGACATAGCGCTGCTGGAGAGGGGCCAGAGGAGGGTGATCAGGATGATTCAGGGCATGGAGGGTAGGACCTATGAGGAGAGACTGATAAACTCGATCTGTATGCACTGGAGAAGAGGAGGGACAGCAGGGACATGATAGAGACTTTCAAGTATGTAAAGGGGACAAATAAGGGCAGAGCCAGGGAAGTGTTCAGGCTTAAGAAGGGAGGGGAACTACAAGGGAGCATGAGTGGAAGCTGGGGGGTGGGGGGGAGCGCAGGATACACTTCTTCACAGAGAGGGTGATGGAACCATGGAACGCACTGCCCCGGAGTCTGGTGGAAGAGACCACAGTGGAAGGATTCAAGAAGGGTTGGGACAGGTACAGGGGGAAGCCGGGGAGGGCCAGCTCTGGGGGCGGTGGAGGAGCGAGCTCCCAGTAGGGGCCAGCTTCTGAGCAGACACGATAAACCATGGGGCCTATTCTGATGGTTTTTACTATGATACTGATACAGCAAGTGGAGTAAAAATAGACATTTTTGCCCATCTGGTCAATGAATCTGGACTCCTAGTCAGGAGGCTGAGTGCTCAGGTGCTTAGGCTTCTTTGATCTATAATGAGCAGCTGTAATCACCATATAGTCCGCCGTAGGGTGTTCTGCCAGGAAAGGCTCTTCCCTAGGGGCTCTATACAGCCTGTCCGACTTCTTGGAAATGGCGGAGGCAGTGGATGGGTGCTTCCAGATTAACCCTGTCAGGTCCTGCAAGGTGTCTACCAGAGGAGTCACCACTACAGGCTTGGGCTCCTTCTGCCTCAGGTACTTTGCCAACCTCCACCTCTCCGGATCATGGTCCTCAGTCACCTATTGGAGGCCCGGATATGCCTCATGATGTCCATAAATGTCAGGTCATCAGGAAGCAACCTGGTGGTGTCCATAGTGTCCGGGGAGGAAGGGCGACCCGCCTAGGTTCTGAATGGTCCGAGCCCAATGGCAAAGAACTGCTGCTAGAGTCCACTGAAGAGGGGGACGAAGAGCTAGAGTGACGTCTGTCATGGAACCGACTTTGGCTATGGGACCGGCATCTCGCTGGAAGACCAGCGATGGGGACTACTGGAAGAGCAGCGACGGCAATGACTGGAAGAGTAGGAATACTTGCAGTGGCTCTGCCATCCGTGCGGGGGCCTACCGCGGTGGTCCTCTGGGCTGTGAGTACGGATCTTGGGAGCAAGAGTCAGTTGTTTTGGCTCCTGGTCCTTATCTTGATCTGGCTCTGGCTCCGGTTCAACAGTTACAGGCTCCCTGGGAGGGAGAAAGTCCCCTTTAACTTGGTTCCACCAAAAGGAAAAGAGCACCTGGATCTGGTCTTTAGAGAACTGCGGACCTGACAAGTCGGCTGGTGACTGTGGAGCTGGCATCTGTTTGCCCACTGTTGGAGCACCTGGCGTCAAGGTGTCCAGCATCTGAGGTGGTGGCAGAGCCAGAGGGCAGTTAGACTGCTTGTCTGACCTAGGTTCGACCGGGGAGTCTATGTCAATCGGCGACAGAGAACAGGCCGGTGAAGAGGCAGGTGAAGCCTGATCAGACACCCAAGAAGACATCCCCTTAGTGGGCAGCTGCTTGGTGGAGTCCAGGATGGACGCAGCTGACGGCTTGACAAGGGTCTTAGGAGAAGGCACCGAAGTGTGGGGTGGAGGTGTCTGGTGGTCGTGAGACCCTGATACCTGCCCCTGACAATGGCGCATCTTGTCCTAGGCCTTGGACGAGACTATTGTCGGGATCCAGTGGGCATGAGCCGAAGCATCAACACCCTGCTTATGACTGGTCCCAGCCCCTAAGGTGGAGGGTGACTTACTGGTGTGGCCTTCATCTTAAGCGGCACCAGAGTAAGTCCCTGACCCCGATTTGCCTCACCCCAACACCAGAACGACACTGGGGGACTTGGCTGCCAGCTGCCTGGAGGAGTTATGGGCAGGCAGAGAAATGATCTGATCCCTGTGGGACAAGGAACCAGATGATGACGACTTGTGGTGTGGGGACCTGGAGTGGGAGCGTCCCCAGGGACTTTTCCCGGTCCTTGGAGGAGGTGGAAACTGATGAAGATGAAGAAGGACTCTTCCCAGCTGGCTGACTCTACATAACGGCAAGCTGCTTCTCGAGGAGGTGTGCCTTAAGAGCCTTCTGGCGGAGGATCAGAGTCAGTTGATTAAACCGCTTGTAGTGCTCGCAGGCCGCAGTGTTGCGGTTCGGGCCTAGGCAAAAAAGGCAGCCAGTGACCGTCCTTCGATAGCAGCTGCTTGTAGTAGCGCACTCGGATTTTCTTTGTTCCATGGATAAAACTGACAATGCAGAAGACGAAGACATGCAGAGAGGGAATAAATTCAAGACATTAGGCAAAAAAACGCTGAAGTTACGAAAGTGGTCGAACTCTCTTGAGAAAGTCGAGGAACCCCACGATCTTGAATGGGTTGTGACAGGAAAAGAACTGAGGTGGGGCTGGGGACCACCCCTTTATACCACTGGCTGACGGGGAGAGCAGAAGTCAGGGGCAGTCCCCCACTGAAGACTGCTAGCTAGAAGGTTTCCGTGGGGTCCTGGCATCTGGAGGCTTAGTCCTTATGGTTATTGCCTGAGCTCTAACTCGAAGTAAGATCTTCCTATTTAGCACCATCTTGTCTTTGTGGCAGGAGATCTAGTGAAGGTCTGTGTACAGGACTTGTAACTCACTGACTCGCCTGGCTGAAGTAATGGCTACCAGGAAGACAGTCATCCAGGTAACATACTTTAAGTCTGCAGTTGCCGATGGCTCGGATGGAGGTTCCATGAGTTTGGCTACACAAATGTTTATGTCCCAAGAAGGGACTGGCTACCTAAGGGGGAGGGTGGACGTGAAGAAGCCCCCTGAAGACAGGGTGGGAGTCTATTGACCTTTCATTGCCAGCTGAGACATGCTGGCAGCAAGGTGGACTTTTAGCGTGGAGGTGGGCCAAATAGTCCAGGAGGACAGGTAGGCCCGACAGAGGCGTTGATCTTTTTCTGTTTGCACCATAAGGAGAACCTTTTCCATTTGGAAGCATAGGTTTTCCTGGTTGAGGGTTTTCTAGAAACCCTGAGTACATCGAACACTTTCTCAGAGTTGTAGAGCCGAGAACTCTAGGTCTTCAAGAGCCAAGCCTTGAGGCGGAGAGACCAGAGGTTTGGGTACACGATTCTGCCCTGTGATGTGGTCAGGAGATTGTGCCTCTGAGGAAGATGGATGGGCTGCGACATTAAAAGGGCTAGCAGGAGACAGTACCATGGCTGCCTTGCCCAATCTGGTACCACCAGAATCATAGTTGATAATTATTCTTTTGCTATGATTTTTACTGTCGCTGTACTCATCTTTCTGTGAGTTTGCACAGTATCTGAACTATCCCCTTGTGGAATTGTAATTGTTCTGTACTGTACTTCCTTTGTTGCGCTCCCGGGTCATCCCTGAAAAATGGACTGCTATTGTCTCAGTGGACTTACTCTGTTACCAAAGTTCAAACAAATAAATAAAAATAAATAAATGAAATAGTTGTTGAGTGGGTCCTGAGCTTTATGAGGACTCTGAGCAAGAGGGAAGGGAGGGAAGGCACAGAGAAACCTCCCTGACCAGTATAGTGTCAGGGCATCCACTAGCACTGTCCCCTGAGCTGGAGGCCTGCAACAGAACTGGGGCAATTGATGGTTGTCTGTGGAGGTGAAGAGATCTATCTCTGGTGTGCCCCACCTTCTGAATACTGAAGTCAGATTTCAGATTTTTATTGTTATAAAACATGCATAAAACACACAGTTTATCACATGGACAATTCTTAAAAACTGAGTTTACACCTTTTTTAAAAAAATACCCTCATTACATTACATGCCCAGAATAGTACACATTTTATGTGCAAATTTAGCTATAGCAAAATCATTTGCCTTTTTTCCTCAGAAAATAGCAATTCCTCCATTTCCTTATCCAATACATCCTGATCATTCATGATACATGGTAAAATGAATTCCTTCTCTCTTGCAACAGCAAAGGGCAGTCCAATAATAAATGTACCATTCTTTTTACATGTATATCACATTTGCAGAAATCATCCTGTCTGGTTCCAATCCAATAACTATTCCACCAGTTTTGTTTAAGTACACCTAGTCTCAAAAGACAGTGCGTTTCTCTTATTTTCAACAAACTCTAAATAGCATTCAACGTTCTTATACAGTATGTGTTTACCTTCTTATGCAATCTCATTTCTGATAGATACTCTATTTTTTCATGTCTTTTCAGAAATAATTGTCTATAAGCCTCTGCTCTGCACTTTCTACATAATGACCCCACATCTTCAGGGGTTTCCTGCCCCCAGATTGGCTCCAGACCCAGTTGCCTTAATTAGTTATTAAGTACGTTAAACCATGTTTTTGTATATCTTACACTTTAAACTTCTTCCCAGCATTGTTTTGGAAGTCTACCCTTTTGGTCACTTTATCCCAGTGTCCTAATGATCTGCTGATTGCCTGTTCAATTGTTTTGATTCCAGATTCTAACCTAAAGGCCCCTATTAGTTGAGCAGTGGCTTTCATTTTTATCAAAAGGTAGTTTAAAGTTTCGAAAAATCATTCTGAAAATTAGACCCACAGACTTGTATGGGGCGCATCCCCATGCTCTCCCTGATTCCACGTTACAACACGGGGGCGCACAGGGCACAGCAGGTAGAGTGGCAAGGGATCGGCTGGCTTGCAGTTCGGACAGAATTATGATCCCTTCCCAAACTTTACAGAGTGAGTAATGATTTATCATTTTTACACAGAGGGGCTATGAAGCCCAAAATGTGTTTTAAATAAATCACACATTTACTTTAAAACTACTAATTCTTTCCATGGAAAAATAAGAAACAATTACTCACCTTAGTAATGTTTCTTCTAATGGAGTCTTGCTGTATTCTGACATATGCAGTTAGGTCCTGCCTTTTAACTGCCCCGGAGAACAAAGAGTTAAACTTTCCATGGCCAGCATGGAACATTCACCACGAGCTTGGTGGAAGCCCCTGTCTGCTGTTTAAACTGCAACTGTCAGATCGTTACGAGCAAAGACTCACTAGATGTTCTGTGTGGAAACTGTAAAATTCTTACTATCCAACTGGCAAATATATTTGTATAAAAAGTTTTTTGGTTTCAAAGGAAAAATTAAGTCAGGAAACCCAAAAACAAAAACACACTCAAAACACAACCTCTCACCCAAACCAAAAGAGGGTGAAAAAAGGACACCCTTAGGGTGCCAACACTGCTCCTGCCCACCCACATCCCAAAATCTAGGTTCTGAGAGGGGAGGTCATAATACAGCAAGACTCCATTAGAAGAAACAACATTACCAAGGTGAGTAATTTTTTCTTCAAACAACATGAAGTCTTGCTGTATTCTGACATATGCAGACTACCAAGCAGTACCTCCATGGAGGAGGGACAGAACCTACTTTGGAAATAGGCTCTGAAGTACTGCTGTGCCAAACCGAGCATCATTCCTACCCTGGATATCCAGAGAGTAATGCTTGGTGAAAGTATGTCCTGTTTTCCAGGTGGCTGCTTGACAAATTTCTAAGAGAGGAATATCCCTGCCAGCAGACAGGGAAGCAGCTGTACCTCTAGTGGAATGAGCCCTCAGACCTGAGGGTGGAGTTCTACCCAGTTTTTCATAGCAGAATTGTATACAAGAAACAATCCACCTGGCAATAGATCTCTTAGTGGCAGGTTTGCCCTTACCAACTTCTCCACATGTAAGGAACAACTGGAGGGATTCAAACCTGTGACCCTTGGTACGCTCTATGTAGTAGCTATGGGCTCTTAAAGTCCAAGCTGTGCAGCCTCCTCTCTCCCAAGGAGGAATGGTCAGTGAAGAAAACAGGGAGAGATATAGACTGGTTGAGGTGGAAATCTGAAAACACTTTAGTTAAGAACTTTGTTACTTCTAAGGAACACTTTATCTCTATTAAAAGAGATGAAATCGGATTCCATTGACAGGGCTAGCAGTTTACCGATACATCTGGCAGAAGTAATGGCTACCAAAAACACAGTTTTCCAAGTCAAGTACTTAAGCTCTGCTGAGGACAAAGGCTCAAAGGGAGGTTGCATAAGTTGAGCAATGCAAACATTAAGGTCCCAAGCAGGAGCAGGATCCCTAAAGGGGGAACTGGTGTGAAGCAATCCCTTGATAAACTTACAAAATACAGGATGGGATGATAGAGAGGAAGGCTTGCCTACTGACAAGAAAGCAGAAACAGCTGCCAAGTGTACTTTAAGGGTAGCTGGTCTGAGGCCTAGGCCATTAAAATGGACCATATAGTCCAGAACCGTAGGCAAATCAGCAGAGTCTAGAGAAATATTCTTCTTAGAACACCAAATGCTGAATCTTTTCCATTTGGAGTTGTAAGTCTTCCTGGCGGAAGGCTTTCGAGAAGCCTTAAGGATATCCAGAACCCTTGGGAAAGATGCAGATCTGCAAACTCTAACTTCAAGAGCCAAGCCTTGAGATTGAGAGACTGAAGATTTGGGTACCAAATCCTCCCCTGAGAGGATGTCAACAGGTTGTAATTCCTGGGAAGAGACAGGGGAAGGTGGACTGCTAGGGACAGCAACAAGGGATACCATGGCTGCCTGGCCCAGTCTGGAGCAATCAGAATCACTTTGCATGGTTGTGACCTTATCTTGACTAACACTTTGAACAGGAGAGGAAAGGGGGGAAAAGCATGCAGAAATCTCCCTTCCCAGTTCAGAATCAGAGCATCCAGGAGGACTGAGCCCAAGACTGGGGGTCTGCAACAAAAGAGAGGAAGTTGGTGATTGTCTGGGGCTGCAAAAAGATCCATCTCTGGTGTGCCCCATCTCGAGGAAATCACTTTCAAAACTAGAGGATCTAGGGCCCATTCGTGATGGCCCTGGGAAATTCTGCTCAATGCATCTGCTAGGACATTGTCCTTCCCTGGGAGGTGAACTGCTATCAGAGAGGTTTGCAGGGAATAGGCCAGGGACCACAACTTCATTGCTTCTGTGCACAAGGCTGTAGACTGAGTGCCTCCTTGCTTGTTGATGTACCACACGGCGGTGGTGTTGTCTGTCCTGACCTGAACCACCTTGTTCTGTACAGATTTGGAAAAAGCTTGCAGTGCCAGAAACACTGCTCTGAGTTCCAAGAGATTGATGTGAAGCAGATATTCCTGAGGTGACCACAGTCCTTGGGTGGTAAGATCCCCCAAATGGGCTCCCCAGCCCAGCAGGAAAGCATCTGTGGTGAGTATCACTGAATGAGACTGAGTGACAAATGGAACCCCTCATCTCAAATTGTCCTGATCCTGCCACCATTGCAAG
Source organism: Neoceratodus forsteri (assembly GCA_016271365.2). Classification (NCBI taxonomy): domain Eukaryota; kingdom Metazoa; phylum Chordata; order Ceratodontiformes; family Ceratodontidae; genus Neoceratodus; species Neoceratodus forsteri. The sequence goes on from CM028131.1 coordinate 430,925,041, forward strand.
GCTTGGATCAGGGTTTGAGTCACTGGGATTAGTTTGGTAAGGGAATCCTTTCTTTGGGACCAGAAGGCTCTTAAGTGGAACTGCATGTCCCTCATCTGGAATCTTGCCCCTTGGACCACTGCTGTGAAAGCTGCCATGTGGCCCAGAAGCTGAAGGAAATGCCTTGCTGGTCGAGACACCTGAAGGGTGAATGAAGAGGCCAGTTCCATAAGGGTCCTTGCCCTTTCCAGGAGAAGGAAGGCTCTTGTCTTTACTGTATCCAGTTCTGCGCCTATGAAGGTGAGGAGCTGTACTGGTTCGAGAACTGACTTTGGAAGGTTGAGAAGGAATCCTAAGGAAGTGAACACTTGCTGGGTCACTTGCAGATGTGACTTGACTTGGTCTGGAGACTGACCTACTATGAGCCAGTCGTCCAAGTATGGGAAGATGGAGATCTTTTTTCTTCTTAGGAAAGCAACTACTACTGCCAGGCACTTTGTGAAAACCCTTGGGGCTGATGTTAGGCCAAAGGGCATTGCTCTGAATTGATAGTGGCCTGAGGGCAACTCGAACCTGAGGTACTTTCTGTGGGAGCACCTGATGGGAATGTGAAAGTAGGCATCTTTGAGGTCCAGGGAGGCTAGCCAGTCCTCTGGCCTTAGAGAGGGAAGGATAATTCTCAGAGTTACCATTTTGAACTTTGGCTTCAAAAGATGTTTGTTCGGATATCTTAGGTCCAGGATGGGCCGCCACTCTCCTGTCTTTTTGGGGGTTAGGAAGTACCTGGAGTACAATCCTTTGCCCCTGTGTAGGGTGGGAACCTTCTCTATAGCTCTGAGAGTTAGGAGAGAAGAAACTTCTGCCTCTAGGGCAAGGGTCTCAGAGATTTCCAGGTGGAAAAGATCTGGTTCTCATCTTGGGAAATTATTTGAAGCCGAGAACCAGTCCCTGGCTTACTATCTCCAGGACCCACTTGTCTGATGTAAGAGACTTCCAGTCCTGGACAAAGTAAGCCAGCCTGCTCCCTACAGGTATTGGAGCATCGGCCCGGGCAGACCCATCAGGATGTCTGCTTGGCAGGGGCTTTAGGCTGAGGGGTGGATGCAGGCCTGCTCATCCCCCTTCTGCCTCTCCCTCCAAAGAACCCCCTCTGTGAAAACGAAGAAGAAAAGGCCTGAGCTTGGTAAAAAGGCCTTTGGAAAGGCCTGCCCCTACCCCTGGACTGCTGCCTTTGAGGAGTTGCTTGCCTTTCTTTGGCCTGAGCACTCCTGTAAGTGGTTCTGTACTCATCCATCTTTTACATGTAGTTCTGTGTCTGCTCCCCAAACAGAGAATTACCAATTACAGGGAAATCCATGGCCTTAGCCTGGGTATCCTGTGAGAGGCTAGTACATCTGAGCCAAGCCATTCTCCGAAGAGCCACAGATGTAGCCATGACTCTTGATGATACATCACTGGAGTCTACAGCAGCATGAAACTGTACTTTAGATGCCTCAATCCCATCTGCAGCCACCTGCTCTAGCTCCTTGGCAAGCTGGTCGGGGGCATGTTTAGCCAGAGCCAGCACAGTGTCCCACCTGGACTTCTGGTATCTGGCCGTATAAGCCATACAGTTAGCCTGCCTGAGTCCCAAACATGCTGCCATGTATTGTTTCTTTGCCATGGCATCAATCTTCCTGGAGTCCTAGTCTGGGGGGTGTGATGCCAAGGGAATATTTGACTTATCACAGGCAGCAGCCTGCACAACCCCAACATGGCTGCATTGCTGAAAAAGGAACTCCGTGTCTGAGCCTGAGAGAGTGTACCTCTTGTCCATTCATCTGTCCACAGGAGGTATAGAATTAGGAGACTTAAGAATTTTATGTGTGTTTCCCAAAGGATTTGTGGAGGGGAACAGACAGTCTCCTGGACTCTGGGATGTCCATCATCTCAACATAATCAGGCTCCTCCTGATCCTCTACTGCTTCTTCCACAGGAAGCTGGAGGGTCTCAGCCACTTTTTTTGTAAAACATATAGTGTGAAGGGGACTCAGAAAGCCTAGGAGGAGAAACACCTGAAGCTCTGTCTGGGGAGAAGTCCGGGTCAATAGGCACATCCAGACTTTCACTATCACCATAATCATCCTCATACTCTCCCTCCTCCTCCACCAGTTTATAAAATTCTTCTAAAATATAATCCGGAACCGGGGGAACCGACCGAACCGAGCCCCTGCCAGATGGTGCCGGTTCGGTCGGGACCAAACTAAGCGATTGCACAATCCTTATCGCCTTGGTATCTCATCAGCGGTCGGAGTATGAAATTCTGGGTCCGAACCGGTCGATTTATCTTTTTCTTTTCTTTTTACCAGAACGGATTCCTCAGAATCTGCTCTCCTTTTGCCCAAAGAAGTATCGCCCTGGTCAGAGGGCACTCCTGGTTCGGTCTGAACCGAACCGGGCTGGCCATCCGGGTCAGCGGACTTCTCAGCCTCCCTTTCCCTCAGTCTACCTAATCTCTTTTCCAGGGTAGATTTGGGAAAATTCTTGCAAATTTGATAGTCTGAATCGAGGTGGTCAAACCCAAGACAATAAACACAGGTGGTGTGGGGATCAGCCTTGGCAAAGACTTCCCCACACACACTGCAGTATTGTGGGCCCATTTTTTTTCCTTGGGTTTGTCAGACATGGCCAATCCTAACCAAAAATGTACCCTTTTGATGGCAGTCCACCAGGCAAGACTCCCTATCGGTTCCTGACCGTGTCACGGGTCTTGGAACAAAAACACCAACCGCTTTTTTTTTTTCAGCCGACATAGACCGGTTACCACACTCTGGAAGTGATCACAAGCTTTTTACCTCAACTGACTTGAACCGACTAAGCGGTAACAGCAATTCGGTAGAAACTGACCGAAAACCAACACTTCAACCGACTTTTTGAACCGAGCAGCAGGAGAAATCTCCGGAGCGACTGTTCAGTGAGGCGGAGTAAAGAATCTGATGGTTGCAGTTTAAACAGCAGCAGACAGGGGCTTCAACCGAGCTCGTGGTGAACGTTCCATGCTGGCCATGGAAAGTTTAACTCTTTGTTCTCCGGGACAGTTGAAAGACAGGACCTAACTGCATATGTCAGAATACAGCAAGACTTCATGTTGTTTGAAAGTCAGACAGATGCTGAGGAGAGCTCTCCGAGGTGTCTTTGCTAGGCAGGTGGAAAATTAATCAGAGCGGTTTAGAATGCAGCAATACCCTAGCAGTAGTTTGAATTGCTGCACGAGCCAATGATGAATTTCATCATTTACATATGTTCCAATCTCTCTAGGGTAGTTCAACAGAGGAGGCTGGCTGCATTAGTTAAGCAAACTGAGGGATTCCTGGGGTTTGAAGTAGGCAATATCAAAAAGTTTCTCTAATTTATGAAGAAAGTTTTTTTTAATTCATTTTTAAAATGCATTCCTCTATTTCCCCACCAGAGGGTCTAACGTCAACTAAAACAGCTGCCAATGATTGTTTATGCCCTTCTGATAATGCACGTCTCTCACAGTTTTCTTGACACTGTTAGTGCCAGTGAGGTAAGAATCCACACTGGTAATTTTCCCAGTTCTAGTAGCTCACTATTTGAAGATGTCAGGTTTCTCTTTGTAAAACTTACACTAAATTTTGGTCACAATCCAGTCGTGATTCCAACTGTAAACAGGACAAATCTGGATTTGCCTTCTGGCACTGCCACAATCGCACTGTGAATACATGAAAAGAATAGCCTGTTTTTTCTTTTCCTTCAGTGCATAAGTAGTATCTGGTGGTCTCAGGGTCCAGGAACATACGACAGAAGTTACGTATTACACTTTTTTAAATAGATATAAAAGTGCCCATTTCCAGGGACTCTGGGCGCTGTACAATAAAAACAAACAATAATATAAAATAATGTACAGACATGTACATAACAGTTCAACTGGGAGCGGATTTAAAATTCAGCTATCTTTATATGTATATTTTTAGACAATCAAAATATGGCTGCAAGAATTAAATATAACAGGATGGATTTATCCAGTTATTCCAGAGATTACTGAAATGTTGGCACGTGGTCCAGGGTTGTACAGAGAGCTATTTTTTTATCGATTTTTTTTTTTTTTTTAAATACTTTATTTTTATTTATTTTATGTCTCGGATTACAATACCTTTGAGCCAGAGACTTTTACAAAGGTTCCTCGTCAAGATTAATCAGTTGTTACAACAAAAAGACATTTGCAATATACAGTAACAACATTACAGAAGCAGTAACACACATTAGAACTTAAAGTACAGTCAAGCCCACTTAATCACATTCCGCTTAAAGGAATAACCCACATAAATGCATAAAATTCCAAATCCCCTAATACTTTCATATCTCTTCCATTATATAGAGATTGTTTAATCGCATTGTTATAGCCCTTCTAATAGCATAAAAAAATGCTGCCTTTTGTTAGTTACTGGATCCACTGTGGCCATTCACACTACTCCCCCTACCACACACCTGCTCTGAATTAAAAGCTAATTATGTTAATTACCTGTTGCTGAACCTATCAGCTGTTAGCACTTGCTTACCGGCCACTTCAGGAGTATCTGAGCTCACCTGCACGTTTTGTTTCATTCAGAGAGTTGAGAATGAAAGACACCCAAGAAACATAAGCAGCTTTCGCTTGCAGACAAGTAAAGGCACTTAACCTTCTTTTAAGCCTGGACTGCTCTCAAAGTAATATTGTGAGGCAGCTAGGTGTCTCGCAGAGCCAGATCTGTCAGCTGGTGAAAAGTAGAGTGCAGAAAGAAAGACAGTCTAAACTAACTGAGCACTTTACAGCTGTGCAGGCTGACAAAGTCACAGTCAGAGTACGTACAACGAACATTAACGTACACAGTATTGTACTTTACTGTACATTCTAAATTAAAGACAACGAATAAAGTTTTTGAAACCAGCCTTTAACAGTCATGAGCACTCCTATACATAAAGTCCTACAATCCTACATAAAGTCCTGTCCATTCAGAATCACACGATTATACTCAAAGCACAAAATAGCAGATAATAAAAGATCACTTATAATAACCCGCTTAAACGCATAACTGGTGGTCAGCCCAAGACTATGCATTTAAGCGGGTTTGACTATACAAATGGTTATGGTTGGTACAAGCTAAGGTAATAGTGACAAAAGTGTTGTCAGTAAGACGACTGTCAGAGACAGGGTATTAGGTAGCAAAAATCGGCAGATGTGCACACAGCAACATTCGATGGAAAAAGCTGAGAGATACATAGAGTTACAGATAGGTATCAGATATAAGGTAGCTCAACAAAGGAGTCAGTAAATTATATTGCACTATACTGGGAAATAGGGGAAGGGAGTGGGGGTGGTAAACCTAAGACTGTAAAGTTGAGAGGCGAGTAGAAGCTGGGCGTAAAGGTAACAGGTGATGGGTTGAAAACTTTAGTAATCAGGATGAACAGTGGATAACAGAAGGGTGGGGGAAACGAGATAGTTGGGGCAAGAAGGGAGTAAGTGGGACAGGGTTGGTAAGGACAGGATTTAGATGGGCGGTATTAGGTGGGGCAGTCACAACTGCTTAGCTTTGAAAGGTGCTGCTGGAGTTTGTGTTTTACTTAAAATATGGTTGCCGGAGGAAATAAAGACAGCAGGGATTTACCTAGCTATTCCCAAGACTATTTAACTGTGCTCACAATGTCCAAGGCCATACAGTAGAAGTTATTTTAATGTATTCATTTTTTTTTTTAAACACTCAAAACATGGTTACAGGAAGAAGAAAAACAACTGAACAGGGATTTACCCAGCCGCTCCCCCAAACTATTGTGTGCTTAATGAACTTTGCTCCCAGGGTCCAGGGACATATAGCAGAAATTGTTAAGAAAAAAAGACAGGGATTTACCAAACTACACCCAGGTCCTTGGAACTGTGCTCACAGAGTCCAGGAATGCACATCAGAATTTTTTTTTTTTCTTTTTTAAACGCATGAATTTTTTTTAAAACACACAAAATACAGGGCTGCAGGAATTAAGACAGGTATTTACCCAGCTATTCTCGAACCTACTGCATGCCCCTGTGAACTGCGCTCAGAGGGTCCAAGAACTTGCAACAGAACTTGTTTCAGCCTCAGCCTGTCAAGGATTTCTCGTTTCTGAAAAAGGAGCCCCTGGGGTCGTCTTACTGACACAGTGTGCTAAAGTGAAAATATAATTACCACTGAACTGTTAAGTTCACAGGCAGTAGTTACCGATAAAACTAAAAACAGCCCACTAAGAAGATCCATGTGTACTTGCATTTTGTTTTTCACCGATTGTACTAATTGACCTACTCACTATGTATCTTAACCCCATGTTGGGGTGTATCCCCTCGTGCTCATGTATTCCTACTGCTGCTTGTAACCATTATTGTATTATTGTTGTTTGTTGCCTACCACTGAGTGGCCCGGGTCGTGCCTGAAAAGGTCCTCTGAACCAGTACACTTACCTGGTTACCAAAGACATACATATATACATAAATAAATACATACTTAATCTTCAAGTCACAAAAAAAATCAGACACAAACTGAATAGAATCTGCTAAGAAAATAGATTATCACCCTTAGCAATATTACAAGATTAAATTAGCCTCCTACATTTCTTCTCTCACAGAAGGAAAAAAATGTCTTTCAGGTCAATTTAGGATGAAGCAAAAGGTGGATTCTGCCTTTCTCTAAACTTAATAAGCGTCCTGGTCTGTCTAAAGCACAATTTCTTCAGTGATTTTTTTCATAAGCTCCTATTCTCACAATGCTCTATTAAGAATTGTGCCAGAACTTAGGTTTGCTGCATGCATATCCCCACATCTCTGGCCCTCCAAACCATCCCTGATTTGCTGACAAAAAAAAAATAAATTTGCCACCCCAACTGGCCTACACAATAACAGATTACATGATGCTTCCAGATCCCCCAAACTTCGTGAAGGTGTGCGGTCATGGGACTGAGCTTGTTTCTCCTCCGCCTTCTCCTGATGTACTCTGATGCTGCACGCTCAATGGCTTCCCTGCCATCAAGTCGTGTTGTTCCCTGCCCACTGATCTCTCTCCCCACCCACCAATTACTACTCTCAACTGTCCAACCCTGGCTCTCCTGACTGACTAGAGCACCTTTCCCTGCCTTCCGCTCTTGCTTCCTATCCAGCTTGCAGTGTAGTTTAAGGTCCCATTCTCTTCCCCATCCTGTTCCCACCACCCCCCACGGGTTTGAAAACAGTCCCGCTGTCTTCCCTGCCCTCTGCTCATTTCCACCACCCCCTCACAGACTTGACAACTGTCCTCCTGTCTTCCCGACCTTTGCTCATTTACACATGTAACGCCCGGACCCTTGCCTTTTTGCAAAACGACAGGTGGCATGCTGTTGAAGCCGACAGCAGTACCTGGTGAGGACTGGGTTCGGGGAGGACTAGGTTACTCGGCACAGGGGGCCTAGGTTTGGCTACTCTGCACAGGGGCATCCAAGTAAATCCGAACACAGGAAGCAATAACTAATGTCCAACCAGGAACGGGATTCTACAATGTGGCTTTTATTCACATCCAATCTGAACAAACAAACAAAGCATAGATGAACCCCCACGGGGCTACATTCCTGGTAATGCAGATTAGAGACAACAGAACACTTCTTCACATCTCAGCCCTCAGGCTCTGAACCCACCAGGCACACAGCCCGGACTTGCACGCAGCTTTGGGTACACAGTCCGACTTGTACACTACTTGGGTTTTCCCCACTGGCCCAGCTCCCCCACCAGCCACTTGATCTGTGGTCCATTATGGGAATGAACCAGTTTTCCTGTTGGTGGCTCCCCAAACCACCTTAGAGCCTACGACTCCTAGAGGGAATTTTCCTTCCATCCCACGTCTGGGTACTTCCCTCATCACTGGCCAAGTGCATGAGGCAAAGTAGAAATCCACAGAGCAAATCCGTAGAGGTAGTCCTGGTTACTAAAGATGGGGGGTCTCCCACCTCCAGCTCCCACAATCCATACCCAGCCATTTCTCTGGAAACTAAACAACTCTTTTCTGAAAGCTTGGCAATGTAGATTAATGGGTAGACGTATATCACATCTCTTCTACATGTCTTGACTTCCCTATGTGCTGGACTTCAACATACTTTTACTTTTAGCTAAGCCTATTACTCTAGGCCTCCCACTACTTCAGTAGTCCAATCCCCACTATAACACAAGTCCAGGGTGAAACATGGACCCTTTAGTAAGAGCAGAAACTCATCCTCCGGTTGCAGGTGCCCCACAGGCGAATCATGAAATCTTCTTGTTTCCCATACTCTTGGACAAAATAAGGCAGCTTCTTCACCAGCAGTAGCCAGGGGGTTGCCCCTGGAAATGCAGGCAAAACCTTCCTGCCCCATCCCCTGAGGGATGGGGCACAGGGACCCAATCAGCGGTCTCCACCACTTTAAAAATAGCTCACTATGTCTCTCTTTAGGTAGAAACACACACCTTTTCCCGAATTGTAGCCCTATGTTAGGGCTGAGGCTCCAAGAGCCTAACACAGAGCTGCTGTGCTCCTCTCACAACAAGCTCCAAACTCCAACTGACTACAGACTACTGTTCAAACCTCCCAACATTCTACTCCAACTCCCTGCTGCAGATTCCATTGTGGCTCATGCAGCTGCGATAGTGCTATGGTGATGTCATCCCTCAGTCTCAGCTGAGACCGAGAACAGAGTGAGACAGTGTGAAATCCATTTAACTGGAGTTTCACAAGCTGCCTTCCCTGCCTACCACTAGATCTTACTGGGATTCTAGTAACCCCGGCTAACAAGGGGGTTACACACACACACCAGTAACACTGAGTGCTTCAGTGACACCGCTGCAGGTAGTGCCCTTGGTTCTCATTCCGAGAGAAGCAGGTGCTAAATGAAGATGCAGGGGGCACAAATCAGCGCACATCACCCCCTTATTTTGGTCCCTGTACTAAGGCAGGGTGAAGAAAATGTGTAGGGATATAGGGAAACTTGAGGGATAGTCAAAGACATGGTAATGGAAATGGGGGGGGGCAGGTTAACCAATTTGAAAGCCGCAGCTTACAAGGCATGATTTAAGATTTATGAGTGCTCAGCAGAATCCCAGCCCTAAGGATCAAACACCAAAAGGTTTTTCTTCTCGGTGTGGTGGACCAGTGTTCCACCTCTATTTGAAGTTAGGACCCCAGGAAAATCTTCTCCCCTACATCTTGTATTTCCTTCTTAAAATCTACTGTGTAGTAGTACTTCTTTATCTATATTTATTCTCAGTTTACAACAGGTTGGCCACTTATCGTAGTCCTGTCTTGTTTTCTTATGCACTTATTCCTTTCTAAAGTTGCATCTTTCTTATTCCTTTTCCTTCCTTGGGGACCCTAGAGTGTAAGAAAATAGTAAGACGCTAAGGAATATTTCCAAAAAATAAATGTTGGCATATTTAAGGAGTGCACTCACGAATTCATGCAAGAAAAATATGGTGCCAACGGTAAAAAGGCTGAAACCATTTAAGAATGCATTAACAGATGTCCTTTGCACCTATAGAAAGGAATTAATAAGTCATAAATAAATAAGACCTATGGAGAATGCAGGAAACTATAGAACTGTATGGATAGGAATGAAGCCATTTAGTATAAATGCTTATTATACTGATAAAATGTGCTTATAGTAATAAGGATGCATAAAGAGTTTAAACCAGCCTTGTAGTAAGGTATTACATGAATGCGGGTGCTTTAACTTACTGTAAGAGGTATTATAGAATAAATCCTTATGATATGGCAATATAAATTACACGGTAAGTTAAAAATGGGTATTATTGCACCGCTGGTTACGGAGAAGCTTCTCAGCACACAAAGCCGGATGCTTGTAAAGTCAGGAGCCTTTATGTTTTTCTTTAATTTCAATATTTTACTTAGACGGGGCGGTTAACGCTCAACCAAGATGGTGACTTAACCCCGTAGTTCCACTCGCATAAGAGCCTAGAACCCTTAAATTATACTTTCAGGGGAGGATTTTCAAGAAGAAAAGTGAAAGACCAGGGATCCGAAGCTTTATTCTATCAACTGGGCGACTCCCAGGGAAAACTGATCGTAACCGAGCTACCTAGGAGCAAACGAATTTGCTGTTCAGATAACGTGATACGCACTATGGCGCACTTAGCAAAAGAGAGAGAGAGATGAACCCTCTATAAGAGAGATGTTTGCGTCAATTATGGCTAGTATTGATACCCTCACTCTGGCAGCAAATAACTCTGCCTTTTCAATACAGCAGATCAATCTTAGAGTTGATGCAGTAGAGCAAAAGGCTACCACACAGGAGGATACACTCCAGAATTACTCGGCCATCATGAGAGAACAGGCGGCTCAGAGACACCTCCTACAAGACAAAGTAGATGATTCAGAGAACAGAAGTCGTCGTAATAATTGCGCCTTCTTGGCTTCCCGGAGGGCTGCGAGGGTGGGAGGGTTCTACCCTTTCTACAACAAGCACTACCAGAGATTTTGAAACTTCCGCAGGGTACAAAGATTACCATGAGCGAAAGACACAGTTTGTCGCACCCAGGCTCATGCTAGGGGAAGAGGCCTCATTCCTGTCATAGTTCCAATTCTGAATTTTGCAGAAAAGAAGCGATCCAGACAAGGGCTAGGGAGTTAGGGCAGCTCTGGTGGAAGGACCATAAGATAATGATTTTTCAAGATTATTCAAGACAGCTAGCAGCCCGATGCAAAGCCTTCTCCGAAGCCCGTCGGAAGTTACACGCGCTGAATATCCCCTTCACCCTGAGGTACCCTGCAATGTTGCAAATCTCGTTTAATGGAGCAGTCCAGCAATTTTCATCTCTAGATGCTGCCCTGGTCTTCACTGCCAGTACCTGCCCGACCGGCTTGAGCTCTCCGTCCTCTAGCCAGGCTGCAAACAACCCGTTACCTTCTATGCCCAAAGCTGATTCTCTTGATATCTCGCTCCACCCTGCCCCTCAGGTGGGATTAGAACCCCGAAAATTTGAAAGTTCGGAAGAGACCTCCATCCTCACCGCATTTTAAACGGGGCCATCCTCAGGAGAGGAAGAACAGTCTCGACATACAGGCCCCAACCTCCTTGGCGGAGACTGAAGCCCAGATAGAATATGTGAGTCCCTATTTTGCACATAACCGATTTTCGATCTTGAGCGATCTTACCGATGCAGAGGCATGTGTAGAAATGGACAATGAGAAGGGGACACCCGGACTGCAGTCTCCCTGAAGAACTACACACCGAAAGGACTCAAAGTGCGGAGATAGATTCGGCGATCCCCCCACCGGACCTCCAGGCCCCAGACTCGCCCCCAGACCGAAGCTCTGGCCGAGAACTCGCAGAGGCAAAACAACTGAACCCTCCATGAACATTGGGAACCCTCACTAGTTTAAAATGTTGAATAGTCAGATAAGTATCTGAGGGTGTTGATATAGAGAATTTGTAATTCTGAAGGTGGGGACAAAAGGGCAGCCTTTAGCCTGCTGGCAGAACAAACTTTGACCCATGTTGGGACAGAGGTTTCCTAGCAATTGTTAATTCAGCCTGTGTCAATACAGACATACTCGTTTATTTGTTGGTTTTGTTGGCCAGATGCTGTTTACTGAATGGGAAGGCTGTAAGCACTGATAACTGAAGGGATTGTATAAGGATGCGCTTGCCCGGGATTATACGCCGGAGGAGTGGGAACACCAGATAATCCTGCTGGTACTGATCATTTACCGCTAAGGGATTTAATGGTACCCCTTCCCCCCCATTACTCTCCCAAGTGGCCCAAATGCCCTCCTTTAAGACGGATTCTAAAGTTCCTTCCCTCATTTTTTTCACCCTTATACTGGTTCATGAATGGGCTTCCAATAGTTTGTCCTGAGAGATCATCAGTGGGGTGGTAAAATACCCTTTCTGGATCCTGAATGGGCTATATGCCATACTATGTACTCAAATAGTAGTTGGGCCACTGCATTAATCCCACTGTATAGTGCTAACTTGCTGGTATATCTGACAATCCTATCCGGAGCTGAGCTTTTTCTTTGCGACAGGTAGGGCTGTAAAATGGGTCAGCTCAAATGTCGCCTGCTGTAGAATTTCATTAGAAATGTTTTCAAGCCTGTAGTATAATGGTTGAATGTTTTCAGCGAATGCTAAAGATATATGTTTTGGGGACTTCCCTCTCTCATCTCCGGCCGCCCTTTGGATGATACCAATATAGTTAGGAATTAAGAGTGGTTCACTCACACCTCTAATATACATTCTTGTGTTTCAGTTAACCTCTGTCTTCCGACAGATTGCTAGTAATTCCAAGAAGGTTAGCCCTAATGACATAAGTGGATTCTTTGATTTCTTTACCGGTATAACATTTGTATACTGGTCTAAGAATCCGTTGACAGGACTCGTACCCTCCCTCTCCCCCCTCATTAGAAGGGTTTGCAGGTAGACCCGGATATGGCTCTAGTAAGAGTTGACTAGTTGCTCTCCCTGATTTTACCTTGGTTCCAGACAACCTGGTATAAATACCACAGTAGTAGAGTATTTTCTTCCCCCCTTTGGGAAGTATCTGTTCCGCACCCCCCAAGGGCGACAGGACATACCATTGGCTAGGGCTCTAGCCAGTTTAGTCCTACCGCACCTCCCTTAATATTTTGTAAGATAAGTTAGTTTGATAGTTAGACTTATAGACAGTATATAGTCTCTATAGTCCTGACAGATAAACCCTTGCCTCGTATAAAGGTGCCCTGTTAAGACTGGGGCAGTGATCCTTAATCACCAAGCATACAGGAACACGCTGGTTGCTCTTTCCTTTAGGTTCTTCTTTATGCTTGCTATACCCTGGGGCCCTTAAATAAAATGTCTGACATTGTGATACATTCATGGAATGTCAGGGGGCTAAACTCCCCAATAAAATGAAAGAAAGTTCTGGCTCACCTGAAACGTAATCGATCTCAAGTGGCCTTCCTCCAGGAGACTAAATTCTCCGGGGAGGATCATACCTGTATGAGGAAAGACTGGGTTGGCCAGCAGGTTCACTCTAATGCCCACACCAGGAAACATGGGGTTCTTATCCTGGTGAATAAATCTCTCGCCTGGACGTTAAAGCAAACACATTCAGACCATAAAGGCAGATGGGTAATGGCCACTTATAATACATCCACAGGTCCACTCACTCTCTGTAATGTATATGCACCCAATGTAGATGCTCCTTGGTTCTTTCATAATTTGGCAGAGGTAATACTTGAATTTAACCCTCCAGACTGCCCACTACTTATTGGTGGGGACTTTAATCTCACTCTGATGCCTCTCAGATAGGAATGATGGGGGGAAGAGGCGCATCTTAGAAGCAGGAAGGCTCTCCAATAAACGATATCCGATCAAGGGCTTACAGACCTATGGAGATTATTCCACCCCAGAATAAGAGATTACACGTTTCATTCGGCAGCAAATGCCTCATACAGTAGGCTGGATTTTTGGCTTGGCTCATCTACACTGACAACTAAAACCCTCGATGTCTCAATTCTTCCCTGCTGTATCTCCAACCATGCTTTAGTCCAGCTTCTTATACAATGGGACCCTGTGGCTCCCCCGACTAAACAATGGAGATTGGACCTGCTCCTAGTAAAGGACCCTGAATTTATCCCTTGGGTTAACAAGGAGGCTTCTCTTTTTATAGCCGAGAACCCTATAAGTGATACCTCTGCCAGCACAATGTGGGAAGCCTTCAAAGCCACGATGCGAGGTAATATATGGGGCTCGCTGCAGCCAAACGTAGGCAAAGGGAAATGCAGCTGGTCACTCTTGAACGGAGACTGGCTGAAGCTGAAAGTACTTTTAAGGCTTTGCCCTCCCCTTCCATTCACTCAACCATAGGTAAATCCATTTTGGGTATTCGGTTTGAAATTAACCAACTTTTGAATAGGAAAGCCAAATCCGCTATCCTTCACCTTAAGCATACCTTCTGGGAAGGGGGGAACAAAGGGGGTAAAGTACTCGCATATCAATTACGTGAAACAGCAGGCTAGCAGATATATCCCAGGTTTGAAAAACAAGCAAAGGATACTGAGTACTTCCACTGGGGATATTAATGAGATCATGTCCTCATTTTATAAAAGGCTATATTGTTCTACCCACATTGGCCCCAACAGAGACATACAAGGCTTTTTAGATACCTTAGGCCTGCCCAAGCTGCAGAGGCAGCAAACACAACTCCTAGATCTCCCCATTTCAAAGGAAGAACTGACTGCAGCCATCCAAGACTTGAAAAAAGGAAAATCCCCAGGTAGTGATGGGTACACTGCAGATTTCTACCAGATTCTGGTCTCCACTATTTCTCTCCTCTTAACTCAAGTGTTTCAGGAGATAGAACTCAAGGGAGCCTTACCGCCCTCCATGCGGGAGGCAATCATAGTTGTAATTCCCAAAAAAGGCAAAGACCCTACCAACCCCGGAAATTACTGCCCAATTTCCCTTATAAATTTGGACAGTAAACTTTATGCTAAAATTTTAGCCTCCAGACTTAGTTCTTTATTGACTGTTCTTGTACACCCTTCACAAGTGGGATTTATACCTGGAAGACACAGCTCAGATCACTTAAGAACTCTGCTGAATCTGATCCCCTTTGCCAAGTCCCTTCATACTCCCACGGCTGCTATTACGGTTGATTTCGAAAAGGCATTTGATTCCGTGGAGTGGGACTATCTATATACGACTCTTTCCCATTTCGGGTTGGGGAAACATTTCTTGCCAGGATAAAAGCCATATATGAAGGCCCCTTAGCCAGAGTTAACACAAACTCAATGCTTTCTGATCCATTCCCTTTGGGCAGAGGTACGAGGCAAGGGTGCCCACTCTCCCCCCTCCTCTTTGTGTTGGCGGTCGAACCTCTAGCTGCGGCTATCCGTACCCACCCAGAGATTAAAGGGTTAACAGTGGGGAATATGTCCTATGTAACTTTTATGTACGCTGACGATCTCCTCCTCCTTTTGGAGGATGCACACACCGCTATTCCCCCCCCCCCCCCGCTCTTCTAGAAGTTCTCTCTAATTATTCTGGCTTACAGCTGAACCGGAATAAGACGGAAGTACTCCCTCTCAACGATCATTGTGCTCAGCAAGTGATAACCGCAGATGCCTTACTTTGGGCACCAGAATGGATTACATATCTGGGTATTTTTTTGACCCCATCTTTAGAGACAATATGGCAAGCTAATGTACAACCCCTTCTCTCCTCCATTAAGACAGACTTTGATAGATGGAGGCTTCTTGAACTCACCTTAGCGGCAAAAGTTTCGGCGGTGACACTGATCTCAGCCCTTAAACTCTTCCATCTCCTGATGCACCTGCCTGTTCCCTTACCTACACAGTGGTTTCAGGTTATTGATAAACTAATTGGGGATTTTCTATGGGAGGGATCCAAACCCAGATTCAGTCGATCTAAACTAAGGTCACATTGGAAGCAAGGTGGTGGAACCTCCCCTGGCCAGAGGGATAGCGCCGGGCCTTTCTTTGGGCCCAAACGGTTAAATGGGTGCACTCTCCTTCCCCTCTTTCACTGCACTAGGTACAATTAGAAACAGATATTATGGGTCTGTTCCATCCCTCCTCCCTTTTTGTGCAGAGGGGCAGCCCTAAAAAATCCGGGGCCAGTAAGATAAATACAGAACTCACTTCACCCACAGTGACTGCATCCAGAGACAACTGGGTTAGTTCTCACCGCAAAATGAATCTGGACCCCCTCCCACTCTCCTATGTGCCTATCTGGCAAAACCCAGCCATTGCTATAGGCGGAGCTGAAATCCTATGGAGACACTGGGTGGAGCTGGGTATTATTAAGTTGGGTGATTTGCTGACCCCTAACCACAAAGCCATGCAGACATTCCATTCTTTAAGACAAGAATGGGGTATCCCACCACTAGACTTCTGGAGATATCTCCAACTCAGGGATGCAATTCGGCACCTTCTATCCCATACCTTAAATCGTGCCAAAACCTCGCCATTGGCTAAATGGATACTCTGTACTAAGGGCCTTGCAGGTCAAATGTATGCTACTCTTAGAGATACTCTTCCATCCCAATCAGACGAGGCAAGGCAAAGATGGGAGAAGATGTTGCAGACCCATATATCCTCCGAGGCCTGGGATAAAGCGTGGGTAGATGCACATACCTGGTTCACAGATGCTAAATCCAGACTAATCCAAAATAAAATTGCACATTCCTGGTACAGAACTCCAGTCATTCTTCATAAAGCTAAAGTAATAGATCAGGACAATTGCTGGAGATGCCAACAGCCAGGAGGTGACCTAGTGCATGTATTGTGGTGCTGCCCAAAAATCCAACCCTATGGCAAGAGATACAAGAAATTACCTCTAGGGTTCTGCAACAAGCCATTCCCCTCAGCCCTCTCTTTTTTATCTTGGATATTTGTGTTAATATACCCAAACTGGCACCATTAAGATACAGGTGGCTGGCATTTCTGGCTTTACAAACAAAAAGAGCCATTCTATGTAAATGGAGAACCCCTCCGATTCCTACTATGGCAGAAATACTGGTGTCCCTGTCTATCCTGGCCAAACTGGACAAGATATCCTATTTACAGAAGTCCAAACTTTCCTCATTTGAAGCCTGCTGGGATCCCTATCTTAAATATCTGGGTAAAGTCCAATCACCAACGGGAATAGGGTGATCACCTTCATTCTCCTCTACTGGTATAAAGGTAATACGACAAATGGGATCTCTACCGAAGTGTGGAGAGGCCCAGGTTTTTCTTGGTAGGACTGGAAACTTTACTTATGGTGATTGTATACATGATGATATGTAGAATGCTTTAATTCACCGGGTACAGATTTAAGCTTGGGATATACCTGTTTCAATTCCAGGATCAGTCTGGTCTCTTGCAGAGCATATACACATACTCACTCAACTTTCTCTAGATGCCATGAAGAGGGATACGTTTGGTTGCAGATATACAAAGTTATCGTCTGAGGTGTTTATGTCCGGCAAAGTTGACGTTCTGACTTGACACTAGGTTGTGGCGAGTACCCTTACATGATAGTTACTGGGAGCTTATGAGGACACAGGGGTCTACCCCCTTGAACTTCATAGTATGTCTCTACATAATAGTTTTTTCTCTTTTTTGGGCAGGGAAATTTTTTTTTAATAAGAGTTGAGGTAGGTCCCCTTGAGTAAATGGCTGTTACTGTCACCTGTATCAGAAGGTTTATATCACCAGGAAATATATTAATATGTATCCAATAATGGGAAATCATATGTGGCTGTACCCCCTTTCTTTTTTATCCCTTAGCCTTTCCCTTGCTTACTGTATTGGCACTTTACACCTATAAATGAGGCATAGGGTGGTTAAATGTACCTACAGAACATGTGACTGTATACTGTATTATGATTTTTTCATTCTTATTTTCTGGGAAAATAATAAAAATTATTACAACAATATTTTACTTAGACTGTTCCCGACTGAAGGGGTAATGTAGAAATATTAAGTTAAGGACAGGAGGGAGCTGGAGGTATCCCATTATGAATAAGTATACCTGCCACTCATATTCCAGCTGCCGGCTTTGCTTCTCTGCAAGAAGCTGCAGGAGTCTGGGATAATAGACTGACAACACAGTTCTTATAAGGTTAACACACTTTGTCTAGTGTGATGTCTAATGCTTCATAAACATTTCTTCAAGGCAGATGCAAAAGAGAAACTTCATAAAAAACACACAGAAAATGAACACAGATAAAGTTCTTAGGATGTCGCAAACTTCTCTCAGCTTCCACTCAGTAGTAGTATGGGACTCTCCTCAGTCCTCTATCTACACCAGCCAGCAGGAACTGATCCTATCTGTCTCAGTCTAAAAAACTAATTTCAGAACCGAGTCAGAGCTTTTATAGGTGCTCTAGAAGTTAGGAACATGTCCACTCCCCTGTGATTGACATCAGACATAACAAAATTAGCCGCTAGGGGCCACTGTTGCTCCATAGAGAACAGTTCAGTTGGCATCTGCAGGTTTGTTTACAACATTGGGAAAGGTCAGACCCAAGGTCAGAACATTTTGTACTCCCAAACTCTCCTGCAAAATATACCTTAGAAGGGGGCAGCTAACATCTTAAAGAAACAGACACGAGCTTTTGTTACTCTTATATCAAAACAGTCCTCTTAGTTTTGTTTTAGGTTAATATGCACAGAAAGTCACTGTACTTAACCAGGACCCAACAGCTGCATCTCTCCTCACACAGGACTCTGTTTAATATCGCAGCACTTTTGTACATATTAATATGGGGCAGCAGGGAAACTAAAGGGATACTGAAACATAAAAGGGGGGTGCTCCAATAATCAAACATCCGAGCCATCTGCTCTGGCAAATAACAGTCTATACATTCTTGTCCTGAGTGTCCTGTTGCTTAGGGCATTTCCTTACTGGTACCAGTACTTTTCCTTATAATCCCAACATGGGCTCTTTTTATCAAAATGTTGCAGAGGTCACTTTCTTAACCTCCCAATGGCTTGACCTTGAGTGGAAAAAAGGAAAAAGTGGGTGATAGCTAAGAGAAAAGTGTGTGTGTGTGTGTGGGGGGAGGCGGGGCTAAAGGTGGCCAGCCTTTTAGACTAGAAAATAGAGAGAGAGAGAGAGAATAAAAGGAGAAATGAGATAACTGTTGCAACAGAAGTTCCAGTAAATAAGAAAAGATGGTCCATTACCATGACCGGGAGTTTCCCCTGCCACAGAAGTATTCTGTAAAGTGAATGGGAAACCAGAGAAGGGTACAGAAGCAATGCGAGCAGCTTGAATTTTCACTTTCAGCCTCTCTGTGGTACCCCTTGCTCCCAGTAATGTTTTTTCCTCCAAGTCTTTTTTTTTTTAGACAGTAAAATAAAGAGGAGACACAGCATAAAGTTAACAGAAAGGGACCATAATGGTCCAGAATTGCAGAAGCAATGAAGCTGTGCAGGGCAGGAGCGAGCGGCTGGCAAAGTACCAAATGAAAATATTGCAGCCGCTGCTCTCTGCCACGCTCTGCACATGTCCCATTAGAGTAAATTTAATTCTTGGGCTACAGAAAGTAGTTTAAAACCCAAGAGGGAGCCAAAAGAAATGAATGAAAGGCTCCTTGCTCCTGCTCTCAGGCTGAAATAAAAATTAAAACGAGCAGCAGGCGTGCTGCTAGAATAAAATTGTAGCTGCTGCTCAATATAGCATACTATTTTTAATTAACAAATACATGAGGCTCACAATGAATAACGCATTACACAGCCAGAAGGATGCGACTAACTCTGAAAGAAAATTGGGCACAGTGAATAATTAAAATAAATACTATACCTGGCTATATCCATTTGTCTATGTCCTACCTGAGTCCCTGTGCCAGGCTTACTTGCACCTGGGATTCAAGAACAACTAGTCAGTATAGGGGAAACAGCCCCCTCGCATAGCTGTTTTTATATTTATATGGAGCTGCCACTCAAAGGGAAGTGGGAGGAGCTTTGAGCTCATTATAGCCCAATTAGCCATGGAGAGCCCTGTGTAGGCTTCCAAATAAGTCACCTTATTTTCTCATTGCTTTATTCTATGTATAAGATTAGAAGGTTTAAGATGAGGGTCATCCTGCCTGATTTATTAAATGTAGCGTTAGCTACATGAATGTATCAGTTAAGGGCCAGGTCAAGTGACCCATTTTTTTCACTGCAAATACACCTCCTAGAGGGGAGTTCCACAGTTAAGCCTTGACTATCGTAAGGTAAAGAGCTACCCCAGTGAAGTAGCTAGAAACTGATCACAGAGGTAAAGGATCTATATTGACAGATCAGGACTATGAAGGCTACCGATTGTAGATGGACATTTGCTTTATTGCCTGTTTTTTTGGTTTTGCTTTCTTAGTTTTGTTAAAAAAATAAACATCACACAGAGGTGTGTTTTAAAGAGCAGGTTCCTACTTTCCGGCTGCTAGTCTCCCCCAGCATGTTCTATGCCATACCGGATCAGCAGCTCACTGCTGAAGTTTGGCATAAAAATTCCACTTTTTGAAGAAGTTACATCCCTCAAAAATTTGTATATTCGTATAGTGCCCAAAAAAAGGCGGACTTCCGGTCCGGAAAAACACGCTCCCATCGTTCCCACTGCAGCCCTGTTATGTGATGTCACAAAACGGATTGCGAGATGCCTATTCAGTTCTATGGGCTGGTATTTTCAAACACAGTTATACCCTTTAGTGCTGGGATTCAGTATATCAAAGTGCTCAATTGACTAATTGAGTCCCTATTAGTTGATCAATCGCTTTGATATACTAAATCCCCAGCACTAAAGGGCATACTGTGTTTTGAAAATACCAGCCCCATAGAACTGAATGGGGTACACTCACGCAACCTTCGCTCTGTGACATCACAAACAGGGCCGCGTAATGACGTGAGGGCGTGTTTTTCAGACCGGGAAGTCTGTCTTTTTTTGGGCACTATACGAATATACAAATTTACAAAGGATGTAACTTCTTCAAAAAGTGGAATTTTTATGCCTAACTTCAGCAGCGAGCTACTGACCTGGTAAGGGATCAAATGGGCTGAGGCAGGCAGCTGCTAGGAACCTGCTCTTTAAAGCCTATATCCTGAGTCCGTATCATCTATTCCATACCCGTTTACACACAGAAATTTTCTATGCCATTTCCCCTTCAATGGCACAGCAAAGACTAGAGAGTTGCTGTTGTCCAGAATGTTCATGTGCCCAGAATTCTATGCTGGTTTGCAGCCTTGGGCTGTGCCATTTCCCTTAATTGGGGTGCACATTATCCATATGTACCAACTACCCATTGAACAATGTGGTGCTCTACAGAAAGGACATTGACAGGGCAGAGGTGGTCCAGAGGGGGGCAATTAACATGGTGCACGGTTTGCAAAGGAAGATCTATGAACAGAGATTGAGGGATCACAACATGTACATGCTGAAAGAGAGGAGCAAGACAGAGGTGACATTAATGAGACCTACAAGTACCTCACAGGGGTGAACCGTGGGCAGGAAGGCAACCTCTTGCAAATAAGGTCAAGAACCAGGACTAGGGAGCATGTGATAAGGGGGTGGGGTGAGTGCAGGAGAGACGTGTGGAAATATTTCTTCACTGAAGGGGTGGTTAGATGCCTGAAACAGACTGCCAGTCAAAATGATAAAGAACAGAATGATGGGGAGCTTCAAGCATGCAAAGGATAAACTTAGGTGTACACTAGAACACCAGCAAGAGGGGGCAGGGTCACTGGAGACCAAACAGGGTCTGTAGATCTAGAATATGTAGGGAACAATTAGGCCGATTGGGTGGGCCAAGTGGTCCTTTCCTGATGACAACTTCTTGTTTCTATAAGGCAACAGGAAAGATGAACAAGTGCTATCTGTCTATGGCATGGATGAGGCTAGGGTACTCAACACCATGGGAGTCAATGACTGGTTGAAAAACTGGTGCAGAGCTCAGGGATTTGGCTTCATTGGGAACTGGGGCTCCACCTGGAAGGATGCAGGCCTATACAAGCATGATGGTCTGCATCTATCCAGGAGGGGAACCAGGATCCTAGGCGATAGGTTTAAATGCTTCATTGGCAAGCATTTAAACTAGCCAAGGAGGGAGACACTGAAAAGGAGAAGGGAAATCCTAGCGCCCCCCCAAAAAAAGGGTAGTTAGTGAGGTAAACACCAAGATAGAGCAGTCAATAGGGAGAAGGGCAGGGGTAAATGGAGAAAAAGACAAAGGCAGTAAGGACAGGGATGGGTCAAAAAGAAATAAAGCCATAAAAAAAGGAGGGTAATGAGTACCAATATCCATAGTCTGGGTAAAAAGCTACCCGAAATAGTGGCCTTGATGGAAGAGGGATGCCTGGATATCGTGGCAATCACAGAAACATGGTACAGAGAACCATGAATGGGATGTCAACATACCAGGGTACACAATCTACAGAAGGGACAGGGAGGGGAGAAGAGGAGGAGTAGCTCTCTATGTAAGGGAAGGAATCAAAGCAACAGAACTAAAAGGTAAACAGGGAGGAGAGGAGGCACTGTGGGTCACCCTGGAGACTGGAAATGGCACCACAATCCGCACATGGGTTGTATATAGACCCCTGTCTCAGAGGGAGGAAATGGACAAGGAAATGATAGAAGGCATCCTTGGGTTGGCAGAGAAAGGGGAGATATTGCGGACGGGGGACCTGAATATGCCAGATGTTAACTGGCACACCTTTGCTGCAGCCACATCCAAGAGCAGGGCCATTCTCAATGCCCTACAGAGGGCATGCCTCAGACAGCTAGTTTTGGAACCCACTTGGGAGGGAGCAATCTTAGACCTGGTACTCTCAAATGGGGACAGAGAGAGGATCTCCAATCTTGAAGTGGGTAGCCATCTGGGAACAAGCGACCACCGAACAGTGTGGTTCACGATAAACTTAGCTGTAGAGTCAAGCCATACAAAAGTGAAGGTACTGGACTTCAAGATGGCCGATTGTCAAAATGGGAGAGTGCCTCAGAAAAGCACTAGCAAACAGGCAAGAAGGTGGGGTGGAGCAACAATGGGGAAACAACAAAACCGCCATCACAGAGGCAACAAGCCTTTGTGTGAAGCAAATAAACAAATCAAAACGAAAGAAAAAAACACTATGGTTCTCAAAAGAAGTGGCAGGGAAAGTAAGGGAGAAAAAGACAGCATTCAGGAAGTATAAGGAAACACTGAAGGAGCAGGACAGAGAACTGTACTAGTTAAAGCAGAAGGAAGCAGGGAAGGCAGTCAGAATAGCAAAGGCCCAAACTGAGGAAAAGATACCCAATTCGGTTAAGAAGGGGGATAAAACCTTTTTATAGGTACATTAGGGAGCAAAGAAAGACTAAGGCAGGGATACTGAGGCTGAATAAAGAGGAAGGGGTTGGGCAGAGAGCGACAGTGAAAAAGCAAGGATACTGAATGAATACTTCTGCTCAGAATTCACAATGGAAAAGCAATGGGGCCTGATGGGATTCACCCCAGAATTCTAAAAGAACTAAGGGAAGAACTAGTAACACCACTGACTACCCTTTTTAATAAATCATGGGAGGATGGTGTGGTACCTGAGGACTGGAGGAGGATGGATGTGATTCCCTTCACAAAAGTGTGAGCAAGACAGAGGAAGGAAAACTACAGACCTGTCAGTTTGACCTCAGTGGTAGGGAAAATGATGGAATCACTTCTGAAGGAAAGAACTGCTGAGTACCTAGAGGCCAGTGGGGCCAGGACCCAAGGCAGCATGGATTCACAGCAGGAAGGTCATGCCAAACAAATCTAACTGATTTCTTTGACTGGGTGAGTAAAGTAGTACTGTAGACCAGGAAGGTGCTGTGGACATGGCCTACCTAGACTTTAGCAAGGAATATGACACAGTCCCGCACAGAAGATTAACAAATTAGCTAGCCTGGTAGCCTGGGTAAAACACTGGCAAGACAACAGGACACAGTGTGTAATAGTAAATGGAGTCCACAGTGAAGAAAGGGGGGTTACTAGTGGGGTACCGCAGGGTTCAGTACTGGGGCCAGTCCTTTTTAATGTCTTTATAAGTGACATTGCAGAGGGACTGGCAGTGAAAGTATGTCTCTTTGCAGATGACACAAAGATCTGCAACAGGGTTGATACGCAAAGTGGGGTGGAAAGGATGAAAAGGGACTTGGCAAGGTTGGAGGAATAGTCAAATGTATGGCAGCTTAGATTCAATGCAAAGAAGTGCAAAGTAATGCACCTGGGAAACAAAAACCCAGGGGAAGAGTACACAATGGGGGAGAGATACTGACAACAACAAAAATGGAAAGGGACCTGGGGGTAGTCATCAGACGACATAAAGGTGAGACAGCAATGTGAGAAGGCAGTAAGGAGGGCTGGGGGGATACTGGGATGCAGAGGGAGAGGCATCACCAGTAGAAAACAGGAAGTTGTTGGCCCTCTGTACAGACAGTTGGACAGACCACATCTGGAGTACTGTGTACAGTTCTGGAGACCCCATCTCCACAAAGAGACAGGGTGGAGGCTATCCAGAGGAGGGCAACCAAAATGGTGCAGGGTCTGCACCAGAAGACATATGAAGAAAGACTAAAGGAGCTTAAGATGTATAGCCTCGAGGAAAGGAGGGAGAGGGGGGATATGATAGAAACTTTCAAATACCTCAAGGGAATCAGCAAAGTCCAAGAGGGTAGCATCTTCCAGAAAAAGAGATGCACAAGAACAAGGGGGCACAATTTGAAGATAGAGGGGGGACGGCTCAGAGGTAATGTTAGGAAGTATTTCTTTCTTCACAGAGAGGGTTGTAGATGCATGGAACAGCCTTCCTGAGGAGGTCGTAAAGTCAAAAACAGTGGGGGAATTCAAGAATGCATGGGACAGACATAAGGCAATTCTAGTGGGGGCGGTAGGAGGAAGTAGGCTGTTGGTTAACTAGGATCTGCAGCTTATCTGTTAGGTAGGGAAATGGGCAGACCAGGTGGGCCAAGCAGTCCTTATCTGCCATTAAATTCTATGTTTCTATGGGAGAGAAAATAGGGAGAGCAATTGCCCAGATGAAGAGGGGGAAGGCGGAAGGTCCAGAAGGATTTATAATGGAGTACTACAAGGAGTTAGTAGGGTTAATGGTGGGGTCCATGGCGGAAATGATGTGAGAGGCGACAGAGGAGGGGCAGATCCCGATCTCCAGTTTACAAGCACTTGTGTGCATTCTGCCTAAACCGGGCAAGGATCCTGGGGAATGTGCTTCGTATTGCCCTAGCGCTCTCCTGAACTGCAATGTAAAGATATTTGCCAAAGTCCTTGCAAGAAGATTAGAAAGAACAGTTATGCAATAAGTTACTGTAACAGTAACTCTTCGAGGAGATCTCAGTCATCAGGTTACAGTGTAGGAACCTTCGGCATCGGAGATGGGGAATCCACACAGAAGATTTTCAGCAGTACAACTGGGGCCGCCCACACAGTCGACGTCTGCCATCAGCAACCCTATGCAGGCGTGGGCTCCACTCCCTCCTCAGTTCTTTCTCTCCAGAGACAAGTTTCAAGTTTTAAATTTATTGATTGCCAAATTAGCCATTACAATATAAAAACAAAACAGGTGATAAAAATATTAAATATTCCATACAATTATAAGACCCTATACAAAAATACCTAAATCATACTTAAAAGAAGATTGAAATACACACATAGAACTTGAAAAATAAAAGCAGCAAATACTTGTTATATTCAAATTACCGCACAGCTTTTTACTCTTATATTTAGTAGACTCCTTGCAATAAATATCTTGCCATGGTTAATTCAGTAAACATTGTTGAGTAATAGATTACAATGCCTAATCAGCATGGAAATATTAATCATATGGATACAGAATTCATATCCAGATTCTTACTTTGGACATGGTTAAAGCAATTTCATAATAATTTCAATGTCTGCATGGTCAGGCCAGTTTACTCTTCAAGTCTTTTACTGTCTAGTTATGTGCAACCTTCTTTGCTCAATTATTTTCAATAGGGAAACAGCAGAAGTTAGTATTATAGGATCAGTACTCGTAAATAAATAAATCAGCAACTGGGCAGGTTGATCATTTTGATATCTCAGTATGTTCCCCAACAAGGTAGTCCTATAGTTTTCATATAAAGGGCAAAGGAGGACTCTGTGCAGCATGTTATCTGCCCCCAGGCCACAACTGCACAAATAAATCTTATTTTTTTCTCCTGAAAATAATCCTATCTTCTTATTGCTTTTGAAAACCTCAAAGCGGAACCTAGTAAGTAATATCCTCTGTCCTGGATTAGGAAGAATGAGAGATATATTTTTCATATCTATGTGCTCTTTTGTTTTTAGCAAGCCACCTACTGGCTCTGGATAATCTACAGACCTCTAGATCTTCTTGAATGAAGTAATCCTTCATTTTATTTTTTATTATAAATTTAATATAATCCATAGGCAACCTTAGAGAATCTGTGACTATATGTAAGAGTCCATACGGTTTAATAAGTTTTTCTAGGACCATCATACAAGGGAAAATAATATTAGATTGGGAATATATAATTGCTTCTTCCAGACATAAATGCGGAAGTCTGCTGGGGTTCATCACATAAACCCCAACCCAATAATTAATCTGTCTTTGGACACATGCGCATTCGATCGGTCGTTCACCAATCTCTGCCCTAACCATAACGGTGGGGGCGCTATTAGCGAGACCCATGATCTTTTTATGGTATTTGTTTAAACTATGTTCTAAGAATCCCTTAAACTCCCCACCCCATACTTCAACTCCATAAAGGATCTTTGATCTGGCTTTTAATTTTTGCTCCAATAACTCGCAGATTTCCTTCAACTGATCTCCCTCCAAATTTATAAGAAAATGCCTGTATAACTGGAAGAAAAGCACCCAGCTTATGCTTTATGCTATTCAAATGGCTTGTCCAAGTCCCTGTTTGGTTCAAATTGATTCCTAAATAACAGAATTCTCTTACCTCCTCAAGTCTATGGCTGTCCATGTAGAAATTATGACCCCTCTTATTTCCTCCTAAGACCAGAACCTTGGTTTTGCCATAATTAACCATCAGGTCAGCATTTTTACATTCATGGTGAAATCTCTCAATACTTCTTATCATTCCCAAACGACTGAGGGAGAGTAAAACCACGTCATCAGCATAAGCTAA
This sequence comes from Neoceratodus forsteri, assembly GCA_016271365.2. Taxonomy (NCBI): domain Eukaryota; kingdom Metazoa; phylum Chordata; order Ceratodontiformes; family Ceratodontidae; genus Neoceratodus; species Neoceratodus forsteri. Next base: position 430,951,666 of record CM028131.1, read on the forward strand.
AAACAGGATCACTCTAGACCCTACTCTTGGGAGATGGAACTCAGATTTATACATGTTTCTTAAAACTGTACCAAAATAGAGATTAAATAATAGTGGTGCCAAAGTACAGCCTTGTATGACCCCAACATTATTTTTGAACCATGTGCTTATTTCACCGGAATCACCGTATCTGATACTAGTATAATTTTCTTGGTGTAAGAGTCTAATCTTTTCCAACAAAGCGGGGTCTACTCCTATTTCCTCAAGTCTATCCCATAATAATTTTCTGTTTACCCGATCAAAGGCTGCTTTAAGGTCAATAAAGGTACACAACATATACATTTTTTTTTTACTTTTTTATATTTACGGATCAAATGATATAGGACAAAAATTTGATCAGCAGTGGAGTGATTTTTTCAGAATACTGCCTGTGCATCAATTTTACCGTTAGTCTCTGCCCATTTCATCAGCCTATTCAATATTCGGGTAAAAACTTTTCCCACTGTGTCCAAAAGGCTAATGGGTCTATATAACAGCTGGGATCTGTTTTGTCTCCTTTCTTATGAATTGGGACAATGATATTTAATCCCCAACTTTCAGGGATATCCTCTGACTTCCATATATAATTAAACAAATTGAACAAAAAAGGAATCCAGAATGTTCTGGTTTCAATTATTACATCTAAAGGAACTCCATCACGTCCTGAAGCTTTCCTTTTACTGAAAGAGTCTAAAGCATCCTTTATCTCGAATGATGTTATCTCCACATCAGGGATATATTGTCTTCCCAACTGATTATATCTTGCCATTCCAGATAGGTAATCTGGGTCTTCCCTATAAAATAGGTGTTTATGATTTACCCAAGTGTCTAGTTCAATATGCATATTAATTTTAGCATGGTAGCCCATTCCAGTACTAACAATCCTCTAGAATAATTTATTATCTTTACTAATAATTGAGCTACGCAATTTTAGCCAAAGTTGTTTGGCGTATTTGCTTTTATTCCTGGCTAATATCTCCCTATATTCTTTCCTAGCTTTGTTCAGTATTTTATTATTACCCTTATTTGGGCATTGTTTTAAAATTCTAAATTTTTTTTATTTAAAGTTTTCCTTGCATCATGACAGTCCTTGTTATACCAAGGATGACCCCTGCTTTCTTTGATTTTCACCTCTTTCATTATTTAATAAGCAATCATATTTATGATTGTATTGTATCATGTATTATATATTGGCTTATAGGACTGCTAGCCACAGAGATCAGTTTGGATAAAATACCCCTACTTTTCAACAGATTGACCAGTTTATCACTATTAATTATTTTCCATTCAATGCCTTTTTTATTTGATATCATCTTTGAAGCCTTAATATCATTATGAGAAGTAAAGTCACCATAACTAATCACTAACTCCAAAGCCTTGTGCTGGCTTTCCGCTCTGAATATTAATTTAAGAGAGCCGATCCTATTGAAAAGATTTGAATTTATCCAAATATAGTCAATTGTGGTGCTACCGTTGCCACCTATATATGAGTATTCACCTTCAAGGTCCATGAATGTCCGACCATTCAGAAGTAACTCATTGTTCCTAGACATTGTCTTATGTAATTCAGCTCCCCTTTTGTTGATACAGTGATCTTTGGCAGTCCTTTTTATTTCCAAGGTAGTGGACTGAATGGCTGAGAGAGCTTCTATTGTCTCCTCCGAGCATCCTTGCAAGGACCCCATTCTAGCGTTGAAGTCTCCTAATATAACTATAAGCTTATAAAACTTTAAAAACTGTTTGAACAATAAAACGAAGCACCGAGGCTTTTATAGAGAGATTTTGAACTATTGGAAGGTGTTGTACTTATAATCCGCCCATACTTAATCCAGGTAAATCCGGGTAAATAGACTGTGTAGATAAGCTTTTGGATAATATAATCGCTATCACCAAGCAAAGAACCAGGTTCCAGTATTCCCAGGAGAAAGCTTCTTTCTTTCTTTCTTTCTGAAGGCTAACCAAAATCAATAAAGTCACCAACATAACATCCAAGTTAGAAACGTCTCTTAAAGTGACTCCTCGGCTTTCTCTCCCAACCCTCCGCAGGGCGTCTTGTTTACCGAAGCTGCAGGGGCTCTCTACCCACCACCGGGACTCCACCCCGGCTCTGTTTCTGGTAAAACAAACGAAAGGTGAGAACACGGAAACCCGATGGCACAAGAAAAACTGGAAAGGGCAGAGAGTATAAAACCTAAGCAGGCAACGGTGGCATACCTTTATTAAAATTTATTATAAATTCTCTCTGCTCCTGCTTATGCCATTCCTCCTCAATAGCTTAGCGTTCAGCCATCTTGGATCTCCTCTCAAAACACCCTCCCTCTCCAGAGACAAAGGGAGCAAGGCTGATGCCCTGGGGAACTAAGGAGTAACAGAGGGACCCAGCTCTAAAAAGAAACTATGGAATACAGCAGATAGCAAAGTCCTGAACAGGAACCCCAAGAAGGTGGGATGGTGGGAGGGAAATCAGACCTGATAACAGATCCTCTCGAAGATCTACTGTTACGGTAAGTTCTTACACAGCTGTTCCATCTTCTTTGAAGGTACCTCAGTCATCAGGTTACACCGTAGTAATAAGCAGTGACAGGCTGGAATTCCATAAACTTAAGACAGGAGTCCTTGAAGCATACCCCTGCCAAATCCTGCATGGGCTCTTGAAGCAATGTCCAGACTGTAATGCTTGGTAAAAGTGTGGACTGTACTCCAGGTGGCAGCAGCACAAATATCAGCAGCTGAGACCGCCTTGAAACAAGCCACAGAGGTAAGCCATGCTTCTGGTGGAATGAGTTTGACAGCACCAGGCAATTCTCTGCTGTACTTGTAGCAGAACACAATGCAATTTGCCAACAATTTGGAAAAAAATTGTTTAGAAACTGAAGCGCCCTCTCTACCTGGGGCAAACGAAACAAACAACTGCTTAGACTTTCTGGACTCCTTAGTCCGAAGCAGATAATACCTGTACTTCAAAGTTCTGTGCACATCTAGTGTATGAAGCAGTGCTTCCCCTGGATTGGCATGCTCAGGAAAATAAACAGGAAGGTGGAAAGACTGCGGACGGATGATGGCAATGAGGGTTGATGGCTCGTGACCCGGGTTCGGGAGTGGACGTGGGTCATCGGGGGATGGCAGGGAAAGAAAGGATTGAGTGTTCGGAGGACTGCTCTCCTTTCCTGGGAGGGAGGTGGGTGGTAAATCCCACTGTCTGGCAACTCCCAGTGGAGACTGGGGGTATTGTAACAGTCAGGATTCCAGTTCGGGGATTGGTCGCACTGGCACGCATTGTGCCGCTGGACCAATTGAGGGGAGACAGAAAAACAGAAACAGCCGGTGGCTTGGCAGGCGAAGGTGGGTGCAGTGGGATGGCCCCCATGCACAATACCGGGTCCTCCAATTGGCTTCTGGTTCTCCCTCCGCTCCCTGGTTGCTCTTCTGGATTATAAATAAGAGTGCAAGTAGGAAAGCAGGACTCTGCAGTCCTGCCCTGGGGATCTGAGCAGGCCCCAGTGGTCAGAAGAGTGACAGTGGAGGTGGACCCATACCAAGAAGCCGATCAGGGACTTCAGGGGTGCGGGAGAAAGGTCGGATCCTGAGAGACCACACCAGAGAGGCGCTCAGGTACCAGTGAGTAAGGGGGCATAAAGAAAGTTTAAAAAAAAAAAAAGTGGAACGACTGCGTGTAAACTCAGAAACCACCTTAAGCAAAAACTTAGGATTTGTGTGCAAAGACACCCTGTCTTTGTGGAAAATCAATCAAATAAGGCTCCTCTCACCAGAGGGCCTGACGCACTGAAATTCTTCGAGCAGAAGTAATTGCAACTAAAAATAATGCTTTCCAAGAGAGAAAGTGCAAATTACAAGTCACAATTGGCTCAAAAGGAGACAGGGTCAATTTAAAAAAAATAAAATTCAAGTCCCAAGCCGGGACAGGAGAACGGATTGGGGTTTTCAGATGCAGGAGACAAACAATAGTAAAAAAAAAATTCTGGCTTGGCTATAGTCAATACTGAAGGGAAAAAAAAATACAGGTTACTCACCTGTAACAGGAGTTCTAGGAATGGTATATGATGTTCATCCACACTTACTGGCAGCATCCTTGCCGCTTTAAATCTTGCCGGAAGGTCTTCGAGCTGGCTCTTCCCACCCCACCAGGTGATAAAACTCGGCTCCGCCCCATGGCCTTAGATCTAGCCAGCTGGAAGCCAGGTTGTCTTGTCGAAGCGAGGAGGTGGTGGGTTGTGTGGATGGTAAAGCACTCTAAAATCTATATTTCTAAGCACCTGTATTATGTGACATGGATATGTTGTTCAATCCACACTTACTGGCAGACTCCTAGCAGTTCTCCGGGAGGAGGAGGCAAGCACACACCCCTACTTGGGAAATAAGGACTGAAGAACCGAGGTCCCAAAACCAGCATCGGTGTGACTCAGGTCGATGTGGTAATGGGTAATGAAGGTGTGTGCCGACTTCCAGGCAGCAGCCCTGCAGATTTCCTGGATAGGGATGTCCCTGGAAGCAGCCACCGATGCAGTGGTATGGCGGGTAGAATGAGCTCTTATCCCTTTGGGAGGCTCCATGCCCGCCAACCTGTAGCAGAGATCTATGCAGGAGGTGACCCACCTGCCTATCGTCCGCTTGGCTGCAGGTCTGCCAGGTGCAGCTTCAGCGTAGGTGACAAAACAGCTGGTGAACCTCTCCCCGAACTTCAGCTGTCCACTCCTTGTAATAAGAGAGTGCTCTTCTAGGGTCCAGAGTATGGAGCCTATATTCGGCCTCCAAGGTGTGACTGGGGTAGAACACCGGCAGAGTCAACACCTGGTTAAGGTGAAACTCCGACACCACCTTCGGAAGGAATTTCGGATGGGGGCGCAGGACAACTTTGTCCCTGTGGAAGACCAGATAAGGAGACTCGATGGAAAGCACCTGGAGCTCTCCCATCCTTCTGGCTGACGTGATAGCCACCAAGAAGGCAGTTTTCCACGACAGGTGAGAGATGTCACACCTGTGCATTGGTTCGAATGGCTTGCCCATGAGCTTAGCCAATACCAGCAGTAGATGCCACGGAGGTGGAGGTTCTCGCACCGGAGGGGATATGTGATCAAGGCCTTTGAAAAAGCGCCCGACCACCTTCTCCTGCGCCACCGACTGCTTGCCGGCCCACGCCCGGTAAGCAGAGATGGTTGCCAGGTGCACCTTAAGGGTTGTCGACTGAAGACCTAGCTGAGAAAGGAACCACAGATAGTCCAGGATGCTAGCCAAGGAACAGGAAGAATGGTCCAACCTCTTGTCCTGACACCAAATGGAGAATCGTTTCCATTTAAAGGCATAGCATTTTTTGGTCGACTCCTTACGGGATGCCTCAACAACGTCAAGGACCTCGTCGGAAAGACCCAAGGCCTGGAACTCTAGCCGCTCAGGAACCAGGCCGTCAGGTGCAGGGATTGAAGGTCCGGGTGGAGTACCTTCCCCTTATTGACTGAGATCAGGTCCGGGCGGGCTGGAAGCCGCCCCAGGAGCCTGGAGCTGAGGCTGAGGAGATCTGGATACCAGAACTGGCGGGGCCAGTCTGGGGCTATCAGAATCACCTGCGCCTTGTCCCTCCTCGCCTTGAGAAGCACCTTGTGGATCAAGGGAAATGGGGAAAAGCGTAGAAGAGGCCCAGGGTCCATGGCCTCGAGAAGGCATCCCCCTGCAGCGAGCCCTGCTGAGGGGGGCGGGCACGAAACAGCTTCGCATTCTCCCTGGAGGCAAACAGGTCCACCTGAGTGGTGCCCCAGTGGGAGAACAGATTGTGTACTACCTCCGGCAGGAGAGACCACTCATGAGATGCAGCACCTATCCGGCTGAGGGCATTGGCCAGAGTGTTGGAGGCTCCTGCCACATGGATGGCTAGGAGATCGGCCTCCAGTCTGCTCATGAGAGACCAAGTGCGGAGAGCTTCCTTGCACAGGGGCAAGTACCGCGTCCCGCCCTGGTGGTTTAGGTAGTACATGGTCGTGGTGTTGTCGTCTGGACCTGGACCACGTGACCCCGTACAAACGGAGCGAAGGTGGTGAGGGCTAGTCAGACCGCTTCAAGCTCCAGCAGGTTGATATGGCATCGAGACTCCTGAGGGGACCAGAGGCCATGCGCTCTGAGCTCCCCCAGATGGGCACCCCAACCCATCAGAGAGGCGTCAGTTGTTAGAGTGACCGTCGGCTCTGGGCGGACAAACGGGATACCCTTCTGCAAATGAGCTGGAATGATCCACCACTGGAGAGCGTTCCCCATCTCCTGGGTCACTATCACTGGCTGGTCCAGAGGACCGCAGCGCTGCGACCATTGGCGGGCCAGCCCCCCATTGGAGGGAACGCATGTGCCAGCAGGCCCAACGGACCACGCTAGTGCAGGCCACCATGAGGCCCAGGAGGCGCAGGAACTCCCGGGCAGGGCGCAACTGCCCAACCAGAAATGATTGGGCAAAGGAGGAAAGAACCTCGGCCCTGTCCGCCAGGAGCCATGCTCAGGCTCGAAGAGAGTCGAGCTCTTCCCCGATGAATTGAATCACCTGAGAGCAGACCTGGAGGGCCAGATCCCTGGACCGCTCCACCTCCAGCCTGGAGGAGGCTGCAATTAGCCAGTCGTCCAGGTAAGGGTACACCCGGACCCTTTGGCGCCGCAGGAATGCTGTCACCACTGCCATGCATTTGGTGAAGACCCTGGGAGCTGGAGAGAGGCCGAAGGGCATGGCCCCGGAACTCGTAAAGGGATCCCTCCGCCCTGAAGTGGAGGAATCGCTGGTGGGACGGACGAATCAGGACGTGAAAGAATGCATACTGGAGGTCCAGAGAACAGAACCACATGCCTCATTCCAAGGATGGAATGATCTGAGCCAGAGTGACCATCCTGAAGGTTCAAGATCTTAGGAACTTGTTCAGGTCATGTAGGTCTAGAATGGGGCGCCAGCCCCCCGTCCGTTTTGGGACCAGGAAATACCTGGACATAAACCCTGGGTCTGCTGGAGGATGCGCCACCTTCCTGATCACCTTCTTCGGGAGAAGCAGGGCAATGTCGGCTCGACGAGCCGACAGAGAGGCTGTGAACCCTGTAGCCCCCCGTGGGGCGACGGCTCGACAGGGTGGGGCCTGCTCGAATTCTAGAGGCAGACCCTTTCCTACCACTTCCAGCACCCAGCGGTCCGTGGTGATATCAGACCAGGCAGAAAGGAAGCAACGGAGCCGTACCCCCACGGGGGGAACCCAGGGAGGAGTGACGAGGTTGGGGGAGACATCCCACAACCTGTCACTGGGCAGGCTTGGAGGAAGAACTGGCCGAGGGGCCTCCTGGACCTTTCCCTCCTGGCTTCCTGCTGGAGGAAGCTGCAGGCTTGGCTTTGGGGTGCCAAGTGCGAGCCTGCTGGCCCTAATGCTGGTGTTGTTGGGCCAGACGTGCCGCAGGGGCAGAAGGCCGAAAGGGCTTACGCTGCTGCTGGCGGCCTTTATCCTTCTGGGTAGACGTGACCAAGTCCAAGGTGGCATTGGACTTCTCGATCCTCTGCAGATGACCCTCCACCCCGGGACCGAACAAGTCGGTACCCAGGAAGAGAACGTCTGCCAGCTTGTGCTGGGTATCTGCTGTGAAAATGGAGATCCGCAGCCAAGCTCTGCGACGCATGGCCACTGCAGCCGCTACTGACTGGGCACTAGAGTCTCCAATGTCAAAGGCAGTTTGGTGCTGTTGCTTAGCCACCACCCTTCCCTGATCCTGCACCTGCTTGACCGTAGTCTGGAGGTCAGCTGGGAGATGAGTAATCACCTCATCCAGCGAGCCCAAAAGGGCGTGCGAAAAGTGTGCCATTAGAACGGTCGAACTGGCGTGATGAAGGCCTAAGGAGGACGCAGCATAGACTTTACGCACGGAGTAGTCCAGTTTCTTGGACTCTATCGGGTGGCTTGTCCACGTCCTGAGCGTTTCCGGAGCGAAGAAAACAGTGTCCTACAAGCCCCTCAGCGGAGGGGTGCTCGAGAATCAGAGAGTGAACCAGTGGGAGCGGCATACTTTCGGGCCATCCTGGCGGAAGGTGCTGGACAAGAAGCTGGCCGCTGCCATAGCTCCAGAGCCGGGAAAACAATGGCTTCGGCCACCGGAAAGGCCTCCATGGGGGAATCCCCTTGGTCCAGTATCTCCATGAGGGGATACTTGGTCCGCTTTGAAACAAGTTCGAGCTTCATCCCAGTAGACTGAGATGAGCCGAAGCATTCCCAGGAACGAGGATGGGCTCTCGTCCACCGACTGACCCCAGTGGACTCCAGGTCAAGGGGCCTGGAGAACAGTGAGGAATCATCGTCAGACTCCGAGGAGTCTGCAAACAGCTGCCGAGGGCCTGAGCCACCCTCCACTTGCCCAGGGCAATCAGGAGAGAGGGTGACCGACAACCAATGGGGCAAACCCTGACCCGACCGAGAATCCTTGGTCGGTGCCCCAGATTTAAGTTGTGGAGGAGAGGGTTCCACCACAATGGGTGACGCAGCTGGTTTTGGCCAAACAACCAGTGCCGGCTTCGGCTCCTCGATAACGAGGGATTATTTCGGCCATTCTGGTGACAGCCACTTAATGGCTGGGGAAGGCGACGGAGTCTGCTTTTTCCCAGTCAAAAGGAGCTGCTGCCACATCAGATCCTCACAGCTCTGACGCAATTTGCACCGGAGCCTATCCTCCGAAGGGGACGAAGACGAGGATGAGCGGTGCTGCTGCTTTCCTTAGTGCCGAGACCACTGATGTCAGCGGGATCGGCTGCACCGAAAAGAGGTCAGAGACCGAGACCTTCGGTGTTTCCGAGGATGGATCTGAGAGGGAGTGGGGGAAACCCGCTCCTCTCTCGGTTCGGGGACCTTAACCCGGGGACTCCGGCACAGGAGGGCACAGGCAAGTCCTCGGTTTCCACCGGGGGAACCCGGTGAAGAAGAAGGGCTGTCGGCTTCTCCAGTCGACAGCCCATCGACTGAGTCGAGAAAAATCTAAAGCCTAAATGCGATGGGTGTCTCGGCGGCTGACCTGGCCAGGGGACACCATAGAAGCCAGCGGCCCTTAGCACAACCTCGACGAAGTAGGTGTCGACTATCGGGGAAGGGACCTCTCCTGCTCCCACAAACGACGGTGGGACTTACCCTTGGAGTCCTTCTTCTTGGACCAAGAGGAATGTCCTGAAGGGCCCTCTCCCTTGGTGGAGAGGGATTGACAAAGCTCCTTGAACAAAGCCGTGTAGGAGGAGCCCAAAGAGAGCGGGATAAATGCCACGACCGAGGATGAAGATGATGCGGCCTGGGCCACCTCCTCCTCGAGGGCGATCATCTGTTCGAGCTGTTCAGCCCAGCCCACCGCCGGACACCGCCCAATGGGCTTCCTTTGACTTTACCGGAGGATAACATTTCTCAGGGCGCCCAAGTTGAAATCTGGCAGCGCGATCCTCAAGAACCGAATACCATCCATTGGCACAGAATGGAAATGCAGTATCTGGGTATTAAAATACCCTCCAATCTGATGCACTTGGAGCTGGTGAACTTTGAACCAATCTCCCAACAAATTACAGCATATTTGTCCAAATGGTCGCAATTGTACCTAGGACTTCTTCACCGTGCAGAAACTATACAACAAAATATCCTACCTCGGCTGCTTTTTTATTTATAAACCCTTCCAATTACCCCCTCAGAGGCTTACTTTAGATCATGGGATAAGCTTATCTCTAGATTTATTTGGGGGTGGTGGGATACCACGAGTGAAATTTACTCTACTACAGCACCCTAGGGCACAGGGGGGGCTGGGCATACCTAATTTAAAGGATTATGCAATTGCAGCACAAACTCGTATAGCCCTCTTACATGCATCTACCCATTATGCAGTGCACTGGAAAGATACAGAAGTGATAATTAATGGATTGGAACCATTCTACCCTTACCTGGTGGGAAACCCTCCCAAGATGTGTACCCATGACACACTTCCTAAAAATTACAGGAGTTTTTTTTTTTTTTAAGTCCTGGAAATACTTAACTAGATATATTTTATCCACATCAGAGATGCTACATATTTATTCAGTTTTTGTTGACCGGGTAAGTGCACTAGGCAGACTCTGCCTATTTTCAGGCACGACCTGGGGGAAGGGGGGATACAGATGAAATGCCAACTGACCTTGAACCAGAGTAAGCTATTGGGGGTATTTTTTAGTGAATGAGGGAAATTTGGCCAGGGCACCGGGGACATTCCCCTACTCTTTTCGAGAAGTGCCATGGGATCTTTAACATCCACCTGAACTACCACCAGAACAGGCAAATGGGACCTCGGTTTAACGCCTCATCCGAAAGATGGCACCTCAGGAGTGCAGCACCCCCCTCATGCTGCACTACAATGTCAGTATTGGGATATTAACCCAAGTGCCTGGTGTGGGGATGGAACCCACAGCCTTTTGATCTCCCAGCCTCAGAGGTGAGTGTGCTACCTGCTGAGCCACTGACACTACTTAACCGCTATGGCCCATGATCCGGGCCTCTGCACGCCTCAGTTAATCAAATTATTAAGGGATTGGGAACAATATTCCTTATGCTTTATTTTTCAGCTGGTGGGCCCCCTGGGCATTTATTCCTTTTACTACTTCCAGTCTATATATAAATTACTTGCTAAACATCATTCGACTTATTTATCACTTAAGGCGAGGCGTTCTCCTCTGGAGGATTCGCTAGTTAAAATAGTGGAATCTCTCTCGGGATTGGTGTCGCTTATTACCCTACATTTGAGGGGTGAAACCTCAGAACATATCATTAGTAGTCTATATAAAGCATTACAGCTTTATAAAAAAAAATATGTTGGATGTGGTCAGGCAGAGATGGGCCAAGGACTTAGACTCTCCGATTGAGGTAGAGAGGTGGCAACAAGCGACCCTCCCTTACTCTAAAATTACCTCCGCAATATACTGGAAAGAGTTTGCGTGGAAGGTCAGAGTTCGATTTTTTAAGACTTCAGATATTTCTCTTAAAATCCAGGGGCCAGAACGGGGCTCTTGTTGGAGAAAATGTGGGTGTTTAAGCACAAGTAGTGCACATATATTTTGGTACTGCCCTCTAATTAATGGATAGTGGAAAGATATAGAAATTACGTACTTACCGTAATTATGATCTTTCTGTGTATCTTCACCATTCATCACAGATGGGTACTGGCCGGAGGTCAGGACCCCGGGGGCCTTTTTTTTTTAAGGATAGGTGGAGCCGGCGCAGCATCGGCCACGCCTCGAGGCCGATGTACTACGTGGCGCTCGAGGATTAGCCGTTAAGCTGTGTCGACTCCGCCTAACTACCAACTCTGAGTCGCTGGAGAGGTAAGAGGAAGGGATGGAGGGTGGGACGAGAGTCCAAGAGACAGAAAAAGGAAGGAAGAACTGAACCAAAAGGAGAAATAACAACTGAGAGGACAGCAGAGGAGAGATGAGACTAAGGGGATTGGGTAGGGGCCCCAATCTCTGGAAGCGGAAGAAGGGAGGGAAGGGAGGGAGAAAATTTAGGAGACAGTGAGAGGTAACAAGGATCCAGGACTCTTGTCCGTCACCAGACTGTATAGGAACTGCAAGGAGTAGCAAAGCTTTCTTGCCAGAATTCAAGGCACAGAATATGTGGCAATACCCCAAAAGCAGAGTCAGCTATACTGGAGAAGGACAGGGTACAGGGATTAGTACTCTCTGTACTTGAGATTTGGTGAAAAAAGGGTTCCTTTTTTTTTTTTTTTTTTGAAACAGTTGGATGACAGGAGGAGGGCAACTAATCAACCCCACCCTGATAGGGTGGAGATATAGCAGAGAAGGAATGCCACTCGAGCTGCACCCTTTAAAGGAAGAAATTACACCCCCGTGTGTCCCTACTTTACCCTGCTCCAAAGAGAGGAGAGCACAGAGGGAGGGGGACCCAGAGACTGAGGCCCAAGGGGGACGGTGGGCGGGATTGTGATGAATGGTGAAGATACACAGAAAGATCATAATTATGGTAAGTACGTAATTTCTATATCTTATCTGTGTCAATCTTCACCATTCATCACAAATGGGTGAGTACCAAGCCCCCCGAAGGGGGTGACTAATTGCACCCTAAGGGACAGTGTCCCTTAGCCCTCAGTGGGTGACACACTAAGGGGGGGAACCTTCTGGGCCTGGGGAGGCCCGAGAGTGGGGAGAGCGAGATGGGGTCCCCCCGGAGGTGGAAGGAAGTTGCCCCGACAAACGCCGTCTCGCCCTACGGGAAAACAGATATGTTCCCTGGTGAGCGGAGCAAATCACCCTACGCCAGCCCAACGGTGACAACCGGGAAAGGCAAAGCCACGCTGATCTTCTGGTGCAGATCGCTGTCCCTACCACTCTGGTAGCTACCTCGTTGGCATCATAAGACGCCCTTGCTTGGTGCCTTGCTAGCTCCAGGCCACATGCAGAGAGAGCGATGGCTTGCCTGGTCTGCTCCGAGTCAGGCAAAGCAGCTAGGAACTGACCCAGCGCTGACCACAAGAACCTGTTGTAGGCTGCATAGTGGGCCTGATGAGTGGAGATGGAGAGAAGCAACCGTGCGAGTAGAAAGTCCTCCTCCCCAGAAATCAAAATCCGAAGAGTCCTGATCTGGGGGCCGTCACGGTGGAGGCGCGAGCCTTCGGGAGTGTCAGGTGCGCCAATCCGCACCGCGGATGAGGCATGGAGCCTGGAGACTCCGGGATGCTCAATACCTCTGGCTGAGGTCCCTAGGTGCAGGAACTCCGGAGAAGGGCCTCTACCAGAAACGCATGGACGCCTCCCGAAAGGGAGCAGGCCAGGGGGGCACCACAAGGGTGGCCGCCCCGAAATCGCCTAGAAAGGTGTGCGCTGCATGCTTTGGATTGCTCGCGGATAGGGGGGAAAGGTGAAGGTCCTCCAAAATCCTCGTGAGGAAACACTGATACTCAGCGAGATCAGCGGCAAGAGAGATGTGGACAAATGGTTCCTCACCCCCAGAAGAGGGGGATGAGGAGCTGGAGGTCACCATATGCTCCGAGGGTGGCTGCTCGGGGGGAGGTTGAAAATCCTGACTGTCCACTAAGCAGGGAACTGAGAAGCCACCGCTCTGAACTGCTCCCAGGTGAGAGGCCCGGTAGGACCAAGAATGCCCGGAAGCGCTGGAGAATGCGACAGAGGGGTAGGGGCAGAGCCGAGGGAAGGAATCGGCTGGCCCCTGCCAGTGCTAGGAAGCGGACCATGGACACCGGGGAAGGTGTCCCAGAAGACTCCACTGGCCGACAGCTGTACAACCACAGTGGTACTGCCTAGGCTGCGCCCAGAAAATCCCCCAGTGGCGACCAGGGCCGTATAGGTCCAGAAGGACGGTCCCCTGCCTCCAAAAATAGAGACCTCTCAAGGAACCAGGGAAGGGCGGAAGTCCGCACTTGGCTTCGCCAGGGCCCGGTGGACCCCAGAGAAAGGCAGGCCGCGACCCCACACCTCGACCCCTCAGAGTCTGAGAAGGTCCTGGTCCTCGGAAGGGTCAGCCTAGGTAGCTGGCAGCTCTAGGATGTCCCAGAGGGGGAAATCCAGGGTGCAGCACCCTCCCCAGCCGTAGGCTTCCCGATGGGCCCCAAAGTTGGGTGATCGAGACACCAGAGGAGGGGGTACCTCCGCTAAAGGGTCAAGGAACCCCCCCAGACCAGGTTGCATGGCTATGGTGGCACGCACCACAGCCTGCTGGTCAGTGCCACTGACCCCGATCTGGAGGGGAACCCGACGCTCCTCAGCAGGGGGCTGACTCCGACTCGAAGAGACCACTGGCTCACTCTCCTGTGCAGGCAACCCTGAAGGGTGTGACTGCCCGTCCGACTCTGAGCTGGACTCTGACTCCGAAGAGGTGGAATCCGAGGCCCTAAGCCAGACAGTAGGAGGGCGAGGAAACGCAACCTTCGCAGAGGGCCCAGAAATCGTGGCAGTGGTCAAAGCCGCCCCCACGCCCTCCACGGCCCCGCGGGCGGAGCTGGCAGAAGGCGGCAGGGCAACCGAGACCTAAGGTCCAGAGATAGGCCAGCCACGCGCCGGGAACAGAGGCAGCGCCAGCGGCAACCCCAACAGCGCCCCGGAGGCGCCAAACGCCAGACCCCCAGCGCCTGCCAGCACAGAAGAAAGTCGAGCAGCGCGGCGTCCTGAGCAAGTTGGCGCTAGCAGCGCCCCGCTAAACCGCCGCAGCGCCACGAACACCGAGAGCAAGGTGGCGTCGGCCGCCCCAAAAGCGGACCCGGCACCGACAACGGCACCGCCCGGCCCCAGCGGCGCCGAGAGCAGAAGCGGCGCCTACCAGCGACCTAGGGACCCAAGGGCGCTGCGTTTCAACCTCGGTGCCGAGGCGAGACATAGCAAAAGGCGACGCCGATCCAGGGTCGCTGGCGCCGCGAGCAGGGCCCACGGCGCCAAGAGACGAAGTCGGGCGCCAAGGCCCTAGGCACCTTGGAATGGCGCCGAAGTCCTTGACCCGGACCTCGGATCGACACTGGGGCCTTCACCTCAAAGGGGTGATTGCCATGGCAGAGCCCCGCCCGCCTCGGGGAAGCGGGACAGGCCTCCTCATGCCAAGGGAGGAGCCTCTCCTCGACCAAGAGGAAAGGCCGAGAGACAGCACGGCTTGGCCTAAGAGGTCGAGGTTCCTCCTCCACGGTCCGGAGAACCGGAGGGTGCTAACCGCCCCCGAAAGTTTACGGAGCTCGTCCAACTTTCCACGCGCGCTGTTCGAGGACACAGCGGTCCATGGAGAAGCAGGCATCACACGAATCCATGTCGTGAAGCGGGCCAAGACACGCGAGACACCGGTCATGCTGGTCGGTCACGGAGAAATTGCGGCCGCACGGGCACCGACGCATAGGGGGCTGCCCCGCCTTAGAGAATTTCTTGCCCTCCGACCGCGGCATGACCTACGAAAAACACCAAAAAGACTCGACATCGCTTAAATGTTAATAAAAAGGAAAGATCTTACCAGCGACGTCGAGTGGAGGCAGTACCCAGAACTAGTAGACCGCGGACTGGCGACGAAAATATCGCAGGCTTAAGACCTAAAAACTGTGAAAACTTCTTCAGGCTTCCCACGAGGCGACCTCGATGGCGGGAGCGAAGAACTGGTAGTCAGGCGGAGTCGACACAGCTTAACGGCTAATCCTCGAGGCCAACGTAGTAATCGCCGGTCCTCGAGGGCGGCGACTGACAAGCGCGCCAGCTCCGCCTATCCTTTAAAAAAAAAAAGGCTCCTGCGGGGTCCTGACCTCCGGCCAGTACCCATCTGTGATGAATGGTGAAGACTGACACAGATAAGATATTATGTCAGAACTATCAGATATATTTGGTATATCAGAATGGGGTACACCATCTTTCATCCTGACTGCTACTCCTCCCTCTGGAACTAAAATAAATTGGATACAATATAAAGTGGTAACACTTCTAATTCTGATAGCCAAGAAGGTGCTTACTAGGCACTGGCTCACAGACAAAATCCCCACTAAAGAGGGCTGGAAAAGCCTAACCTATGAGGTGTGTAACTTAGAACGTACTTCAGCCAGGCTGAATAATAGAAAGAAAAATTTTGATAATAAATGGAGGCTTTGGACCTTTTACCAATTGGAGCATTATTCTGAATTTGTTCCATGAGGGGGTAATGTCTTCAGGATAATTTCTTTCAATATATTCCGACCCGAACCCTTATGTTAGTTAACTTTCTGCTTAAGATGAGGTCTATAGACTTAACAGAGACAGCTATCAGTGAACAGACCGACTGGTATGTATATGGCTTCTGTTGGTTTACGAACATATGAAATTTGCCAGCAGATAAAGGCCTAGAGGTCTATCAAGTCTGCTCGAATGTGCAGCTAGCACCCCCTTATTCTACAGCTGCCCCTCCCTTCCACCCTTCCCCTTCATTGGCCCTCCCCCTTGTCCTGTCCCATCCCCTTTTGAAGCAGTCCACTGTTCTACTGGATACCACTTCTACAGGTAACGCATTCCACCCAGCCACCACCCTCTCTGTAAAAAAGTGTCTCCTTATCTCCCTCCTGAACCTTCCTCCCTCCAGTCTCATATCATGGCCCCTGGTGTCCCTCCCCTCCCTTACTTTGAACAGCCCCTCTGTACCTGTCTTGTTTATTCCTTTCATGTACTTAAAGGTTTCAATCATGTCCCCCATCCCTACTCTCCTCCAGTGAGTACATGTTCAACTCCCTCAGCCTCCTCTCGTATGATAAGTCCCCCAGCCCCTTGATCATCTTTGTCGCCCTGCGCTGCACCCCCTCCAGTAACTTAACGTCCCTCTTCAGATACGGGCGCCAGTACTGCACGCAGTACTCTAGGTACGGTCTAACTAATGACCTACACAGTGTCAGAATCACCTCCTCCTTCCTTGAGGATACACCCCTTGCAACACAACCCAGCATTTTGTTGGTCTTTGCAGCTGCCTTACTACATTGTGCCGAGTTGTTCACTGACCCTGTAATGAGCACCCCCAAATCCTTCTCCTCCTCTGTCTGGGCTAGCTGCACTCCCCCCAGCTGGTAACTCCTCCTTGGGTTCTTCATCCCAAAATGCAGCACCTTGCACTTTTTGGCATTAAACCCCAATTGCCAGGTGTCTGACCAGGTTTCAAGCTTTGCCAGATCATCCTGCAACCCCTGCCATCCCCCTAGGTCATCCACCACTGCTCCTACCTTGGTATCATCAGCAAACAGACTGATCTTCAGATGACAAATTTGATTGTGATAGAAGGTAAAGGAATTGCTTCCTCTCCTAAAACTGATCAGTTTTTGCTATTACTAATATTTATGCTATGTATTGGATGTCTAAAAAGTATTCTCTTGTATTATACAATGTATGGCTATGATCTATGCAAAAATAATTTTAAGTATGAAAAAAAAAAAAGAAAGGGAAATGAACCCTAACCTCTACTCTGTATATATTTCAGCATGTAACGATTTCAACACTTACATAATTACCTGTTTTTTTTCCTCTATTCGTATTGTAAATATGTCACACCAACTTTTTTTTATTTTAATGTATTATATGTACCTTGCTTTGCCCTGTATTTGTATATATCATCCCTCTGTCTGTATGCGTAATAAATTCTGCCCCTGGGTCGCACCTAGAAACGGGCCTCGGCTCAGTGTGCCTTTCCCGGTTACCAAAATTTTAAATAAATAAACCTCTGCAAGCAAGGGCTGGTCTGAAATAAAGAAAAAAAAAAACTATAAAAAAAGGGTTTACCAAGGAACCTGGCTAAAGGCATGCCATGACAGCAGGACCTCAAATACTTACATTCACCCTCTGAGGAACTCTAACAGAGTTTGGGATTGTCGGCCAAACACCCAGCCTGAAGCAGGAATTTGGGGTTACAGCAGGAGTCAATTAAGCTAATAAACAGCCATGATTTCATTATTACCTGGGTGGCCATTTTGTGTCAAGTAGACGATGGCTAGTTTGGACTTTATACGAAGCTATTGGAAGTAGTGAGTCAAATGCAGAAATTCTGTCTGTAAAACAAGCAAGATTTCCTACTGAGAGTTACTGAAGTGGGAGAAAACAAAGTACTGAAGGAAGTACTCAAGCAAGAGTGTTCCTAGCTATACTACCAGCCCCTTTGGCCAACACTCCAGAACTAAGCATTCAAAAAGCCAACTGGCTCTGAATGGGGAGGATCCAGGGTTCTATGATTATATCAGTTTTGAAGAGTGTGTTGGTCCCTATTAAGTAAGCAATAACGCATTGCAGGGCATGCGGTTATTGAGGATTAATCAACACCCTGGGTGCGTTGTGAGGCACGAGGCTGCAGGCTTATAAACATGGGGTTCTGTTCAAAACAAGGGGAAAGCAACATAAAGGAGTTTTCCCCACTGAAATACCAAAAAGGAGACTGTATCCTGCCACCTGGAAAAATAGTCCCCCAACAAATACTGAATAGGTCACTGGTTTTATGCACATACAAACATCAGAAATCCAGTACTGACATGATTTCCGACTTTCGTTGTGTATAAAATACTGTCTGCCACTGGCAAAGCACTGTATTGTGCACCACCTCCCCCCGGCTCACCAGTGCTGATCTCGCCTTCATTGCCTCTGTGTCTCTCCCTCAGCAACATAAAGGCAAACTGCACAAGGAGGAGACAGAGGGTAACAACACAGAAACCCGGCTGCAGACAATGCTGCTCACTGTCTCCTGTCCCGGTCTGCACAAACAAACACTCACTCTCTCCTTGCTGCCCACACAATAGAAGCCGTGATCTGCTGGTCTCCCTGCCTGAGACACAGGACCGAGTACACTGACAGTGGGTCGTAGTAATTGGAGCGGGTGATGAGCAACCTCTGGGGGGGGGGACATGCTGTGGACAAAGATCATGGCCATTCCTCAAGTAACACTGCTACCATACACAAAGAGGGGACAGAGGGTCACAACACAGAAAGCCAGCTGCAACAATGTTGCTCACCGTCTCCTTCTGTCCCGGTCTGCACAACCGCTCGCTCTCTCCATGCTGCCCACACAACAAAAGCCGTGATCTGCTGTTCTCACTGCCTGTGACACAGGATCATGTACACTGACAGAGGGTCAGAGCAAACGGTGCAGGTGGTGAGCAAGCGTGAAGGGGAACCCGCTATGGCTGTGGACAAAAATCAAGGCCATTCCTCAAATAACACACTCCTGTGGAATACTGGGAAACAGCTGTATGTGGTACCGATGGGGAGAAATGGTGCTGCATGGAATAGGAGAAAGGAAAAAATTACTCACCTTAGTAATGTTGTTTCTTCTAATGGAGTCTTGCTATATTATAGACATTAGCAGTTTGATCCAGCTCTAGAACTGCCCCGGAGTGCAATGGTTAAAACCATTCCAAAATAGAATTTTGGCACGAGAGCAGCTCTATCTGTGTCATTTCAAACTTGAACTGTCAGATCTTTCGAGCCAAACTCACTAAGGTCTGTGTGGAAGCTGTAACCTACACTAGCCAAATGGCTACCTAAATAATAACAACCATTGATGGTCCCAACACCCAAGACTCAAGTCAGGGGACCAGAAATACTAACACCATTCTAATAATATGAAAATGGAACATAAGTATAATAAAACACACACACACGTACACATACACATCCCCAAAGTCCCAAAGGGGACAAAATGCTAACAGGACATAAGTAGTGCCCACACTAAGTTGCCCGCACCCCACCAAGTAGAGGTTCTGAGAGGGGCAGGTTGGGGGGGAGGTCTATAATATAGCAAGACTCCATTAGAAGAAACAACATTACTAAGGTGAGTAATTTTTCTTCAAACAACATGAAGTCTTGCATATTATAGAATTAGCAGAATACACAGCAGTACCTCCATGGAGGAGGGCAGAACCTACTTAGGGAATAGGCTCTGAAGAACAGCTGTGCCAAACCGAGCATCTCTCCTGGCCTGGACATCCAGGAGTAATGCTTGGCAAAAGTGTGTACCGTTTTCCAAGTAGCAGCCTGGCAAATCTCTAATAAAGGGATATCTCTGGCAGCAGCTAGAGATGCAACTGTACCCCTGGTAGAATGAGCCCTCAAACCAAGGGGGGGGGGGCTCTGCCTACTTTCTGATAACAAAATTGGATACAAGAGACAATCCACCTGGCTATTGATCTCTTAGTGGCAGGTTTGCCTTTCCCAACTTCACCATAGGTAAGGAAAAGTTGGAGGGATTGAACCTGTGACCTTTAGTGCGCCTATATAATAACTAAGAGCTCTTAACATCCAGGCTGTGCAACCTCCTCTCACCAAGAGGAGTGATCAGTGAAAAATACTGGAAGGAGATAGATTGATTAAGATGGAAATCTGAAACCACCTTAGGCAAAACTTCCTATTAGTCCTAAGGACTACCTTATCCCTGTGGAAAGAAATAAAGTCAGTCTCCACTGACAAGGCTTGCAATTCACTTATGCGTCTGGCAGAAGTGATAGCCACTAGAAAAACAGTTTTCCAAGTTAGATACTTAAGCTCAGCAGAAGACAGAGGTTCAAAAGGGGGTTGCATTAACTGGGCAATGCAAACATTAAGGTCCCCGAAAGGGAGGATTAGTATGGAGTAATCCCTTAAAAAACTTGGAAAACACAGGATGACAGGAAAGAGGGGATGACTTTCCTGCTGACACAAAAGCAGACACAGCTGCCAAATGAACTCTCAGGGTAGCTGGTCTGAGACCCAAGGAATTAAGATGTACCATGTAATCTAACAAAATGGGCAATTCAGCAGATTCTGGGGAAATATTTTTCCCAGCACACCAAATGGAAAACCTTTTCCATTTAGAACTATAAGTAGCCCTAGTGGAAGACTTTCTGGAAGCCTTTAGGATCTCAAGAACACCATGAGAGAGGTGTAAATCAGCAAACTCTTAACTCCTCAAGAGCCAGGCCTTGAGGTTGAGGGATTTGAGGTCCGGATACCAAACCCTTCCCTGGGCACAAGTCAACAAATTGTGATTCCTGGGGAGGCACAGGGGAAGATGGACTGTCAGAGACAGAAGGAGTGGGTACCAGGGCTGCCTGGCCCAATCCGGGGCAATCAGAATCACCCTGCAAGGCTGAGATCTGATTTTGACTAGTACTTTAAATAGGAGAGGAAAAGGGGAGAAAGCATAGAGGAACTTCCCCTCCCAATCCAGAAGAAGGGCATCCAGGGGAACTGAGCCCAGCACTGGAGGCCTGCAACAGAACAGAGGAAGTTTGTGATTGTCTGGGGCTGCAAAAGATCTATCTGAGGGATGCCCCACTTGGCAAAACTATCCCCAGCACTTGAGGATCCAGGGACCATTCGTGATGGCCCTGGGAAATCCTGCTGAGGCATCCGCTAGGACATTGTCCTTCCCTGGAAGATGAACTGCTATGAGGGAATTGTTCAGGGAATAGGCCAAGACCACAACTTCATTGCCTCGTGGACAAGGTCAAGACCGAGTGCCCCCTGTTTGTTGATGTACCACATTGTTGTGGTGTTGTCTGTTCTGACTTGTATCACCTTGTCGGGACAGATGCAGAAAAAGCTTGAAGAGCTAAAAGACAGCTCTGAGTTCCAGCAAATTGATGTGGAGCAGAGATTCCTGGGGACCAAACTCCCTGAGTGGAAAGGTCGCCCATGTGGGCTCCCAACCCAGAAGGAAGCATCTGTAGTGAGAGTCAAGTCGTGAGAAGGGGAAATGAAGGGGACCCCACTCTTAAATTGCTCTGATCCTGCCACCACTGGAGAGCTAGGATCAAGGTTCAAGTCACTGGGACCAACTTGGAAAGGGGGTCTTCTCTGAGACCAAAGGTTCCCAAGTGAAACTGAATGTCTCTCATCTGAAATCTGGCTCCTGCACAACAGCTGTGGGTGCAGCCATGTGCCCCAGGAGCTGCAAAGTGTCTTGCTGGTCAGAGACCTGCAGAGTGAAGGAAGAGGCCAGAGCCACTAAATTCCTTACCCTTTCTGGGGGAAGAAAGGCTCTGGCTAGCTTTGTGTCCAATTCTGCCCCTATAAAGGTGAGTACCTGGACTGGTTCGAGAACCGACTTTGGTAGGTTTAGCAGAAAGCCCAGGGAGGTGAGAAGCTGCTGGGTGACCTGCAGGTGAGATTTTACCTGTTCTGGGGACTGGCCTACAATGAGCCAGTCGTCTAGATAGGGAAAAACAGCAATCCTCTGCCTCCTTAAGTGGGCCACTGCCACTGCTAGACACTTTGTGAATACCCTTGGAGCAGAGGTAAGGCCGAAGGGCATTGCTCTGAACTGGAAATTACCTGAGGGCAGTTCGAATCTGAGGTACTTTCGATGGGGTCTTCTGATTAGGACATGGAAATAGGCATCCTTGAGGTCCAGGGAGGCTAGCCAGTCCCCTGGCCTCAGGGAAGGTAAAATCATTGCCAGAGTTACCATTTTGAACTTTGGTTTCAAAAGATGCTTGCTCAGATATCTGAGATCTAAAATGGGCCGCCAGCCTCCTGTCTTTTTTGGGGTAAGGAAGTATCTGGAATACAGACCCCTGCCCTGATGCAGGGGAGGAACCCGTTCTACTGCTCTGAGACCTAACAGGGATGAGACCTCTGTTTCCAGAGCAAGGGTCTCTGAAGCACTTGCAGGTAGAAAAAGTCTGCTTCTCAACTTGGGAAACTTTTTGAAGCTGAGAACCAGACCCTGGCTTACTTCCAGAACCCACTTGTCTGAGGTTAAAGAAGCCCAATTCTGACTGAAGTAAGCCAGCCTGCCCCCACTGGTACAGGAGAATCGGCCCTGGGCACCCCATCAGGGTGCCTGTTTCATGAAGACTTTAGGCTGGGGGTGGGAGCAGGTCTGCCACCCTGCCTGCCCTGCCTCTGAAGAAGCCCCTCTGAGCATAGGCAGAGGAGGCCGGAGTCTGGTAGAAAGGCCTGTGAAGGCCTCACCCCTACCCCTGGGGGCATGCCTTGAGGAGTGGCTTGCCGCCCTTAGCCTGGGCACTCTTGTAAGTAGTCCTATATTCATCCATCTTCTTCATGTAGTTCTCTGTCTGTTCTCCAAACAGAGAATTTCCCACCACAGGAAAATCCATAGCCTTAGTCTGGGTATCCTGTGACAAACTAGTACACCTGAGCCAGGCCAACCTACGAAAAGCTACAGATGTGGCCATGACCCTAGAGAAAACATCATTAACATCCACAGCAGCATGAAACTGAACCTTAGAGGCTTCAATGTCATCAGCAGCCACCTGTTCTAGTTCACTAGCCAGCTGGCCATGGGCCTGCTTGGCCAACTGCTTAACAGTATCCCATCTAGATTTCTGATACCTAGCTACATAAGCCATATAATTTGCTTGCCTGAGTCCCAGAGAGGCTGCCATATACTGTTTTTGCCATGGCATCAATCTTCCTGGAATCCTTGTCAGGAGGATGTGAAGCCAAGGAATATTAGCTTTATCACAGGCAGCAGCCTGAACTACCCCAACATGACTGCATTGCTGAGAAAGGAATTCTGTATCAGGGCCTGACAATGTATACCTTCTGTCCATCTTTTATCTACAGGAGGCACAGAATTAGGAGCTTTTAAAATTTTAATTGTTTGTTTCCTAAAAGACTTATGTAAAGGAATAGACAATCTCCTAGACTCTGGAATATCCATCATTTCTACAAAATCAGGCTCCTCTTGCTCATCCACAGCCTCTTCTAAAGGAAGCTGGAGGGTTTCAGCAACTTTTTTATAAAACATAAAATGAGATGGGGACTCAGACAGCATAGGGGGAGATTCTAAAGGTCTGTCTGGGGAGATGTCCGGTTCAATGGGCACACCCAGACCTTCCCAGCCACATTCATACTGATCATAATCCTCCTCCCCCTCCTCTGGTTCATAAAATTCCTCAATATCATAATCCTGAACCACTGGGACCGGACGAACCGACCTTTTACCAGATAGCGGTGGTTCGGACGGACCCTGAGACAGTGACTGGACAATTTGTATGGCTTTTGCTATCTCTGCAGCAGTTGGAGAAGGAATTTTGGACTCCAGATCTGCTGATTTTCTTGTTTTCTTTACTGGAATTGGTTCCTCAGAACCAGCTTTTCTTTGGCCCGAGGAAGTCTGGCCCTGGTCAGAGGGCACTCCCTCTGGCTCGGTTGGCACCGAACCGGGCTGGCCATCCGGGTCAGCGGACTTTTTGGCCTCTCGTTCCCTGAGCCTGCCCAATCTTTTTCCAGGGTGGCTGCAGGAAATTCTTCATACCTGGCAGTCTGACTGGAGGTGGTCAAACCCCAGACAATAAACACATGTGGTGTGTGTGGGTCAGCCTGGCAAAGACTTCCCCACAAACATCACGGTGTTGAAACCCAGTGGGCCCGGTTTTCCTTTTGGGTTTCTCAGACATAATGCCAGCCTAACCAAAAACTTGCCCTTTTAATGGCAGTGCCAGGCAAGACACCCTTATCAGTTCCTAACCGTGTCACGGGTATTGGAAAAAAACGTAATAAATCCGTTTTTTTTAGAACCGATAAGAACCAGGAACCGCACTCTAAAATAGTAACTTTTAGTTCTAAATGAGTTTTAAACCCACTGATCGGTTCAAAACTGAACCGATAACTTACAAGTTCCACACAGACAAACCTTCATTTACTTACGGTTACCACAGATAGAGCTTGAACTGAACGGTTTCGGTTAAAATAAAACTATTCTCGGTTAAATCCAACCGAGAAAACACTTTTAAACCAAGAAATGACCGAGCAGAAGGAGAAATCTCCGGAGCGACTGTTCACTGAGTCGGAGTAAAGAATCTGACAGTTCAAGTTTGAAATGACACAGATAGAGCTGCTCTCGTGCCAAAATTCTATTTTGGAATGGTTTTAACCATTGCACTCCGGGGCAGTTCTAGAGCTGGATCAAACTGCTAATGTCTATAATATAGCAAGACTTCATGTTGTTTGAACAGCAACTCTGCCTGCACGGCGGTGAGGACACACTCCACAATACGATGACCTCACACTCCCGAGATGCAGGGGGAGTGACTTGCTGGCTATTACTACTGTACCTTTTGTTGGAAATCAGCCCTTGTCCTTCCACTATTTAAATCCAAAGACCTATGTGATGTGAATAACTTAAGGGGCCACCTTCCAGGCGCTACAGCAGTTAGAGTTCACCGCAGCTCTGAGAGGACGTCGGGGGGATTCTCTTCCTGCAGCTCACCGGAGCCGATTCAGATATATAAAAAAAATAAAAAATCACAGACAAAATCTCTATTCCAGCACCAGAGCTCACAGAGATACAAGAACTGTGCCGGGTGGGTCTGAAGCTCAATGGAGCTAACCCACCTTGATCGGGGACCTGAGACTGCATTACTTTATTTAAGCAAAGAGGCACCAAAGCCTCCTGCTGTGTCTCCTACCTGTTGATCTCTCGACTGCAGCAGTAAGAGCTCACCGGAGCTCAGTGAGGATATCGTGGGATTTTTGAAAAAGCTGCAGCTCATCAGAGCTGTAACTCGGGAGCTGTTTTTCCCACCCACCCCTTCCTCCACTGGTATTAACTAGGCTATAGGGAAAGTGATGGAGTCACTTCTGAAGGAAAGAATAGTTGAGTACCTAGAGGCCAGTGGAGCACAGGACCCAAGGCAGCATGGATTCACAGTGGGAAGGTCATGTCAGACGAATCTAATAGATTTCTTTGACTGGGTGACCAAAGTAGTAGACCAGGGAGGGGCTGTGGACATTGCCTACCTAGACTTTAGCAAGGCATTTGACACAGTCCCACACAAAATTAGTCAAATTAACCAGCCTGGGAGGCGTCCCAGGGTGGTAGCCTGGGTAAAACATTGGCTGCACAACAGGACACAGAAGGTAATTGTAAATGGAGTCCACTCTGAAGAAAGAGAGGTTACTAGTGGGGTACCGTCAGAGTTCAGTATTGGGTCCAGTCCTTTTAATGTCTTCAACAGTGACATTGCAGAGGGACTGGAAGGAAAAGTATGCCTTTTACGGATGACACAAAGATCTGCAACAGGGTTGATACACAAGGAGATTGTGGAAAGGATGAAAGGGACTTGGCAAGGTTGGAGGAATGGTCAGAAGTATGGCAGCTAGGATTCAATGCAAAGAAGTGCAAAATAATGCACTTGGGAAACAAGAACCCAGGGGAAGAATACACAATGGTGGGGAGGTAGTAACAACAAAAAAAAAAGGAAAGGGACCTGGGGGTAATCATATCAGATGACCTTAAGGTTAGCAAGCAATGTGAGAAGGCAGTAGGGAGGGCTGGGGGTATACTGGGATGTACAGGGAGAGGCATCAGCAGCAGAAAACAGGAAGTTGTTATCCCTCTGTACAGACAGTTGGTGAGACCCCATCTGGAGTACTGTGTCCAGTTCTGGAGACCCCATCTCCGCAAGGACATAGACAGGATAGAGGTAGTCAGAGGAGGCAACTAAAATGGTGCAAGGTCTGCAAGAGAAGCCGTATGAGGAGAGACTAAAGGAGCTTAATATGTATACCCTTGAGGAAAGAAGGGAGAGGGAGGACATGATAGAAACTTTTAAGTACCTCACTGGAATCAACAAAGTCCAAGAGGGTAGCATCTTTCAGAAAAAGAGACTTGCAAGAACAAGGGGACACAATTTAAAGATAGAAGGAGGGCGGTTCAGGGGCAATGTGAGGAAGTACTATTTCACAGAGAGGGTAGTGGATGCATGGAACAGCCTTCCTGAGGAGGTTGTGGGGTCTAAAACCATGGGAGAATTCAAGAATGCATGGGAAAGACATAAGGCAATTCTTGTGGAGGGCAGGAAGAAATAGGCTGTTGGTTAACTAGGATCTACGGCCTATCCTGTAGGTAGGGAAATGGGCAGACTAGATGGGCCAAGTGGTCCTTATCTGCCGTCAAAGTCTATGTTTCTATATCTCCGCCCATAGGGCCAGGATTGGTGGAAACAGACTCCTAGGGGGGCCTCCTGTGGCTCCTAGTCGTTGATCTATCCTATACCAGACTGTCCTACTCCTGCCTACTGTTACTGCAGAACACCTGCTGTTTCCAGGACTCTGTCTCTGATTAACATATTGCCTTATTGCTTCCTTAAGTTCTGTCCACAGGGCTGCAACTCCACTGTGTATTTTGCATTACATGAGGGACTGCTCAAAGGGATATCCCTAATAAATCTGCCTAGCTTTGTTCTATGCCTGTCTGACTCCCCTAGGGGTTGCAACTAACTGTGACAGGAGCACTAAGTGAATGGCATGTGCCAAGACCACTGCTGCTGTGCTTGGCTCAGTGTTTGGTGAAAAGGTTCTTTAGGAGTCTGCACTGTTTAGTTGCATCTGTATTTATTCCCTCTCCTCTCCTTGTCTGACTACAAGGTCTACTGTTCGTGTTCAAACTGTATTCTATTGGTCCTCACATCCCCTGAAGATTGAATCACCACAATGTCCTCCCTGGGTAGTTGCTCTGTTGATGATGGCCCCAAGACTGCAGTGTGGCCCTACTTAAGTCTGTTTGGCTGCCTGCCAGCTAGCATTGCTACTCCTAGCGGCCACCCTTTCCCTCCCCTCAGCCCCCCTCTGAATCTAAACTCTACCCTTTGGAGGATGACTATACCTTCTCTAACCGGTTAGCTGCTAGGAAGCTGTGTCTCTGTTGTATTTGGGGCCTGAAACCCTTGCCCCTCCCTTTTAGGACTCACATGGTCAAGCACTCCATCCTCAGGCCTAAGCCCTGCAAGAAACAATGCGTACTGCCTTACCTTGCCTTTTTCTGCTGTTACTTATCCTTCTGGCTGGGGATATTGAACCTAACCCCGGACCCCCTGCCACCCTGACCACCTCCCTGCCTGCTCTCCACCCTCCAATGGCCCTACGGTTAAGAGGCCTAAAATCGCCCATCTCAGCATCCGTAGCCTCCTGCGACCACTACATGCCGAAGCCAGCTTGGGCTGCCAACCACCGCCAGATCTACTGGGTGTCACGGAACCGTGGCTAAAATCTGCCACCCCAGATTCTGTCTGTGCTCTCCCAGGATACAAAATAATCAGGCAGGATCGGGCTGGGAAAAAACGAGGGGGTGGCCTGCTGCTACTCTACCATAAGACTCACCTCAATGTGTCAGTCATATCTCATCCGCCCCCTTCCATCCCCAACCTGTGAATTTCTCCATACCAAACTATTACTGGACAACACAAAAAAACTGCACCTAATTTGTGCCTATAACCCTCCCAAATGTGGCGTACAAGGACTCTCCTTCCTCCTTGACAGCCTTAGTTCTAAGGTGCGCTCCAACGAATTACTAGTGATTGGTGACTTCAACCTGAACTGGATGGGCTGCAAAACCAAGCAGTATGAACCCCTCCTGCTGGCCTTGCCCTCTCCCAAATCATTACTGAACCAACTAGGCTTTCTCCCTCTGGGACAAAAGGCTCCCTCCTTGACTGGATACTGTCCAATAAGCCTGAATGAATTGTCTCATCTGGTACCCTCCCCGACGCCATCTCCAATCATTCCCCCACCTACTGCAACCTGGAGAGTCTCCACACCAAAAATCCCTTGCAAAATGATCCAAATGAGAGACTTCTTCAAATTCAATATAGAGGCCTTCCATGCTGACCTGAAAAGCACAGACTGGTCCCTGGCCCTAGCTACAAATGACCCCTCAATTGCCCTTGATAACTTCCTTGCATTATTATCCTCCCTGCAGGATAAACACGCGCCCCTCTGACTAAAAGGAGTGTGAAGGGCACTGTCACCAAATGGCTACAAGGTGGCTTATTTTCCCTTATGAACTTATGGGACAAATGCTGGGCAAAATTCAAGGCCACCCATGATATGTCTATCTTCCAGGAATATAGGCAGCTCAGAAACACCTGTAAAAAAGCCATCCGCTCTGCAAAGAGCGAATTCTGTAAATCCACCCTGTTATCTTCTGCCAGGGACCCAAGAAGCTTCTGGCATAACATCAAGAATATTGTTAGTGGCTCCTTCAGAGCCCACATCGCTGACATGCTTATCAGCGGGGGTCAGCTGTAGCAATACCTTAACTATTGCTAATGCAATTAATTCCCAGTTCTCAGATTCATCTGCCTACACCTCCCAGTTCCCCGCTCCTAGAGAATTTAATCCCTCATGCAGTCCCCATACTGGGCCAACCCCCTTTTTACTTCAGGGCTGTTTCTGTTAGCGAAACCCAGAGACTCCTTACTAGCCTCTCCCCCAACACAGGTGCTGGTCATGACAACACAGAGCTCAAACTTATTGATCTCGGGGCCACCTTCCTTGCCCTGCCCATCTCCCATATCTTCAAACACATCTCTCATTACTGGGATCATTCCTGACATATGGAAAGTGGCTAAGGTTGTCCCTGTATACAAGCAAGGCGACCCAAGAAACCTTGATAACTACCGCCCTATAGCGATCCTTTCAACTACTAGCAAACTGCTTGAAAAAATGGTTGCCACCCAGCTCACAGCCTACATACAAAGCTACGACCTACTTACCCCAGCCCAACTTGGCTTCCGTAAGGGGCATAGCACCTCTACTGCCCTCCGAGATCAGGACTGCTATTGATCTAGGAAACTTGACAGGGGCCATCTCTGTTGACCTCTCAAAAGCCTTCAATCTGGCTGGCCACACACTCTTGTGTTCCTCACTCCAGACTCTTGGCCTCTCCCCCACAGTCCTAAACTGGTTCACCAATCACCTATATGGAAGGCAGCAACTCACTAAATGTAACAAGGTCCTCTCGAAGCCTTTGCCTGTTAACTCATTCAGGCCTAGCTACGTCTGTAGGTGGCGTCTGAAAACACAGCCAGTCAGGACAATAACGCCTGTAGACGTACTCAACTGACTTTCACTCAGGCCTAGAAACGTCTGAGGAAGTCAACAGTTTTTACCTAACTATTAAACAAACCGAATTGCTTAGAATTAATTGCATAACACTGTTAGAAAGGTAATTTTACTCTGAACAATTTTGTTGCAGATACTTTGTGTCTATCATGTATACTTTAGGAGTTATTGATATTTGTTTAAGGTATGGTGTGCATGGCTAACATTTGTCTCTCAAGCCTCACCTAAGCACCTTGAATAAATCTGAAAAAAAAAAAAAAACAGTTTGGTATTTCAGCTACTATAAAATAAAAACTAAATGGATTACAATTTATTGCATAGCACCATTAGAAAGGTTATTTTGTGCTGAACAATTTTGCCACTAATACTTTGTCTACCACATATACTTTAGGCGTTATTTGCATTTGTTTAAAGTATGGTGTGCATGGCTGACATTTGTGTCTCATGTGTCACCTAAGCACCTTGAAAAATCAGTTTGGTATTTCAGCTAGTACAAAATAAAAACTAAATTGATTACAACTGATTGCATAGCACCATTGGAAAAGTAACGTTGTGCTGAACAACTTTGCCTCTCATACTCTGCGTGTAGCACTTACGGTTCAAGAGGTATTCACATTTGTTTATGACATGCTGATTATGGCTTGATTTTGCTTAGAAAGGCCCAGGATGCAGTGCTAAGAGTATACAGGACACAAGTGGTGGAAGTCTCGAAGAGCTCTTGTGGTGTGAATGAGTTAACACAGGGGTACCTCAAGGGTCTGTTCTTGGGCCCATTCCGTTTTCCCTTTTTGTCAATGACTTGCCCCTAGTTCTAACTTACAGTTGTTCCACCCTCTATTCTGACGACCTTGTGATCCTAACCAGCTCACAGGATATCAATGTCATCAACACCCAGCTCAATGCAGACTTCAACCTCATACAAGCCTGGCTAAAAGACCACAAACTAGCCATCAACCTCAAAAAAACCCAGGCTATGCTCTTTGGGTCCCTGGCCAAAACAAAAGTCTGCCCGGTTCCCCTAAGAGTCACCAGAGCTGATGGAGCCCTAGTGTGGGTTGCGGACTCCCTTAAACACTTGGGGGCACCCTCGATCCACAGCTAGACCTCTCCCTGCATATAAGCAATGCTTGCAAGCCTGCAAATAGCAAGCTAGGTCTGGCCTACAGAGCTAAAAGCTGCCTCATTCCTGCAGCGCTTCATGCCCTGGCTAAGGGGGTCCTTCTACCCACGCTCTGCTATGGACTGCTCTCCTTCACGCATGCCCCAAAAACCTGTCTAGCCAAATGGAATGTTAGCCACAACAATATATGTGGCTTTGCTCTTTCTGCCCCCCACCCCCCACTCACCACTGATGAGCTATACAGCAAGCTTGGTGGCTCTCCCCAGACCTCCACAGACCTTTGCTATGGGCAATTTCATTGACATCAACATCAGAACTGCCACACCCCTGTACTAGCAGACCTATTCCAGCTAAGATCCAGTGGCTCGCAAGTATTCTTAGTTCCCAAAACCCGTACCCTAATGGGTGATCGGGCTTTCGCCGCCTGTGCAACCAGACTATGGAAGTCTCCAATCAACTCCAAGACGACTTCATCAAGCTGGAACATAACCTCATCAATGCCAAGCTGCTGCTAAATGCAAAAAAGACTAAAGCCATGATCTTCAACCCTAGCAATTCCCCCCCCACCTCTGACACAATCCAATCAAATAATACCTACTGTCACCACCTGAGGTGAACCTTTAGAGGTGGTAGATAAATTCAAATATATTGGCATATGGCTTGACAGCAAATATATGGGAACATGACAACTTCGCTCCCGTCTTTGCGCTCCCGGACTTCTCGCTCCCGACAGTTCACTCCGGCGTCAATTAGCACCTATGATATTACACTCCCTGTCAATTCGCTCCCTCTCTCCCAGTGTGAGCTCAAATGCGTTACATTTAATAGCTCTTACCTCTTATAATGGCAGCACAGGTAATGATGGAAACTGCAGCCCATGTTACTTGGCCAGGTAGTGATACTGATAGAAACCATAGCAAACGAATACAGCCCATAGTAAAACATGACGTCATGATGCTTGCGCATTCACTGGATGTTACTTGGTGAGTTTTAAAAAAACACTGATGTCTTTATTTCATACAATTTAAAAACAATGACAGGGGCATTAATATTCAAAGCTATGGGCCACCCCACATAAAAATTCTTCGGTTGTGCGATCTGCACTATTCTTCAAAATACAGGCTAGTCTGGCAATATTGTCACGGTACACACGCCGTGATGCAGTTGGGGGGGTTGCCCGCAATGATTTGCTCCACCTCTGAGTCTTTTTTTTTTTTTTGGTACTTCCCTGAGACCTTCAATAACTTTCCACACTGTGGGATGTGCCATGCAAAGGATACTCTGCATCCCACAGTGGAACGCCTCAACCACATTGTTTGTCTTTGCCCTGCCGTTACAGACACTTTGTGCATGATTCCACAACTGAACGGTAAAATGTGGTTGTCTGCGTCCAGTTCCACGTCTGTTTCTTCGGCCAACCCACACATCCTCAAAGTAATCAATTACTGGTGTCAGTTCTTCTGGGAAAATATTTAAGTTATCATCAGTAATTTCCTCAAAGCGTGCTATAACTTCTTCTGGGGTAAAAGCCAGTGCTGGTAAGTACTTGCACTTCAGTGCAAATTCTGAGTCCTGTGCATACTGTGCTGCCAGCCCTTCTGCCTGTATCTTGCGATACACACATTGGGTGAAGTGGAAAAAGCAACCAACTTGTTTAGCATCTGGGAACACAGACTTAAATGCAGCTACTGCTGCACGCTCAAAATCAGTAATTACAACCTCAGGGCTAAGATTGGGATTAAGATCCTTCAAAATGGTGAGCATTCTTTGATAGCACTCCCTATTTTTGCTAGGCAAAAGCACAAAAACAGCTGGCTGAGCATTCCCCAACCTTTCACCCATTATGACATATAACTGCATAAACAGAGGCAGTGCAACGCTGAAAGTTCCATCTGCATGCCACAACTTACAGCGCTCTAAGAATTTTAGATTGTTCTCAGTGCCAAACATTAAAATACGATTGTGCCCACGTCCACTATCATAGAGCAAAAACTTTTCAGGCTCACTGGCAGCGTCAGGTTGGTACATGGTATAGCAGTCAGGTATTCGCAGCTGGCAAAGGTCTATACAGGGTTAGGAGGAGCACCATGTGCACAAACCCTTTGAATGGTTCGTTTTAAGTTTTTGTCAATGATTTTTCCCTGAGCAGCCAGTGACACCTCTTGTTTAGCATGCAGAACGACTTGAGCTGTGGTATCCTGTGTTGAGCATGCTCTCTCCTTTGCGTTGTATACTGCATCATGTTTTTCTACTGCACAGGGGTCTGGTGCATGGGTATGCTGTGAAAACTGCAAAATTATGGCTGGGTCATCGTATGATACAGTGTGCACTCTGGCATTGCAAACCTTGATTTTTTTCACTGCATGCTCGCACTGCCATATCGCTTTATCATTGTGCCCACGTTTATGAAATGTGTACAGGTAGTTACGGTTGTCCACCAGTTTTTTCTTGGACCGAGATGACAGGACAAAGCGACAAGCCATTGTAATAAAAAAAAACTACAAGGAGAAGTGTGCTTTAGTGACTGTATTTATAACTTCCGAGTACAATTGCTTGTGGTTGGCCAATGCAGGTAATTGATTGATTTATATATTTCATTTTCTGCACCATACACTTGCAACCTAGCACTATATAGGATGTGACACTGCGGGAGCTTATGGTTTAAAGAACTGCAAAAGTAAAATGCTATATGTAGTAGGGGCAGGAGTCTCAAAACGTCTGAAATACTCATAGCAACGGGAAAAGACCAGTACAAGTGGGTTGCCATTTTCTGCACCATACACTTGCAGCCGAGCACTATATAGAATGTGACACTGCGGGAGCGATTTGCCTCTAGCGTGTTCACATAAGCCTGCAGGGGATTTATGTGGGGCGTACTGTCGGAAATTGAAACTCACGGGAATTGTCATGTACCCCAAATGCAAATTCCTTAACGCTACATCAATAACTTACCAGTAAACTCAAAACCAGACTTGGGTTCTTTTTCCGTAACAAGTCTCTTTTCCCATCAGGTGTTCGCACTAAGCTTGGACAAGCCACGTTTCTACCACTCCTTGACTACGGCAACATTATTTATGGTTGTACCTCTGCTTCCAACTTGCATAAATTGGATGTTTTGTACCACCGCGTTTTGCAGTTCATCACAAAGGCCCCCACCACCACGAACACATCATTGCGACTTGTATACTTTAGTAAGTTCGACCTCCTTGGCAACAAGATGCATGACCCACCAAGGTACATGGACACTAAAAATCCTGTTAAACTCCCAGGTTACATTTCGTCCCTTATCCACATCGCTCATAGTACTTACTCCTTAAGGAAGACCAACTTCGTTCCTCCTTGACATTCCTAAGACACGTACAAATTTTGGTAAAAGGGCCATTTCCTATGCTCTACCCACTGACTGGAGTCACCTGCAATCCATCCTCAAAGTCATGTTGTATCGATCAACCTTTATAAAGCCCTAATGGCCAGCAAGCTCAAAATCACATGTAAACTGCAATTAAAACTCTCCCTTGGTGCTATTCTTCCACTTCCTGACCCCCATCCCTCCCTTACCTCCCCTCTACCCTGTTCCTTTCCCGTTTCCTTTTTCTTGTAAACCACCACCAACGCCACCTAACCTACCCACCCCCTCTCTTCTCTCCCCTCCAGCTTCATCCATCCTTTTATAATATTTGCCATCTGTATGACTGACCCACATCAATCTACTCACCCTATTTTCTCTCCTTGCCCCTTCTACCCTTTTCCTAGTCACTGTTTCTCCCTACGCATTTAGCTTGCCAGGACCAAAATGTGCTTTTATCATGCCAAGAATGTTTTACTGCTTGCATATTCCAGAAATTTTCTTATGCTCTTTTGTACATGGTATGTACATAATTTGACAATATTGATCTCTAAATTTGCTGTGTATCTTAACAAAAGGTGTTATGTTCTCTGTCCTTTTATTGATTGTGTATTTCCCTTATCTGCAGTGTATGCCCTGCTGTATACTTCTGTCATGCATATAGGACCTCCTTGTGAATAAGATTGCTCAATGGAGTTTTCCTACAATAAGCTAAACTAAACCTCTCACTTGCCATGCCAGTTGATTTTCGGCTACTTTTCACAGCCTGGCCATCAGGAAACCTGACTTACGTCCAGTGATCAACTGTCAGATGTCCAAATACTGACAAACTGACTTCCATGCAGCTGCTCATCTGACCACTCTATCTGCAATCTCTGCTGTGAGCAAGCCTACAATCGCCATTAATGGCTGCCATTTGCAATCGAGTTCTAGCAAATTAACGAGACTGGTTCTGGTCGGTGATCTGTGCTCACAGCCACTTCACAACTAGCTATGCGTATATCTGGGATTAATGAACGGTCACATGCTGCTCCTCTACCAATCAGGTGAGCATATTAACCTATGAAACTAAGGCATCTGTGTTCCAAACATAGGAAGTCCAAACATAAATTATTCTAAAAAGTAGAAATTTATTCATGTAATACAAAACAAAGATAACAGACAAAACCTTGAAACCCGAAGCCCCTGCGCTTCAACCATTAGGTCTTCATCAGGGGGCCCCCCTGATGAAGACCTAATGGCTGAAGAGCAGGGACTTCTGGTTTCAAGGTTTTGCCTGTTATCTTTATTTTGTATTGCACAAATAAATTCTACTTTTTCAGCATAATTTATGCTAGGACTTCCTATGTTTGGAGCACAGACATCATTGTTTCACTTGTCTGCACTGGCAGGTTGGCTACTTGGTCTGCACCCCACCTTCTATCCTGTGGAGCGCAGTTCTATCTTGTGTTCGAGTGTATTAACCTACCTCATGTTATAAGTGAAGATGTGTAACACAGCAATAAATACAGGTTACTCACCTGCAACAGGAGTTCTAGGAGTGGTATATGTTGTTCATCCACACTGTCTGGCAGGTTCCTTGCCGCTTTAAATCTTGCCAGAAGGTCTTCAAGCTGGCTTCTCCCACCCACCCGGGTGGTAAAACCCTTGGCTCCACCCCATGACGCCAGATCTAGCTCGCTAGAAGCCAGGTTGCGTGTCGAAGCTGGGGAGGTCAGGTGGGTCGTGTGGATGAACAACATATACCACTCCAAGAACTCCTGTTACAGGTGAGTAACCTGTATTTCTAGGGACGTGGATATGTTGTTCAATCCACACTGTCTGGCAGACTCCTAGTAGTTCTTCGGGAGAAGGGAGGCAAGGCGCGCACCCCCTACTTAGGGAATAAGGACTGGAAAACAGAGGTCCCAAAACCAGCATCCCGGTGTGACTCAAGGTCAATGTGGTAGTGGGAAATGAAGGTGTGTGCTGACTTCCAGGTAGCAGCCCTGCAGATTTCCTGGATAGGGATGTCCCTAGAAGCAGCCACCGAAGCAGCGGTATGGCGGGTAAAATGAGCTCTTATCCCTTTGGGAGGCTCCATGCTCGCAATCTATAGTAGATCTATGCAGGAGGTGACCCACCTGCTTATCGTCTGCTTGGCTGCAGGTCTGCCAGGTGCAGCTTCAGCGTAGGTGACAAACAGCTGGCGAACCTCTCCCCGAACTTCAGCCGTTTGCTCCTTATAATAAGCGAGCGCTCTTCTAGGGTCCAGAGTATGGAGCCTATATTCGGCCTCCGAGATGTGACTGGGGTAGAACACTGGCAGAGTCAACACCTGGTTAAGGTGAAACTCCGACACCACCTTCGGAAGGAATTTCGGGTTCTTGTCCCTGTGGAAGACCAGATAGGGAGACTCGATGGAAAGCGCCTGGAGCTCTCCCATCCTTCTGGCTGACGTAATAGCCACCAAGAAGGCGGTCTTCCACAACAGGTGGGAGATATCGCACCTGTGCATCGGTTCGAATGGCTTGCCCATGAGCTTAGCCAATACCAGCAGTAGATCCCACGGAGGTGGAGATTCTCGCACCGGATCGGATATGTGATCAAGGCCTTTGAAAAAGTGCCCGACCACCCTCTCCTGCACCACCGAATGCTTGCCAGCCCACGCTTGTAAGCAGAGATGACGCTTAGTAAACTTTAAGGGTCACGATCAAGCCCTAGCTGAGAAAGGGACCTCAGGTAGTCCAAAATGCTAGCCAATGTACAGGAGGAAGGGTCCAACCCCTTGTCCTGACACCAAATGGAGAATCTCTTCCATTTAAAGGCATAGCATTTTCTGGTCGACTCTTTACGGGACGCCTCAACGACACTGAGGACCTCGTCGAAAAGACCCAAGGCCTAGAAATCTAGCCGCTCAGGAACCAGGCCATCAGGTGCAGGGATTGAAGGTCCGGATGGAGTACCTTCCCCATGTTGACTGAGATCAGGTCTGGGCGGGCTGGAAGCTGCCTTGGGAGCCTGTAGCTGAGGCTGAGGAGATCTGGATAACAAAACTGGAGGGGCCAGTCTGGGGCTACCAGAATCACCTGCGCCTTGTCCCTCTTCGTCTTGAGAAGCACCTTGTGTATCAAGGAAAATGGAGGGAAGGCGTAGAAGAGGCCTGGGGTCCATGGCCTTGAGAAGGCATCTCCCTGCAGCGAGCCCTGCTGAGGGGGGTGGGCATGGAACTGTCTCAGCTTCGCATTCTCCCTGGAGGCGAACAGGTCCACCTGAGGGGTGCCCCAATGGGAGAACAGATCTTGTACTACCTCCGGCAGGAGAGACCACTGGTGAGATGCAGCTCCTATCCAGCTGAGGGCATTGGCCAGACTGTTGGAGGCTCCTGCCACGTGGAAGGCTAGATCATCTGCCTCCAGGCTGATCACGACAGACCAACTGCGGAAAGCCTCCTTGCACAGAGGCCAGGAGTACCTCCTGCCCTGACGGTTGAGGTAGTACATGGTCGTGGTGTTGTCCGTCTGGACCTGACCCACTTGACCATGTACAAACGGAGCGAAGGCAGTGAGGGCTAGATGCACAGCTCGAAGCTCCAGCAGGTTAATGTGGCATCGAGACTCCTGAGGGGACCAGAGGCCGTGGGCCCCGAGCTGCCCCAGATGGGCACCCCAAACTAGAGAGGCATCGGTCGTTAGAGTGGCCGTCGGCTCGGGGCGGACAAACGGGATACCCTCCTGCAGATGAGCTGGGACGAGCCACCACTGTAGGCCGTCCCACATCTCCTGGGTCACCGGCACTGGCTGGTCCAGAAGACTGGAGCGCTGTGACCACTGGCGGGCCAGTCCCCATTGCAAAGGACGCATATGCCAGCGGGCCCAATGGACCATGCTGCTGCAGGCCGGCATGTGGCCCAGAAGGCGCAGGAAGTCCCGGACAGAGCGCAATTGCCCAACCAGAAATGATTCGGCAAAGGAGGAAAGGACCTCGTCCCTGTCCGCCGGGAGCCGGGCTCTGGCTCGAAGAGAGTCGAGCTCTGCCCCGATGAACTGAATCACCTGTGAAGGCACGAGTTCAGACTTGGCCTCGCTGATGAGGAGGCCAATCTGAGAGCAGACTTGGAGGGCCAGATCCCTGGACTGCTCCACCTCCAACCTGGAGGGGGCTGCAATCAGCCAGTTGTCCAGGTAAGGGTACACCCGGACCCCTCGGCGCCGCAGGAATGCTGTCACCACGGTCATGCATTTGGTGAAGACCCTGGGAGCTGGAAAGAGGCCGAAGGGCAGGGCCCACAACTTGTAAAGAAATCCCTCTGCTCTGAAGCGAAGGAATCACTGATGAGACGGACGGATTGGGACGTAAAATAATGCGTCCTGAAGGTCCAGAGAACAGAACCACACGCCGAGTTCCAAGGATGGAATGATCTAGGCCAGAGTGACCATCCTGAAGGTACGCGGCCTGAGGAATTTGTTCAGGTCGTGCAGGTCAAGAATGGGGCGCCAGCCCCTCGTCCGTTTTGGGACCAGGAAGTACCTGGACACAAACCCTGGGTCTGGAGGAGGGCCGCTACCTCTTTAATCACCTCCTTCTGGAGGAGCAAGGCAATGTTGGCTCGATGAGCCGACAGAGAGGCTGCGGAACCCGTTGCCCCCCATGGGGCGACGGCTCGATAGAGAGGGAACTGCTCGAATTCCAGAGGCAGACCCCTGCCTACCACTTCTAGCACTCAGTGGTCCATGGTGATAGCGGACCAGGCGGAAAAGAAGTGGAGGAGCTGTCCCCCCACGGGGAGAACCCAGGGGGGAAGTGACGAGGTTGGGGGCGACACCCCTCAACCAGCCACTGGGCAGACTTGGAGGAAGAGCCTGCTGAGGGTCCCCTTGGACCCTCGCCTCCAGGCTTCCTACATGAGGAAGCAGCAGACTTTGCCTTAGAGTGCCAAGTATGAGCCTGCTGGCCCTGGTGCTGGTGTTGCTGGGCTGGATGCGCCGCAGGACCGGAAGGGCGAAAGGGCTTACGCTGCTGCTGGTGGCCTTTGTCCTTCTGGGCAGACGTGACCAAGTCCAAGGTGGCATTGGACTTCTCAATTTTCTGGAGATGGCCTTCCACCCCTGGCCTGAACAAGTCGGTGCCCAGGAAGGGGACGTCTGCCAGCTTATGCTGGGTGTCCACCGTGAAGGTGGAGATCCGCAGCCAAGCTCTGCGGCGCATGGCCACTGTGGCCACTACTGATCGGGCACAAGAATCAGCAATGTCCAACGAAGTTTGGAGCTGTTTTGCCACCGCCCTTCCCTGATCCCGCACTTGCCTGACCGTCTTCTGAAGGTCAGCCAGGAGATGAGGAATCACCTAATCCAGGGAACCCATAAGGGCATATGAGAAATGTGCCATCAGAACGGCCAAGCTAGCCTGACGAAGGCCTAGGGAAGAAGCAGCATAAACCTTCCACCCTGCGTAATCCAGCTTTTTGGATTCCTTATCAGGCGGTTTTGTCCATGTCCCGAGCATTCCCGGAATGCCAGAAAATGCTATCAGTCACTAACCCCTCCACAGAGGGGTGCTCTGAGAAACCGGAGAGTGAGCCGGTGGGGACAGCGTACTTGCAAGCCATCCTGGCCGAAGGCGCAGGACAAGATTCTGGCCGCTGCCACAACTCCAGGGCCGAGCCAACAATGGCTTCGGGCACCAGAAAGGCCTCCATAGAGGAATCCCCTCGGTCCAGTATCTCCGTGAGGGGATACTGGCCCACTCTGAAAAGGGTTCGAGCTGCATCCCAGTGGACTCAGATTAGTCGAAGCAAACCCAAAAACGAGGATGGGCTCTCGTCCACCAACTGGCCCCCTGCAGACTCCAGGTCAAGCGGCCTGAAGAACAGGGAGGAGTCGTCGTCAGACTCAGAGGAGTCTGCTAACAGCTGCCGAGCACCTGAGCCACCCTCCACCTGCCAAGGACGATCGGGAGTGAGGGTGACAGACAACCTATAAGGTAAGCCCTGATCCAACCGAGAATCCTTGGTCGGGGCCCCAGTCTTCGGCTATGGAGGCGGAGGTTCCACCGCAACAGGTGGAGCAGCCGGTTTCGGCCTAACAACCGGTGCCGAGGTAGACTCCTCGATTATCACGAGGGGTTGCTTCGGCCGCTCCGGTGACAGCCACTTAATGGACGGAGTTGGCTTGTTACCAGTCAATAGAAGTTGCTGCCACATTAAATCCTCGTAGCGCCGACGCAACTTGCGCTGGAGCCTATCCTCCGAAGAGGACGACGAGGATGAGTGGCGACGCCGCTTTCCATGTTGCCAAGACCACCAATGTCAGCGAGACCGGCTGGACCTGGAAGAGGACTGAGACCTTCGGGGATTCTGAGGGTGGGTTAGAGAGGTAAGGGGAAACCCACCCCTCCTTCAGTTCAGGGACCTTGACCGGGGACTTTGGCACAGGAGGCTCAGGCAAGTCCTCGGTAACCACCGGGGGAACCGGTGAAGAAGGGCTGTCGTCATCTCCAGTCGACAAACTGTCGAACTGGTAGAGAAAAATCTCGACCGCGTTGACAGATGTCTCAGCCTGCTGACCTGACGGGGACACCGTGAAGCCAGCGGCCGCAGCCGCAACCTCAACCGAAGTCGAGAGTTGACGGTCCGGTGAAGGGGATCTCTCCCGTTCCCACGAACGTTGATGGTGGGACTTACCCTTAGAATCCTCCTTCTTGGACCAACTGAAATGTCCCGATGGCCCTTCTCCCTTGGTGGAAAGGGACTGACAAAGCTCCTTAAATGAAGCAGTGTAGGAGGAGCCCAAAGAGAGCAGGATAAATGCCGTGGCCGAGGAGGAAGAAGAAGCAGCCTGCGCAGCCTCCTCCTCGAGGGCGATCAACTTCTCCAGTTCCGTAGAGCCTGCCGGACACCGCCCAACAGGCCTCCTTAGACTTGACCGGCAGATACCGTTTTTCAGGGCACCCAAGAAGAAGTCTGGCAGTGCGGTCCTCCAAGACCGAAGCCTAAAAGGACTTGCATAAATCACAAGCCTGCGAGTCATGGCCAAGCCCCAGTCAGTGGACACACGTGGAGTGCGGATCGGTCCGGGACATCATCTGCCCACACGGGCACTGATGGAAGCCGGGAGTAGATTTGTCCATCGCAGCCGCGAGGGAAGACGAAGACTGAAGTCTTGTAAATTTTAAAAATAGTTTCAGAATTCCGAAGAGTGTGGATCCAGGCCTAAAACGCAGAGTGCTAAGGAGAGAACCTGAGCTTCCAAGCGGTAAGGAAGATCTGGCGTCATGGGGCGGAGCCGAGGGGTTCACCATCCGGGTGGGTGGGAGGAGCCAGCTTGAAGACCTTCCGGCAAGATTTAAAGCAGCAAGGAACCTGCCAGACAGTGTGGATTGAACAACATATCCACGCCCCTAGAAATGAATATCCAGTTGCAACGTGGGAGGGACAATTTAAACTTTGAGATGTTCCCCCACTAGATCCTATTAAAAGGTTGCTATGGTTTCATTTTGCTCCATCACAAAGTAGGTTTCCCCTTCAACTGTACATGTAAAATTTGAAGGCATTTTACTCATATCAGCAGTGTTCATAACAGGTTAAAAATCTGTTTTAACTTAAAACAAAACAAAGAAAAGGCCATCAACCACATGTTCCATTATAACGCCCGATATCCAGTGTCACTTGCCTTGTTCTGAAAAATGCATGAAATTATGGGTTTAACACAACCAACTGACCATTTCAGTGCAACTGAGAGAGCAAGTAAAACTCTTCTTACTGGAAATTACTTGGAGTGCCAATGTCCGCCTTTGTCAGTTTCTTCTTTTTATTTTTTCCTTTTTTCTTTTCTTTGGGATAAATAATGTTGTTGACTTGTGAATTATTATGTCTAGTATGTATTTCTGGATTTCTAATGTCCACAGTAGCCATTAGTAAAGAAGGACCTGAGGATAAAGCATACACAAAATCATTAATAACTACCAACTTGGCACAACAGAAATAACATCTTTCAAGCCTAATAAATGTCAGTCATAAAATACAACAAGCAGCAAGGTGGCTCAGGTACCGTGCTGTCAAAGCCACATCGTAACCTGAGAACTCAAGACAGAAAAGAAGGTGGGCTAAATGAATAGACTGGAAAATGGAAAACATCCCAACACTTTGGAGAGGTTAAACAAAAGTTTGAAGCAGCAACAAAACACGTAGCAGCTCTGTAGTCACTGATATTTTGTGTCACCAGGGCTAGAAATAATTGTTTGTGGATGGCTGCCCTAGGGACAGGTGCAATATTTATTTTGAGTGTCCCACAGAATTTGTACCAGTCCTGTTGATGTTTGTTTACTAATTTTACATTTCTGTTTACAAATACCAGCTAATACGTGTGCTCTGTGGCTGGCACAGTGCCCTGAAAAGGGCTTAACAACTGATGACACCCATTGTAAGGGTGCCTTAAAAAGGGCTGCTAAACTGCTAGCTGGCTGGCAGTATAGCCTAGAGGTTAGGGTAACGAGCTGTGAATGAGCTTGGTACCTGCAGACCTGGGTTTGATTCCCATAACCTCCACTTGCATCTAGTGCGACTCTGAGCAAGTCACTTAACATCCCCAGAGCTCCCAGGTCGCCCTTGAAAACAGGCACTTGTGCCTAGTGAGCCTTACCTGGTTAACAAATATTAAATAAATAAAATAAATAATACCGACTGGCTGGTACATGGTCCTGAAAAGAACTTAAGTGCACTCCCAGTTCACTGCCCTGATAAGGGCTTTTAATTTAACTTGCCCCTCTTGTTCAGCAGTAGCCCTGACAGGGGCCCTTAATCAACTCCCTTCTGCTCTGCCGTGACAAGCCTATCAGTGTCCTCGGTTCCTATATAGCTTCCCCTACTTAGTAACCCTGACAAAGTTTTTTTTTTTTTTTTTAAAACAGTTTTTGCTCCCATTGCCAGCGGATATACCTGCCTAGCTGAGGATCAAAGGGCCTGGCATTGGGGGATTTTCCCCTTCGTTTCCCCATTGTCACCCTTCCCACCAAGGACACGGGCACAAAGGACTAACCTCCAGGCTGCTGACATGCTGATACATGTCTCAGTCAAGCACCTGATGGCACTCTCCCCCTCCCTACATCGCTGTCCTTATACTGCTATCTGTGCATCCACAGGTGGCAGTGTCAAAGCAGTGTAACAGTCTTCCCTCCCTGGAGGAGGAGGAGAGCATCCCCTGGGACGCTCAATCCTCCTGTCCTCAGTCAGCCCCCAATGACCCAGATTCATTCCCAGACCCAGGTCACTGGCATCATAAGTGGTAGTGGTACTACTTCGCTGATGGGCCAGCTCTGACAAAAGCTTTTAACCAGCCTCCCCATCTCCTGTCTCTAGAGCCCTTCCTGCCCTGCCAGGGGGTTTTAAGTTGTAGTCTCAGCCTTTTAAGTTCCTCTCCTAATCTCTAAATATCAAGTCTTCCCCTTTCTGCCTCAACTGCCCTGAAATGGGCTTTCAAATACCATTTTCTGCCCTTACAAGGGCTTTTAATTGGCCTTACCAAGGCCCCTCTTCATTAGCAGGCAACCCTGAAAAGGGTTTTTAATCTGCATTGCTAAAACCCTGCTGCCTGTGAACAAGAGCTAGTCTTGGTCTGTTACTTCAGGAACAGCACACAAAGATTTGAGGTATGCAGTGCAGAATACAAAAGGTAGATGGGCAACTGCATGTGCATAATGACTAGGAACACATCTACATTCTAGTCCTACTGCAACACTGTTTTCATTTCTGCTGCCTGATGAAGCCACCGACTGCACAGAGGAGCCCATCATGGGATATTGGGTTGAATGGGCATCTTTCAACATATGACATGATGTTGGGACACTCATATCCCAAATGTACAGATGGCAGCATCTCCTGGGTCCTAGTGCCCACTAATG
Organism: Neoceratodus forsteri; assembly: GCA_016271365.2. Taxonomy (NCBI): domain Eukaryota; kingdom Metazoa; phylum Chordata; order Ceratodontiformes; family Ceratodontidae; genus Neoceratodus; species Neoceratodus forsteri. The sequence goes on from CM028131.1 coordinate 430,995,325, forward strand.
CTTTTTCTCTTGGTGCCTGTCCCAGGGACAAGCAAAGAAATGAAACCAGCTGTCCCTGGGGAAAACTGGGTGCCTGGGACAGGCAGACAGGAGGTTATTTCGACCCCTGCGTGTCACAGCAGAGCGATTTTTCAAGGCCTTGATAAAGTACCTAGTTGTGACAAAAACATCGGAACCATAGACAGAAGTCTACAACATGGCCTGGTCCAAGGCAGGAGAAGAACACTGAATGCCTGTTGTTGCAGCTAAGTTTCTTGCCAAAGGTGCAAAACTGAAGAGGTCCTTAGATGACCTTCTTAGATGACTTGGACATTCTAAAAAAATGATAAACGAGTTTCAGATAAAGAACTGAACACAGGCAAACTGAAGTGATGTAACTCCCTTGGTGCACACATGACTGGGAACAAAAGAACTGAGTTAGGTGAGGGGACCGACAAAGAACAGTTATGTACTTAATGTAAGAGCAGATGCTTGAAGAGAATCTCTGATCAGGCCACACCTTTGGAAGGACTCCCTAGCAGTACCAGAAAAACTTTAGTCTGGGCAGATGGAGATATTCAGTTTCATGAGAGAAGGCTCTGTAAGAAAGGCAGACCAAAGCCCATTTGTCTGCGAGACACCATTTCCCAGACTGCAATGTTCCAGAGGATTGGAGGAGGGCACATGTAGTCCCACTAGCAAAAGTGGTAGCAGGGAGGAGGCAGTGAACTATTGGCCAGTCAGCCTCACCTCAATACAGTAGTAGAAAAAATAATGGAGGCATTGCTCAAGGAGAGAACTGTTACATACTTGGAATCCACCAGTGCGCAGGATCCGAGGCAGCATGGATTCACTGCAGGAAGATCATTTCAAACAAATCTGACAGATCTCTGACTGAGTGACGAGGGAGGTGGACCAGGGGGAGCAGTCAATGTCACCTACCTCGATTTCAACAAGGCCTTCGACACCGTTTCACACAGGAGACTGCTGAACAAATTGGGAAGCCTGGGCATGGAGCACAAGATGGTAAACTGGGCTAATAGAGGATAGAATGCAGAGGGTGGTGGTAAATGGGATCCAGTCTGAGGACAGGACAGTGACCAGTGGGGTGCCTCAGAGATCGGTCCTGGGGCCAGTCCTTTTTTAATATCTTCATTAGCGATATTGCAGAGAGGCTGACAGGGAACGTTTGTTTGCAGATGGCACCAAGATTTGCAACAGGGTAGACACTCCTGATGGGGTAAAGAGAATGAGGGGGGCCTAGAGAAACTGGAAAAACAGTCGGAAGAGTGGCAACTAAGGTTTAATCCAAAGAAATGTAAGATCTTGCACCTGGGCCGCAAAAACCCTGGGGACAGCTACAGGAGGGGGCTGGGAAGGTGGTTAGTTACTAACAGTCACCAGTGAGGAAAGGGATTTGGGGATTACTTTCTCAGATGACCTAAAGGTAACCAAGCAGAGTCCGAAGGCTGTAGGGAAGACCAGTGACATGCTGGGGTGCATAGGAAGGGGTATCACTAGTAGAATAAGGTAGGTAGTGATACCATTATACAAAACACTGGTGAGGCCTCATCTGGAATACTGTGTACAGTTCTGGAGACTGCATCTTCAAAAGGACAGAGAGTGGAGGCAGTTCCGAGAAGGGTGACAAAAATGGTGCAGGGCTTACACCAGAAGACATATGGGGAGAAACTGAAGGACCTCGATATGTATACACTGGAAGAAAGGAGGGAATGGGGAGATATGATGGAAACTTTCAAGTATTTTAAGGGCATAAACAAGGTGGAAGTGGGAGACACCTTTAAAATATAGGAGGGGGACAAGAACAAGGGGGCACGATATGAGATTGGAGGGGGGCAGGATAATTAAATTTTTTCAAATTTTATTTTTAAAGTGCCTTTCCAAACCAAGGCGCTGTACATAAAACCAAATACAACAATATAAATAAAATTAAAAGGAACAATAAAATAAGTTATGAACATTTTTGGGAAGGCTAAATCAAACAAATAAGTTTTTAACTCAATTTTAAACCTGTCAATGGTCAGGCATTCTCTCAACCTACGAGGTAGAGAATTCCGCAGGGTTGGAGCTGAAAAAGAAAAAAACTCGAGAACCAGATGTCTTCAGTCATACCCTGGGAATCTCCAGCAATCCCTCATCAGCAGAACGGAGAGGGCAGTAGGGTCCCTGATCATGTAGGGCTTTAAAGGCTAGCAACATAGGAAGAAATAAGTTGACGGCAGATAAGGACCGCAAAGCCCATCCAGTCTGCCCATTTCTTTTTCTACCTTATAAATAGGCCATTGACAGAGCAAAGTCCGATGGAACATCTATTCATACTTATCTGTATTGCTCCTTTATGCCTATCCCATCCCTGTCTGAAGCCCTGCACTGTATTCATATCCACCACTTCCTAAGGTAGACCGTTCCATGCATCCATCGCCCTTTCTGTGAAAAAGAACTTCCTCACATTACCCCTTAATCGACCTCTCTCTAATCTCATGCTGTGTCCTCTTGTCCTGCTGTTTTTCTTATATTGAAACATGTCAGACTCTTTCACATTGTTAATGCCCTTAAGGTGTTTGAATGTTTCGATCATATCACCTCTCTTCCTCCATTGCTCTAGGGTATACATATTGAGCTCAATTAATCTGTCCTCATATGTTTTCTGATGCAGTCCCTGCACCATTTTGGTTGCCCTTCTCTGGACTGCCTCAATTTGGTTAATGTCCTTGTAAAGGTGTGGCCTCCAGTACTGCAGGCAGTACTCCAGATGGGGCCTAATCAGTGTCTCGTTAAGAGGGATTATTACCTCCCTCTTCCGACTTGTGATACCCCTACTAATACACCCCAACATCCCCCTAGCCTTACCTACTGCTTTAGTGGTCTGCTTGGATGATTTCAGGTCATCGGTGATGATGATGCCCAAGTCTCTTTCTTCCCTTGTGACTGACAGCAACTCCCCTCCCAGCCTATAGGTGGCTTCAGTGTTTCTCTTCCCTATGTGCATGATCTTGCACTTCTTTGCATTAAACCCCAGTTGCCACTCTTCCGACCATTTTGCTAGTTTATCCAGATCTCTTCTTATTCTGCCCACCCCATCTGGATCATCTACTCTGTTGCAGATCTTGGTGTCATCTGCAAAACAGACAGACTTTACCCTCCAGTCCATCTGCAATGTCGCTGATGAAGATACTAAACAGGACTGATCCCTAAGGTACCCCACTTGTGACTGGCATCTCTTCTGACTGTATACCGTTTACCACCAACTCTGTTTTCTGCCAGTCAACCAGTTTGCCACAGTTGAACAACTTCTGACCCACCCCAAGCCTACCCAGCTTCTTAATCAATCTTCTATGTGGAACAGTATCGAAAGCTTTGCTGAAGTCAAGGTAGGTGACACTGATTGCTCCCCCTTGGTCCACCACTCTGGTTACCCAGGCAAAGAATTCTATGAAATTAGTTTGACGGGACCTTCCTTTTGTAAACCCATGCTGTCTTGGATCCTGTGCTCTTATGGATTCCAGGTGTTGCACTATCCTTTCCTTAAGGACTGCCTCCATAATCTTGCCCACTACTGAGGTAAGACTAACTGGTCTATAGTTCTCTGCCTCCTCCCTGCTACCTCTCTTGTGAAGCGGGATCACATGAGCCCTTCTGCAGTCTTTTGGGACTCTCCTGTGCTCAGAGACTCACTAAACAGTTCTGTTAATGGCTCTGCTAGTTCCACCCGTAGCTTCTTTAGTACCCTCAGATGTACGCCATCAGGTCCTATTGCCTTGTCCACCCTGAGCTTATCGAGCTCTTGTAGGACCTTTTCTTTTGTGAAGGGACTAATGCTCACCTCCTTCCCCCTACGTCCATGGTGCTGAGCTGTGGGCCCTGCCCTACCTTCTCTTCAGTAAATACTGAGCAGAAGTATCTGTTTAGGATGGATGGTTTTACATGGTCCTCCTCCTCACACGCCCCCTTATCTCCTTTGATCTTGGCAATACCCCCTCTGGACTTTCTCCTTTCACTAATGTATCTATAGAAAGTCTTGTCACCTTCTTTTACTGTTTGTGCTAGTGTTTCCTTGGTTTGAGCCTTTGCCTGCCTTACTGCCTTCCCTGCTTCCCTTAGGGAAGTTTGGTATGCCTCCCTATCTTTATCCCGCTGCGTTCCCTTATATTTCCTGAAGGTCAGCCTTTCGACTCTGACCTTTTCTGCTACTGTTTTTGAGAATCAAAGTGGTTTCCTCCTTCTTTTGCACTTCCTTTTCTCTATAACACAATGGGATGCTGCTTCAACAATTGCACCCTTAATGCTTGCCCACTTTGCCTGTACCCCCTCACCTGTATTTCTTTTTGCTGGGGCTAGCTTAACTCTGTTGGCCATCTTATCAAAGTCAGCTCCTCTGAAGTCCCATATTTTTGCCTTGGAATGGGATGATTTAGTTGTAGTGGCCAAATTGAACCATACCATGTGATGGTCACTGGCCCTCAGGTGACCTTCTACCTGGAGATCCGTGATCCTTTCCCTGTTCATCAGTACTAGATCTAGGATAGCCCTGTCTCTTGTGGGTTGTTGTAACAGTTGTTTGAGGCCCTCCCCCTGCAGGGAATCCACCATGTGTCTATTTCTGGCAGATGTTCCTGCTGGTATTGACCAATCTGTATCTGGCATGTTGAAGTCTCCCATTATCAGAACCTCCCCTTTAGCTGTCATGTTTTGTATATCTTCTAACAGTAATGTGTCTATGTCCTCCCCCTGGTCTGGGGGCCTGTAGACGACCCCAGTTCTTATGGCTGTCCCATTTCCTGTTTCCAGGGTGACCCACAGTTCTTCTGGCTCCTTAGGTGTATTTTGACTTTCTGTAGCTTTGAAATTTTTATTGACATACAGATCCACTGAACCCCCTTTTGCACCTCAGTCTCTTCTGAAAATTACATAGCCAGGTACTGAAGTCTCCCAAGTGTGGTTACTGGTAAACCACGTCTTGCTAATTGCCACTATGTCCAGTTTAGCCTCCGTCATTATTGCCTGCAGGTCTGAGATCTTGTTTCCCAGACTGCTAGCATTTGTGTACATGATTTTCCACTGGCCAGATTTCGGTGTGTTAGTTGTTGGGTGAGGTCTGGCATTTCCCCCGTGCGTCGTGTAGGGAGCTGGACCTTTTTCCTTACCTGGTGATGCAAATGAACTGCAAACATGCAGAACTCCTGTTTGACCACTAGCTGAGGGGGGAGGGGTGTTCTTCCCATTCGATGTATGGGGTGCTGCACCCCTCTCCCCATTTGCTAGTTTAAATATTCTGCACAGACGTCAAACTTCTGCCCCAATGCACTGACTCCCTCCTTGGTGAGATGCAGTCCATTACATTTAAAGAACTTTCGCTCCCAAAACTGTTGACAGTTCCCTACAAATTTGTGTCCTGTTTCCTGGCACCAGTCGTTGAGCCACAGGTTTAGCTCCCCTATCTCCCATTCTCTGAACCAACCTTAAAGGTGATCCACCACTGAACAGGCAGCCAGTGCAGTTTGCGGAGCACAGGTGTAATATGACTGGTCCTAGAAGTACCAATCAGGAGCCTGGCTGCCACGTTCTGCACTAGCTGCAAGTGGCGAATATCAGCCCCTCGTAGCCCTAGGTAGAGGGAATTGCAGAAATCAAGATGGGTGGTGACAAAGGCATGCACCAATGTTGGAAGATCATCCAGAGGAACCAGGTGTTTCACCCAGGCAATATTCCTAAGATGATAAAAAGATGATTTAATGACTGCTGAAACCTGAGGCTTTAGAGTCAAACCATTATCGAAAACAATGCCCAGGTTTTGCACATGGTCTGAGGTAGTGAGCTGTATACCTGTAAACCGGATGGTTGTCCAGCCCCCAAACCCGCCCCCGGGAGACCTGGGTCCACTACCAGCACTTCGGTCTTATCTGGATTCAGTCTCAACCAACTGGAATGCAACCAAGTTCTGATTTCAGCAAGGCAATTATTTAGCACGGGGAGTGCATCATTCTGTCCGGGCAGAAAGGACATATACAGCTGAGTATCATCTGCATAGCAGTGAAAACTCAGACTGTATCGCCCGATATCTCCCAATGGCAACATGTACACTGCAAACATGGGGGTCAAAATGGAGCCCTGCGGCACCCCACAGAGCAGGGAGTGAGAACCAGAGGAATAAATTACGGTGGTAACTCTGAGACCTGCTCGTGAGGAAAGAATGGAACCATTTAAGGACTGTACCAGACGGCCCTCAAAAAAGCTGCAGGCACTCCAGTAGCACACCATGGTCTACAGTGTCAAATGTAGCAGAGAGATCAAGATAGACCAGAATGGTGCGAGTCTTTCGATCTCTAGCCATTAAGAGGTCATTCAATACCCAGACAAGAGCAGTCTCCATGCTATGCTTCTTCCTGACACCAGACTAGAAAGAATCAGAGACATTGTGTGTTGTAAGATCATCATCCAATTGCAGCGGAACCACCTTTTCAATAACCTTACCAACAAATGGCAGGTTAGAGATAGGGGAAATGTAAGGAAGTTCTTTTTCACAGAAAGGGTGGTGGATGCATGGAATGACCTACCCCAGGAGGATGTGGGAGCATCCACAGTGTGGGAATTTAAACATGCATGGGCTAGGTATAAGGGAACCATAGAGGTGTATAAGAGGCTAAAGCCAACGACCACATAGAGAAATCGGCTGCCAACTAAGGTAGGAAAATTGGGCAGACTAGATGGGCCTGAAGGTCCTTATTTGCAGACAATCTCTGTTTCTATGTTTAGTGAAGGTGTGGACAGTGCTCCATGTGGCAGCTGCACACATTTCAGCAGCTGAAACATTGCTGAAACTAGCAAAAGAAGTAACCATGCCTCATGAAGAATCACCACAAATCACTCTGGAAAGAGCCTTACTGTACCTTCCTATAACAAAACTTAATACAATGTGCTAACCATTTGGACAGGCACTGTTTGAATACCAGGCCACCCTCTTTCCCAGGGGCAAATGCAACAAAAAGTTGAGAGGAACTGCTGCAGTCATTGGTGCAACTGACGCAATATCTGAGAATTCTATGTTCATCTAAAATACACACTAATACTCCCCTGGATTGGCACACTCCAGGTAGTACACTGGAAGGTGGATGGTTCGATTTAAAAGTAAACTCAGACATCACTTTAGGAGAAACTTAGGACTGGTACGTAAAGACACACTGTCTTTATGAAAAACAAAAAACAGGGAGGCTCAAGCATTAGAGCCTGCAGCTCTGAAATCCTTCAAGCAGAAGTGACTGCAACTAAAAATAACGCTTTCCATGAAAGGAAGCCTAAGCCACAAACTGACTGGCTCAAATGGAGCCAAACAAAGCTTTTCTAATCTAAAATTCAAGTTCCAAGCTAGAACTGGATTCCTAATAGGAGGTTTTAAATGTAATGCATTTCTCAGGAATGTATGAGCAACCTCTAGTTGAGCAACCATACGTCAACCCACAGGCGTCTGAAAAGCTGAAATGGTGGACAAATGTACCTTAAGTGAGGAATATTGCAGACCAGAGTCTGACAAGTACAGCAAGTATTCCAGCAAAGCACTGACCGGACAAGTACAGGATTCAAGTGCTTTGAAGTGTCCCACAGGGAAAAACACTCCAGTTTCAAAGAATAAGTGTGTCTGGTAGCCACAAGAACACTGGCCACTTTGAAGACACTCCAAACTGTGCCACGACTATGTGTTCAGGAGTGACGCAAGCAGATGTAGGATTTTCAGGTCTGGATGAACCAGAGACTCCTTTTCCTTTGACAACAGGCCCCTGTACAGTGGTAGCAGTACTGGAGGCTCTTAGCGGATACCATATCTGCCGAGGCCAAAGCAATGAGGATGAGGGTTGCACCTTCCATATTCAATTTGAGTAGAACTCTCTGTATGAGAGAAAGGGGAGAGAAGGCATACAGAAACCTCCTATTCCAAGAGAGGGACAACGCATCACGCCAGAAGACTCCAGACCCTGGAACGAGTGAGCATAAAAACGAGGCAGCTTTGCATTGAGTGAAGATGCAAAAGGTCCAACTCTGGACGGCCCCACCTTTCGAAAAGACCTTCTGCTACAGAGGTCGGCAGCTCCCATTCATTTATCCTGGATGGTGACTGGCTTAATTTGTCTGCTAAGGAATTTTTGGCACCTGGAAGATGTACAGCTGAAAGTTCTAGGCTGTGTTCCAGAGGCCAAGTCCACACTCGCATTGCTTCTCTTCAAAGCGGACAGGAATGAGTCCCACTTTGTTGATGTAACGCATCACACTGACATTATCCATCTGTACTGACAGCAGACCTGGTGTTAGAGGTTTCGGAAAAGCCTGGAGGCTGTTCAGCACAGCTCTCATCTCCTAGGCACTTACGTGTAACGTCTGCTCCACCTGGGTCCAGATGCCCAAGGGCTCAGGTGTGCTCCCTAACCGGATCCAGAGACATCAGAAGTGAGAATGCGTGCTGGGTTGGAATCAAAAATGGCACGCCCTTCAGTAGTTTGGAGAGGTCAATCCACCACGTCTGTGCTTTCCTCAAAGGAAAGGCGACTAGCACTTGTTTGTCTAGTTTGTCTGTTGCTTGGTCCCATTGGACTCAGAGACCACTGAGGGATCCACATATGCAGCTGGCCAGTGGCACTGTTACAGTGGCCACAGCCATAAGACCAAATAGGCATAGCAAGGTTCTGGCTGGAACTTACTGGATGTGATACACCAGTTGTGCTTGAGCTATGAGACGTTCTTCCCTGTCCAGAGCCAGATATGCACAGGCCTAAGCTCTGTACAGTACTGCCCCTATGTACTGCAGCTTTTGGCAGGAGGTCAGTACTGACTTTGGCAGACTGACTGTCACCCCCAGGTCGAACAGCATCCTGGTACGAGCTAGGGTGTGAAGAAAAAATTACTCACCTTAGTAATTATGTTTCTTCTAGTGGAGTCTTGCTGTATTCTGACAATTGCAGTTAGCCCCAGCCTTTAAACTGCCCCAGAGAACATACGGTTAACTTTTCTATGCATGGCATAGAATGTTCGTCTCTAGCTCGTTTGAAGCCTCTGCCTGTTATTCGAACTGCTACTGTCAGATCTTTACGAGCAAAACTCACTAGGTGTTCTGTGTGGAAACTAACATTTTTAACTAGCCAACTGGCAGAAAAAATAATGTTTTGGGTCCTCAAAGGAAGACTCAAGTCAGGAAACAAAAACAAAAACCAACAAAATGAAATAACATTCCACCCAAAGAGAACAGAGGGTGTAAAAAGGGGGCACTTCTAGGGTGCCAACACTGCACCTGCCCACTCACATCCCAAAAATCTAGGTGCCGAGAGGGGAGGCGGGGGGAGGTCAGAATACAGCAAGACTCCACTAGAAGAAACATAATTACTAAGGTGAGTAATTTTCTTCAAACAACATGAAAGTCTTGCTGTATTCTGACAACTGTAGACTACCAAGCAGTACTCCACGGAGGAGGGACAGAACCTACTTTGGGAATAGTCTCTGAAGTACTGCTGTGCCAAACCGAGCATCACTCCTAGCCTGGATATCCAGAGAGCAATGCTTGCTAAAAGTATGGACTGCTTTCCAGGTGGCTGCTTGACAAATTTCTAAAAGAGGGATATCCCTGGTAGCAGCTATACCTCTTGTGGAATGAGCCTTCAGGCCTGAGGGTGGAGTTTTACCCAGTTTTTCATAGCAGAATTGTATACAAGAAACAATCCACCTGGCAATAGATCTCTTGTTGGCAGGTTTGCCCTTCCCAACTTCTCCATAAGTGAGGAACAACTGGAGGGAGTCAAACCTGTGACCCTCGGTACGCTCTATGTAGTAGCTAAGGGCTCTTAACATCCAAACTGTGTAGCCTCCTCTCTCCCGAGGAAGAATGATCAGTGAAGAAAACAGGTAGAGATACAGACTGATTCAGGTGGAAATCTGAAACTACTTTGGGCAAGAACTTTCTGTTAGTTCTAAGGAACACTATCTCTGTGAAAAGAGATGAAATCAGGTTCCACTGACAGGGCTTGCAATTCACTGATACGTCTAGCAGAAGTAATGGCTACCAAAAATACAGTTTTCCAAGTCAAGTACTTAAGCTCTGCTGAGGACAAAGGCTCAAAAGGGGGTTGCATAAGCTGAGCAATGCAAGCATTAAGATCCCAAGCAGGAGCAGGATCCCTAAAGGGGGGATTGGTGTGAAGCAATCCCTTGAAAAACTTACAGAATACAGGATGGGATGACAGTGAGGAAGACTTGCCCACTGACAGAAAAGCAGAAACAGCTGCCAAGTGTACCTTGAAAGTAGCTGGTCTGAGACCTAGGCCATTGAGATGGACCATATAATCCAGAACCGTACGCAATTCAGCAGAGTCTGGAGAAATATTCTTCTTAGAACACCAAATGCTGAATTTTTTTTTATTTGGAGTTGTAAGTCTTTCTGGTGGAGAGCTTTCGAGAAGCCTTAAGGATATCCAGAACCCTTGGGAAAGATGCAGATCTGCAAACTCTAACTCTTCAAGAGCCAAACCTTGAGATTGAGAGACTGAAGATTGGGGTACCAAATCCTCCCCTGAGAGGATGTTAACAGGTTGTAATGCCTGGGAAGAGACAGGGGAAGATGGACTGCTAGGGACAGCAACAAGGGATACCATGGCTGCCTGGCCCAGTCTGGAGCAATCCGAATCACTTTGCATGGTTGTGACCTTATCTTGACTAACACTTTGAACAGGAGAGGGAAGGGGGAAAAGCATACAGAAATTTCCCTTCCCAGTTCAGAATCAGAGCATCCAGGGGGACTGAGCCCAAGACTGGGGGTCTGCAACAAAAGAAGAGGAACTTGGTGATTGTCTGGGGCTGCAAAAAGACCTATCTGTGGAGTGCCCCATCTCGAGAAAATCACCTTCAAAACTAGGGGATCTAGGGTCCATTCATGATGGCCCTGGGATATCCTGCTGAGAGCATCTGCTAGGACATTGTCCTTCCCTGGGAGGTGAACTGCTATCAGAAAAGTTTGCAGGGAATTGGCCAGGGACCACAACTTCATTGCCTCTGTGCACAAGGCCGTAGACCGAGTGCCTCCCTGCTTGTTGATGTACCACATGGTGGTGGTGGTGTCTGTTCTGATCTGGACCACTTTGTTCTGTACAGATTTGGAAAAGGCTTGCAGTGCCAGAAACACTGCTCTGAGTTCCAAGAGATTGATGTGAAGCAGAGATTCTTGATAGGACCACGGTCCCTGGGTGGTAAGATCCCCAGGTGGGCTCCCCAGCCCAGCAGGGAAGCATCTGTGGTGAGTATCACTGAATGAGACTGAGTGACAAAAGGAACTCCTTGTCTCAAATTGCCCTGATCCTGCCACCATTGCAAAGCCTGGATCAGGGTTCGGGTCACTGGGACTAGTATGGTAAGGGAATCCTTTCTTTGGGACCAGAAGGCTCTTAAATGGAACTGATTGTCCCTCATCTGGAATCTTGCTCCCTGGACAGCAGCTGTGGAAGCTGCCATGTGGCCCAGAAGCTGAAGGAAATGCCTTGCTGGTCAAACACCTGTAGGGTGAATGAAGAGGCCAGTTCCATATGGGTCCTGTTCTGTCCAGGGAAGGAAGGTTCTTGCCCTTACTGTATCCAGTTCTGCCCCTATGAAGGTGAGGAGCTGTACTGGCTCGAGAACTGACTTTGGAAGGTTGAGGAGGAATGCTAAGGAAGTGAGCACTTGCTGAGCTACTTGCAGATGTGACTTGACTTGGTCTGGAGACTGACCCACTATGAGCCAGTCGTCCAGATATGGAAAGATGGAAATCTTTTTTCTCATTAGGAAGGCAAACACTACTGCCAGGCACTTTGTGAATACCCCTGGGGCTGATGTTAGGCCAAAGGGCATTGCTCTGAATTGATACTGGCCTGAGGGCAACTCGAACCTTAGGTACTTTCTGTGGGAGCACCTGATGGGAATGTGAAAGTAGGCATCTTTGAGGTCCAGGGAGGCTAGCCAGTCCCCTGGCCTTAGAGAGGGCAGAATTATTCCCAGAGTCACCATTTTGAACTTTGGTTTTAAAAGGTGCTTGTTCAGATATCTTAGATCCATGATGGGCCACCATTCTCCTGCTTTTTGGGGGGTTAGGAAGTACCTGGAGTATAATCCTTTGCCCTTGTGTAGGGTAGGAACCCTTTATATGGCTCTGAGAGCCAGGAGGGAAGAAACCTCTGCCTCCAGGGCAAGGGTCTCTGCTGGATTTGTAGGTGGAGAGGATCTGGTTCCCATCTTGGGAAATTTTTTGAAGCTGAGAACCAGTCCCTGGCTTACTACTTCCAGGACCCACTTGTCTGATGTCAGAGACTTCTAGTCCTGGACAAAGTAAGCCAGCCTGCCCCCTACAGGTACTGGAGAATCGGCCCGGGCAGACCCATCAGGGTGTCTGCTTGGCAGGGGCTTTAGGCTGAGGGGTGGAAGCAGGCCTGCTCCTTCCCTGTCTGCCTCTCCCTCTGAAGAACCCCCTCTGAGCATAAGCAGAAGAGGAGGCCTGGGCTTGGTAAAAAGGCCTTTGAAAGGGCCTGCCCCTGCCCCTGGAGTGCTGTCTTTGAGGAGTGACTTGCCTTTCTTTGGCCTGAGCACTCCTGTAGGTGGTCCTGTACTCGTCCATCTTTTTCATGTAATTCTCGGTCTGCTCCCCAAACACAGAATTACCAGTGACAGGGAAATCCATGGCCTTAGCCTGGGTATCCTGTGATAGGCTAGTACATCTGAGCCAAGCCATCCTCCGAAGGGCCACAGATGTAGCCATGACTCTAGATGAAACACCATTGGAGTCCACAGTAGCATGAAATTGCACCTTGGATGCCTCAATCCCATCCGCAGCCACCTGCTCCAGCTCCTTGGCAAGCTGGTCAGGGGCCTGTTTAGCCAGAGCCAGCACAGTGTCCCACCTGGACTTCTGGTATCTAGCTATGTAGGCCATACAGTTAGCCTGCCTGAGTCCCAAAGATGCTGCCATGTACTGCTTCTTTGCCATGGCATCAATCCTCCTGGAGTCCTTATCTGGGGGGGGGGTGTGTGATACCAAGGGAATATTTGCCTTATCACAGGCAGCAGCCTGCACTCACCCAACATGGCTGCATTGCTGAGAAAGGAATATCGTGTCCGAGCCTGAAAGGGTATACCTCTTGTTCATTTCAACAAAATCAGGCTCCCCTCCTCCCCCCTCCTCCTCCTCCTCCTCCTCCTCCTCCCACTCCCAGGGGAACCGACCAAACCGAGCCCCTGCCAGATGGTGCCGGTTCGGTCGGAACCGGAGTTAGCGATTGCACTATCCTTATCGCTTTGGCTATTTCATCAGCGGTCAGAGAAAGAATTTGTGGATCCAAACCGGATGATTTTTCTCTTCTCTTTCTTTTAACCAGAACAGACTCCTCAGAATCAGCTCTCCTTTTGCCCGAAGAAGTTTCGCCCTGGTCGAAGGGCACCACTTCTGGTTCGGTCGGAACCGAACCAGACTGGCCATCCGGGTCAGTGGTCTTCTCGGCCTCCCTTTCCCTCAGTCTACCTACTCTTCTATCCAGGGTAGCTTTGGGAAAACTCTTACAAATTTGGCAGTCTGAATCAAGGTGGTCAAACCCCAGACAATACACATAGGTGGTGTGGGGATCAGCCTTAGCAAAGGCTTCCCCACACACACACACTACATTGTTGAAACCCAGTGGGCCCGGTTTTTTTCTTGGGTTTCTCAGACATGGCCAATCCTATCTACAACTTACCCTTTTTCCGGCAATCCACCAGGCAAGACTCCCCTATCGGTTCCTGACCGTGTTACGGGTCTTGGAAAAAAACGTAATTAAATCCATTTTTTTAGAACCGATACGGACCGGTTACCACACTCTAAACAAATTCAAAACTTTTTAAGACCAAACCGATTGGTTCAAACCGAACCGATCCGAAATTTACAAGTTCCACACAGGAACTAAATGTAAAACCTATCTAGTACTCACGGTACCACAGAGACTTAGACAGATTCGGTAGCAGAAATTCAGTAGAAACCGAGCGAAAAACGAAACTTTAACAGACGTTTTTTTGAACCGAGCAAAGGAGAGATCTCCAGAGCGACTGTTCAGTGAGGCGGAGTAAAGAATCTGACGGTTGGAGTTTAAACAACAGCAGACAGGGGCTTCAGCCGAGCTCGCGCTGAACACTCCATGCTGGCCATGGAAAGTTAACTCTGTTCTCCAGGGCAGTTGAAAGGCAGGACCCAACTGCAACAGTCAGAATACAGCAAGACTTCATGCTTGAATTATGGGTTGCATATGGAAAAAATATTAAAAGCAGGCAACCGCAGGTTATCCTTCCACTTTACACCAGTTTGGTGAGATCTCACCTAGAATATTGTGCTTCCTTTTGTGCACCTAACACAATTCATGGTAAGAAACAATTAGAAGGGGTTCAAAGAAAAACGACCAAAAGGATTCAGGGTATGATAGACAAACCTTATGGGGAAAGACTGAAAGCAATGGGCCTATATTCCATTCATTATAGACATCTTCGTGGAGACCTTTGCTTGATCTATAAAGCCATAAGCAAACCTGGACTTACTGAAACTCTAGGTATTGAAAACAACTTTAGTATATCACAAACTAGATCTCATAACATTAAACTAAAAGGGGTAAATTGTAAAACAAACAAAAAAAAGACATCAATGGTTCTCTCAGAGAATAGTTAACTTATGGAACACACTGCCAGCCTCAATTGTAGAGAGTAAGACAATGGATATGTTTAAGGGTACGTTCGATAAATTCATGGATAATGCCAAATTTGATTATGTAGATAACTAATCCACCATCGGGTGGCAAGTTCAATAATAGGCTTTGCCTCCTGAGCTTGTAAGCAGCTATGATTCCTATGATAACTGGGCAAACAAACGTCGATCCACAATTATAGCAGAGGCTGATTACAGCAGCTGAGTGCACTTTAAGTGAGGAATACTGCAGAACGGCATCTGTTAAGTATAGTAAGTAGTCCAGCACCACACTGACCAGACAGGTACATAGGGCCAAGCTATGTGAAGTGGTTCATAAAGTTAACAGCCTATAAAGTAAACCACATCCACCACAGAGGGCAGGTATGTCTAGTGGAAGGTCCTCTGGCAGCCACCCAAAACTTCAGCCACTTTAGATGATACCCCAAAATAAGTTATGGCTATGTCTTCAGGATCCATGCAGGCAGATGCAGAAACTCGGGTCCGAACTGATCAGGATCCCTGTTCCTGTGCCAACAGATCATTGCACAGGGGCAGAGGTACTGGGGGGTTCATTGCTAGCTGCTGCAGCAGGAGATAGCATATCTGCTGAGACCATATAGGAACAATGAGCACCTCCCTTTCCATTAGAGGGACAGTGCATCTTGTCAGAAAACTCCAGACCCTGGAGTGAGCAGGCAAAGACATGACAGTTTTGCACTGAGTGGGGATGCAAGGAAAGTCCAATTCTGGGCTGCCCCATCTTGTTAAGAGGACGTCACCACCAAGTCAGCAGTTCCTACTTGTGTGCACTGGACTGTGACCTGCTTAGCCTGTCTACCAAGACAGGCAGGACATCTGGAACAGGCAGGGCTGACAGTGCCAGACTACGGTCCAGTAACCAAGACCAACGCCTCACTGCTGTCTTGCACAGTGGGTAGGAAGGATACCCCCATCACACTGATGCTGTCAGTCTGCACTAACAGAGGACCTGGAGGTAAGTGCTCCTGAAATACCTGGAGGCCATATACGACTACTTTCATGTCCAGAACATTTGTATGCAAATTGCATTCCACCTGGGTCCAAGTGTCTGGTGTCTGGAAAGACCCCAGGTGGTCCCCCATCCAGATCTGGAGCCATCCTTAGTTAGAATTTGATTTAAAGTAGGAATGAGAAGTGGGATGCCCTTTAGCAGTTTGCTGAGTTCCATCCATCGCATCGGTGTGCTGCGTAAGGGAGGTGAGATTAGCACCATTTGGGTCAAGGGGTTCCAATGGATACTGAAAGTCTACAGTGGTACCCACATACACATTCTGACCAATGGCACTGTGACAATGGCTACTACCAGGAGAACAAGAAGGCCTATAAAAAACCTCACTGGGACCCAAGGGCTGCAGCACACCACTTGTGCTCACGTAATCAGCCATTCAGCCCTGTTCATGGGCAGAAACAGAGTCCAGGGCCTTGAGCAAGACCGTTCCTATTTAGCACAAGCAGTAATCAGAAGGCAGGGCAGACTGGGGGATGTGGACCATCACATCAAGGATCTGGCCTGAAGTGCAGCAGATAGGCCAAGAGGCAATCCTGAAGTGGCATGGCTCCCCTGCAAGCACACACCGCAGATATTTCCCGTGTGGTGTCCTGATGTTAATAAGAGAGTAGGCATCTTTTATACGACAGGAGCATACCCAGTCCCCTGATTACAGCAAAGCAAGGAGATCATACTGAGAAACCATCTGGCACTTCTTACATTTTCAGATGGAGGTGATCCAGAATAAAACTTGTTATGGTTAATAAAATTGAATACGACCCCTACCCTGTGGGTAAGGACAGTAGACAGGTTGTAAAGGCAGCCCATACGTGTGTAGGCCTCTAAAGTTCTGGCAGCATGGCAGCCTACAAGCCTGTTTGCTTAGAGAGGCATACATCGAAAAACAATCTGCCCTATGGACAAGAGTGATGTCATACAGTGTTGCTGCTAGTGGCACTGTGGCCTGGCATGGGTACTGAAAAGCTGCATACACTGAGAGGATGAAAGGCTGATCCAGCTCAGTGAGAGGAAAGACAGGTATGGCCTAATTGCCAAAGAGGCCTACCAGAGGGCCTTGCAGTTTGTTACATGCAGGCCTTTGCAATGCATGGGTAGATACTGCCATAGCCCATTGCATTTCCACTCTTGGATTTTATAACAGTAGGTAAAAAAGAAGGTGGTGTTGGGAGCAGACCTAACAGCTCAAGGTGAGATGGAACATGATGCAGGTTCCAGACCCAGATAGGCAGTAGATATAAGTACTTATGCCTAGTACACCCAACCCCCTGGATTCCTAGTGAGGGAGGAGGGGACTCAGGTGCCCAAGAGCCCTTGGTTTATCATGGGCAGCTGTGAGCCTCATTGGATTAGTCCCAGGGATGTCATACGGCTTATCAGATAGCACACAGCATATCTTATCAGCCTGTCAGAGTACAGCTGGTATGTTCAGATAATACCAGGCTGCATAGGTAGCAATCTCCAATGCTTTACTGTGGAAGGAAAAAGAGAATCTGGCATGGCCAAAGACTAACAGGATCATTTTAGTGGATTCTGAGCCTCCAAAACAAAGCCCAAGGCAGCTAGTATCTGCTGCGGAATGGCATAAAGTGGGATCCCTTGATGCAGCAGGATAACATGGAGCTGGTGCCATGTACAGATTGGCCACCATTAGACTAAGCTTCTTCCAAGACAGCAACCGCTGACGTTATGAGGGCAAGATGGTATTTCTACCAGTCATCTCTATTGGTGACAGGGTTGGAAGACCTGGCTACTGGCAGTGGCTGAATAGGTCTATTCCACAACATGACTAAGTGTGGCGTCAAAGGGGCAGAAATAAAGTGAGACCCCATCAACGAGAGTTGAGGAGGTAGGCTTGACAACAGGTTTGACAGGACAAGAGAAGCACTGCCTGAGCAGGCACCACTGTAAGACAGTGGCCACGATCGTGCTAGTCGATGTTGGAGATAGAAGCCCCGGCACCATAGGCGACATACTGCTCTTAATAGTCCTGGTGATGCCCAGTGGAGCCTAAACCTAGCCCCAACCTTGGTGTTTACGAGATACTTGGGATGGCGGTTGTTGCTGCTGCCAAGGAGGACAACAGAGTAGGAAAGTCGGAGCAGCGACCCGGATCTTTGGGGGGTGGGCGCAGAGTGCCCATTAACAATGGTCTGCACCAACCCCAATGCCAGAAAAGTGACAACAGGACTGCTGGCAACCTGCATAATCACTGAAAAATACTAAAACAGATTTTTATGGAAAAGAAGAAAGAGAAAACATAGCTGCTAGAAGCAACATCCCCTATAGCACGTCGGAGTATTGTCGACGGCAGGAAAAGAACTAACAAGAGGAAGGGCTGCCCACATTTATGTATATGCTAAAGTATGATGTCACCATAGGTGGCCCCTGACTGACTGCAAAAGTTTCCATGGGATCCCAGTGCCGACGTGGGTATTGTTCCAAAGGTATGGTCTGATGAAAGAGATATCCTTGAACACCCTCCCTTTCCAAGAGAGGAACACCTTCCCTTTCCAAGAAACTCCAGGCCCTGGAGCAAGTGAGGAAGAACACAGCAGTTTTACATTGCATGGGGATGTATAAAGGTCCTACTCTGGGCACGACATTGTAAAGGGGTCATCTACAACTGAGGTCAGCAGTTCCTATTCATGCTTCTATGATTACGACCTGCTAAGTGTGTCTGCTAAGATGTTCTGGACACCTAGAAGATGAATAGCTAACAACTGTAGACCATGTTCCCACACCCAACAAAACACTCATTACTTCCAGAGACAAGGGATAGGAATGAAGCCCCGTTTATGTAATACAGGACATGGACGTTGCCAATCTGTATTAGGAGAGGACCTGGAGTCAGTCTCCAATCTTTTCTGGCGCATCTATCAGACAGCTCTCATCTCCTGGACATTTATGTGCAATTTAGTTTCCACCTGGGTCCAAGAACTCTGATAAGGGCCCAGGTGTGCCACCCCACCCGGATCCGGATGAGTCTGAGGTAAGAATCTAAGTTAGCCCTGGTATGAGAAATAGAACACCCCTTAAGAGGTTGAGGCAGTCCCTCCATGTCACTGTTTTGCTCAAGGCGGACATGACAAGCACCTTCTGGTCCATGTATCCGTCAACTGATTCCTTTGCACTTTCAATGTCCATTATGATATCCGCATGTGTAAGCAGGATAGTGGCACACTAACAGTGGCTGCTGCCATGAGTCCCAGGAGACAGAAATGTTCCGACTGGGACATGATGACTGCTGTATACCAGCTGTGCTTAAGAAGTGAGTCAATGTGCCCTGTCCAGTGGTAGGAATGCATCGCCCTGCTCTGTGTCCAAGACAGCACCTATGTACTGTAGTCTCTGGCAAGGTGTCAGTACTGACTTGGCAAATTCACTAATCCCGGTCTTCGAACAACTGCCTGGTTCAGGACAGGATGTGTCAGAGTTGGTTCATGGAGCTGGCTTTTGAGAGCCAATTGTCCAGGTACAGGAAGATTACAGGCCTTCCCTGTGCAGGGCTGCTGCCACCACTTCCCAGCACTGGTGAAGACCCATGATGCAGAAGACAAGCCAAAGGACAATACTCTGAACTGATAATGCTCCCCTTCCAGCACAGATCTCAGATATTGTCTGATGTTGCCCAATCCTGATATGAAGGTATACAGCCTTCATATCAAGTGAACAAATCCTGTCCCCATTTGTAACAGGGGAATCAAAGCTTGCAGGGAGACCATACAAAACTTCTTGGAGCTTGCAATCATCTCCAGAACCCGTTAGTCTCCGGTGATCTCCCTTCATTTCGTAAGATGAAGACAGAAATGGCCCCCCACAACCACCTCTGGAGTCAATAGTGGTATGTGGGCAGTCTGATTTGAGTCATGCTGAGCTGCTGAGGGCAGAGCCACCAATTCCACCGCTCTTTGATTCACTGGAATGGGCCGGGGGGGGGGAATCTAGCAAGGTTTCACAGCCATTATCCCGACCTTGCCGACAGTAAGCTTGATGTCCACCTCTGTCAGCACGGCTGGCAAAAGATTCCCCTTCCAAAACCCCTACCAGGCATGGGATACAAGGATTTGACTGACCTTAAAGTAATTTTAGAGACTTGAAGGCCTCTTAATACCTCTTTCACATGATAACCAAACAGTCTGGTTCCTCTAAAAGGGGCATTCAAAACCATCTGCAGCACATCAGTTGCAAACCCGCAACCCTGAGCCAAGAATACAATCTCGTGTAAATATCAGTGGTTGCTGTCCTGGCAGATGCATCAGACACATCATATGCTGAGCGTAGCAAATGTTTGCCAACCTCAGACCCAGAAGTAATAGTTTTAACTTATTCTTGGCATTTCCTTCTGGAAGAGCCTAAGATGCAGCTCTAGCAGCCTTCCACAGGCTATCTGATACTTATCATATGGGCATGGTAATCTGCAATACGAAGGCCTAGTGAGGCAAAGGCATATGTATGCTTGCCCATCACATCAACCTCCTGGATTCCTTATCAGGAGGCAGAGTACTCATGTGAGTAGATGCCCTGGATCTTTTCATGAGCAGCCATTATAGCCAATGAGTCTCTCAGGCTGGCTGCCATAAGGCTTGGTAGAAGGAGCAGGGTACTACATGTCGGTCTTTCTAGGTACTGCTGGTACAGAATCTGGCATGTACCATGCAGCAAATATGGCATCCTCCAATGCTGGATAAATTGGGGGGAACAATCAGAGGAAGTACATGGTACCTCCAAGAAATCCATGAGGTTATTTTAGTGGAATCTTCTTCCATTGTATTCTGCATTTGTTGCATCATAGACTGAAAGGCACAGTCTTCAACAGGAGATCTGAATGTGTACACCACGGAATCCTCACTATAAAAAAGATACATTGCTAAAAACTTCATTAATGCACCAGTTAGGATTAAACTGACAAAACTAGGGAAATGTGGTGTTTGGGTTTCCAACCCTAACACCCCACCCCACCCTGCAAGCACCAAAAAAAAAAAAAAATTATGGTTTTGAGTAGAGATGCACGGATATTACTTTTAGACCGGATATCCTGCATCTACTATCCGACCCGGATCGGTTCAACATCGGGTCGGATAGTAGTTAGTGGGAATAATGCATTCTAAATACCCTTGCTGTCAGCTTGCTCTACTGTGAGGGCATGATATGTCGTGGCAGGTAAGGTATCCGAGACTCCTGCGGTCAGATCCAGTAGTTAAACTTATGATGCCTCTCATTTCAGTGACAAAAGGTTGAGAGACATGATAACATTATTAAGCCTTTGCAGAGCGAGGGTAAATCTGAGTGTAAAAATCATCGCGCTATGCGAAATTCATAGCAGATTGAGAGACTGACCACACCGGGCTCCGGACTATGCTGCTGGCTCTGTCGCCGAGGAATTCCTCGGGACAGTCTAGTGCTGCAGGAGAGCAGTCAGTCTTTCTACAGTATTAGGGACTAGTGCTGAGGGACGGTGTCTGCTATTACACTTCCAACTGGGAAGGGGCGATTGACAAGTGCATGTTTTTTCTAGGGTAAGCAGCTGAAATAATATTTTGCTATTACCAGCTTTTAGTTTCCCATGGGTTGGGGGACAGGTGCTTTCTCTGCTGTTATTATTAAAGTATACATTTCGGGCTTTTTTTTATTGTTCAGTAGCAAAGGATAATTTGTAATCCAATGATTCAATGTTGAAAATATCGTACTCTAGTTAAAGTGGTCTTCTTTTAAACAAACAGTCATCTTTTCGATCGGTTACTGTTGTTCGAAAAGCAATGATGCAGCCTCATATATTGCAAGCTCTCTTGGAAGCTAGACTCGGTCTTACTGATAATACTGATTTGGGAACAGGTGGGGAGGGGGTGAGAAAGGATATTTGTTTTATAGTTTGAGGGGCACATAACTGACTGTTCCTTTAATTACCTAACCAGAAGCCAAACTAATTCCTGCCTTTGCGTAGCAACCTTTTTCCAAAAAAAAAAAAAAAAAAAAGGAGTATACTTTTAGTGTCTGGGAGTTGCTCCTCTCCTCCTCAGCCTTCTGCTGCTGCACGCAACTGCTGTCTGTCTGCATGTCCTCACCGTACGTTCGCTAGGTGATTACTCTGCCCGAAGCCTTCAACTTTGACAATGGGGGGGGGTTTGAGGTCTAGTACACAGCGCCCCTGAATCCCGATGTTGCCACTGGCTTTCTTGGGTAGATGCATTTTCCCCATATCCGACCCGACCTGATTTAAACTTAAAAACCGATCAGGTCTGATATGGGGAAAAAGCCTAATATCTGACCGGATCAGATCTCCAGGTCGGATATCCATGCATCACTAGTTTTGAGTGTCCCGAGTCTTGGCAAATTAGGCCAGAGGTCTTCCTTGGGGTTATCAACACTAATGCTCCCCCCATTCCATCAGTAAACAAGCTGATGTGCACACAATTTGAGAATGGTGTGAGCGTTTGGGTCAATAACCCCATGGAAGACCCCAGGCCTGATCTTCCACGACTCAGGACAGTGAAAACTAACTTTTTTTCTTTTTGCTGCTTGCAGGGTGGGGGTGGTGTGTTGGAACCCTAACACCACGTTTCCTTACTTTCGTTGGGTTGACCTTAACAGGTGCATGAATGCCATTTTTTGCAATTAATCTTTTTATAGTTAGAATTCTGCTGTACCTTGTAATTCTGGAATGGATTAATATTTTTTCACCAAACCAGTGAAAATGGCCCAAGTCCTTTCCACCCCGAAAATTTCAGAGCAAAATTCCAAACTGACCTGGCACTAGCCAATGACAATTAAAAGGAAAAAAAAAATATAGGTGAAAGGATTTAGGGACGCCCGAGGGCCTGAGCGGCAACTGCATGTTCTTCATCTCCGGGAGGAGTGGGGGTTGAGGCTCTCTGGTCTGGTGCTCCCAGGTCACGCTGCGACTGGAGCACATGTGAGTGTCACTCCTCTGGGGCATGTGTGACACATGACCTGGTCGCGATGTCCGTTCAGACACACGCCCCCCCCCCACCAATAAGAATAGCCTCTGGCATGCCACATGAAGCATTCCTCCCGTGGCGGATCAGGTGGTCCCCCTGACGCATCCGTGATAAGAGATCCGTCAGGGCTACTGGGGGGCTTCGGTGGCTCTGCCCTGGGCATAATCCAGGGGGCACTATGTTCGGGGAAAGATTCCTGGTCTGGGGCCAGTAGTAGGGCAGCAGAAGGGGAAGCCACCGAAAGACAAAAAGCATACCACGTAAAAAAAAAAAAAAAAAAAGACAAAATGCCCAAATTGTTTTTAATTTTTTTCACTATCCGATCTCAGAATCCACATATCCAACTGCAATGAAATTTGGCAAGTCAAGAGAACTTGGCCTAGAGACTATGCATGCAAAATGCTGTGGAAATCCATTGAGCGGTGGTGAAGCTATTAAAGTGAAAAGTTAGGGGTTTAATATTAAAGGGATACTGTCAACCCCATTTGGCCTCAAAGTGTCCCTAGTTTAAAAAACACGTTTTATGACTGTTCTCACTCTATAGAAACTGCTGATGTAGCTGGTTGTTTGATTCAGACTCCTTTTTCCTTTTAAAAAGTGAAAAACAGAGTAAACCACACTGATGTTACCACACCTAAACATACTGTTTACATATCCTGACCAACTACAACTGTATCTTTCCTGGACTCAGGAACACCCCCAACACTATCTAGCTACTCATTATGCAGTGAGAGTAGATGAGACTATTGTATCATGAGTGGCTGCACTGTTTGTTTGAGGGTGTTGCTAATGTTCAGGAAGTATGCAGTAAGCTTAGGTAAACAATTTGGAGCAAAACAAGGCATTGTGTAACTATACATTCCCATGCATTTCAGTTCTAATAAGCAAGGAGGCAAATTAAACAACCAGCAATCAATGAATTTTACAGAAGGTATGCAATCATAAAATGTGGGTTTTTACCTAGAAATAATATGATGCAAAAAAGGTTGATAGTGTCCCTATAAACAGCCTACTCAACCCTACAGAGGAGCTAGAACATGCTACATATTGCTCTCCATAATCCTCCTCCTCCTCATAATCTTCCTCCTTTATGAGGTCTGTATTACACCTCTCCTCCTCGATGTTCCTGTCGATGATGGGAACTTACTACTTTGCTGCTGATGCGGAAGGCTGCTGCTCAGGAGGTATATGCTGTGAAATTAAAATGATTTACTCACTGTAATTCTTCATCTTCCAGAATATCTTTGCCACTTATTACTACTAATGGGTCTGTGCTGGAGGCACTAGGACCCCATGGGAGCAAAGTTCTTCTGCAGCCTAGGGGGCCGAGACGTCCATGCCGGTGCCACCCACGAGGCAGATACAATGATGTGGCCCTCGTGGACTGGCCAGCAACTACACGGTCCCCATCTTCCTCAGTTCTGTTTGTTAGGAGAGAAACAAGTGGGAGACAAAAAAAAAGGGGGAGAGACTAGGAAAAACAACAGTTATATAAGAACTTGCGTAGCTAGAATGAGGAAAGATCTGCAGAAGCTTGAGGACTGGTCAAGGGATTGGCAGTTGAGATTTAAATGCAAAAAATGTAAGATAATGCACATGAGGCATAAAAACGCAGGAACATCATATCAGCTGGGGGGGGGGGGTATAGAATGCTCCAAGCAAGAAAGGGATCTAGAGGTTATCATGTTTGAAGTCAGTGCGACATGGCAGCAGGTAAGGCAAACAGGATGTTGGGATGCATAGCCAGGGGTATCAACAGCAGGAAAAATGAAATCATAACTCCACTATACAGGACATTAGTGAGGCCCCACCTCTAGTACAGTGTCCAGTTCTGGAGGCCTTACCTACGTAAGGACATAGATAGGGTGGAGGCAGCCCAGAGGAGGGCAACCAAGATGCTGCAGGGATTACATCACAAACCCTATGAGGGAAGGCTGAAGGACCTAAATATGTACTCCATGGAGGAGAGGGAAAGGGGTGATATGATTGAGACATTTAAGTACCTTATGGGGAAGAACAAGGTACAGGGATATGTAATTTTTCAAAGAAAAAGATGCTCCAGGACAAGGGGACAAAGGATGAAACGGGAGGGAGGTAGGTTCAGAGGGAACATGAGGAAGTACTTCTTCACAGAGAAGGTAGTGGACAAAAGGAACAGCCTGCCAGAGGAGGTGGGGGGAGGGGCAGAAATGATTACGGGATTTACGAATGCATGTGATATGCAGAGAGGATCCAGGTAGTCGGGGAAGAGGAAAACTTAGTTACAAGAAAGCTTGAAGAAGCACAGTTACTAGCTTTCCAGGGAAGACTAGGTGGGCCGAAGGCCCTCATCTGACAACATCTATGTATCTATGTAACTTACACTAACAGTAGATCTTTGAGGGAATCTGTCATCAGGTCACACCAATGGAACTTAGCCATCAGGCACTAGGATCCCATGAAAGCTTTTCTGCAGCAGTCTAGTTGGGGCCGTCCACGCCGATGTCAGGCTCTGACATCCCAGCCCTATATAAGCGAGGGCAGCCCCACTCCTATCTCAGTTCTTCCCCTAGCAGGAGGCCACAGAAGACAGGAGTCCCACCAGGGAACCAAGGAGAGACAGAAGGTGCCCAGCTAGCAACAAGGTGATGTAGTAGTCTATAGTGATGCTCCCAAGACTTACCTAACCAGATTGGAGACACTCTTCCATTCTTTCTGCCACTTTGCTTTGGACTCTCCCCACTCACCAATGTGATCTTAACAAATCTCTCACACTTTCCTCTCTCGAAAACAGGCGGCTTTACCATTGTACTAAACTTATTTCTAAATTCTGGTTTGGTTCTTCTCCCTCTTATCTCTCCTCTTCCATATCCCTCCTCCCCCACCCCCTTCGCACTCCCTGAGATCCTAGGACACCTGAGCAACCTCTGTTGGTCAGGCCGCTTTTTCCCCACCACTTCCCTAAACTTTAGGGCTCTCTGCCCCATCAAATTAGACACTCCTCCTCTTCCCTTTCACAGGAGTAGAAAATGGCACCAGCCACTAGCCAAATGCTGGTTGATTTTGTATTGGGCTAGTAAGATTTCTTTAACTAGCCCTGTGGGCTCGCACTGGAGAAGGTAGCATTTCAATAAATACGCCAGATGGGCTAGTGGAATAGTCTGTGGAGCGAACAGATTTTCCCAATCACTAGCCCGGCTGGCTTGTAGCTGCAAAACTTAATTTTGATCACTGCTTTAATCTAGCTCTACTCAACTTCATTTCTCACACTTGCAAATGTGTTTAAGTTAACCATCCACCTGCCTCCATGCTAGGTCGCACTAAGGTCACACAACTGTGCTGACTCGAAACCTTACCTAATGCAGTTGGGTCAACTCTATATATAACTGTACCTGCATTACTTAATACAGTTGATCAACTCTGTATATAACCAACTGCTTAAGCACTGCCAATTATTTAGCTGTTATGCTATGAAATGTTAAAGGTTGTATTCATGTATGTATCCTAGTTAATCCCACTCCCTTTTCCCTAATGCAGTATGGACTCTCTGCATGCAACTGTTAATCTTATGCACTTTAAACATATCCTCCTTGTATGTGTTGTAATGCAAATCCAGTATGTAAGTTAAATATACATAGTTACATAGACAGTGTCAGCAGATAAGGGCCTATGGCCCACCTAGTCTGCCCGTTTGAGTTTGTAACTTCGGTTTATGTTTTCCAGAACTCTGTTGCCCCTTACCCCTGACCTCCAGAATTCCTTTCTGTTTAACTTATGTTAAATATACTGTCACTCCCACTCAGTTTTCCCTCAGGACGCACTTGGAAATGAGCAACTTGCTCAGTGTGCTTTTCCTGGGGAAATGTTTCAATAAATAAAAGCAGGAGCAACAGGACTGCCAAGCCGGAGAGTGAGAGAGAAAGAGGAATGGAGACATGGACGGCATGACCTCATGACAGATTCCCTCAACGATCTATTACGGTAAGTTCTTATGTAACTGCTCTATCTTCTTCAGGGATATCTCGGTCATCAGGTCACAACTATGGAACCAGTCCCAAGCAGTGCAAAGCGCAAGATAGCCTGGGAGGCAGGAGGCCAGAGGCCTAAGAAAGGAGGCCATGAGTCATAGCTAGGCCAAAGCCTGCCCTTCTTTTGGAGGCAATGTCTAGACTGTAGTGCATGGTGAAAGTCTGCACAGTACTCCAAGTGGCAGCAGCACAGATTTCCGCAGCTGACACATTCGTAATACAGAAGTGGCCATGCCTCTGGTTGAAGGGCCATGTTCCACACCAGGTAGTTCCTTACCGTACTTTCTATAATAAAATGTAATACAGTTGGGCCAACCATTTGAACAAGCACTGTTTAGATAGGGTTACCACCTGTCCTGATTTTCGCTGGACAGTCCTGATTTGGGCAAGTGTGTCCTCCAAAAAAAAAACTTAAAACAGTACATGTCCTGACCTTTTAGTAGAAAAAAATAATTTTCTAACTTTCCTTAACATGTTGTAGAAAACTATAATGCTTTAACTAAAATATCTTAAAAGGACGAGAAACAATAGAAAAACTACAACACTTAGCGTTACTTCTAATTATTTAGAGAAAACAAGTCTTTTGCACTGGTCGAGGTTATAGACTGTCCTGCAAAAAGTCATGTTTTGGTAAGAAATGTCCCACTTAGGGTTACCACCTTTTCAGAAGCCCAATGTTTAGATACTGGAGCGCCCTCTTTGCCAGGGGCAAAAGAAACCCAACAACTGAGAGGACTTTCTGCAGGCCTTAATACGGTGTGTATAGTACCTGATAATTCTATGAGCATCCTAAGTATGGAGCAATGTTTCACTAGATTGGCACACTCTGGAAAATAAAACAGGCACATGGATAGACCAATTTGGAGTAAACTCTGACACCACCTTAGGAAGAAACTTAGGATTAGTATGCAAAAAGACCCCGTCTGAAAATCAAATAAGGCTGCTCACACGAGAGCTGTAGCTCTAAAATGCTTCGAGCAGAAGTAATAGCAACTAAAAACAATGCTTTCCGAGACAAAAAGCGAAGCTTGCAAGACATGGCTGGCTCAAAAGTAGCCTTGGTCAGCTTCTCTAGAACAAAATTCAGGCAGCCTTCCAAAAATACAAGTGGACACAAGAGGATGGGGACAGAGAAGAGTACCAAAAATGTTGGAGAGAGGCAGGGGCAGCAGTGAGAAATGCTAAAGCACAGACAGAAGAAAGGCTAGCACGATCAGTGAGGAAAGGGGACAAGACATTCTTTAGGTACATCAGTGAGAGGAGAAGGAAGTTCAGAGGGGGCATAGTCAAGGAGACAATGAAGAGAAGGTAGAAGGGGACCTAGAGAAGGCCACAATCCTTAACAGGTACTTCTGCCCGGTCTTTATTAGAGAGGGAGTGGGGCAGGGACCACAACTGGAAAACAGATGTGCGGTGGGGGAAGAAATGAAAATTACGTACCTACCGTCATTATGACCTTCCTGTGCATCTTCACCATTCATCACTGTTGGGTACTTGGCGGTCAGGACCCGCAGGAGTTTTTGTTTTTTTGTTTTTTTTTTAGGTAGGTGGAGCAACGCGACTATCAGCCAACGACCGCGCATGCTTATGGTTGGCCGCTAGGTTGTGTCGACTCCACCTGCCCGCCAGTTCTGAGTCGCCGGAGAGGTAAGAGGAAGGGATTGAGGGTGGACAAGGAAGTCAAGGGACAGAAAAAGGAAAAGATATATGAACCAAAAGGAGAAATAACGACAGAGGACAGAAAGGGAGAAAAATCGGAAACTAAAGGGACTGGGAAGGGCCCCAATCTCTGGAGAAGGAAGAGGGAGGTAGGGTGGGTAAAGAATTTGGGGGGTTAAACATCCCAGACTCTGGTCCGTCTCCAGATTACATAGGAACTGCAAGGAGTAGCCAAAGGCTTTCTGCCAGAATTCAAGGCACAGAATGGCTGGCAAACACTCCAGATAAGCAGAGTCGGCTATTCTGGAAGAAGGACAGGGTACAGAGAATTAACACCCTCTCAAGGAAAGATTATTGGTGAAAAAAAGGGATTTTTTTTTTTTGTATATAAACAAGGAGAAATAGGCTGGATGGGAACAGGGAGGACAACAGGACACAGAAGGTAATTATAAATGAAGTCCACTCTGAAGAAAGAGGGGTTACTAGTGGGGTACTGCAGGGTTCAGTATTGGGTCCAGTCCTTTTTAATGTCTTCATAAGTGACACTGCAGAGGGACTGGAAGGACAAGTATGCCTCTTTGCAGATGACACAAAGATCTGCAACAGGGTTGATACACAAGGAGGCGTGGAAAGGATGAGAAGGGACTTGGCAAGGTTGGAGGAATGGTCAGAAGAATGGCAGCTAGGATTCAATGCAAAGAAGTGCAAAATAATGCACCTGGGAAACAAGAACCCAGGGGAAGAATACACAATGGGGGGGTAGTAACAACAAAAAGGAAAGGGACCTGGGGGGTAATCATATCAGATGACCTTAAGGTTAGGCAAGCAATGTGAGAAGGCAGTAGGGAGGGTTGGGGTATACTGAGATGCATAGGGAGAGGCATCAGCAGCAGAAAACAGGAAGTTGTTATCCCTCTGTACAGACAGTTGGTGAGACCCCATCTGGAGTACTGCATCCAGTTCTGAGACCCCATCTCACTAAGGACATAGACAGGATAGAGGTAGTCAGAGGAGGGCAACTAAAATGGTGCAAGGTCTGCAGAGAAGCCGTATGAGGAGAAACTAAAGGAGCTTAATATGTATACCCTTGAGGAAAGAAGGGAGAAGGGGACATGATAGAAACTTAAGTACCTCAGTGGAATCAACAAAGTCCAAGAGGTAGCATCTTTCAGAAAAAGAGCATGCAAGAACAAAGGGACACAATTTAAAGATAGAGCGGTTCAGGGCAATGTGAGGAAGTATTATTTCACAGAGAGGGTAGTGGATGCATGGAACAGCCTTCCTGAGGAGGTTGTGGGGTCTAAAACTGTGGGAGAATTCAAGAATGCATGGGACAGACATAAGGCAATTCTTGTGGAGGGTAGGAGGAAATAGGCTGTTGGTTAACTAGAATCTGCGGCCTATCCTGCAGGTAGGGAAATGGGCAGACTAGATGGGCCAAAAGGTCCTTATCTGCCGTCAAAGTCTATGTTTCTATGAGGAGAGAAAGTAGGGCAACTGTCAAATCCCACCCCACAGGGGTGGAGCCAAAGCACTGGAGAAGGAGTGCCCCCTCTGCTGTCCACTCTCCCCGGAACATTATCCCACTGTGTGCCCCTGTTTTACCCCACTCCTAAGAAAGGAGAGGGGGAAGGATGGGCACAGAGAGGAAGGGGGACCCAGAGACTGAGGCCCCAGGGGGATGGAGGGTGGGATTGTGATGAATGGTGAAGATACACAGAAAGATCATAATTACGGTAGGCACGTAATTTTCATATCTTAACTGTGTCAATCTTCACCATTCATCACTGTAGTATTCTGACCCCTCCCCCGAATGGGGTTCTTTTACACCCTAAGGGATAAAATCCTTTAGCTCTCAATGGGTGACACACTAAGAGGGAGAACCTTCAGGGCCTGGAGAGGCCCGAGAGTTGTGAGAGTGAGACAGGGTCCCCACGGAAGGGGAAGGAAGTTGCCCAGACAAGCGCCGTCTTGCTCTACGGGAGAACAGATAGGTTCTCTGGTGAGCGGAGTTAATCGCCCTACAACAGGCCAAGGGTGACAACCGGGAAAGACGTAGCCATGCTGTCCGCCTAGTGCAGATCGCTATCCCTACGACCCTGGTAGCTACCGCATTGGCATCACAGGATGCCCTAGCATGGTGCCTTGCTAGCTCCAAGCCACGCGCAGAGAGTGCAATGGCTTGCCTGGTTTGCTCCGTATCAGGCAATGAGGCTAGGAGCTGACCTAGCTTGGACCACAAGAACCTATCATAGGCTGCATAGTGGGCCTGATGTGCAGAAATGGAAAGCAATAACCGTGACGAGTAGAAAGTCCTCCTACCCCAGAAGTCAAAATCCGAGGGGCCTTGATCTGGGGGCTGGTCACGGCGAAGGGCGTGAAGCCCATCAGGAGTATCCAACTGCGTCAATCCAGACTGCGGATGAGGCACGGAACCTGGAGACTCTGGGGGCGTGCAATACATCTGGCTGAGACCCCTTGGGGCAAGAACTCCAGAGAAGGGCCTCTGCCAGGAATGCAACGACACCTCCCAAAAGGGAGCAGGCCAGGGTGGCACCACAAGGGTGGCCTCGCCATAATCGCCTAGAAAGGCGTGCGCAGAGTGCTCAGGATTGCTAACAGTGGCTGGTGTGAGGTGCAAGTCCTCCAACATCCTCACAAGGAAGCGCCGATACTCAGCAAGATCAGCAGCTGGAGAGATGTGGACAGAAGGTTCCTCTCCCCTAGAAGAGGGGGATGAGGACCTGGAGGGCACTGGCTGTTCACGGGGTGGCTGCCCGGGGGAGGTTGAAAAACCTTACTGTCCATCACCCTAATGTAAGCTTGGAACCGAGCAGCCACCACTCTGAACTGCTCCCAGGAGAGAGACTCGCTAGGACCAAGGATGCCTGTGAGCGCAGGAGAATGAGGCAGAGGAATGGCGACAGAGCTGAGAAGAGATGTCGGCTGACCTCCACCTGGGCTAAGGAGCGGACCGGGAGCACCCACGAAAGAAGATGCCCCGGAAGACCACACAGCTGACAGCTGAACAACCATTTCAGTACTGCCTTGGCTGCACCCGGAAGAATCCTCCTGGGAGGCGACTGGGGCCGCATAGGTCCAGAAGGACAGTCCCCTACCTCAAAAGAATGGGTCTCTCTCAAAGAGACCGAGGAGGAAGAGCGGAGATCTGCACGACGGCTTCTCCCAGAGCCTGGGTGGACCCCCAAAAAAGGCCATCGTGCCGACCCCACGCCCCTCGACCCCTCGGAGTCCGAAACAGCCCTCCTCCTAGAGAGGGCCAGCCTAGGTAGCCGACAGCTCTGGGCAGCACCCAAAGGAGCTATCCAGGGCACAGCACCTTCCCCTCCCGTAGGTGCTCTGATCAGCCCCAAAGTTGGGCGATCTAGGCACACCACAGGTGGGGGTACCACTGCTGAGGAGTCACAAAACCCACCAAGACCACGCTGCAGAGCAATGGTGGCCTGCACCACTGCCCGCTGGTCTGCACCTGACCCCAGTCTCGGTAGCCACCGACCCCACCTCAGAAGGAGGCTGACTCCGGCTTGTCAAGGAGACTACTGGGCTGCCAGCCTCAACAGCCAACCCCAAAGGGTCAGACTGTCCATCTGACTCAGAACTCGACTCCACCTCCGAGGAGGTAGAGGCCAAGGCCCTGTGCCAAAAAGTAGGAGGGTGCCCACTGCCATCTTTGCCAAAGGGGCCAGAAGAAAAAATTACTCACCTTAGTAATGTTGTTTCTTCTAATGGAGTCTTGCTATATTCTGACATATGCAGTGAGTCCCAACCTTCAAACTGCTCCGGAGGTGAAAGAGTTAACTTAACATGCCAGGCATGGAACGCTGAGCTCGAGCTCGGTTGAAACTCTGTTGTTCTTCAAACTCAAACCGTCAGATCTTTACGAGCTAAACTCACTGAGGTCCTGTGTGGAAGCTGTAAACCTACACTAGCCGACTGGCTACTAAACAAAAGAACACATTTTTTGGTCCCAAAACAAAGACTCAAGTCAGGAGACCCAAAAAATGAAAAACACAACACCAAGTCACCCCAAGAAAGGAGGGGTGAAAAACAACAAGGTGGGCACCTACTAAGTGCCAACATGCACTGCCCACCCACATCCCAAAAACAGAGGTTCTGAGAGGGCAGGCGGGAGGTCAGAATATAAGACTCCATTAGAAGAAACAACATTACTAAGGTGAGTAATTTTTCTTCAAACAACATGAAGTCTTGCTATATTCTGACATATGCAGACTACCAAGCAGTACCTCCATGGAGGAGGACAGAACCTACTAGGAAATAGGCTCTGAAGCACAGCTGTGCCAAACCGAGCATCACTCCTAGCCTGGATGTCCAGGAGTAATGCTTGGTAAAAGTGTGAACTGTTTTCCAGGTAGCTGCTTGACATATCTCTAGAACAGGATGTCCCTGGCAGCAGCCAGAAGCAGCTGTACCTCTGGTAGAGTGAGCCCTCAGGCCTGAGGGAGGAACCTTACTAGTTTTTCATAGCAAAATTGGATACAAGAGACAATCCACCTGGCAATGGATCTTTTAGTGGCAGGTTTCCCCTTTACCCACCTCACCATAAGTGAGGAACAGTTGGAGGGAGTCAAATCTGTGACCCTTGGTACGCTCTATGTAGTAACTAACGGCTCTCTTCACATCTAAGCTGTGCAGCCTCCTCTCGCCAGAGTAAGAATGGTCAGTGAAGTACACTGGAAGAAAAATAGATTGATTAAGGTGGAAATCTGACACCACCTTAGGCAAGAACTTCCTGTTAGTCCTGAGGACCACCTCATCTCTATGAAAGGAGATAAAATCAGGCTCCACTGACAAAGTTTGTAATTCACTTATGCGTCTGGCAGAAGTGATGGCTACCAGAAACAGTCTTCCAAGTCAAGTACTTAAGCTCTGCTGAAGACAAAGGCTCAAAGTGGGGGTTGCATAAGCTGAGCAATGCAAACATTAAGATCCCAGGCGGGGGCAGGGTCCCTGAATGAAGGGTTGGAGTGAAGCAATCCCTTGAAAATTTTGGAGAATACAGGGTGAGCTGAAAGAGAAGAGGGCTTACCTGCTGAAATAAAAGCGGAGACAGCTGCCAGATGCACTTTTTTAGGGTAGCTGGTCTCAGCCCCAAGGTATTTAAGTGGACTATATAATCCAGGACTGTGGGTAAATCAGCAGATTCTGGAGAAATATGCTTTCCAGAGCACCATATGGAAAACCTCTTCCATTTGGAATTATAAGTAGCCCTGGTGGAAGGTTTTCTAGAAGCCTTCAGGATATCCATTACACCTTGGGAGAGGTGTAAATCAGCAAACTAACTCTTCAAGAGCCAGGCCTTGAGATTGAGAGATTTGAGGTTCGGGTACCAAACCCTCCCTGAGCACAGGTTAACAGGTTATGATTCCTGGGAAGACACAGGGGAAGGTGGACTGCTAAGGACAGCAGGAGTGGACACCAGGGTTGTCTGGCCCAATCTGGAGCAGTCAGGATCATCTTGCAGGGTTGAGATCTGATTTTGACTAGCACTTTGAACAGGAGAGGGAAGGGGGGGAAATGCATAGAGAAACTTCCCTTCCCAATTGAGAACTAAGGCATCCAGAGGAACTGAGCCCAACACTGGGGGCCTGCAGCAAAAAAGGGAAGTTGGTGATTGTCTGGGGCTGCAAAAAGATCTATCTGCAGGGTGCCCCATCTGGCAAATATCACTTCCAAGACCAGGGGGTCCAGTGACCATTCGTGATGGCCCTGGGAAATCCTGCTGAAAGCATCTGCCAGGACATTGTCCTTGCCTAGGAGGTGAACTGCCGTAGGGAGGTGTTCAGGAGTAAGCCAGAGACCACAACTTCATTGCTTCGTGCACAAGGCACGAGACAGAGTGCCCCTTGTTTGTTGATGTACCACATTGTGGTGGTGTTGTCTGTTCTGACCTGTACAACTTTGTTCTGAACAGATCTGGAAAAAGCTTGAAGTGCTAGAAAAACTGCTGTGAGTTCCAACAGATTGATGTGGAGCAGAGATTCCTGAGGGGACCACAACCCCTGGGCAGTGAGGTTGCCCATGTGAGCTCCCCACCCCAAGAGGGATGCATCTGTAGTAAGGATTAAAGAGTGAGACTGAGTGACAAAAGGAACCCCTTGTCTCAGATTGCTCTGATCCTGCCACCACTGTAGGGTCTGGATCAGGGTTCAAGTCACTGGGATCAATTTGGTTAGAGGGTCTTTCCTTTGAGACCAAAAGGCTCTCAAATGGAACTGAATGTCCCTCATCTGAAATCTGGCTCCCTGCACTACTGCTGTAGAAGCAGCCATGTGCCCCAGGAGCTGTAGAAAATGCCTTGCCAGTCGAGACACCTGCAGGGTGAATGAGGAGGCCAGAGAGACCAGGGTCCTTGCCCTGTCCAAAGGAAGGAAGGCTCTGGCTTTCTCTGTGTTCAGCTCTGCGCCTATGAAGGTGAGGAGCTGGACAGGCTCTAGAACCAACTTTGAAAGATTCAGAAGGAAAACCTAGAGAGGTGAGCAGTTGCTGAGTTATCTGTAGGTGTAACCTGACTTGGTCTGGGGATTGGCCTACTATGAGCAAGTCGTCCAGGTAAGGGAAGATGGCAATTTTTTGCCTTCTTAGATAAGCAACTGCTACTGCCAGGCATTTTGTGAATACCCTTGGAGCAGACGTGAGGCCAAAGGGCACTGCTCTGAACTGGTAATGGCCTGAGGGCAGCTCGAACCCGAGGTACTTTCGATAGGAGCTTCTGATGAGAATATGGAAGTAGGCATCCTTGAGGTCCAGGGACGCTAGCCAGTCCCCTGGCCTTAGAGAGGGTAGAATAATTCCCAGAGTCACCATTTAGAATTTTGGTTTTAAAAGGTGCTTGTTTAAGTATCTGAGATCCAGGATGGGCCGCCATTCTCCTGTCTTTTTTGGGGTAAGGAAGTACCTGGAGTACAACCCTTTGCCCTGGTGTAGGGGTGGAACCCTTTCCACAGCTCTGAGAGCCAGGATGGAAGAGATCTCTGCCTCTAGGGCAAGTGCCTCTAGTGGATTTGCAGGTAGAAAGGATCTGGTTCTCATCTTCGGAAACTTTTTGAAGCTGAGAACCAGTCCCTGGCTTACTACTTCCAGGACCCACTTGTCTGATGTCAGAGACTCCAAGTCCTGGACAAAGTAAGCCAGCCTGCCCCCTACAGGCAGCTGAGAATCGGCCCTGGCAACCCCATCAGGGTGCCTGCTTTGCAGGGGCTTTGGGCTGAGGGGTGGAAGCAGGCCTGCTTGTACCCCGTCTGCCTCTCCCTCTAAAGAACCCCCTCTGGGCATAAGCAGAAGAGGAGGCCTGGGCTTGGTAAAAAGGCCTATGAAAAGGCCTGCCCCTGCCCCTGGGAAGCTGCCTTTGAGGAGTGGCCTGCCTTTCCCTGGCCTGTGCACTCCTATTGGTGGTCCTATACTCATCCATTTTCTTCATGTAATTCTCTGTCTGCTCCCCAAACAGGGAATTACCCACAACAGGAAAATCCATGGCCTTAGTCTGGGTATCCTCAGACAGGCTAGTACATCTGAGCCAAGCCATTCTGTGAAGTGTCACAGATGTAGCCATGACTCTGATGACACATCATTTGAGTCCACTGCAGCATGGAATTGCACCTTGGATGCCTCAATACCATCAGCAGCCACCTGCTGCAGCTCCTTGGCAAGCTGGACAGGGACCTGTTTTGCTAGAGCCATAACAGTATCCCATCTGGATTTCTGATATCTAGCAACATAAGCCATATAATTTGCCTGTCTGAGTCCCAAGGATGCTGCCATGCACTGTTTCTTTGCCATGGCATCAATCCTCCTGGAGTCCTTGTCCGGGGGGTGTGAAGCCAAGGGAATATTTGCCTTGTCACAGGCTGCAGCCTGCACTACCCCAACATGGCTGCATTGTTGTGAAAGGAACTCCATATCAGAGTCTGACAATGTGTACCTCTTGTCCATTCTCTTATCCACAGAAGGTATAGTGTGAGGAGTTTTTAGAATTTTAAAATGTCTGTTTCCCAAAAGATTTATGCAAGGGAATAGACAGTCTCCTAGACTCTGGGATATCCATCATTTCCACATAGTCAGGCTCTTCTTGATCATCCACAGCTTCCTCCATAGGGAGCTGGAGGGTTTCAGCCCCTTTTTTATAAAACATAAAATGAGAAGGGGACTCAGAAAGCCTAGGAGGAGAAACTCCTGAAGGTCTGTCTGGGGAGATGTCCGGGTCAATGGGCACATACAGACTTTCAAATCCACATTCACTCTCCTCATACTCCTCTTCCCCCTCCTCCGGTTCATAATATTCCTCTAAATCATACTCTTGAACCGGTGGAACCGGCCAAACTGGGCGCTTACGTGATGGTGCCGGTTTGGTTGGAACCGGGGAAAGCGACTGGACAATTTTAATTGCTTTGGCTATTTCTTCAGCGGTTGGAGAGGAAAGTTTTGGCTCCACACCAGCTGATTTCCTAGTCCTTTTTGCTGGAACTGACTCCTCAGGGTCGGACCTCCTTTGCCTGAGGAAGTCTCGCCTGGTCAGAGGCACTCCCTCTGTCCGGTTGAACCGAACCGGGCTGGCCATCTGGTCCAGCGGACTTTTTGGCCTCCCTTTCCCTGAGCCTACCAACTCTCTTTTCCAGGGTAGCTGCAGGAAAATTTTTACAAATCTGGCAGTCTGCACTGAGGTGGTCAAACCCCAGACAAACACAGGTGGTGTGGGGGTCAGCCTTGGCAAAGACTTCCCCACACACACTGCAGTGTTGAAACCCAGTGGGCCCGGTTTTTCTTTTGGGTTTCTCAGGCACAGTGCCAGTCCTAACCAAACTTACCCGTTTATGGCAATCCGCCAGGTAAGACCCTCTTATCGGTTCCCAACCGTGTCACGGGTTGTGGAAAAAACCATAATAAAATCCGTTTTTTTTAGAACCAATAAGAACCGGTAATCACACTCTAAATCACAGATTAAGATATCTTAAACAACCTGATCGGTTCAAACTGAACCGATAAACCGTTTACAAGTTCCACACAGAAGAGAATTAATGTAAAACCTATCTAGTACTCACAAATACCACAGACAGAGCCTGAACTGACCGGTTGCGGTTTAAATTCGGTGGAAAACCGAGAAAAACAATACTTTAACCGACAAAATGAACCGAGCAGAAGAAGAAATCTCCGGAGCGACTGTTCAGTGAGGCGGAATAAAGAATCTGACGGTCTGAGTTTGAAGAACAGCAGACAGAGTTTCAACCGAGCTCGAGCTCAGCGCTCCATGCCTGGCATGGAAAAAGTTAACTCTTTCACCTCCGGAGCAGTTCGAAGGTTGGGACTCACTGCATATGTCAGAATATAGCAAGACTTCATGTTGTTTGAAACCAAAGCCGTGCCCAAGTCGGTACCAGTGCCCCCTACAGCACCGTGAGCGGTATCCACAGGGGGCACGGCTCTAGCCCGAACAGAAGCTCCAGAGTCGGAGCCAGCCACAGCGCCATCTGCCCCACAGCGCCACGAGCGGTGCCGAGGACAAAGACGGCACAGACGAAGGCCCCATTGGTGCAGAGGATGGCGCCGCCCGGCGCCACAAATGGCGCCATGGGGAGAGGCGGTGCTGAAGACAGCGCCGTAAACAGCGCCGAGGGCAGAAGCAGCTCTGACGATGGCAGAATCAGACAGCCCCACGGTGCCGAGCCCAGAGGACACTGTGCCGTGCTCAACCTCAGTGCCGAGGCGAGACATGGAAAAAGATGGCGCCGTAGCAGCTCCCACGGCGCCGCGAACGGCTCAGACAGAAGCCATAGCGCTATGCGACAAGTCTGTGCCGGTGACTGCTCCGTCAGGGCCCACGGCGCCACAAATGGCACCGACAGATGGCGTCATGGATGGCGCCGACCCGGGCCTTGCGAACTGCGGGTCCAACACCAGGGGAGCCTTCACCCCCGAAGGGGCAACTACCATGGCAGCACCTCCCGCCCGCCCCCTGAAACGAGCAGGACGGGCCTCCTGCGCCGCAGAAGGAGCCTCGGCAACGGCAAGGCTACTAGTAGCCGAGACTCCCTCCTCCTCTGTCCGTATAGAACCGGAAGGGGACCTGGAGGAAAGGCAGAGAGAGCATGGCTTGGCCAGACGAGTGCGTGCCCAACCCCCAAAAGTCGGCAGAGCTCGCCCCACTTTCCATGCGCGTTGTTAGATGACCCAGCAGTCCATGGAGAAACAGGCGTCGCTCGAATCCATGTCGTGAAGCGGGCCAAGACACGAAAGACACCAGTCGGTGACGGAATTCTTTCGGCCGCATGGGGGGCCGACCCGTCCTAGAATTTTTCTTGCCCTTCAACCGAGACATGACCTACCGGGGGGGGATACCAAAAATACAGACTATGTCGCACAAATATAAAAGAAATGGAAACATCTTACCAAGCGACGTCGAGTATGGCAAAGCAGAACCAGTAGGAAACCGATGGACTTCGGCACCGAAGGAAATATAGAGGCGGTGTCGAAGGTTTTTCGGAGTTGAACTAGGCCTCTAGCGCAGCAGCTCAACACAAGGTGCCGACGCAACCCGCGAGCGCCACACAGTGCAGCACCAATGCTGCGTTGGCTCCAACCTTACCTTAAAAAAAAAAAAAAGAAGCTCCCACGGGGTCCTGACCTTCGGCCAAGTACCCAACAGTGATGAATGGTGAAGACTGACACAGATAAGATCTGAGCTTCACAACATTTACAGAACAGAGGGTCCCAGAGGAACTTACAAAACTAAAGGTGGACAAAGCAATGAAGACAGATGAAGTACATCCAAGGATCCTGAAGGAACAGAGGATGGAGCTGGCAGCACCTTTGGCATCCCTGTTTAGCAAGCCGCTGAACACGGGGGTGGTCCCGTAGGACTATAGAAGAGCAAATGTGGTCCCTCTTCACAAGAGTGGTAGCAAGGAGGATGCAGGGAACTACAGGCCAGTGAGTCTCACCTCAATAGTGGGAAAGATCATGAAGACACTGCTTAAGGAACATATTGTGGATCACCTGGTATCCACTGGAATGCAGAATCCAAGACAGCACGGGTTCACAGCAGGAAGGTCCTGTCAAACAAATCTGATAGATTTCTTTGACTGGGTGACCAAAGTGGTGGACCAAGGAGGGGTGGTGGATATTGCACACCTTGATTTCTGCAAGGCCATCGACACAGCCCCACATAGAAGGCTGGTAAACAAGTTGAAGAGTCTGGGGGTGGGTCACAGGGTGGTGAACTGGGTCAGAAATTGGTTAGTGGACAGAAGGCAGGAGGTAGTGGCAAATGGCACACAGTCTGAAGAAATGGAAGTCACCAGTGGAGTGCCACAGAGGTCAGTCCTGGGACCAGTCCTTCTCAATGTCTTCACAGCAGACATAGCAGAAGGGCTAGAGGGGAAGAGTTTGCCTATTTGCAGAGGACACCAAGATCTGCAACAGAATTAGATACTCCAGGAGGCACAGAGAGAATGAAAAGAGACCTGAAAAAGCTGGAGAAATTGTCTGAGGTATGGTAGTTAAGGTTTAACACAAAGAAGTGCAAGATCATGCACGTGGGGAACAGAAACTCTGGGAGAGCTACATGTTGGGGGTGAGTTGTTGACGGTCACCAGAGAAGAGCGGGATTTAGGGGGGGTCATTATATCAGATGACCTGAAAGCCACCAAACAGACCGCAAAAGCAGTTGGGAGGGCTAGTGGAATGTTAGGGTGTATAGGAAGGGGCATTACAAGCCGGAGGGAAGTGGTGATCCCACAGTACAAGATGCTGGTTAGGCCTCACCTAGAGTACTGTGCGCAGTTCTGGAGGCTGCACCTTCGTAAGGATACTGAAAGGGTGGAAACTGTGCAGAGGAGGGCTACTAAGATGGTGCAGGGTCTGCACAACAAGGCATATGGGGATAGACTTAGGGACCTTAATATGTACACATTGGAACAGAGACAGGTGAGGGGGGACATGATTGAGATTTATAAATATCTTAAAGGCATAAATAAAGGTGGAAGGGGATAGCATCTTCCAGTATAAAAAGTACAGTAGAACTAGAGAGCATGACATGAAATTAGAAAGGAGGGGTTGCATAAGGGGTAACATGGGAAAATTCTATTTTACAGAGAGGGTAGTGGATGCGTGGAATGCCCTGCCTCAGGAGGCAGTGGGAGCAAGTACAGTGGCGGGATTAAAGAGGGCATGGGATAGGTACAAGGGAATCATACATATGGGGGGGGGAGCGCACAGCTGAGGTCGCTGACCTACTAGAGGCAGCGGGAGCAAATTGGTAAAACAGGCAGACTGGATGGGCCTTGCGGTCTTATTCTGCCATCAGCTTCTATGTTTCTTAGCTTTATATTTTTTTGGCCCTGGACCGGTCATGACTGAAGTAGAAATGAAAATAAAAAACAGCAAAAATAGCACTCAGCGCCATATTAGAGAATAGAGAAAAATAAAGATGAAATGAATGGATTGGTATGACATCAAACTGAGGTACAGCTTCAAAGAAAAGGTGGCAGAAGAACAGTGAGTTATTCAGAAGGCTCCCATGGAGATGCAGCCTCTACGGCGGGAATAACAGAACTGAGGAGAAGGGGGAGCTGGCGTCTGTTACTGGCCTATCCACAAGTGCCACTTCATACATCTGCCTCGCAGGCGGCGCCATCCCAGACATAGACTCCCCACTTTAAACCTCTTAAAGCTATATACTCTCACAGGGTCCTAACACCTTTGGCACAGACCCACCAGTGATCAATGGTGAAGACTGATTCTTGGAAGATCATTACTTTTAGACTTCCCTAAAGTGGACTTCAGAAAGACCGAACTTTACCTTAGAACAGGGTTCATAGGCTATTGCAGGTATGAATGAGTGGAGGAAAATTGGGAGTTTCAGGAACAAAAGCTCACAGGTTACAAAACGGTGCCTCGGGCACGCTGGAAAGAATAGAAAAAGGAGCAGGGTGATTTGCTTCTCAAAAGATGTCAGGGAGGCAGTAAAAGGGATTTAGGGAATAAAAATTCTCAATCAGGATCCAGTAGGGAAGCATACCTCAGCAACTGTGAAAAAGGTGAAGGAAAATGCAGAGCTTAGGATAGCAGAGGGGGTGAAAGATAATGACAATGCTTTTTTCATTTACAGAAGGGAAAGATAGAAATGTAAACAAGGCAGAGAGACGAAAAAGTGAGACTCTTGGCTACAGGGTGACACACAAATGTCTGAGATTCTTAATGAATACTTCCTACTGTGTCTTGACAGTTGCGAAGGGAGGTTTGCTACCGGACTGTAGTATTTAAGTTTAGTTTAGTTTATTGTTCTAGGAATTACTACCTTTGAGCCAGAGGCTCTTTTACAAAGGTTCCATGTCAATTAGGTACAGTACAAAAGGTTACATAGATAACACAACAATTTGTGTTGTGTCAAGAGCAAGAAAACATATACAAATACATATCAAATCATTTGTGCAAAAGGACATGAGATCAATAATCACATTATTATTACAAGGAAGAGGTCATGCCAGATTAGGAGAAACAAATAGGGAAAAAGTCCAGAACAGAGAGGGTAAGTGAAAGGTGTGGGGAGCAGACAATAGCAGGAGAAAAGGTCTCCCAAACATGTCTTTGTCAAATAACGGGACAGGGTGGGTAGTGAGAAAATAGGAGGTTTAATCAGGGCAGTCACAGGAGCTGGAGGTGGCAAGGTGAGAGAAAAGCTTTGATTTGAAAATACCTAGAGAGGAGGAGGCAGTAATATGAGTGCTGAGGGCATTTAGCCAGCTGGGGGCACGATAGGCAAATGATCTTTGTCCCTGAGAAGTCCGGCATCGGGGGACTTGGAGAGGCTGGTGTTCTGATCTTCTGGTAAAAGCGGGTGCTGCGCTTGGGCATAACAGGTCTTGGATACAGGGGAGTGAGGCCCAGAGTGGATTTTCGCCATCAGGCAGGTAAGGTACTTTATCGGTTTGAGAGTTGCAACCAACCTAAGTCAGCATAGAGTTCACATGTGGGGAATGCGTCGGTGTGCACCAGTGAGCAACTGACAGGCCTTATTTAGGGGATGTTGTAATGCGACTAAGTGCTGTAATAGTAGCAGATCCGTATATAACTAAGCCATAATCAACGACTGAGATGATAGAGGATTGGATGGCAATCCTCAGTGCAGAATGGGTAAGAAACTGTCTGTTCGATACAGAATCCCAATTAAGCTGATTAATAGTTTTGCCTGTACTATCAATGTGAGTTGCAAAGGTTAGGCCTTGATTAAAATTGATTCCAAGATATTTGAAAATTGGCACTTGCTCAAGGGTATTTCCCAGGTATGTATTAATGGTGAGTAGGACTTGCCGTTTCTTGTTTCTGGGTTAGAAGAGCATGGATTTAGTTTTTGTGGTTAGAACCAGCTTATGTTCAAGGAACCACATCTCAACTCTGAAAAAGCATGCTGAAGGCTATGCCGAAGAGGTTCGGATCTTTATGAGTGGCAAGAATCACGGCATCGTCGGCATAGAGGATTATTTGTTCAGGGCAGGATTTGGGGAGGGAGTTTAGGAAAAGGCTGAAAGGAGGGGCCCAGGATGGATCCTGGGGAACTCCTGAGCGAACAGTTTTGAGTCTGAGAGAACTCCAGCTACTTTTACAGATTGAGAGCGCTGAGCAAGGTAATTTTTTACCCAGTCACCAGGACCCTGCGAGAGCCCTAGGGATAGTAGTTTGATATACGTACCCTGTAACCTAATTGTATTTGTCTGACCACAGTGTGACATGGCACCTCTGTTGAACGCCTATTGTTTTGCAAATCTATGCTATGTAACCAAAAACACAATGTATGTCTTTATGTGACGAAGTACCTTTGGAAACGAGCCTCTGGCTCAAAGGTTGTAAACTGATTCTTAGAAATAAATAAATAAATAAAGTAAGCCAGTAAAGGAGAAGCTAATTTGGCCTTAGAGTTTTATCATGAAAGAG
The DNA here is from genome assembly GCA_016271365.2 of Neoceratodus forsteri. Taxonomy (NCBI): domain Eukaryota; kingdom Metazoa; phylum Chordata; order Ceratodontiformes; family Ceratodontidae; genus Neoceratodus; species Neoceratodus forsteri. The sequence goes on from CM028131.1 coordinate 431,038,660, forward strand.
AGTGTTCTCAAATGTTTAGTGGTATGTCTAGTGCAGGGGTCGATCTTAACATTGTTTTACTAGCCCAAACACTAGTGCAAATTGACCAAGGCTAGTGCAGCTAACTCTCTACTTGCCCGTCTTGACTAGTGCAGATTTTCATGGCTGTTAATGAAGCTAAAAAAGCCTCTACTTTAGCATTCTCTAGTCCTCATGCTAATCTCTCTCAATGTTCCAGATGGCCAGGTGTGATTAACAGCTCATTAAGAGCTGCAATTATCTGGCAGTTCAAGAGAGGGATCCCACGAAAGACTCAATGTGAGTCGTTAAGACTTTCAGCTAGTGTACAAGGCGTGATCAAGCTGTTAAGTCACCAAGTTCCAGTTTTCTGAATGTGTCTATGTCTAACAATTTGTCCAATATTATTACGACCAGTGCCCCTTATTTCTCTACATTTTGAGTGTTTGTATCCAACATTTTAGTGACAAAATTCCTCTCCTCTATTATTCGTCCAGCAGACCCAACCAGATCCAGGCGAAACTCTAACAAGCAGCTACTATGGGTTCCCCACCCTCATACCTCCCAACTTCAAAGGACCTTCAGCTTCCAAGCCCCTAATGTGACCAACTCTCTCCCTATGCAAATAGCAAAACAAAACGAGGCTTGGCCCCTTCAAAACTAGACTGAGGGAACTCCTCCAAGACTCCAACGTTTGCGACTGCTCCTGATACCATCCTACCTCCTTGCTGTCCCACTAACGCCCTTAACTATTCCCCCAGTTACGGTGATCTACTCCCCTAACCCTCCACCGACTATCAGCCAGCTGCAGTCTGATCTGCAACTATATGGCTGTGCGTTACTGTATCTCCTCTATACTGACCTAGTCCCCTCCCCTGCTCTACCCTGTATCACTTATGAAATATAATGTAATCCTCCGTTGTTACTGCCTACTCTGTATTATCAAACGTTTGTATTGTCCCTTGATGTATGACGTGGAACCTCTGTAAATGAGTCCCTGACTCAAAGGTCTTTCTGAATAACTCAACAAACAATAAACAAAAATGCAAAGAAGTACACAGGACTGGCCTTGCAGGTGGTGGGTTTTATCCCAGCCTCACCATAACTTCCCTCTCCCAAATCTCTTAACTCTGTTCTTTCCCTGGACACCACTGCAGACCAGACTCTGAAGTGACCATCCAATAGCTGCCATTTCTGGCAAGTGTAGGGGGTCCCCAGCTCTTCTAAATGGACCATGCCAGCCATCACCATCCATACAGTTCCACCCTTATCCCATTCAGCATGTCCTTTCAGCCTAAAAACAAAGCTTTGGATCATGTATGGTACAAAATTAAACCTTGATAAAATACATATGAAACCTTGAAATAGGCATTTCTGGGGAGCATATATCATCATATACAGAAATAGAAATAGTATAGTGTTATGCCTGTGTACTGTTTCCCCTGGGCGGATGAAAGGACAATGTTAAAGAAAAATCTGTTATTGTTGGGGCACAGCATATTAAAAATCAATGCTTTTACAAATAAAAATGTCAGTTTTCTATTTCCCAAGCCCCTTAAGTTTGTCTAGCCCCCACCCCAAAGAAATCATAGATGTGCTCCTGACTCACTTGAGACTGTACAAAAACTTTCGAAAGTGCAGGTCTCCACTTGACTACAGGGTGGGGACCGCAAGTGTCTTTCTCTGCCTGACTCTGTTCATTGCCCTGTGGGTGGTGGTGACAGTGTGGTGAGGTGCATGATGTCAGCTATTTTGTGTGCAGAGCTAGGACTGCTTGATTGAACATTTGCTGTTGTGATATCCTCTCTCTGTTTGGTGTGTGTGTGTGAGTGGGGGGGAGGGGGCAGGAAGAGAGGAGGCCATGGTACAAAATGGTGGGGGGGCTCACTGTCTGTGATGGATGACATTGCAGTCTTTTCTGCTGGGGAGCTGGAAGCAATGTGGGAGCAGGCTAAATGTGCAATAATCAGAGCATTTTTTGGCTTTGCTTGCATTGTTTCCCGTATAAGTGATCAAAATTTACCATTATAATTAAGTGCTAGTGCTGATTAGCAGCTTTACTCCTTGGCTGATTTTCCAACGCCTGGCGCTTCCTGATCTCAGGGAAATCTTTTTCTGTGCTGTGTTCTGGACTGAATTTTTTCGCCCACCCTCCTCACAGTATTAAATAGACCCTTACTCCGCCCCTTCCTCAGCCTAGCAGCTGATTGGTCATTCCACTGCTGCACATTTTCATGCTATTGGCCTCCCTGTCTTCAATACCTGACTTGACCCACTTTCTCACCGCCCCTTTTTAAAGCGGTCCCACCTACAGGATCACACATTTGCTCTCAACCTTTTCTCCAGCCACTCCATCTAACTCCTCTCAATTACTGCTCTACCTGCCCTATTGTTGGGGACCTCACCCTAATTTGACTATATACCCCTTCAACTATAAACAAGCTAGCAGTTAAGTAGGCCAGCAACACTAAACAAACTACCATGGGGTGCAACCACCTACTACTACTCCTCACTACCTCTTTTGGCATTGCTGGTACCATACACGTCCTTTTGTTCTGCAAATTTTGGACTCCCTGCTGTTCTGTCTGACCCTTTGTGTGAATCCCCTTTATTAATCCTCGCTCTCCTTCTCTCCCTCAGCTGAGGAACTGCCACCCAGGCTCCCAGCTCCTAAGCCACGGGATTCCCGGCTACCGGGCGGTCGGCGCCCCTCTAGCTGACGCTTGAGACTGCAGACACGGACCCAAGGCTTCATACAGCACGGGCAACTGCCACAACCAACTGGATTACGAGTGCCCTCTCAGACCACGCTCTGACTGGTCCCTGGTGAAAGCCGGCTTCTGCTCTTTGATTTTAAACCCTAAAAATGTTTATGTTGGGACAAATGTTAAAAAGCTGAAGTGTTAACCTAGTCTGTAATTGAAAGGACTTGAATTGTGGTTTGGGAAAGAAATCTAGTGTTTTACAGCCCTTTCTCTGCATACGTGCACTGGCCCGAGACACTTCTGGGCGCCAAAGTAATACACGTCCTTTTGTTCTGCAAATTTTGGACTCCCCGCTGTCCTGTCTAACCCTTTATGTGAATCCCCTTTTTTAATCCTCACTCTCCTTCTCTCCCTGAGCCGAGGAACTGCCACCCAGGCTCCCAGCTCCCAAGCCGCAGGATTCCCGGCTACCGGGTGGTCGGCACCCCTCTAGCCGACGCTAGAGACCGCAGACAGGGACCCAAGGCCCTACAAGGTACGGCAACTGCCACGACCTTTTTTCAACCCCCCCACCTCCGTTGATACAGTAGCTCCCGCCAAAATTTTAGTCCACATCCCTTGGCGCAGTGCCCCACCAATAGAGACTTAGGTTGTCATCCCCCTCTTCTCTGTCCAACCTATGGGATCCAGTTCTCAGGGCCTTGCCTTACTAAAACGCACAGGCTCTCCTTGGCTGTGCCTTCACCACTAAATATCTTTAATGCTATCAAATTGGGTCAACCTGGATCAAAAAAGCTACTGATAAGCTGCATTAATCCAGCAACCCCACTGGCCCCTGGGCTAATTGAGTGGCTCCTTTTTTGAGGTACCATCATGTTGGGCCCTATATGGCTCCTTATACTGCCCCTTCTTCTGCTGATACCAGCTGACCTGCATTGGACACCTGAACTACCATCATGTTTGGTCTACAACGGCACCTTGTGCTGTATACCACATGCCAACTTATCCTTTAATTGCCTCCGTGATTCCAAGTACCAATACCTCGAACACTGCTCTTGGACCACACATACCAGTAGTACTTATAACACTCCCCCACCACAAGGCCCACCTCTCACCACGCAGACTTCTATCTCCTCCCCGCCTATTGTGGTAGGGGTACTAGCTCTTACTACAACAGATCAGTTCTTCTATGGTGGCTACTTTCCAGTCCCTAAAAACATCAGATCTACTAGACGGGAGAAAGGCGGGAATTACAAGCTTATAATTAGCGCTCTTAGAAAAATCCTACTTATCCTCCTGCTATGTTCAGGCAACGTAGAACTCAACCCTGGCCCCCCCCCAGAAGCTATTACTTCGCCAGTAGAACTAGCAAATTTAAAAGGAATAAGCTTCTTGCATATTAACGTATGTAGCCTCCTTAAAAAGATAACCTTAATACAAACCTGGGTAAATCATACCTCTCCTGACATACTTGTGATTTCCGAAACTTGGCTTAGACCCAGCACCACTGATAGAGAAGTAAACATCCCCAACTATGCCTTGTTCAGAGCCGACAGGCATGCCAGAGGAGGAGGGGCAGCTATCTACGTTAGACAAATTTTCTGCCTTCTGTTTATCCTCGGCATCTGTCGCCAGCGAATTCGAATGCCTAATTCTCAAAGTGGAAATTACACAGACTACTGCACTCTGCGTAGTAGGATGCTACAGACCACCGTCTGCTGGCCTACAGCTTGTGTCATATCTAAGTGACAAGTTGGGAAAGGGGCTGCCAGAAACTATTATTTTAAGAGACCTCAACTTTGACTGGCTCTCTAACACAGCTGCCCCCCTTGCATCCTTCTGTGATGAACATGGGCTGACGGAACTTATTACTGAACCAACACGCCCAAACGTGAAGAACCCCAGTAAAAGTACACTTTTGGATGTGCTAATTGTGAGCAAACCTCATCTCTTCTCCCACGCTGATGTCTTCTTCTCAGACGACAGCGGGAGTAAAATCCACCAACAGCCCAGCACCCATCAGCAAGTTCTCTATGAAGCGATCCAGGCGCAGCTTCAATGAACATGCCTACCTAAACGAGCTTAAGTACTACCCTCAGTGGCAAGATTTCTACCTGGCCAAAACAATTATGTCAGCTTACAATATCTTCCACGACATTCTATCAAGGGTCCTTAATAAGTATGCTCCCCTGATTAAAGTTCGAACTAGGACCAAAACCTGTAAATGGTTCAGCCCTCAGATCAAGTCCTTGCTTCTAGAAAGAGATGAGCTCTGGAAAAAAGCACGCAGACTGAACACTGCAGAGGATTGGAACCAGTTCAGAAGACTACAAAATGTATGTACCAAAACAATCAGAGAATCGAAGGCCACCTTCTTCAAATCCGAACTCGACTCTGCCACAAAGAGCCCAAGCAAGCTCTGGAACACAATCAACAATCTGCTAGACCACTCCCCAGGAAATTCACTCCCGACCAAGATTACCTCTGGCAACTCGACTATAACTGAAAAGATGTATATACTTGACACATTCAATAACCACTTTGCTACTGCAGGCATGACATTTGATAACTCCCCTGCAAACATACTTCGCTCCCAGACTGCCAGCCAACTGCCTGAAACTCCGATAACTTCGCTGCCTTTCTCGCTTCAACCTGCCTCACTGAAAGAGGTAGAGGACCTCTTGCTTCAGTTGGATACTAGAAAAAAAGTGCTGGGGCTGACACCCTTGACCCTTACTTCCTAAAAATTGCCTACCACGTACTAGCAATACCCATCACCCACTTTAACTTATCCCTGTCTCAGGGCACCTTACCACCTATATGGAAGACAGCATATGTCATAGCACTGTTCAAATTAGGTGACCCTGGCGATCTCAATAACTATAGGCTAATTTCTCTCCTTCCGGTCCTGTCCAAGCTCCTAGAGAAAATTGTAAATGCACAGCTGAGGACTCACCTTGAGTCTAGGGAACTGCTAAACCCTATGCAGTCTGGATTCAGAGCTAAACATAGCACTATCTCAGCCCTCGCCAAAGTTACTAACGACTGGCAGCGTAATCTTGAGAGCAAAAACTTTATTTGTGCTGTTTTCCTTGATCTAAGCAAGGCTTTCGACACCGTCGACCATAGTCTGCTCCTCTCCTCCCTTCAAACCATAGGTGTGGACCCCTCCTCTCTGCGCTGGTTTACTGACTATCTTACATGGCGCCTTCAACAAGTTAAAGCCAAGGAGGCCTGTCCCCCTTAAAAACTCTGCAAAGTGGGGTACCTCAAGGTTCTATATTAGGGGCCCTTACTTTTTGCAATCTACATTAATAACATCGACTACTGTATAAAAGAAGCCAACATCCATCTGTTTGCAGATGATACAGTTCTCTACGTGAGTCGCCCAACACCTGAAGCTGCCTGCAATGACCTACAGTCAGAATTCAACCTTTTGCAAAGCCAACTCCTCCAAAAAAAGCTACTCCTTAACGCCAAAGAAAAAACTAAAGCGATGGTCCTCTCCCCTTTCATCCGTACAGCTAACCCTGTGTTCAGTGGGACAGTTCCCTGAATTACCACAGTTCTAGGTGAAAAACTAGAATTTGTTACAAAATTCAAGTATCTGGGAGTTTGGATAGACCAAAGACTCTCCTTCATTGAACATATCGAGGACTTGCTAAAACTACTTCAGCAAAGGCATGGCCTGTTTTTTAGAATCAACCAATTTCTCACCAGAGATGCCAAGAAACAACTGGTCCAATCCATTTTCCTATCATTGGTTGATTACGCCGATTTCCTCTACAGCCAATGCCCCAACTCTTACAATGCTGAACTGGACACACTCTACCATAGAGCACTGAGGTTTATAACGGGACTTCCCTTCAACATGCATCACTGCACCCTATATGCGGCAGTGGGGTGGACATCACTAAAGTTCAGGCACCACAGAAAAGTACAGTTACGTAAGAACTTACCGTAACAGTAGATCTTCGAGAACAGCTCTTGCAGCGGTTACACCATTAGGACTGAAGCCATCAGGCGTGAGGACCCCACGGAAATTTTCTAGCTAGCAGTCTTCAGCGGAGACCGTCTCCGACGTCGGTCCCGCCCCCGACATCAGGTGTAGTACATAAGGAGGCGGTCCCCCCACAATCCTCAGTTCTCCTGCCAGAGACTCCCAGCCGCTGGATGACATCAGAAGAGGAGACCGAGGATCCGCCACCAGATGGCCAAGATTATAAATCGGAATGTCCCATCCCGTAAGATGGGTGTTTGGCTACGACCTACCTCCAAAAGAAGGGGGATGGTGGGCGGGAAGGCACCTGCTGCAAGAGCTGTTCTCGAAGATCTACTGTTACGGTAAGTTCTCACATAACTGTACTATCTTACTTAGAGATACAGATCTTGCAGCAGGTTACACCATTAGGACTGATTTCCAAGCAATAGTGGCAATCCTACGCCACAGGAAGGAGGAAAGGTAGAAGTCTCAATAACTCTCAAGCCTAGGACAGAAGTCCCTGAAGGACGGCTAGGCCGAACCCTGCTCTTCGCCTCGGTGCAATGTCCAGACTGTAATGCCTGATAAAGGTATGCACAGAGCTCCAAGTAGCTGCAGCGCAGATAGCCAAGGTGGAGACGTTCTTTAATGCCGCAAAAGAAGTGGCCACCCCTCTCATGGAATGACCCTTAACCGTGCCCGGTGAGGGTTTATTGCGCTTATCATAACAGAAAGTGATGCACTGGGTGAGCCACCTCGAGAGAGACTGTTTGAGACAGGAGCTCCTTTCATTCTGAAAGCAAAGGAGACAAAAAGTTGGTCCGCCTTTCGAAACTGTTTGGTTCTGGTCAGATAATATCTGAGGCACTGATGCACATAGAGGGTGTGCAGAAGGGCTTCTCCTCGATTAGTGTACCTTGGGAAATACACTGGTAGATCGATATCCTGGTTAAGCGAGAGGGCTGAAACCACCTGAGGCAAAAACTTTGGGTTTGTCCTCAGGGATACAGTCCTGGTGAAAAACCAAATAAGGCACTTTGCACATTAGGGCATGCAATTCAGAGATCCTTCTCACCGAAGTAACAGCAACTAAAAATAACGTTTTCCATGATAGAAAACGTAGCTCGCAATCCGCGGCTGGTTCAAAAGGTGGCAGCATAAGCTGCTCCAGGACGAAGGGTAAGTCCCAAGGAGGAACTGGATCCTTGATGGGTGGCCTAAGGTGGAGGACTCCCCTTAAAAAGGTACGAGTAGTGTCCAACTGGGCCACCGTCCGATGGCCTACGGGGGCATGGTAGGCAGAAATTGCACAAAGGTGCACTTTAATCGAGGAGTAAGCCAGTCCGGAATGAAAAAGGGAAAGCAGGTAATCCAGAACCAGCTTTTCGGGACAGTCTAATGGCGAGAAACCGCACGCTTGAGCCCACAAACAGAATTTACGCCATTTCATGGCGTACGCTGTGTGGGTTGCCGGTTTTCTGGTGGCAGAGAGCACATCTGCCACTTCTTGCGAGACCCCGTATCGCATCATGGCTATATCTCCAGGAGTTCAATGAACGTAAGTCTGGATGAACCAATGAACCCGCCTCCGGAGACAACAGATGGGAGCTGATTGGCAAAGGAACTGGAGGTTCACGGGATAGCTGATGCAGAAGGGAGAACCAAATTTGTCTGGGCCAGAAAGGCGCGATCAAAATGAGCGTCGCCTGCTCCCTGCAAAGTTTTAAGAGAACTCTCTGGATCAACGGGAAAGGAGGGAAGGCACAGAGAATCTGCCCACCAGGAGAGGACAACGCGTCTCACCAGAAAACACCAGGCTCTGGATCTAGCGAGCAAAAATTGGGCAGTTTGCATTGGATGGGGGCTGAAAAGGTCTAACTCTGGGTGCCCCATCTGTGAAACAGATCCTCTGCCACCTCCTGTAAAAGTTCCCACTCGTGGACTCTGGCCTGCGAGCGACTCAGACTGTCTGCAACGGTGTTGTCCACTCCCAGGACGTGTACTGCAATTAGGTTTGCGCCATGTTGCAATACCCACTCCCACACTCTCATGGCCTCCCTGCAAAGCAGGCAGGAGAGAGTGCCTCCTTGTTTGTTGAGGTAATACATCACCGCGGTATTGTCTGTAACAGGAGTGTACCCAGTGGAATCTCTGACTGGAAGGCCTGTAGAGCGTAAAGCACTGCCCTCATTTCCAAAATGTTGATGTGGAGATGAGATTCCTGGGCTGTCCAAAGGCCCTGAGACCGTACACCGTCTAGGTGTGCTCCCCACCCGAGCCCTGAGGCATCTGTGGAGAGAGTCACAGTCGGAGACGGCGCTGTGAAGGGAACCCCCGCGGAGAAGTTCCCCGGATCTAGCCACCATTGCCAATCCCAAATCGCGGCATTCGTGATTCGAATTGGCTGCTGCAGATGGTCTTGCCTTTGGTCCCATTGCACCCTTAGCATCCACTGGGTTACCTGCATGTGGAGCCGTGCCATCGGGACTGTTGCAATGGCCGCAGCCAAGTGTCCGAGCAGGCGAAGGACCAGTCTGGCCGGGACGGTCTTCTTCACCGACAGGTCCCTGATGAGGGATCTGATGTCTTCCGCTCTGTCTGAGGGAAGAAACGCTTTCCCTCTGACAGTGTCCAGAACTGCTCCTATAAATTGCAGTTTCTGGGACGGCACCAGGAGTGACTTCTCGTAGCTGATGAGGATACCCAGTGATTGAAAAAGGGACTGGGTGCCATGAATGGCCGTCATCAGTGCCTCCCTGGAGGGTGCCATGAGAAGCCAGTCGTCCAGGTATGGGAACACAGTGGCCTTGTCTCCTCAGAGACACCGCTACGACTGCCATGCACTTCGTAAAAACGCAAGGTGCCGATGACAGCCCGAAGGGAAGAGCTCGGAACTGATAATGGCGGCTCTGAAACTCGAAGCGCAGGAACCTCCTGTGTGCTTGAGCAATTGGAATGTGCAGGTAGGCGTCCTGCATGTCCAAAGACGCCAGAAAGGCATCTCGCTTCAACATGGGAATTAGGCCCGGAAGGGTCACCATGCGGAAGTGTTGTAAGTGACCGACAAGTTGAGGTCGCTGCGGTCCAGTATTGGACGGAGGTCCCCTGTTTTCTTTGGAACCAGGAAGAAGTGAGAATAATACCCTAGCCCTCTCTGGTTCTCTGGAATGTGCTCTAAGGCCTCTTTCTCCAGAAGTGCGAGCACTTCCTGCTGTATGAGCAGGGCGTGCTGACCCGAGTAGCGGGAAAGCAGGGGAGGTCTTGTAGGTGGGCTGCCTACAAATTCTATATAGTGGCCTTTTTTGACCAGTTGCAGCACCCACATGTCGGTGGTGAGCGACAGCCACCCTGGCAGGTGACGTGCGATGCGACCCCCGACCTTCATTTCCCGTTGATCCTGAGGAGGGGCCGGGAAGGAGTCATGCTGTGGCAGTGTTCCATCCAACAGGCTGGGATGACTTTGCAATTCGATGGCCTCTGCCTGGGGACGACTTGGCCTGGGCTTTTCGGGTGAAAGTGCCCCTCTGCTGTTGGCCAGAACGTGGCTGTTGCCTTTGTATCCGGCTGCGAAAGCGGCTCTGGTTCCTATGAAAGGAACTGGGCCGAAACCTGTACATGGCCTGTACAGATCTGACTGCCTTCCCTGCGTCCTGAAGTTTGGTGATCACCTTTTCTGAGGCTTCACCAAATAGGACCTCGCCGTTGTAAGGGACATCTAAGATGTTCTTCTGGACGTTCAGGGTAAAACCAGAGACACGGAGTCAGGAGTGTCTCCGGAGACGCACGCCTGAGGCTGCAGCTCTGGCTGAAGAGTCCGCAGAATCATATGTGGCTCTGAGCACCTGGGTCCCCACATCCGAACCCGTGCGGAGGAGGTTCAAGAGCTCCTCCTTTTGGTCGCCATCGGGCATCTTCTCGACCAGGTCCTGTCCCTGTTCCCACAGTGCGTTCTGAAACTGAACCATGTGGGTGAGGTAATTCAGTGACCTGATGGCACAAGTCGCAGCCGTGTACATGCGCCTACCCAGGACATCCAATTGCTTGGATTCCGGTCCGTGTGTGCTCAAATGCTAAGGTCTCTGAGACCCGGTCATAGCTGAGAGCAGTGATGACCAGGGGAGTCAGCCAGAGGATGGTTCGCCAGGTACTGGTCCTCCTAGGGGCCTTGTATAGGCGGTCAGCCTTCTTCAGCACTGCGGAGTAGAATGTGGGCCTTGCATGCAGCCTTGGTGGCGATCCCATAAAAGTGTCCACAAGGTGGCACCACCACAGGCTTTGGGTCTTTCTGCCGAAGGCAGCGGATAAGGCGTTGTCTCTCGGGGTCGAGCTCTTCAGCATCCAACCCCATATTCTCCTGGATGTGCCTTATGATCTCTGCGAAAGAGGGATCATCCGGAGGAGACCTAGGTAGGTCGTGTGGGTCCAGAGAGGGAATGCTGATGGTAGAAGATGATCTGGAGCACCCCGAGGTGTCAGATCTAGAATCCTCCCCAGACAGGGTGTACCGGCGTCGTCTGGGTCTCTTAGGACTGGGTGACCCTGAAGTGGCTCTAGAGGGAGGTCTTCTGTCTGAGGATCTGCCCCGAGGAGGTGGTGTTCGCTCCTTGGGGGCTGGTGACCGTCCTACGGGCCCCTTGGGCGGAGGAGGGGGCGTAGGCGGTGAAGGAGTGGGTGGAGGCAGAGCCGGAGGAGGGTGTGTGGTGACCACATCTTTCCTGATGGTGTCCCACCAGAAGGTAAAAAGCTCCTTTACCTCTGTCAAGTTCAAGCTCGACAACGGGCCGGGCACCAGTGGCCTGTCACCGGGGTTGGGCGTCAGGTCCCCGGGGGTCTCCCGCTCCAGGGAAGGGTCCTGTGGGAGCCCAATGTCTCCGGTGTCGCCCGCCTGGTCCTCGGGCTGGGTGGTATCCTCCTCCGATGAGACCTGACCGACGTCAGCCGGCGACAGTGGTGCGGTCCTCCTCTCTGGGGTAGCCGACATTGGTCCCCTGGCCGACGTCCTCGGATGTGAGCGCCTGGCGGCGGCGGGTGTTGCTTCGCCAGCTCCTGGGAGCACGGTGATGCTTGGCCGGCGTCGGGTGGGCGGCGTCAGGTCTGGCGTCCGTTTGGGATCTTCGAGGAACGGGTCCGACCCACGCAGAGCTGAGGAAACCGACCTGGCATGAGGTCAGGCGGGAGGAAGATTTGTGGTGCTCCCCAGACTTAGACGAGGCCTTAGATGGAGTGGACGAAGCCGATGGCCTGGAAGTCTTGAGGGGCTGCAGAGAGGAGGAGCCGCTGGAGGATCAGACCTGAACTGGGGAAGGCTGCGATTGAGCCCTGGAGGGAGAGCAGTCTGACCGCGAGCCGGAGCTTCGGGAGTCTGAGGCCCTCTCCGGGGACCTGGGTCTTTCCTTCTCCCAGTGTTTCCCCTGGTGTTTGTGGGTTTTCCGATGACTCCCCGGAGAAGGTTCCTTATCCATGGTCTTCAGTTTCTCTTCTAGAGAAGCGGCAGAAGGAACCTTCTGGCGGCAGATCCTGGTGCAACTGTTGAAGCCCTGGCAGAAGGAGCAGGCCTTGGTGTGGGTGTTCCGGGCCTGGGCAGCGCACACAGGCCGAGTGAGGATCCTGGAAGGGGATCTGTTTGCCACAGGCACACTTCGATTGGTGACCTTCCAGAGAAGTGTTTTGAGAGGACATCAGATGAATCCAAATCTGTGAAGAAAGACGAGAATGTCGTAGCTCTAAGTTCGTCGCACGCTAGAAAGGGACTGAGAGGCCGATGCTTGTGATGTCGACGGTGGGAAAAGAACTAGGGATTATGGGGGGACCGCCTCCTTATGTACTATGCCTGACGTCAGGGGCGGGACAGACGTCGGAGGCGGTCCCCGCTGAAGACTGCTAGCTAGAAAATTTCCGTGGGGTCCTGACGCCTGATGGCTTCAGTCCTAATGGTGGAACCTGCTGCAAGAGCTGTATCTCGAAGTAAGATCGCCGCTCTCTGGACCTATAGAGTCATCTCTAATAAGCTGCCTTACTATATCTCCTGCTGTCTTCCCCTGAGTATAATTGGCAAATATGCGTTAAGAAGTTACTCAGCTATGAGGGGAGTCACGTGATGCGCCAAGAGGAGTAGACGTAGTTTTTCGGGTCTCCCCTCGCCGCAATCATACCTACAATTAAAAGGAATTCTCTGCCGAATTAAACTTCTTAGAACCCTTGCCGTTGGGACCGAGACTGCAAACAGTTAATTTTGGTTCTTACCTCTCGGGGAACAATGGAAGGCTCGGATATAGAATCGGAAGCTAAGCGGCCTCGCAGGAGCTCATCGCCGGCTAAGATATACGATGATCTTTCGACCATCAAAGAGGCGCTATTCAAATTGGTGGATGAGGTGGCAGAGTTTAAACCGGCGCTGACACAGCTCGCCCGAAGGGTAACCGATGCTGAAGCCAGGATTTCTTTGTTGGAAAGGAAGCAAGAGAAAACGGGCCTTGCCATAACTGACAGCAAGAGGACCATAGCAAAGCTGGAGGACCGTCTGGACGATCTCGAGGGGAGAAGCAGGCGCAACAATTTGGTTTTATTGGGGCTTCCTGAAGGCGAAGAAGGCCCTAATACTGTCCTCTTTCTACAGAAATTTTTAAAGAGATCAGTGGGTCCATCGTAACGGACCAGAGTATGTGATAGAAAGGGCCATCGTGCCATAAGAGCCAAACCTCCTCCATCGCAACCTCTAGGCCTGTGATCTTTAAGCTGTTAAACTACCTTGATCGGGAGTTTATATTGAAAGAGGCATCAAAGCTATCTAACGTTTCAGTGGGAAGGAAGAAGCTCCGGCTTGTCCCTGATCTAACATGGAAGGTGCGGCAGGCCCGAGCCAGTTTCAGACCTATCACCTCTAAGTTGTGGGCGCGAGGAATTCATCGCATGCTCTACCCAGCCAAACTAGAAATTTCCTAAAAGAAGGGACTCAGCGTTTTGAATCTGTGGACGAAGCATTACAAGCCCTCATGATTTCTTTGCCAGACCTATTCAAGAAAGGATGAGAGCTCAGGACCTCTCAGTATATTTGTGATCCACGCAAATTAATGGGCACACTGATGGAGTTCAACAACGTTTGAGGACTGTTGCTTCAGTGTTTGGAACTCAGAATATGTATTTTCCCCCCAGGAACTGATTCATTTCCTATTTGTGTGGACCTTTTGATTTAACTTAGTAATTCGGGGGAAACAGAGACATGATTTTTGGGTCCTTTTGCCTCTACATTTTATAATGCCTTTAGTCAGGCCAAGCGCCATAAAGAGACACAAGAGGGAGCTCTTAGTCTACTTAATTGTTTTTTTTTTTTTTTTTCTCTCTTTCTTGTTTACTGCTCCCAAATAATTGCTATTTGTGTATTAACCCTGGAGATAAGCGCTTTTAGTTGGCAAAGGGCCTCATAGTACAGGAATAGTAAGCTAATACGACCCTCAAGGTATTCAAGTGCTAGGTTATGCTTTAGGCAAGGCACAGGAAGATAAGTAGCCCGCTTAATGACACAAGGGCTATAAGAACCGAGCAGTGGCCACAGGATAAAGTTTTTTTTTAGTTCGCTATAGTGGGTTGAATCGGAAGGGTTACTCAAAATTCTAGTTACGATCTAACTGCAATATAACTTTACTTTCCACATGGTTTGGCCCTTGGCAACATTAGGGAAATAGTGGCTATGTTTATCTATGAATATTAATATTGATCTATGACTCCACCTTCCAGCCCTCCTTATGGGAGGTATCTGGTGCCTTTTGGGTCATAGTTATACTTGGGAGTTAGCTTTACGGTAGTTTTTCATCTTCAAGCACGATATTAACTGCTCCACCCCTTTCTTTCCAATCAAGATTGTTTATGTTGGCTATAGTGTCAAATATGTTTAGGGGGTCTCCCCACAGTGGGGGATACAAAAGTTGTAGGTTAACACCTCCGGTTCAGTGTTACATTGTTTTTTGGGGTACCCAACCTCTATAGTACCATGGACCATAGCTTTAGGAGTTGGCTTTGGGCCAGTGGGTCGCCCTTATGGCGATCCGGAGGGTTTCGGGAGGGAGGGGAGAAGGAGAGGCAAGATTATTTATTTTTGTTGTTTAAGGTTGGGAGGGAGGGCAGCTATCCATATTTTTCTGATGAACAAGCACAAGTTTTTATCTGGCTAGCCAACTGAATATTATCTCCTGGAATATCAAAGGGGGAAGGGATAATAGGAAAAAATATATTCTACTGCACCATCTGGCTCAATTTGACCCGTCCATAGTATTTCTCCAAGAAACCCATGTTCTCCCTGACCGGCTCCACTGCTTTAAGAAAAAATGGGTGAGCCAGGTTTTTGGTGCCGGTTTTTCCTCAAGTAGCCGAGGGTACTTTTGGTAGCAGAGGTTCCTTTACGTCTTCTGAGATCATCCCTGACTCGAAGGTAGATTCATTATAGTTTTGGGTAAGTTGGGAGGGGCCAGTTTAGTCTTGGGATCAATATACGGCCCTAATCTAGATTCTCCCTCATTTTTTGTGCAATTGGCTACAATTCTAGCCCCCTTCAAGGATGTTCCTATCATCCTAGGGGGTGATTGGAACTTAGTTCAGTCAAGCAGTTTGGATCGCTCGTGGCATAGAACATTACACTTTTCCCCAGCTCAACGAGCTTTGTCAGAGTTTAAAACATCCTCCGGCTTAATTGACCCTTGGAGATTATATAACCCAACCACTAGGGACTTTACTTTCTTTTCCCCTGTACATAAATCCTACTCTAGAATCGATTATTTTTTGGTTAGCCAACATTGCTTGTCGATAGTTGAGGAGGTCTCAATTCTACCTCGAGTTCTCTCTGACCATTCCCCTATTAAACTTAGGCGCTCCCCCTTGTCCACCCCACCTAGATCTTACTCATGGTCATTAAACAATAGTCTATTAAGAGACCCCCCCTACACTAGTTCGATTTCAAGAGTTTATGGCTAACTCAATAATGGATAACTGGGGATCCCTTAATGCAGTAGACTTAGTGTGGGCTGCCCTAAAAACCACCTGGAGGGGTGAACTCCTTAGAATAGCAACAGTGCGCAAAGCCAAAAACAAGTATTTATTAAACAACTGCCTAAAAAAAATCTCCATTCTAGAAGCCATTAATGAGACTTCCAGATCCCAAGAGCAGGAACAAGAACTGACTAGTTTAAGGATATGGTATGTAAACACTTTAAATGAAAAGGTAGAGAGCTCAGCCTCTAAACTAAAAAGCAGCGATATAGGGCAGGTAACAAAGCTGGCAACTTTTGGCATGGCAGTTAAAGCAAAGAGCAGTGGCTAAGTGGGTAGTAGCCCTGAAACATCCTGATCTGAATAAATTGACCACTGACCCTGAGAGCATCTTCGACATTTTTTTCAACTATTACAAGATTTTATATTCCAGTCGACCTCTTTCCTTGCAGAGTGAATCCAAAATGCGAGAATTTTTAGATAAAATTCCCTTTCCACAGATGCCCGAGGAATCCAAACGGTTGTTGATAGCCCCCTTTTCGAAGGAGGAAATAGCGAATGCTATTGACTCATTAAAATTGGATAAAACACCAGGTCTGGACGGCTTCACACCCCTTTTCTTCAAGACCTTTAAGGAGAAGTTGATACCGCTTCTATATCAACTTTATGCCTACTTGCATAGTAATGGGGTAAATGATAGATCCCTTTTCGAAGCCAGGATAATTCTGTTACCTAAACCCGACAAGTCTCCAGATTCGGTGAGTAATTACAGACCTATTTCTTTATTAAATGTAGACGTAAAGATTTACGCCAAAATCTTAGCTAACAGGCTGAAATCAATGTGGACCGGGCTATTGAGCCCTGAACAGTCTGGTTTTGTGGCAGGTCGCTCCTCGGCAGACCATTTTAGGAAGTTGTTTTATTTAATTTCTGCATCTGAGAACCCAGATATGGAGGCTTCTTTAGTATCGTTAGACACAGAAAAGGCATTCGATAGGGTTGAATGGGGCTTTATGTTTGCAACATTGGCCAAATTTGGCATCCCGGAAAAATTTATACACTATATTCGGATTTTATACGTTTGCCCATCCGCAAGACTCCAATGCAACAATCTAATTTCGGCGGCCCTCCCCCTTTTACAAGGTACACGTCAGGGTTGCCCTCTTTCACCATACTTATTTAATTTGTATTTAGAACCCTTGATAAGAGCCATACAAATGGACTGCTCAATACAGGGGATCTGTATAGGTGACATGGAGTTCAAGGTATCAGCATTCGCGGATGACTTGTTGCTGCATATTAAGAATAGTACTATTTCGCTTCCCCACCTGCTCAAGCTAACTTCATGTTTTAGTGATTTCTCCGGTTACAAGCTTAATAGGAACAAAACAATGGTTTATTCACTATCCCCTCACCTTCACAAAAGTTGGTGTTCCTCTTTAGGTTTGCAGTGGCAGACAAACTCTTTAACTTATCTAGGCATTCAGATCTCGAGGGACCTTGAGAAACTGGCTAGCCTAAACTTAAAGCCCTTATTCAAGTCTATCAGGGAGGACCTGGAGAGGTGGTCGAAGCTCCCTTTGACTCTTTCAGGTAGAGTTAATACAATAAAAATGATGATCCTACCCAGGATT
Source organism: Neoceratodus forsteri (assembly GCA_016271365.2). Taxonomy (NCBI): domain Eukaryota; kingdom Metazoa; phylum Chordata; order Ceratodontiformes; family Ceratodontidae; genus Neoceratodus; species Neoceratodus forsteri. Next base: position 431,055,957 of record CM028131.1, read on the forward strand.
TTCTATCCTCTTTTCAACCTAAATGTCTACCTCCCCAGGTCGTTCTTTAGTCCGCTTTATAAATATTGCTCAGATTTCCTATGGAAGGGCAAACCCCCTTGCAGGGCTTATGCTAAATTAATTTTCCACCGGAAGGTAGGAGGCCTTCAGATCCCGGACTTCTACACTTACTATTTAGCCATCCACGCAGCTAGATCAGCTTTATGGCTTCGTGAAGTAGATACCTTCTCGTATGGACATGCGATCTCTCAGCGTGTTAATCTTGATCTGGAATCCCTTTTATATATACACCATGGTCTAAGGTCCCTACTCAAGTCAGAAATACCCCTATGGGTTGGGATATGAGGGCACTACACCAATTATATTTAAGATTACATATTCCCTATGTTAATGACTTATCTCAACCCCTTTTTGAGAAATCCTAATTTCCTTGTGGATAATAGGCCTATCAAAAAGTTTGTGCTTGATTCTCACACAAAACTTCGCATCTCGGACTTCTTTTCGGGAAACATGGTCTCTTCCTTTCCCGTCCTGATTGAAAGGTTTGGGGTAGAACCTCGGGACTTTCTCGACTCTTTCAATGATAGAAGTATTTTTTCCTGTACATGTAAAATAAAGTCTCCGAAGAAGCCTGCAAATTAATGAGGAAACTGTGTGAAACCGTGCTGTCTGGGAAGCCAGTTTCCAAAATATATAAGTATATTTTATTAAGATTAGAACTTAAAATATCTCCAGTTCCTCCTTACTGGGAGACTAATCTGGCCTTGGGGTGGTCAGACGAGATCTGGGCGAGGACCTGGGCTGAATATTTACTCATGTATTAAACAGGATAGACTGAGAGATATTCAGTTTAACCTGTTACACAACCTATACTTCTCACCTGCCAAATTATCTCAAGCAAATAAATTGTCTTCTCCGGCCTGTAGCGAATGTGGAGACCGTTAGCTACCACTTTTCATAAAATTTGGTCCTGCCCAAAAATTGCAAAGTTTTGGCAATCAGTTAAATGTTGGATAGACCCGTATTGTGATCCATCATCTTTTTAATCCAGATGTTTATGCTTTTGGGATGTATGCCCAGATCACATCGAATTCAGAAATGCCAAATGGCTCTGGTAGCTGCGGTTACTAAACTTCTGATTCTTCGTCATTGGCGAGGTAGTTGGATTCCCTCCTTTAAAGAATGGTGGGACGAATTCCTGAATGCACTAAATGCTGAGAGGTCAATACTAAATTTCCATAAAGCTTCAGGTAAATTTCTAAAGTGCTGGGGTAGTTTTTTCCAATCCCTGAAAGACAGATATGGGTATTAGATTGTGTGATTATTTTCATTATTCCCCTTCCCTTTAAATTTAGCCTTATTACCCATATTTGTTATTGCATTTTTCCACCCCCTTTACCCCACAGAGAAAGGTTTACTGTTGAATTTCCCTTCTCCCGCCTATACCCAGTTGCTAGCTAATGTATTAATTTCAATTGTGATCTAGTTCCTTTAGCTCTGTTGTATTAAATGTTTTGGATAGCTGCCAGCGGGGGTTGTGGGGAAGGTTTTTCCTTTTTTTTGGGAGTATTGTCTGGATTTGTTTTACTGTTATGTTTTTTGTCTATATTGTATATGTTTTATTAATAAAATAAAGTTATTTGCAAAAAAAAAAAAAAAAGAAGTTACTCAGCTATTACACTTAAAGTGCCCAAAGCAAAATCCCGCGTCGGCAGGGCAGTCATAAGATTCGTACTACCCACCTTATGGAATGATCTACAAAAAAACCTCAAATTAAGCACTCTAATTGGTATAAATGCCTTCAAGACGCTTTATTTCCGTACAATCAGAGAAGTATGTAACTGCTTCACCTACTCAGACCCAGGACCGGTGTCTGCACTGGTATATAGCCACGCCTCGACCCAATTTTAAGTACTGACCCCCCCAGCTTGCTCTTCACAAGCCTAATTGTTCTCTCTCTTATCCCCCTGTCTTAACACTAGGCCCGTCCAACCCCTTATCCTTCCTTTCCCAACCTTGGATAGGAGCTCACTACCCCTGGGTTGTGACATCCTACCACGCCCCGTACTTTATAGCATTCAATCCCGGGGCTCACACATACTCCTTTTCTCCATCCACCTTCTCTACATCCCGTTTTACCAACTCCTCTCTGTGCACCGTGCTCTCCTAGCCTTTCTCCCCTACCTCCCTCCCCCACCTTTGCCTCTACCTGGTGTATATTTTTTTCTTCTGTTACGTCCTCCTGCAACCTTAGATAACCTGCTTTATCTTCCTATAGACACTTCTATGTATGTAAATACCCTGTAATCTTTACAATATCTGTATAATTCTATGTACATATGAACTTCTTTTTTTTCCTCTCTGTAAACAGTATTATCTGTATTGCCTTGTAAATACCTGTGTTGACCTGTATATACAATTGTTCATGCTCCACCCAGGTCCATCTTGCAAATGAGCTTCTGCTCAACGATGAACACCTGGTTAAATAAAGACTTGATTGATTGATTGATTGATAGTGCAACCATCTGCGGGCTAGTGCAATTCTGAATCAACTTGCCCTGCTGGCTAGTGCAAAAAAAAGGTTAAGGTTGACCCTTGCTAGTGGTTGAGAAAGCACCTGAACCAGATTTGTATCCTCATGTGCTGAAGGAACTGGCACAGGTCCTGGCAGCACCACTAATGGAGCCATTTAATTTCTCCTTGGACACCGAAGAGAGAGCCCAGGTGTTTGGAGGGTACCAGATGTCATACCGCTATACAAGAGCAGAGACTTGGTGGGGGAGAAGATCTCGGCAATTATGGGCCAAAGACACCAACATCCATACAGAAGTCCATCATGAAAGTAAAGACTGGTGGACTTCATGGAGATAGTGGGATTCCAGGATAAATAGCATGGATGTGTACAGGTTAGGTAACATCACACAAACCTCGCTGAATTCTTCATTGGGGTTCACAAGATCTGGATATGGGCAAGGCTCTGGATGTCTTGTATTTTGGCTTCAGCACAGGTTTTGACTCTGTGCACCACAATAAGCTAGTGAAGTTGGGGGATGTAGGGTTGCAGATGTGCTGAAAAACTGGGTGGAAAAATGTCATCAAGAAAAGACAGAGATGTTGGTCATTAATGGTAAGTGTTGAGGCGGGTAACAAGTGGTATATCTCAAGGGTTGATCTGGGATCCAGTGCTTTTCAACATGTTTATTTGTGATACAGGTGACAGAATAAAAGGCAGGATGTCACAGTTCACAGGTGATACAAAAATTTGTGGCAGAGTGGACAGTGACAAAGGCATAAAGGAATTAAAGGAAGACCTGTTAAAACTGAATGCTAGGATGCATAGTGAAGGCCTTCTCTAGCAGGAGAAAGGAAGAGATCCTTCCACTGTGCAGATCACTGGTTAGACCACATCTAAATTACAGTGTTTAGTTTTGGAGACCATACCTGAACCACCTAGAATCAGTTCAAAAAAGAGTGACCAGGATGGTTCATGGTCAGCAAGGGTAGTCTTACAAGCAGAGACTGTAAGATCTAGGAATATATTCACTGGAGACTAGAAGGGAGAGGGAGTCATATGATAGAAACCTTCAAGTATCTGAAGGACAGCTGGCTCCATGGCACCAGACAATAGGGGGATCGCCCAGCACGCTGGCAACCTGGGTTCACACCAGAGTTGACAGAAGCAGAGGATGGCAGGGTGGGTTTCAAGCATCCATGGGACGCTTTCCTCCCAGGGTGGGGTTTGAGCCTGCATTGCTTTTGTGTGGCACCTGGTGGCCAGTTACGGCGACACACCTTACAGTGTGGGTGATCACGCGCCGCAGGTGCATTCCTCTAGGACACCGCAGTGTGGGGCTGGTTTGGTGTGGGGGTGGGCGGGGTGAAAACAGGAAAATGCCTCTTGGTCGGCTGGATAATGGTGGCTGTTCCACCTGGCTGCCACACAGCCCAGGAGAGCCCATGCTGATTCCTCAATGCCCAATAAATTCTCTGTGCCTACGGGTAAGCACTCTCCTCCCTGGTGGCCGTGCTGTGTGCCCGCTAAAGTATACACTGAACAAACTGGTGTCTGCAGTTACGGACAGTGAGATACAGCGAGGTGTTTACGGTGTTGGGTGTGGTCCTAGGCGGCCCAAAGTAGTGGCCGATCGAGGGGCCAGGGGTGCATAAACAGAATACAAAAAACAAAGTATCTGAAGGGCATCAATGAAGTGGACTGCCAAGAACGGTTTAAACTTAATGAGGGTAACATCACTAGGGGGCACAACATGAAGCTGATTGGAGCTAGGTTCAAAAAGGATAATAGGAAGTTTTTCTTGACACAGATTTTTACAGAAAGGGTAGTGGAGAGGTGGAGCCAACTTCCTCAGCAGCTTGTTAATGTTCAGACAGTTAATGCATTTAAGTATGGGTAGGACAAATTCATGGGTTTCAGGGAAGAAACTCAGATTTAGGGTTGTATTAACACCCACGCACTCTGCCTAGGGAAGCAGAACTCTGTTGGCCTCCTAGCTCCAAATGTTGACTGGTTCCATTCCTACTTCACAGGCCGCCAACAGTTGTTGCAGGTGGAAGGCATCCTGTCCCCACCCCTCCCAGTCCTAGCAGAGTCCCAGTGGGCTCCATCCTGGGTCCTATCCTATTCTCAATTTTCCTCAATGACCTGACCTCTGCTCGTGTTTCCTTGCATAGCCACATGTATGCAGAGGACATGGCCATTTACATCTTCCGCTTCGGCTTGGAAGGTCTGCTCCAACAAGATTTCCACAATGTTCTGCGCTGGTTCCACACTAACCAGCTCATGGTCACCACCAAGAAAACCATGTCCATGACCTTCAGCACCAGCCAGAAACTGGTCAGGCTCTTGCCCACACCGGTCTTCTCCATGCTGAATGGCACCCTTTTGGAGGTAGTCCTTCCCTTCAAGTCCCTCAGTGTGGCTTCATAGTAAACACGACTTCTCTGCCCACATCGATGCCATCTACCTGTATGTCAACCTTCACCCCAAATTCGGTGCCCTGTACCACAACAAGGACCTTCCTCCTCTCCAGGTCCACCAGGAGCTGGTCACCAAAATGGTTCTCCTGGTCTCTGAATATGCATATGTGGTCTCTGGCACTGCCACTGCCTCTTCCCTTGCTAGAGTGGCCACCCATTGCAATGCTTTCTGGTGCTTTGCTACAGACTCTCTTCCTTGTACTCATCCCTTCTCCCCCTACGCTTCCTCTCCATCCTCCCACTCCCTTCACGTCACCAGTCCCACTATGCCTCCATCTCTAACAGACAGAACACTAGGAGGAAGGAGCTACTGGCATAAATAAAACTTATCTACTGGGACCTTCAATTTAGGGTTAAAAAAAAGTTAAGTGTGTTTGTCAGAGGTAGTTGAAGTAAATTGTTATCTGTTATCTGTGTACTTATTTAGGTGCTTGTCACATGTGTCAGAAGGGAATTGTTATCTGTGAAACTAAGTGTAGAAAGATTTGCAAAGTAGGGGGAGTGGCTTAGCTAGAAGGAGCCAGGTTAAAACCATATCTGAACACTGCCCTAGATAGCTTCTACCAGAGAACAGACAGAACACCAGGAGGAAGGAGCTACCAGTATAACTAAAACTTCTCTACTGGGACTATATTTCCCTCCCTTCCCCCACCCTAAACCAGTACTACTTTTATAGGCACAGGATTTAAGTGACAACAGGAACTTCCTGTTTGGGAGCAGGAAGCGAGTGATCACAGAGCCACCAAAGACTCACCATCCTAGAAGGGCAAGAGTAGCTCTCCATCCCCCCCAGCAGCTGGAGGTCTGACTCTGAGCAAGTAAGGAGACTACTGAGAAATATAGGAAACTCGTCTCAGAACAGGAAGATCAGGAGCTAAAAGGGCAGAGAGGCAGTAAGTAGGGAGAGGAAAAATAAATAAATAAACAAACAAACAAACAAACAAACAAACAAACAAACAAACAAACAAACAGAGGAAAGAGTAAGTATTCCAAACAGTTAGGGGGCCAGAAAGAAAAAATACTCACCTTAGTAATTATGTTTCTTCTAGTGGAGTCTTGCTGTATTCTGACAAGTGCAGTTAGCCCCAGCCTTTAAACTGCTCCAGAGAACAATGGGTTAACTTTTCTATGCAGGGCATAGAATGTTGATCTTGAGCTCGGCTGATGTCTCTGCCTGTTGTATTTTGAACTGCAACAGTCAGATCTTTACGAGCAAAACTCTCTAGGTGTTCTGTGTGGAAACTGTAAAATTTTTACTGGCCAACTGGCAGAAAAATAATCTTTTGGGTCTCAAAGGAAGACTCAAGTCAGGAAAGTCAAAACACAAAAAACAATAAAACTGAAATAAAACCTCACCCCACAAATAACAGAGGGTGTAAGGGGGGCACCCTTGGGGTGCCAACACTGCACCTGCCCACCCACATCCCAAATATCCAGGTTCTGAGAGGGAAGTGGGGTTCAGAATACATCAAGACTCACTAGAAGAAACATAATTACTAAGGTCATTTTTTTCTTCAAACAACATGAAGTCTTGCTGTATTCTGACAAGTGCAGACTACCAAGAAGTACCTCCATGGAGGAGGGACAGAACCTATCTTGGGAATAGGCTCTGAAGTTCTGCTGTTCCAAACCGAGCATCACTCCTAGCCTGGATATCCAGAGAGTAATGCTTCGTAAAGGTATGGACTGTTTTCCAGGTGGCAGCTTGACAAATTTCTAAGAGAGGGATATCCCTGGTAGCAGCCAGGGAAGCAGCTGTACCTCTTGTGGAATGAGCCCTCAGGCCTGAGGGTGAAGTTTTTCCCGGTTTTTCATAGCAGAATTGTATACAAGACACAATCCACCTGGCAACAGATCCCTTGGTGGCAGGTTTACCCTTTCCCACTTCTCCATAAGTGAGGAACAACAGGAGGGAATCAAACCTGTGACCCTTGGTACGCTCTATGTAGTAGCTCAGGGCTCTTTTAACATCCAAACTATGTAGCCTCCTCTCTCCTGAGGAAGAATGATCAGTGAAGAAAACAGGGAGAGACACAGACTGATTCAGGTGGAAATCTGAAACCACTTTAGGCAAGAACTTTCTGTTAGTTCTAAGGACCACTTTATCTCTGTGAAAAGAGATGAAATCAGGTTCCACTGACAGGGCTTGCAATTCACCGATACATCTAGCAGAAGTAATGGCTACCAAAAACACAGTTTTCCAAGTCAAGTACTTAAGCTCTGCTGAGGACAAAGGCTCAAAAGGGGGTTGCATAAGCTGAGCAATGCAAATATTAAGATCCCAAGCAGGAGCAGGATCCCTAAAGGGGGGGTTGGTGTGAAGCAATCCCTTAAAAAAACTTGCAGAATACAGGGTGGGATGACAGTGAGGAAGACCTGCCTACTGACAGGAAAGCAGAAACAGCAGACAAGTGTACCCTGAGAGTATCTGTTCTGAGGCCCAGGCTATTAAAATGGACCATATAATCCAGAACTGTAGGCAATTCGGCAGTATCTGGGAAGATATGCCTCTTGGAACACCAAATGCTGAATCTCTTCCATTTGGAGTTACAAGTCTTTCTGGTGGGAAGGCTTTTGAGAAGCTTTGAGAATATCCAGAACTCCCTGAGACAGATGCAAATCTGCAAACTAACTCTTCAAGAGCCATGCCTTGAGATTGAGAGACTGAAGATTGAGGTACCAAATCCTCCCCTGAGAGGAGGTTAACAGGTTGTAATTCCTGGGAAGAGACAGGGGAAGATGGACTGATAGGGACAGCAACAAGGGGTACCATGGCTGCCTGGCCCAGTCTGGAGCAATCAGAATCCCTTTGCAAGGCTGTGACCTTATCTTGACTAAAACTTTGAACAGGAGAGGGAAGGGGGGGAAAGCACACAGAAAATTCCCTTCCCAGTTCAGAATCAGAGCATCCAGGGGGACTGAGCCCAAGACTGGGGGTCTGCAACAAAAGAGAGGAAATTGGTGATTGTCTGGGGCTGCAAAAAGATCCATCTCTGGAGTGCCCCCATCTTGAAAAAAATCACCTTCAACACCAGAGGATCCAGGGCCCACTCGTGATGGCCCTGAGATATTCTGCTCAGTGCATCTGCTAGGACATTGTCCTTCCCTGGGAGGTGAACTGCTATCAGAGAGGTTTGCAGGGAATATACCAGGGACCACAACTTCGTTGCTTCTGTGCACAAGGCCATAGACAGAGTGCCTCCTTGCTTGTTGTCTGTTCTGACTTGAACCACCTTGTTCTGTACTGATTGGGAAAAAGTCTGCAATGCCAGAAACACTGCCCTAAGTTCCAAGAGACTGATGTGTAGAATAGATTCCTGAGGCAACCACAGTCCCTGGGTGGTGAGATCCCCAAATGGGCTCCCCAGCCCAGCAGGGAAGCATCTGTGGAAAGGACCACTGAATGAGACTGAGTGGCAAATGGAACCCCTTGCCTCAAATTGTCCTGATCTTGCCACCATTGCAGGGCTTGGATCAGAGTTCGAGTCACTGGGATTAGTTTGGTAAGGGAATCCTTTCTCTGGGACCAAAAAGCTCTTAAGTGGAACTGAATGTCCCTCATCTGGAATCTTGCGCCTTGGACCACTGCTGTAGAAGCTGCCATGTGGCCCAAGAGCTGAAGGAAATGCCTTGCTGGTCGAGACACCTGAAGCCTGAATGAAGAAGCCAGCTCCATAAGAGCTCTTGCCCTTTCCAGGGGAAGGAACGCTCTTGCTTTTACTGTATCCAGCTCTGCCCCAATGAAGGTGAGGAGCTGCACTGGTTCGAGAACTGACATTGGTAGGTTGAGAAGAAATCCTAAAGAAGTGAGCACTTGCTGGGTCACTTGCAGGTCTGACTTGACTTGGTCTGGAGACTGACCCACTATGAGCCAGTCATCCAAATATGGAAAAATGGAAATCTTTTGTCTTCTTAGGAAAGCAACAACTACTGCCAGGCATTTTGTGAAAACCCTTGGAGTGAGGTTAGGCCTAAGGGCATTGCTCTGAACTGATAATGGCCTGAGGGCAACTCAAACCTGAAGTACTTTCTGTGGGAGCACCTGATGGGAATGTGAAAGTAGGCATCTTTAAGGTCCAGGGAGGCTAGCCAGTCCCCTGGCCTTAGAGATGGAAGGATAATTCACAGTTATCTTGAACTTTGGCTTTAAAAGATGTTTGTTCAGATATCTTAAGTCCAGGATGGGTCACCACTCTCCTGTCTTTTTGGGGGTCAGGAAGTACCTGGAGTACAGTCCTTTGCCCCAGTGTAGGGTAGGTACTTTCTCTATAGCTCTTAAATCTAGAAGAGAAGAAACCTCTGCCTCTAGGGCAAGGGTTTCCAAAAGATTTGCAGGTGGAAAAAAATCTGGCTCTCAGCTTTGGAAATTTTTTGAAGCTGAGAACCAGTCCCTGGCTTACTACTTCCAGGACCCACTTGTCTGATGTAATAGACATCCAGTCCTGGACAAAGTAAGCCAGCCTGCCCCCTACTGGGATAGGAGAATCTACCCGGGCAGACCCATCAGGGTGTCTGCTTGGCAGGGGCTTTAGGCTGAGGGGTGGATGCAGGCCTGCTCATTCCCCATCTTCCTCTCCCTCTGAAGAACCCCCTCTGCGAAAAGGAAGAGGAAGCCTGTGCTTGGTAAAAAGGCCTTTGAAAGGGCCTGCCCCTGCCCCTAGACTGCTGCCTTTGAGGAGTTGCCTGCCTTTCCTTGGCCTGAGCTCTCCTGTAAGTGGTCCTGTACTCGTCCATTTTCTTCATGTAATTCTCTGTCTGCTCCCCAAACAGAGAATTACCCACTACAGGAAAATCCATGGCCTTAGCCTGGGTATCCTGTGAGAGGCTAGTACATCTGAGCCAAGCCATTCTCCGAAGAGCCACATATGTAGCCATGACTCTTGACGACACATCACTGGAGTCCACAGCAGCATGAAACTGAACCTTAGATGCCTCAATCCCATCTGCAGCCACCTCCTCCAGCTCCTTGGCAAGCTGGGGGGGGGGAAGCCTGTTTAGCCAGTGCCAGTACTGTGTCCCACCTGGACTTCTGGTATCTGGCTGTATAGGCCACACAATTCGCCTGCCTGAGTCCCAAGGAAGATGCCATGTACTGCTTTTTTGCCATGGCATCAATCTTCCTGGAGTCCTTGTCTGGGGGGTGTGATGCCAAGGGAATGTTTGCCTTATTGCAGGCAGCAGCCTGTACAACCCCAACATGGCTGCATTGCTGATAAAGGAACTCCGTATCTGAGCCTGAGAGTGTATACCTCTTGTCCATTCTTCTATCCACAGGAGGTATGGAATTGGAAGACTTCAGAATTTTTTGTGCCCATTTCCCAAAAGATTTGCGGAGGGGGAATAGACAGTCTCCTGGACTCAGGGATGTCCATCATCTCTACATAGTCAGGCTCCTCCTGATCCTCCACTGCCTCCTCCATAGGAAGCTGGAGGGTCTCAGCCACCTTTCTGTAAAACAAAGTGGGAAGGGGACTCAAAGCCTAGGAGGAGAAACACCTGAAGGTCTATCTGGGGAGATGCCCGGGTCAATAGGCACATCCAGACTTTCACCAACACCATATTCATCTTCCAACTCTCCTTCCACCTCAAACTCCAGTTCATAAAATTCTTCCAGGGTATAATCGTGAACCGGGGGCACCGACCGAACTGAGCCCCTGCCAAAAGGTGCCGGATCAGTCTGAACCGGGTGAAGCGATTCCACAATACGAATCGCTCTGGCTATTTCTTCGGCGGTCGGAGTACGAGATTCTGGATCCGAACTGGACGATTTTTCTTTGTGTTTCTTTTTTGCTGGAACCGACCCCTCGGGATCGGATCTCCTTCTGCCTGAAGTAGTATCGCCCTGGTCAGATGGCACTACTTCTGGTTCGGTCAGAACCGAACCGGGCTGGCCATCCGGGTCAGCAGACTTCTCGGCCTCCCTTTCCCTCAGTCTACCTAATCTCTTTTCAAGCGTAGATTTGGGAAAATTTTTACAAATTTGGCAGTCTGAGTCGAGGTGGTCAAACCCCAGACAATAAACACGGGTGGTGTAGGGATCGGCCTTAACAAAGACCTCCCTCTCACTCACTGCAGTGTTGAAACCCAGTGGGCCCATTTTTTTTTTTCTTGGGTTTCTCAGATATGGCCAACCTAACCATACTTACCCTTTTTTCGGCAACTGCCAGGCAAGACTCCCCTATCGGTTCCTGACCGTGTCATGGGTCTTGGAAAAAAAACGTACTGAAACAAGTTTTTTTTTTTTTTTTTTTAGAACTGGTAACCACACACTAACGTAAAATACCAAAATTACCTGAACGATCGGTTCAGCTGAACCGATCCACACTTTTTACAAGTTCCACACAGAAAACATAACAAAAACCTATCTAGTACTCACGGTACCACAGACAGAGACTTGAACCGACTATGCAGAAACTAAATTTCGGTAGAAAACAGACCGAAAACCGACACTTCAACTGCCTTCGAACCGAGCTGCAGGAGAAATCTCCGGAGCGACTGTTCAGTGAGGCGGAGTAAAGAATCTGATGGTTGCAGTTCAAAATACAACAGGCAGAGACATCAACCGAGCTCGAGATCAACATTCTATGCCCTGCATAGAAAAGTTAACCCATTGTTCTCCAGGGAAGTTTAAAGGCTGGGGCTAACTGCACTTGTCAGAATACAGCAAGACTTCATGTTGTTTGAAAAAGACATGATGGGAGTGTTGCAGTGCAGTGGCTGTGGAGCAGCAGTCTTCCAGGATACGTTCTGGAGGATGCAGTGTTGTCCCATCTGCAGTCACCTCTCTGGGCTGAGGGAGGAGGTTGCTGATCTCCAGGCTGAGTTGGCCAGGATTTGTGGGACCTCCTCTCCCACCCAGGGACCACCTGGGTCACTGCAGTTGCCTCAGAGGTTGCAAAGAAACAGGAGCGGTTGGACCACAGTGGGCTCAGGGAGTGTGAGGGTGGTGGAACAGAGGCGCATCCCTCCAGTTGTACCTCTCCACAATTTCTATGCCTTCTGGAAAATCAGATCTAGAAGTGGGTAGCCATTTGGGAACAAGTGACCGCCAAACAGTGTGGTTCACGATAAACTCAGCTACAGAGTCAAGCCATACAAAAGTGAGGGTTCTGGACTTCAGGAGGGCTGACTCTGGCAAGATGAGAGAGTGCCTTAGAAAAAGCACTAGCAAACAGGCTAGAAGGAGGGGTGGAGCAACAATGGGGAAATATCAAAACTGCCATCACAGAAGCCTTTGTGTGAAGCAAATAAACAAATCAAAATGAAAGAAAAAGCCACTATGGTTCTCAAAAGAGGTGGCGGTGAAGGTTAGGGAGAAAAAGATAGCATTTAGGAAGTATAAGAAAACACAGAGAACTGTACCAGTTAAGGCAGAAGGAAGCAGGGAAGGTAGTCAGAATAACAAAGGCACAAACTGAGGAAAAGATAGCCAACTTGGTTAAGAAGGGGGATAAAACCTTTTATAGGTATATCAGGGAGCGTAGAAAGACAAAGGGAGGGATAGTGAGGCTGACTAGAATGGATGGTGGGTGGGCAGAGAGCGACCGTGAAAAAGCAGGGATACTGAATGAATACTTCTGTTCAGTATTCACAAAAGAAGAAGTGGAGGAGGTGCCTAATCCAATTAACAGAAGCACTCTGGAGAAGGGGGTGGGGGTCGATCCCAGTCCTTTCACAGAAGAAAGGGTTCTGAAAGAACTCCTAAAACCGAAGGAGGACAAAGCTATGGGGCCAGATGGAATTCACCCCGGAATTCTAAAAGAATTAAGCAGAGAACTAGTGACACCACTGACTACCCTTTTTAACAAATCATGGGAGGATGGTGTGGTACCGGAGGACTGGAAGAAGGCTGATGTGATTCCCCTTCAAAAAGTGGGACCAAGACAGAGGCAGGAAACTACAGACCTGTCAGTTTGACCTCTGTGGTAGGGAAAGTGATGGAATCACTTCTGAAGGAAAGAACTGTTGAGTACCTAGAGGCCAGTGGGGCACAGGACCCAAGGCAGCATGGGTTCACAGCAGGAAGGTCATGTCAGATGAACCTAATTGATTTCTTTGGCTGGGTGACCAAAGTAGTAGACCAAGGAGGGGCTGTGGACATGGCCTACCTAGACTTTAGCAAGGCACTTGACAGTCCCACACAAAAGATTAATAGTCAAATTAAACAGCCTGGAAGTGGGTCCCAGGGTGGTAGCCTGGGTAAAACATTGGCTGAACAATAGGACACAGAAGGTAATTGTAAATGGAGTCCACTCTGAAGAAAAAGGGGTTACTAGTGGGGTACCGCAGGGTTCAGTACTGGGTCCAGTCCTTTTTAATGTCTTTATAAGTGACATTGCAGAGGGACTGGAAAAGTATGCCTCTTTACAGATGACACAAAGATCTGCAACAGGGTTGATACACAAGGAGGCGTGGAAAGGATGAGAAGGGACTTGGCAAAGTTGGAGGAATGGTCAGAAGTATGGCAGCTTGGATTCAATGCAAAGAAGTGCAAAGTAATGCACCTGGGAAACAAAAAACCCAGGAGAAAATTACACAATGGGGGGAGGTAGTAACAACAACAAAAATGGAAAGGAACCTGGGGGTAATCATATCAGATGACCTTAAGGTTGGCAAGCAATGTGAGAAGTCGGTAGGGAGGGCTGGGATGTATAGAGCGGCATCACCAGCAGAAAACAGGAAGTTGTTATCCCCCTGTACAGACAGTTGGTGAGACCCCATCTGGAGTACTGCGTCCAGTTCTAGAGACCCCATCTCCGCAAGGACATAGACAGGATGGAGGCAGTTCAGAGGAGGACAACGAAAATGGTGCAGGGTCTGCAAGAGAAGCCATACGAGGAGAGACTAAAGGAGCTTAATATGTACACCCTTGTGGAAAGGAGGGAGAAGGGGGACATGATAGAAACGTTTAAGTCCCACAGTGGAATCAACAAAGTCCAAGGGGGTAGCATCTTTCAGAAAAACAGATGTGCAAGAACAAGGGGACACAATTTGAAGATAGAGGGGGGATGGCTCGGGGCAATGTGAGGAAGTATTTTTTCACAGAGAGGGTGGTGGACGCATGGAACAGCCTTCCTGAGGAGGTCGTGGGGTCTAAAACTGTGGGAGAATTCATGAATACATGGGACAGACATAATGCAATTTTTGTGGGGGGTAGGAAGAAATAGGCTGTTGGTTAAATAGGATCTGCAGCTTATCCTCTAGGTAGGGAAATGGGCAGACTAGGTGGGCCAAGCGGTCCTTATCTGCCGTCAAAGTCTATGTTTCTAAGTTACTGGTTTGGGTCCATTACCTCCTACCTCTCTTCACTCCTCTCCCCCATCCTCTCATCCTCCTACTCTCTCTGCTATAGGGATCCCCATAACTTCTCCATTCCCCACCCTCACTCCTCTTCAGGGCCAGCTGTCTTCTCAAACCACCTCCCCACCCTCTGGCACCTGCTCTCTTCCTCCTCGCCTCCTCAATCCACCTGTCCCCCTCAGTCCCAGCCCTTAGATACCAGTTAAGGCACCTACCTGTTCCCTCCTGTCCCTGTCAACCCCCCTCTTGACTATCCATCCCCTCCTGCAAATGCCTTCCCCTATTAAGCTACACCAGTGGTCTAATTCTGTACCCCCAAAGCACTATCACCATCTCCAGCAGGCACTGAGCACTTTAATACTTGCACGCTTGTCTACAAATCACTGCTATGACCTATGATGCTGTCTAGCTGCTAGAACGGCTTGCTTCTGCACTTGTAACTTGTCTATTTAACTGCACTCTGATGTTTGACTTAATTGATCTTTCTGTACTCCCCTTCCCCACTCCCCTAGGTCAGCTGCACCTGGAAATGAGTCTCTGCTCAGTATGCCTTTCCTGGTTGCCAATTTATAAATAAGAGTAACGGACTAGTACCAGACACCATACAGAGAGACACCAAAGGAGTTTAATATGTATACCCTCGAGGAAAGGTGGGGGGGGAAGAGAGACATGATAGAAACTTTCAAGTATCTCAAGGGAATCAACAAAGTCCAATTGGGTAGCATCTTTCAGAAAAAGATACGCAAGAACAAGGAGGCACAATTTGAAGTTAAAGGGGGGACGGATCAGAGGTAAAGTGAGGAATTATTTTTTTTCACAGAGAGGGTTGTGGATGCATTGAACAGCCTTCCTGAGAAGGTTGTGGAGACAAAAACGGTGGGGGAATTGAAGCATGCATGGGACAGACATAAGGAAATTCTAGTAGGGGATGAGTAGGAGGAAGTAGGCTTTTGGTTAACTAGGATCGGCAGCTTGTCCTTTAGGTAGGGAAATGGGTAGACTGGGTAGGCCAAGCGGTCCTTATCTGCCATCAATTTCTATGTTTCCATGTAGTATAAGCAATATAAGTTCTTGCCAGTACTAAACTGGTATCACAAATGAGATAGAGACTGGACAGACTGGATGGACCTATGGTCTTTATCTGCCCATAAAATTCTCTAAATTTCAAAGTGTCAGTGATGCAAAAGGAATACATAGTACTACTAAACAGGCAGTGCCCCAGATAAGGTTAGTAATGGCCTATTTTACTTCGCCCATTTTTAAAAATACTCCTCAGAAATTTTTATTGAGTACCAATACCCATCCCAACAACTGGAAATGCTCCATATCCCGTGGAACAGTACGTTACAACAATTGGTGATTCAAAAGGAATATTTGTTTCCTGATCTAAACCATTTAAGCCTTTCTGTGCCGAGGACAGATATCAGTCCAGAATTCCTATACGTTCTAATTCTGTCAGCAGCCCAAGGGTTAAATGTATCCAAATTTTGCTTTACCTACCAAATTTCAAAACTGGTGAGTAATTTACTCCTACCTGCCAATATTATCTGAAGCACTTAACAGGCACAGAAAGTTGAGCAGAATGTACAATACACTGCAAACGCAAGAGTATAGGTGACAACAGGAGAAGACAACTGCGGAGAAGTAGTAAACTACTGTAGGAGGATCAGAGGGAGGATGCCTGAGGAAGGGGGAGCAAGCAATGAATGCTTTAGACTGGGAATGGAAGTCATAAAACAGAGAAAGCATGAGAAACAGAAGAAAGGAAAACAAAAAGGAAAGGAAATCTCATGGGTGTGTAACGGGAAGGAGGAGGACCGAGGATTTCCCCTGTACAACCTGTATCTTGGTTGCTCTCCAAGATGGTGACCATGCTGGGCTGTCATTTGGTGGGGTACATTTTTTGCTTTACAAAGTGTTTTTAAAGTTTTATTTTTTTACTATTTTGGCAGTCTGAAACTTGAATTAGTTAGCGATATAGTCAGATGGGCTAGTGATAGGTAGTGTTTAATAGTGAGTTAGATTTACGAGATAGTGCACCGGGACTGCCCTATGTTCATTTATAAATATAATATACTTTTACTGTTATGTCCACTTGCCTGAGGTTTGCGAACTGTGTCCCTGTTGCTGGCTATTCTTTGGGCTTATCTTGAGGAATTCTGAGCTGGAGGTCTTGGCATGTGGTGCTTGGATGGCTTCCTGGGATGTTTGCTGGTTCCTGTGGCCTAGTTGATTTCAGCCAGCAGGCTAACTTTGCTGTGGAGTCCTTGCTTTTGATTTTGCCAGACCATCTGGATTGAACTGTGCTCCTGGTCAAATTAGTGTGCAGCGGTACACGCTTTTAGTGGAGACCTCGACGGACTGCAAACGTGGCCTACAAATGGTGGACTGGCCATGCTCTGGCTGTGGCATGTGCCGGTAAAGCTGACTGTGGGAGCCAGATTTTTTTTTTTGTATATTCTATTTTTGCTCTGTCTGGCCAGGGCATCTCTCAGAGGTGCCCACTCGATCTGGCCCTCAACTCCCCGCCATGACCTTCCTCCATTGGTCCCCCCCCCCATGACTTCCCAGCCCCCTGGATCACTCCCGGGGCAGGGCCTGCCTGCTTACCTGGTGGCTCTTTCTGGAATTAGAGGGTCCATCCTGTGTGGGTGGCGTTTGGGACCAGAGGGCTGGTCCAGCACTGGGGATGCGGGCCAGAGCCCTAGGGCCCTTGTCGTCTCCCTCGTCCTCCAGGGTTTTCATATGCTGGTTGTCCCACAGGAGCACGGACATGCAATGACGTCATGGCACCTGTGTATCAATCTTTGCTGCTGTTCCTCCCTGTTACGGCACCATGTGTTCCTTGCTCTGCTCCTGATCTCCAACAGGGGCTGCCAAGGAGCGGTGCAAGACCTGGATCCTTCCCCTGGGAAGGGAGAGCACTCTTCCAGACGCTCAGTCCCTTCCCTCCCCTGCCTACCCCCGGCGGCCTGACTCAATTCCCGAACCCGGGCTGCAGGCATGGCACGAGGTGTGGCGTCCAATGCCTCAACCCTCAGAGCCACTGGGCCAGCTGGGAGATGGATTCTGAGTGAAGATTTTTTCCTCCTGCTGCATGTCTTAGTCTATATTGGATAAGCCCGAACTTGTGCCGGCTTCTGGGGGACTATTTATCCTCAAGTACTGTGCAACCTGTGTTGGCATCAGTAATAAGCCTTTGTTGGCAGTGAGTGTGCCAAAGAGGTGGCCAATACATTTTTCTGCCATTTGTTGGTGGCTGTGAGATGGCAGTTTTGATTACTGACTTGAGTTGAAAAAATTATCTTTCTGGATCTGATCTAAGGGAGCGAGTGCCTTCAGACTCTTTAGAACTTTATTTATTTATTGATAAATATCGGATAACACCTCTGCGTCAAAGACTCTTTTACAAAGGTTCCACGTCATACATAAGAAGAGACAACAGTGTACAGAGTAACAAGTAACATAGTAGTTAAACGCACCGGTTACAGAATGGTTGCAGATGATTACAAAGAATACAAAAAATAGCAGCTGGGAAGAAAAAAATTACTCACCTTAGTAATGTTGTTTCTTCTAATGGAGTCTTGCTATATTATGACAATTAGCAGTTTGGTCCTCCTCTAGAACTGCCCCGGAGATGAAAGAGTTAACTCCATACAGGATGGAGTTCTGAACGCGAGCTCGGTTTTCAAAGCTCTATCTGGGCAGTTTCAAACTGAAACTGTCAGATCTTTACGAAGCAAGAACTCACTAAGGGTCTGTGTGGAAGCTGTAACCTACACTAGCCTACTGGCTAAACAACAACAACAACAACAACAACAACCACCACCACCACCAACAACACCAACAACAACACCAACACCAACACCACCACTACTACTGCTGGACCCTACCCAAAGACTCAAGTCAGGGGGCCAGCAAAAAATACCATTAACAATAGAAACAACACTCCCCCAAAAACCCCAAAAGGGGAAGAAAATCCTGCAATGGCATAAACAGTGCCTGCACTAGGTTGCCCACCCCCTACTCAAGTAGAAGTTCTGAGAGGGGCAGGCTGGGGGGTGGTCATAATATAGCAAGACTCCATTAGAAGAAACAACATTACTAAGGTGAGTCATTTTTTCTTCAAACAACATGAAGTCTTGCTATATTATGACAATTAGCAGACTACACAGCAGTACCTCCATGGAGGAGGGACAGAACCTACTTAGGGAATAGGCTCTGAAGCACAGCTGTGCCAAATCGAGCATCTCTCCTGGCCTGGATATCCAGGGAGTAATGCTTGGTGAAGGTGTGTACCGTTTTCCAGGTTGCAGCCTGACAAATTTCCAAAATAGGAATGTCTCTAGCAGCAGCTAGAGACGCGGCTGTACCTCTGGTAGAATGAGCCCTCAATCCAGAGGGGGGGGTCTCTACCCAGTTTCTGGTAACAAAATTGGATACAAGAGACAATCCATCTGGCAATTGTCCTCTTAGTGGCAGGTTTCCCTTTGCCAGCCTCACCATAGGTGAGAAACAGTTGATGGGATTCGAACCTGTGACCCTTGGTATGTTCTAAATAGTAACTCAATGCCCTCTTAACATCCAAACTGTGCAATCTCCTCTGACCAGAGGAAGAATGCTCAGTGAAAAATACTGGAAGGGAGATGGATTGGTTAAGATGGAAATCCGAAACCACTTTAGGTAAAACTTTCTGTTAGTCCTGAGGACTACCTTATCCCTGTGAAAAGAAATAAAATCATTTTCTACTGAAAGGGCTTGTAACTCACTTGTCGTCTAGCAGAAGTGATGGCCACTAGAAATACAGTTTTCCAAGTTAAAAACTTAAGCTCCATGAAGACAGGGGTTCAAAGGAGGTTGCATTAACTGGGCAATGCAAACATTAAGGTCCCAGGCAGGGGCTGGGTCACGAAAGGGTGGATTGGTATGGAGTAACCCCTTAAAAAACTTGGAAAATACAGGGTGAGCAGAAAGGGAGGAAGGCTTTCCTGCTGAAATAAAAGCAGAGACAGCTGCCAAATGAACTCTTAAGGTAGCTGGCCTGAGGCCCAAAGAATTAAGATGGACCATGTAGTCCAACAAAATGGGCAAATCAGCAGATTCTGGGGCAATATGCTTCCCAGAACACCAGATGGAGAACCTTTTCCACTTGGAATTATAAGTGGCTCTAGTAGAAGGCTTCCTAGAGGCCTTTAGGATGTCAAGGACACCTTGAGAAAGGTGCAAATCAGCAAATTCTAACTCCTCAAGAGCCAAGCTTTGAGGTTGAGGGATTTGAGGTTCGGATACCAGTCTCCCCTGGGCACAGGTCAGCAGGTTGTGAATCCTGGGAAGACACAGGGGAAGGTGGACTGCCAGTGATAGAAGGAGTGGGTACCAGGGTTGCCTGGCCCAGTCTGGTGCAATCAGAATCACCTTGCAAGGCTGGGATCTGATTTTTACTAACACCTTGAATAGGAGAGGGAAGGAAGCATAAAGAAACTTCCCTTCCCAATCCAAGAGAAGGGCGTCCAGGGGGACTGAGCCCACCACTGGGGGCCTGCAACAGAACAGTGGAAGTTGGTGGTTGTCTGGGGCTGCGAAGAGGTCTATCTGAGGGGTGCCCCATCTGGCACAAACTGTCCCCAGCACTCGAGGATTCAGGGACCATTCGCGATGGCACTGAGAAATCCTGCTGAGGGCATCCGCTAGGACATTGTCTTTCCCTGGCAGGTGAACTGCTATCAGAGAGGTGTTCAGGGAGTAGGCCAGAGACCACAACTTCATTGCCTCGGTGCACAAGGCCGACGACAGAGTGCCCCCTTGCTTGCTGATGTACCACATTGTTGTGGTATTGTCTGTTCTGACCTGGACTACTTTGTTCTGGACAGATGCAGAAAATGCTTGAAGAGCTAAAAAGACAGCTCTGAGTTCCAGCAAATTGATGTGGAGCAGAGATTCCTGGGGGACCACACTCCCTGGGTGGAGAGGTCACCAAGTGTGCTCCCACCCCAGGAGGGAGGCATCCGTGAGTGAGGGTGAGGAGGTGGGAAAGAGGAATGAAGGGACCCCCAGTCTTAAATTGCTCTGATCCTGCCACCACTGAAGGGCTAGATCAGGGTTCGGGTCACTGGAATCAATTTGGTAAGGGGGTCCCTCCTTTGAGACCAATAGGCTCTTAAGTGAAACTGAATGTCTCTCATCTGGAATCTTGCCCCCTGCACCATGGCCGTGGAGGCAGTCATGTGCCCCAGGAGCTGCAAAAAGTGTCTTGCTGGTCAAGAGACCTGCAGAGTGAAAGAGGAGGCCAGGGCAATCAACTTCTCTACCCTTTCCAAGGGGAGGAAGGCCCTGGCCAGCTTTGTGTCCAATTCCGCACCTATGAAAGTGAGTACCTGAACTGATTCTAGAACTGACTGATAGATTTAGCAGGAATCCCAGGGAGGTGAGAAGCTGCTGGATGACTTGTAAGTGGGATTTCACCTGTTCTGGAGACTGTCCTACAATGAGCCAGTCGTCCAGGTAAGGGAAAACAGCAATCCCTTGCCTCCTTAAATGAGCCACTGCCACGGCCAGACATTTTGTGAATACTCTTGGGGCAGAGGTAAGGCCGAAGGGCATTGCCCTGAACTGGTAGTGGCCTGAGGGCAGTTCGAACCTGAGGTACTTTCTGTGAGAAGGCCTGATGAGGACATGAAAATAAGCGTCCTTGAGGTCCAGGGAGGCTAACCAGTCCCCTGGCCTCAGGGAGGGTAAAATCATTGCCAGAGTTGACATTTTGAACTTTGGTTTCAAAAGGTGCTTGTTCAGATATCTTAGATCTAAGATGGGCCGCCATTCTCCTGTCTTTTTTGGGGTAAGGAAGTATCTGGAATACAGACCTTTGCCCTGGTGTAAGGGGGGAACCCTTTCTACTGCTCTGAAGGTTAACAGGGTAAGACCTCTGCTTCCAGAGCAAGGGTCTCTAGGGGCTTGCAGGTGGAAAATGCCTGGCTCTCATCTTTGGGAATTTTTGAAGCTGAGAACCAGGCCCTGGCTTCTACTTCAGAACCCATTTGTCCGAAGTTAGGGACACCAGTTCTGACTGAAGTAAGCCAACCTGCCCCCTACTGGTACAGGAGAATGACCCTGAGCACCCCATCAGGGTGCCTGCTTAACAGTTGCCTTAGGCTGAGGGTGGGGACGTTTACCTGCGCCGTCTGCCTCTGCCTCTGAAAAAGCCCCTCTGAGCAAAGCAGAGGAGGCTTGGATTGTAAAAAGCCTGTGGAAGGGCCTGCCCCTCACCTCTGGGTGTATGCCTCTGGGAGTGCTTACGCCTCCTGGCTTGGGCACTTTGTAGGTAGTTCTGTATTCATCCATCTTTTTCATATAGTTCTCTGTCTGCTCCCCAAACAGAGAATTCCCACCACAGGAAAATCCATAGCCTTAGTCTGAGTGTCCTGTGACACATTAGTACACCTGAGCCATGCCAACCTACGAAAGCTACAGAAGTGGCCATGACCCTTGAGGAAACATCATTAACATCCACAGCAGCATGAAATTGAACTTTAGAGGCTTCAATGCCATCAGCAGCCACCTGTTCTAATTCACTAGCCAGCTGGCCATGGGCCTGCTTGGCTAACTGCATAACTGTATCCCATCTAGATTTCTGATATCTAGCCACATAAGCCATGTAATTTGCCTGCCCAAGTCCCAGAGAGGCTGCCATATACTGCTTTTTTGCCATGGCATCAATCTTCCTGGAATCCTTGTCAGGAGGATGTGAAGCCAGGGGAATGTTAGCCTTGTCACAGGCTGCAGCCTGCACTACTCCTACATGACTACACTGCTCAGAAAGGAAGTCTGTATCAGGACCTGATAGAGTATACCTCCTGTCCATCTTTTATCGACAGGAGGCACAGAATTAGGATTTTTCAAAATTTTTATTGTTTGCTTCCTAAATGACTTATGCAAAGGAATAGACAATCTCCTAGACTCTGGAATATCCATCATTTCAACATAATCAGGCTCCTCCTGCTCATCCACAGCCTTCTAAGGGAAGCTGGAGGGTTTCAGCAACTTTCTTATAAAACATAAAATGAGATGGGGACTCAGACAGCATAGGGGGAGATTCTAAAGGTCTGTCTGGAGAGATGTCCGGTTCAATGGGCACATCCAGACCCTCCCAGCCACATACATACTGTTCAAAATCCTCCTCCCCCTCCTGTGGTTCATAAAATTCCTCAACATCATACTCCTGAACCACTGGGGCCGGACGAACCAACCTTTTGCCAACTAATGGTGGTTCAGACGGCCCCTGAGACAGTGACTGGACAATTTGTATGGCTTTTGCTATTTCTGCAGCAGTTGGAGAAGAAATTTTGGACTCCAGACCTGCTGATTTTCTAGATTTTTTTTACTGGGGCTGGTTCCTCAGAACCAGCTTTTCTTGTGCCCGAGGAAGTATCGCCCTGGTCAGAAGGCACTCCCTCTGGTTCATTTGGCACTGAACCGGGCTGGCCATCCGGGTCAGCGGACTTAATGGCCTCTCGTTCCCTGAGCCTGCCCAATCTTTTTTCCAGGGTGGCTGCAGGGAAATTCTTACAAATCTGGCAGTCTGACTGGAGGTGGTCAAACCCCAGACAATAAACACATGTGGTGTGTGGGTCAGCCTTGGCAAAGGCTTCCCCACAAGCAACAGTGTTGAAACCCAGTGGGCCAGTTTTCTTTTAGGTTTCTCAGACATAATGCCAGCCTAACCAAAACTTGCCCTTTTAATGGCGAGTACCAGGCAAGAACACCCTTACCGGTTCTAACACGTGTCCGCAGGTATTGAAAAAACCGTAATGAAATCCGTTTTTTAGAACCAATAAGAACCGGGAACCGCACTCTAAATATATTTTAAAATGTTTAAAAAGAGTTTTAAAGCAAACCGATCGGTTCAAAACCGAACCGATAATGACAATTTCCACACAGACTAAAACCTTGTACTTACGGTTACCAGCTAGAGCTTGAACCAAAACACGATAAAATAAAACACTGTTCTCGGTTAAATTAACTGAGAATACTTAAAATGAACCGAGAAATGAACCGAGCTGAAGGAGAAATCTCCGGAGCGACTGTTCAGTGAGGCGGAGTAAAGAATCTGACAGTTTCAGTTTGAAACTGCCCAGATAGAGCTTTGAAAACCGAGCTCGCGTTCAGAACTCCATCCTGTATGGAGTTAACTCTTTCATCTCCGGGGCAGTTCTAGAGGAGGACCAAACTGCTAATTGTCATAATATAGCAAGACTTCATGTTGTTTGAATAAAGGTTGCAGGTATATGCATAGCATTTCAGGGCGATGGCACTAGCCATGCCCACACTTAGACTTTTGGGAGTGAAAGTCCCCATATATTATGTATCATACTTGGTATTTTCTATAAACTTCAGTTACTGGTTTGTGACTAGTGCACCGTGGTGGACTCCTCTGTATCAGACTGCCTGGGATATCTGAATTGTTGGGTTTTAGGGGGGAGGGGGTTAATTTTGTTTGAGAGTGAACTGTGTATATCAGTATGTGCGAATTGTGTGTTTTGGAGTGAATGGTTGTCTTTTAGGTTTGTAAGCTGAATTTGTTTTAGTTTTGGGTTTTGCTCGGGTGGGCTAATTTGGGGGCTGGGGTGGTTTTAATTAAAAATAAATTATTGTATTTAATTGTGATTTATTGCTTAAGTGTTTAGTGTTTGGACAGCAGGATGTTGTGGCTTCTTGGTCCCACAAGCTACTCCATGGCCAAGCTGCGTGATCTCTGACCCTTTGAACTTCCTCCCCTACCTGCAGCAGTATATGGTAGAGGTTTGGGGATTGCACACGGGCGGAGGTCGAAGCAGCAGGGCACGGGAATGGCTGCCGGGGAGTCGGTGATTCGGGTGGTGAGGTCTAGGAGGTGCCCAGAGGTGAAATGTGTACTAGTGAGGGGTCCTCTCTCTCAGATTCCCATACCCAAGGGGTCCACTGTTGAGAGTGGGCAGGTGGTCAGTGGTCCAATCTTTCCCACTCATCCAGCCCAGGCTGTGCTTTGCAATGCCAGGTCAGTGAGGATCAAGACCGCTATAATGGCAGACCTGATTTCCTCAGAAGACCCATCTTGCATCACAGAGACCTAGCTGGATGAAAATGTCGGCCCCATTCTGGAGGCAATGAATCCAGCCAGGTACTCTGATACACAGCCTGAGGAAGGATCCCAGAAGCAGTGGAGAGGCCATTTGTTTTAAAACCAACTTGAGCCTCCCAGTGCTCCCAGTGTGTGCTACTAGGTCCTTTAAGTGTGTGGCCGTGTGAGGGGGTCCTGGCGCAGGTTGCAGGATCCTGCTCATTTACCGTTCATGTGGCAGGGAGAGGGAATTCCTGCAGGAGGTCAGGGACTGTATTGCCGGTCTGGTGTTAGAATCTCCCAGATTGGTGATTCTGTGGGATTTGAACGCCTGGGTCGACAATGAACTCTTGTAGTTTGGACATGACCTCGTCTCCAAAGGTATGGAAACTCTGGGCCTGTCGCAGGTTATTACCTCAGCGACCCACTTGCATGGGCATACGTTGGACCTGGAGTTCACACTGGGTCTTGAGGTCATTGATCTCTGGATTGATCCAGTGGTATGGCTGGTTCATAGCACCATGAGGTTGTCATTTAGGGCCCCCCCCCCAATGGTCCTTCCTCTGGGGAGATGGTCCGGTACCACCCTTTACAGGGATTGTCCCCAACAGGACTACAGGTGGTGCCAGATCTACAGAGTGTGGAAACTATGTGTGGGATGGGTGCAGAGGGGGCAGTGGCAGCCTATAATAGGGCTCTCACCACTGCCTTAGACTACTGCGCCCATCCATTTACAGCCCTTATCTACTTGCTGTAAACCCCCATGATTTGATGGGGAGCTCAGGGAGTTGAAAATTAAGGGCCAGAGGTTGGAGTGTCGCTGGAGGAGGTCCGGGTTTATGGAGGACAAACTGGCTTTGCGGTCTCATTATAGTGACTATCAAAGGGCAATCTCCAGGAAAAGGGCGGATGTTTTGTCAAGGGAGATTGCTGCAGCAAGGACAACAGCAGCTCTGCTCTTCCACATGGTACACAGATCGTTACACCCAGCCTGTCTCAGTTTGGGGGGGGGGGGACTAGTTCAAGCACTAGATGCGAAGAGTTAGCTCTGTCCTTTGTGGACATGGTGTCCTCTATCAGATCAGATATCTCCTCCAGGGTCACTCAGCTGGCTTGTGGGGGTCAAAACAGTGACAAAGGGGGGCACCCCTTTTGTGGGGAGTGAGTTTGATCCAGTTGAAGTGGATGAGGTGAGTGAGATAGTATCAAAGTTACTGCCAACCTACTGTGAACTAGACCCAGGTCCAACCTGACTTTTGGTCTGATGTACTGGTCTGACTGGACCTGTGGTTGCCGAGATCATTCGGTGTTCCATGAGGGTGGGGTTTTCCCTGTGGCCTTGAAAGGGGCCTTGGTTGAGACCCCTTTTGAAGAAGCCCTCATTGGACCCGGACTGTCTCACCAACTACAGACTGGTCTCAAACCTCCCATTTTTAGGGAAAGTGTTGGAGACAGTGGTGGCGGTCAGCTTGAGGCTCATCTTGCTTCCTTTGCCATTTTTGAGTCATTCCAGTCTGGATTTAGACCTGGGCACAGTACAGAGACCGCCCTGGTGAGGGTGTCTAACGATCTCCTTAAAGTGAGGGATGGGGAGAGCAATCTATTCTTGTTCTCCCCAGTCTCTCTGTGGCATTTGACACCGTGGACTATGACATGCTGTTGGATCACCCGCGGTACTGGTGTGGACTAACTGGCAATGTCATCAGCCGGTTTAGGTCCTACCTCACTGGCAGAGTGCAAAGGGTGGCGATAGGGTTATCCTCGTCCAGCCCGATGCCCCTGTGCTGTGGAGTCCTGCAAGGCTCTGTGCTACCACCTCTTTTGTTTACGTTGTATATGCTGCCCTTGGGAAACATTATCAGGCGGTATGTCTTGGGTTGTCATTGATATGCCAATGACATCCTGCTATACCTGTCCTGTGCGCCTGGGATCCAGATGGCAGTCTCTGTGTTTAACACTTTAACACCTGCCTGTCAGAGATCCAGGACTGGAGGATTCAAAACTGGTTATGACTTGATCCAAACAGGACAGAGGTTTTGGTTGTGGAGTCGGGTCATCAGCGAGGTGGAGGGGTGCTGGGGAGCAACCTGGGTCTTAGACGGATGGCTCATCCCTGACCCCTTCCACACGGGTTAGGGATCTGGGCGTGGTACTTGACGATGACCTGACACATGATGCTCAGGTGTCGGCCATCATCCAAACTGTTTATCATCTAAGAAACACTGCCAGGATCTGTTCCCTGGTACTGCCTGATGACCTCGCCACCCTGATATATGCCTTTGTCATGTAGAGGTTGGACTACTGCAATGCCTTGTACCTGGGGCTTTCAGGAAGCAATCTCCACTTTCTACAGCTGGTGCAGAACACAGCATTCAGGCCATTGACTGGTACCAGTATACCTAGATTTGAACATATTATGCCGGTTCTCCGCAGACTACACTGGCTGCTGATAAGGTGGAGGATTGCCTTTAAGGTTGGATTACTGACATATAAAGCCCTACACAGGTCTGTAAGACCTTCTGGTTCTGCACTGCCAGATTCATCCTCTCTGTTCCTCCGAGGGTGGCCTCTTGGTGGTTCCCAGGACAAGGCTGTGGCTCTCTGGAGGACATGCTTTCTCCGTGGCTGCACCTGTCCTGTGAAACTCGCTCCCGGGGTACCTTAGAGAGGCCGCCTAGGGTGAAGCCTTTAAGAGGGGGCTCAAGACATTCTTATTTGAACAAGCATTCAACCTATTATAGTACGAAATTTTTTGCGATATAGACTGTCATTTTAATATTGTGACCGAAGTCGATTTATGCTCTGTAACGTGATACTTTTATCTACAGCAAGATGAATCTTTTTATTTGTGCTAGATTTTATGTATTTTACAGCGCTCTGAGCCCCCAGGAAGGGGTACTTTATAAAGTTTATCTATCCATCCATCTACTGTATCTAGATAGATTTTGGGGTTATGAGAGTCAGTTAACTGCAGTGTAGTTATAGTGTAACTACACTAACTGCAATGTAGCTGCAAGCAACAAGCATGTAATTACCTTGTTGCATGCAATTAATGATTAGTTACATTGAAACAGACACTTGAAGTGTAACATTTTGGAAAGGCAGGTGGATTCGCAGGAAAGAGCTAAGGGGTCACTTTTTTTTTTTTTTAGGCTTATGCTGTATTTATATAATGATGTAGGTTTATGTGGTAAGACAACTGGATGTACTGCTGTCTCTAGAAAGTTACTGTTAAAGTTCTATAAAAAGTTCTGAAAGAAATGAAACTGTCAGGTAGCACCTCCAGTAAGAATATTTACCTTTTCATCCATCTAGAGAGACAATATTACGATAGTCTCACTACAGATGCCCGACAAGAAAAGAATAACCTTGGTACAATTATGTGTGGTCTTATTTACGTTCCCACCGTCCTTATATATGAAATTTATAAATCTCCTTCCTACAAGCTGAGGAAGCATTATGTAAAGAACAATGCCTAGGGGAATGTGTATAAAAATCATAATTACCGGTTTCTCTTTTTTCCCCATAGGGAAACCGTGGTGTAATTTGCCGCAATGAAGGAGTGTTCATTACAGCAAACACAGCATGCGATTTCCCTCACTGTCTTGCTGTATGCCGCACTTCCTAAACTTCACGACACCGTGCCTGCTTTCGAGGAACGCTAATGGAATGACAAACAGCCACCTCGACTAGGCGGTAAGTACCTAAAAAAAAAAAAACAAGCAAAATCTGCCTCAGTCAGTGCTGTGCACAAGATAAAAAAACAAAACAAAAAAAAAAAAAAAACTAATTACAAAATCAAACTGCTGACTGCGGCCACGCACCACGCACTTCACTTTCACCGAACCCGGCTGCACAGCTAAATTTTATTTTATACAATTGCTGAGGCGAAAAAAGGAAAACCCAGCAATTATATAAAATAAAATATGGGTCTGTGTGTGTAAACTCTAATTTACACACCCATACTTTATCTTATATGTAATAACCGGGGGCTTTTTAAAACATGGGAGAAGCTGGTTACAATTCACAGTTATAACCCATGGGTTATATAATGGTGAACATGCACCAGCTTCTCTGCTCTACACAGCTTGCACTCCCGAAGTCGCACAGAACTATCCACAAGTACCTTCTATTATCAGTTACCATCAACTAAGCTGATTTTGAAACAGTACCATCAGAGTCTTTACTTCCCCCACAAAAAAAAAAATCAAAGGAACATTCTATTACTCACCTACTATTTGAAAACTGGTCCGAGGTTGCCACGTTCCAGCTAAAATGCCCTCTTCCTCTTTTCTCCATAGGAATCGTCATGACCCTTCAACTACTCGGCCAATTTAAATATCTCTGACAGTGTCTCGGACCAGAACTGAACTCAACTAAGTATAACTGAATAGTATTTTTTGGACTTTTTTCTAATAAAGTTGATTCTTGATAGTTTTGACACTTTCTCTGATCATTATCTGTTGCCATTCTTGGCTGTTCTGCACTGCATGTCAGTTACTGAAATTGTGATTGTCGCAAAATACAGACTTAACTGATCTTATAAACTACAAAACTTCTTCAGATGTGTTGTATGTAAACCGTATTTCCACTGCTGCTTGTCAAAAGTTATGTATAAAATAAAACTGACATTTTTTACTTTTCTCTATTTTATTACTATTACTAGTGTGGAAAATGAAAAAAAAAAAAAGTCCTCAGTAATTACATAGACCAATGCATGGGGAGGAATGCTTTACTTGAATTTTATGCACACCTTCAGTGTGGAATGCTTTGATAAAATCCAAGCTTCGCTCTCTGGGTTTATGAAGCATCTCAGATGCGCATAACATTCTCGGTGTGCATTCATCCCCAAACATTATTCTACATTTTACACACACTGGAAACATATGCGATGCTTCATAACTCCCAAGAGTGAAGCTCGAGGAGTGTGTAAACAATCACAAACTGAGGGTGTGCATAAAAATTACATTTTTACACCTAATCATGTTTTATTTTACATTAACTGCTGTGGAATGTTTTTTCACAGGAAGGATATGATTATGTGCAGCAGTAGCCACTAGATGGTGCTGCTGTGCATAATATCAGTTCTTGTGGTTGGAGTTTTTTTTTTTTTTTTGGCTAGTGCATTTTGGCATTTTACTGCCTTTGTTTTACTTATTTAATAGGGTTGCCTTGTGGCAGCTGAAGTGGCTGGAGACAGTGGAGGGCTGAGTTGTGGCTTCACAGAGCTGCAAAGCACTTTCAATTTTTCTGTTGAAGTTGCACGACTGGGAACCAAAACTGTTTACTTTTACAACAGCAGGAGGAAGCAGGCATTGACCACTAACCCGCACTTTAAACAGGTAATGTAACATTTTTTTGATTTAACATTTCTAGTGTACAGGAATGAGTATGTCTTTGATATGAAATACAATATACACTCTGAACATTATTAGTAGACAACAGCAAAAGACATCCCACATACACTGATGTAGGCAACGCAAACTAGGACATGCAGTACAAACTACACAGTAAGCTAGCATCTGGTACTGTAACTTTTCTTTTTTGTTTGTTTTGTTTATATAAATCAGACTGTTACATTCCCTGAGACAGTGTCTGCACTGGCCACCACTGAAAGATGAGCTTACCGAGTAAATCAGAGATACAGATGTCGACAGGGATTTCATCTGTGGATCCCACATTTGTAGTCTGTAGAGCTAAAGGGAGGTTGCTGCAACGCCAGGCCCACTGCCCTAAGTCGATGCTTACTAACATCAGACCTATAGCACATGCAGGATTGCCCTTACAGTCAAGGTAGGCTTGTGGCTGTGCCTCTATCAAGCCTGAGACAGGGGCTGTACTGGGTCCTCTGTGAGAGACACTGGGGTTCTGCAGTGCACAAATCGCCTTCAGGGGGGCCAAATGCTTTATGTTACAGTGGCTAAAAGTTGGAAAAACCTTCCAGGGGTATTACAGGGTAGGATAGTGCACAACGCTTTTAAATTAAATCTGAGGAAACATTTTAGTAGCCAACTACAATATGACTTTTTTTTTTAAGAAATTATGCTACTTATATTGTAAATGACCTATGTTTCTCTGATGTTATTTATACTGTATTTTCCTCATTTTATTAGTTTGTTAAATGTATGTAACATCAAGACCATTTTGTATGGTTCCGGGTCCTACATGAAAAGGGCCTTGGCTCACTGCACTTTTATTTATTTATTTATTCAGGATACAGAAAGTACCTTTGAGTCAAAGACTCATTTACAAAGGCCCCACGCCACATAGATTGGACAATACAGTATTAAGGTAAATACAGTGCAGGAAACAGGAAAAGCTAGATACATGTTAAAAGTACAATTATAGGCTCGTAATCAGGACCTAACAAAGTTAGGGTGACAGTTACCTGGTTAACAAAAGTTTAAATAAATAAACATAAAGGTGTAGGTGCACTCTTGTGGTTGATGATGCATCCAGAGTACTGCAATGCTCTGGTGACCACCCGCATTGCCTCCTCCTCATCCACCGCAGTCAAAGTCTGTGTCCGAATGAGCCAGTCATCCAGATATGGATGAATATGGATGCCCTTCTCCCCGAGGTGGGTCGCTGGCATGACATCTTTGAGAGCACCCTGAGTGTGGTGAATGATCCGAATGCTAGTGCTGTGTACTGAAAATGAAGTACACAGGAAAACTGAGAAATGGAGAAAACTGAGAATGGGACTGATGAATGGGAATATGCTGATACGCATTTTGGAGGTCCAGAGATGCCAGGAAAAAATTCCCCTGTAAGCACTGCCACTATGGAGGCACGTAGCTTTTCTAGGTGAGTACTTGATTCTTTTTGTGAGGTCTTTGTGAGCCAAGATGACTCTGAAGCCACCAGTCATCTTGGGAACTGTGAGGAAGATGAAGAAAGGCCCGAATTCCACTGCTGTGGGGGTACCAGCTGGATTGCTTTGATGCGTCCGAGATGGCCGACAGCAGCATGAATCACTCTGACCTTGGCTGGACTGTGGTGATTGCCAGATTATTTTCTGGTCTGAGGGATTTCAAACTTGATCACAGGATAAAGCCCATTGATCTGACGCAACTTCCTTCCACTGGTCTTCAAACAGCAACAAGTCTTGCCCCGGATAAGTGCAGTGGACTGGGAATGGGTCCATCTCAGTAGGACCTGCAGTTATGATCTCTACTCTCCTGGTGGTTTACAGCACCTTGCCTTCCTCCAATGTAGTGAAATGACCAGTTGTTAGATAAGCTTTGCAACTTGTCTTGAGAGACAAGGAAGTCGCATCCATGGTGGCACTGATAGACATGAGATTAGATTTCTTTATGTCAGCTGAGATCTGTATGCATACTTCTAGGCTCAAATCCTAGAATGTAGTATCTTTGCTACTTATAGTAGTTTGTAGGTTTTTGTGTTTCCCAGAGCTGGTGCCTTTTTCTTTGTGTCTGCCCATGCAAAAGCCTTAATGGCCACAATCCTCTTGTGCTCAGCCAAGCCTGAAGTGAGGCAGAGTGAGCTTTGAGTCTCTTGTGAAAGGGAGTATCACAAGAGCAGCAGAAGCCAACCAATGGAGACCAGAGCCTAGCCAGGCATATTCTGCAGGTTAGAGTCTTAGATCTTGGCTACTTACTGCTGCTATCTGATAATGCACAAGATCCCGTTTTGCTGCGTTTTTTTTTTTTTGTTTTTTTTTTATGTGTAAGTGGTAAGCATTTACTACTTAACTAAGGAAGTCTGCCTCCTTGATGAGCTACCTAGTTGTGAGGTACATCTCGTGAGTCTCCTAATGAAGACAGAGTTGGACTCGTTCTGTGAATCCCCTGGGTGCTGCCCTCAGATAAAAGGGGGGCACTGTGGCCAAGGAAGACTTGGATCCTGTCTCCAAAGAGTTTCTTTGCTGGGCCAACCCAAAGATGGAGCCTGATAAGCCACTAGGCCTCCTCTTAGAGGAGAATCCTTTATGATAAGAAAACAGTAAGAAAAACGACTCACAGTAGTAATGTTTCTTCTAAAGATCCAACAGTAAGTCTTATATACTGCATCATCTCTAGCCTGAGATGTTGCTACTGAGATAGTGTGGAATGCTCCCTCTACTGGTCAGATTTGCACTGAAGAATAAAGTGAGCAGTGGCCACTACCTAGGCAACCAAGCACCACTTGTAAAATAACAGCATACTTAACAATTGTTCATCACAAATGCTTAAGATGCTGTATAACCATTTCTATTTGATATTTGTAAAAATTGTAAAAGTTCTGCAACAACACAGATACATAGACAGTGTCGGCAGATAAGGGCCTATGGCCCACCCAGTCTGCCCATTTGAGCTTGTAAGTTCAGTTTATGTTTTCCTAGAAGTCTGTTGCCCCTTGCCCCTGACCTCTAGAATTCCTTTATGTCTATCCCATGCATTCTTAAATCCCGTGATTGTTTCAGCCCCCACCACTTCCTCTGGCAGGGTGTTCCACTTGTCCACCACCCGTTTTGTGAAGAAATTCTTCCTCACGTTTCCTCTGAATCGCCTTCCCTCCAACTTCATCCCATGCCCTCTAGTCCTGGAAATACAGGTTACTCACAGGAGTTCTAGGAATGGTATATGTTGTTCATCCACACTGTCTGGCAGGTTTCTTGCCGCTTTAAATGTTGCCGGAAGGTCTTCAAGCTGGCTCCTCCCACCCACCGGGGTGGTAAAACTCTCGGCTCCGCCCTCATGACGCCAGATCTAGCCCGCTGAAAGCCACATTGTGCGTCATGTGGATGAACAACATATACCATTCCTAGAACTCCTGTTACAGGTGAGTAACCTGTATTTCTAGGGACATGGATATGTTGTTCATCCACACTGTCTGGCAGACTCCTAGCAGTTCTCCGGGAGGAGGGAGGCAAGGCGCACACCCCCTACTTGGGAAATAAAGACTGGAGAACCGAGGCCCCAAAACCAGCATCCCGGCGTGACTCAAGGTCAATGTGGTAGTGGGTGATGAAGGTGTGTGCTGACTTCCAGGTAGCAGCCCTGCAGATTTCCTGGATAGGGACATCCCTGGAAGCAGCCACTGATGCAGCGGTATGGTGGTGTAGAATGAGCTCTTATCCTCTGGGAGGCTCCATGCCGCCAACCTATAGCAGAGATCTATGCAGGAGTGACCCACCTGCCTATAATCCGCTTGGCTGCAGGTCTGCCAGGTGCGGCTTCAGCGTGAGGTGACAAACAGCTGGCAAACCTCTCCCGAACTTCATCTGTCCGCTCCTTGCTAATAGCGGCGCTTTCTAGGGTCCAAAGTATGGAGCCTATATTCGAACCTCCGAGGTGTGATTGAGGGTAGAACACCGGCCAGAGTCAACACCTGTTAAGGTGAAACTCCGACTACCACCTTAGGAAGGAATTTCCAGGCGGGGCGCAGGACAACCTTGTCCCTGTGGAAGACCAGATAGGAGACTCATGGAAAGCGCCTGGAGCTCTCCCATCCTTCTGGCTGACGTGATAGCCACCAAGAATCCGGTCTTCCACGACAGGTGAGAGATGTCACACCTGTGCATTGGTTGAATAGACTTGCCCATGAGCTCAACCAATACCAGCAGTAGATCCCACAGAGGTGGAGGTTCTCGCACCGGAGGGGATATGTGATCAAGGCCTTTGAAAAAGCGCCTGACCACCTTCTCCTGCGCCGACTGCTTCCTGGCCCACGCCTGGTAAGCAGAGATGGCTGCCAGGTGAACCTTAAGAGTCGTCGACTGAAGCCCTAGCTGAGAAAGGGACCAAAGGTAGTCCAGAATGCTTGCCAAGGAACAGGAGGAAGGGTCCAGGCCCTTGCCCTGACACCAAATGGAGAATCTCTTCCATTTGAAGGCATAGCATTTTCTGGTCGACTCCTGACGGGATGCCTCAACAACGTTGAGGACCTCGTCGGAAAGACCCAAGGCCTGGAACTCTAGCCACTCAGGAACCAGGCCGTCAGGTGCAGGGATTGAAGGTCCGGATGGAATACCTTCCCCTGATTGACTGAGATCAGGTCCAGGCGGGCTGGAAGCCGCCTCGGGGGCTTGGAGCTGAGACTGAGGAGATCTGGATACCAGAACTGATGGGGCCAGTCTGGGGCTAACAGAATCACCTGCGCCTTGTCCCTCCTCACCTTGAGAAGCACCTTGTGGATCAAGGGAAATGGGGGAAAGCGCAGAAGAGGCCTGGGGTCCACGGCCTCAAGAAGGCATCCCCCTGCAGCGAGCCCTGCTGAGGGGCGGGCATGAAACAGTCTCAGCCGCATTCTCCTGGAGAAAACAGGTCCATGAGGCGTGCCCAGTGGGAGAAGAGATCTTGTACTACCTCCAGCAGGAGAGACCACCGTGAGGCGCAGCCCCTATCCAAGCTTAGGGCATCGGCCAGAGTGTTGGAGAGCTCCCACCACGTGAATGGCGAGGAGATCCACCTCCAGGCTGGCATGAGTGACCAAATGCGGGAGCTTCCTGCACAGAGAGGTATGGGCGGCGTCCCGCCTGGCGATTTAGGTAGTACATGGTAGTGGTATTGTCCATCTGGACCTGAACCACTTGACCCCGTAGAAACTGAGCGAAGGTGGTGAGGCTAGACAAACCGCTGAGAACTCCAGCAGGTTGATATGGCATGGGACTCCTGGGGGACCACAGGCCGTCGCTCTGTGTGCTCCCAAGATGGGCACCCAACCCATCAGAAGAGGCATTAGTCGATAAGCGAGACCGTCGGCTCGGGGCGGACAAACAGGATGCCCTCCTGCAGATATGTGAGCAGTCCACCACTGGAGAGCATTCCCACATCCCTGGGTCACTGTCACTAGCTGATCTAGCGGATCAAAGTGTTGTGACCATTGGCTGGCCTGCCCCCATTGGAGGGGACGCATGTACCAGCGAGCCCAACGGACCACGCTGGTGCAGGCCGCCATGAGGCCCAGGAGTCGCAGGAAGTCCCAGGCAGGGCGCAACTGCCCAACCTGAAATGACTGGGCAAAGGAGGAAAGAACCTCAGCCCTGTCCGCCTGGAGCCGTGCTCTGCCTGGTAGAGAGTCGAGCTCTGCCCTGATGAATTGTATCACCTGCTTTAGCACAAGTTCCGACTTGGCCTCGTTGATGAGGAGGCCAACCTGAGAGCAAACCTGGAGGGCCAGATCTCTGGACCGCTCCACCTCTGCTCTGGAGGGGGCTGCAATCAGCTAGTCGTCCAGGTAGGGGTACACCCAGACCCTTCGGTGCCACAGGAATGCTGTCACCACTGCCATGCATTTGGTGAAGACCCTGGGAGCTAGGGAAAGGCCGAAGAGCATGGCCCGGAACTCGTAAAGGGATCCCTCTGCTCTAGGCGGAGGAATCTCTGAGTGGGACAGACAGTTGGGACATGAAAACGACGTCCTGAGGTCCAGGGAACAGAACCACATGCCTCGTTCAAGTATGGAATTATCTGAGCCAGGTGACCATCCTGAAGGTGCGAGACCTTAGGAACCTGTTCAGGTCGTGCAGGTCGAGAATGGGGCGCCAGCCCCCCCGTCCGTTTTGGGACCAGGAAGTACCTGGACACAAACCCCAGGTCTGGAGCAGTATCCGCCACCTTCCTGAGCACCTCTTTTTTGAGGAGCAGGGCAGTATCGGCTCGGTGGGCCGACAGAGGCTGCAGACCCCGTAGCACCCCCGAGGGGCAACGGCTCAGAAGGGCGGGGCACGCTCGAACTCCAGGGACAGGCCCTTTCCTACCACCTCAACACCCACCAGTCCGTGGTGATAGCGGACCGGCAGAGGTGGGTGGCGGGCCGTCCCCCGCAGGGGGAACAGGGGGGGAGCAGGCGGGGCTGGGCGACACCCCTCAGCCAGTCACTGGGCAGGCTTGGAGGAGGGACCTCCTGGGCCTTTACCTCCTTGCTTCCTGTTGGAGGAAGCTGCGGGCTTGGGTTTGGGATGCCCAGCGCGAGCCTGCTGGCCCTGGTGCTGGTGCTGTTGGGCCGGATGTGCCGCAGGCGCAGAAGGATGAAAGGACTTGTGCTGCTGCTGTCGGCGGCCTTTGTCCTTCTGGGCGGAGGTGACAGAGTCCAGAGTGGCACTGGACTTCTCGATCTGCTAGAGGTGACCTTCCACTCCAGGGCCGTAGAGGTCGGTACCCAAGAAGGGGACATCCGCCAGTTTGTGCTGGGAATCCGCCGTGAAGGTGGACATCCTCAGCCATGCTCTACAGCGCATGGTCACCGCAGCTGCAACCGACCTGGCACAGGAGTCTCTGATGTCCAGAGCCGTTTGGAGCTGCTGGCAGCCACTGCCCTACCCTGGTCCCGCACCTGCCGGACCGTGGTCTACAGGTCGGCCGGAGATGGGATCACCTCTTCCAGGGGCTATGAGGGCATGGGAGTGTGCCACATCAGCACAGCCAGCTGGCCTGGCGGAGGCCAAGGGAGGACACAGCGTACACCCTAGCCCGGCGCGTAGTCCAGCTTTTGGACTCCTTGTCGGGGGCTTGTCCACGTCCTAGCGTTCCTGGAACACACCAGAAGCGTCGTCAGTGACCAACCCCTCGGCAGAGGGTGTTCCAAAAACGGGCAAAGAGCCGGTAGGGACCACATACTTCCTGGCCATCCTGGCCGAAGGCGCAGGACGGAAGCAGGCCGCTGCCAGAGCTCCAAGGCTGGGCCAACAATGGCTTCAGCCACCGGAAAGGCCTCAGTGGGTGAATCCCCTCGGTCCAGTATCTCCGTCAGGAATACTTGGCCCGTTTGGATATGGACTCGAGCTGCATCCCAGTGGACTCCGAGATGAGCCAAAGCAAACCCATGAAGGACGATGGGCTTTTGTCCATCGACTGGCCCCCGGAGGACTCCAGGTCAATGGGCCTGGAGAACAGGAAGGAAACGTCGTCTGACTCGGAGGAGTCCGCGAAGAGCTGCCTGGGGCCTGAGCCACCCTCCACCTGCCGAGGACGGTCGGGAGTGAGGGTGACCGACAACCTGTGGGGCAGGCCTTGACCCGACCGAGAGTCCTTGGTCGGCGCAACCAATTTCGGTTGTGGAGGCGGAGGTTCCACTACAATTGGTGGGGTAGCTGGTTTCGGCCGAACAACCGGCCCAGGCTTGGGCACCTCGACTACAGCGAGGGGTTGTTTCAGCCGCTCGGGTGACAGCCACTTGATGGCCGGGGAAGGCGACGGCTTCGGCTTCTTCCCAGACAGAAGTAACTGCTGCCATATCAGGTCCTCGTAGTGTCGACGCAATTTGTGCCGAAGCCTCTCCTCTTCCGAGGACGAGCGGCAGCACCGCTTACCTCGGTGCCGAGACCTAGACCGCCGATGTCGGCGGGATCGGCTGGACCGAGACAATGTCCGAGACCAATATCCTTGGTGTTTCCGAGGACCGGTCTGGGAAGGAGGCGGGGGTTACCAGCTCTTCCCTCGGCTGAGCCTTAACCCGGGGACTGTGGCACGGGCGAAACAGGTCCTCGGTCTCCACCGGGGAACAGTGAAGAAGGGTTGTCAGCCTCACCAGTCGACAGCCCGATCCGGCCAGATCGAAAAAATCTCAACAGCGTCGGCAATGTGTCTCAACCGGCTGGCCTGGCCAGGGGATAGCCGTGAAAGCCAGCGGCCTTAGCCACAACCTCGACCGAAGTCGACAGTCTGCTGTCCGGGGAAGGAGACCTCTCCCGCTTCCACGAACGCAGACGATGGGACTAACCCTTTGAATCCTTCTTTTTGGACCAAGAGGAATATCCCAATGGCCCCTCTCCCTTCGTGGAAAGGGATTGGCAAAGCTCCTTGAAAGACGCTGAATATGAGGTACCCAGTGAGAGCGGGATAAATGCCGCGACCGAGGAAGAGGATGATGTGGCCTGGGCCGCCTCCTCCTCGAGGGCGATCATCTGCTCGAGTTGCTCAGCCGAGCCAGCCACCACGGTAAGCGCCCAACGGGCCTCCTTTGACTTAACCAGCGGGTAGCACTTGTCGGGGCACCCAAGCTGTAACCAGGCAGCGCGGTCCTCCAGGACGTTGGCGGAAAACGAACGGCATGACTTGCAGGCCTGCAGGTCGTGTTCTAGGCCGAGGCAGTAGACGCATGTGGAGTGCAGGTCCGTCCTGGATATCTTCTGCCCACAAGAGCACTGCCGAAATCCGGGAGTCAATTTGTCCATCGCAGCCGCGAGGGAGAAAGATGACCGAAGTCTTGAAAATTTTAAAATGAGTTTCGGGCGAACCGAAGAATTAGGATCCAGTCTATCACGCAGAGCGTTAAGGAGGGAACCTGAGCTTCCAAGTGGTAAGGAAGATCTGGCGTCATGGGGCGGAGCCAAGAGTTTTACCACCCGGGTGGGTAGGAGGAGCCAGATTGAAGACCTTCCGGCAAGATTTAAAGTGGCAAGGAACCTGCCAGACAGTGTGGATGAACAACATATCCATGTCCCTAGAACATCTTTTTCGCTTAAAAATAGTGTTTTCCTGCACCCTGTTCCTCCCTGTAAGATACTTGTATGTGTCTCTATCATATCCCCTGTCTCCCTCCTCTCCTCCAGGGAGTACATGTTCAGTTCCTTCAACCTGTCCTCATAGGACTTGTGATGCAATCCATGCACCATCTTTGTTGCCCTCCTCTGAACCTTCTCTACCTTATGTCCTTACGTAGGTAAGGTCTCCAGAACTGTACACTGTACTCCAGGTGGGGCCTCACTAGTGTCTTGTATAGTGGAATTATGACCTCCTTTTCCTGCTGGTGTTGCCCCTGCCTATGCATCCCGGCATCCTATTTGCTTTACCTGCTGCCTTGTCACACTGTTTCCCTACCTTGAGGTCATTAGAGATGATAACCCCAAGATCCCTTTCCTGCTTGGTGCATGCTATATCCTCACCCCCCAACTGATATATTGTGCCAGGGTTTTTGTGCCCCATATGCATTATCTTGCACTTCTTTGCATTGAATTTCAGCTGCCAAACCCCCGACCATTCTTCAAGTTTCTGCAGGTCCCTTCTCATTCAAACAATAAAAAATGGTTCTTAGCAAAACCCCTTTTGCTTAGGTTTTAGAAGGGGAGATAAGACAGGATTGTAAAACATACAATTGGAACCCTTAAAAGAATCATTAACCAAAGTATTTTTTCTTCTAACAATAAGAGTCCAATTGTTATGTCATACAAATTGCTGATTTGTAGCAGTACCTTGGGAGGCTGGGATGTCTGTAACCTATTTAGAAGAAAGGGTCTGTAAGACTGCAGTTCCAAAGGTAGCATCCATCCTAAACTGGATGTTCAGACAACAGTGCCCTGTAAAGGCGTGAACAGTAGACCAGGTAGGTGCCTTACAGGTATCTTGGAGGAAAGGCCTCTTGAAGTTGCCACTGAGGCTGATGTAATAATAAATAATAAATAATAAAACTTTATTTATTTAGCGCCTTTCAAGCACCAAGGCGCTGTACAGGCAAGTCATAAAATCAAAATATACATATAAAATCAACATTCACAGCAACATCAATTTATGAAAGCCTTGCTCCACAAAAAAGTCTTAAAATCCCGCTTAAAGGATTCTACTGTCGTGCATTCCCTAAGCCGGCGAGGCAGAGAGTTCCAGAGGGTTGGGGCCACAAACACAAAGGCCCCAGCCCCAGAAGACTTCAGTATAACCCTCGGAACCTCTAACAGCCCCTCATCAGCTGAACGGAGCTGTCGTACGGGGCGGTAAGGAATCAGAAGCTCTTTCAAGTAGTCAGGGCCGAGTCCGCGTAGGGCTTTGAAGGTCAAAGACCTACTTTAAAGGTGATCCGCCACTGTATAGGCAGCCAGTGCAGATCGCGCAGCACGGGGTAATATGTGTCCTTCTAGTCACCCCTGTCATTAACCTTGCAGCAGCGTTCTGCACTAGCTGCAAGTGGCGGATATCAACCCCAGGAAGCCCCAAGTAAAGGGAGTTGCAGTAGTCAAGGCGAGATGTCACGAAAGCATGGACCAACACGGGTAAATCGTTGAACGGAACACGGTGTTTCACCCTGGCAATGTTCCTAAGATGGTAGAATGCAGACTTAACGACTGCTGACACCTGATGACAAAGAGTCAGCCCGTCATCAAGTACACTCAGGTTACGACAGCGTCGAGGTAAGGATCGGATCCCCCGCAACAAGCCAGAGGACTGACCAGACCCCAACCCCCTGTCCCACGACCGGGTCCACAACCATAACCTCAGTCTTACCCGGTGTTCAACTTTAACCAGCTTCGCATTCATCCAGTCCTGGATTTCAGCGAGGCAGCTATTAAATACCGAGGCACTAACCTGGTCGGGGCAAAAGACAGGTAGAGCTGGGTATCATCAGCATAGCAGTGAAACCTCAGCCCATACCTTCTTACAATGTCTCCGAGGGGCAGCATATACACTACAAACAACATGGGGGAAAGCACAGAGCCCTGGGGGACACCACACTGCAGAGAAAAAGGGTCAGAGGAAAAAATCCCCAACACAACTCTCTGCATTCTCCCAGATAGAAAAGATGAAAACCATCTGAGCACTGTACAAGACAGTCCACAGATGGACTCCAGACGCTCGAGCAGAACCCCATGGTCTACAGTGTCAAAGGCTGAGGAGAGATCAAGGAGGACCAAGATAGAGCGGTTCCTCTGATCTCTCGCCATCAAGAGATCATTGAGCACCCGAACCAGAGCGGTCTCGGTACTATGCCTCTTACGAAAACCAGACTGGAGAGGTTCGTAGATACTATGGATGGTCAAATGGTCCTCCAGCTGGTTTGCCACTACCTTCTCAATAACCTTCCCAAAAAAGGGAAGGTTAGAGATCAGTCTGTAGTTGGAAAAAATATCTGGGTCTAAAGAAGCCTTCTTCAAAAGGGGAGTCACCATAGCTTCCTTTAGGTAGCTAGGAAACTCACCCAATTCTAAGGAGCACCAGATTATTTGAACCAGAAATGGGCCGATCTCAACACAACCCAAAATCAGGGAGGTAGGACCCGGATCTAAACTACAGCACGTAGGGTGCATCCCCTGGATGATCCGCATAATATTACTGAACTTCGGTAGGTCAAAGGAACACCAGGAGGCAGAGGATTCTGTGACCAAACGCCGACCAACAGCTTCCCCCTTAGAGTGTGTCAGATGGATCTCTGATCTGATTTCGGCAACCTTATTCGCAAAGAATTGAGCGATCTCATCACACTCCTTTTGGGAAAAGGCTCGACGGAGCTGGAGACGGACTGGGTTGCACAGCCTGTCCACAGTTCTGAAGAGCTGAGCTGGTCGATTCTGAGCAACAGAGATCTCCCTGGACAGGAATTCTGCCTTCTTATGGGAGATCTCTGATTGGTAGAGCCGGTAATGCTCCTCCAAACTAAGGCGGTCGGCATCTAGAGCAGATTTCCTCCAACGGCGCTCTAACCGTCGTCCCACACGTCTCAACTCCCTCAAGGACCCATCGAACCATGGGGCCAGAGGGCAGAGAGAGAGGGGATGAACATGGACAGGAGCAATTGAATCCACGGCCAAGGAAATGGCCTGATTATAAGCCAAGACCAGCCGGCCCGTCGGTGCAGCGGTTGGATTTCCGCTTGCGACGCCGGCGACCCGGGTTTGGAAACGGACTCGGGTCGTTGGAGGGCTGGCCGGGGGGAGAAGGATCGAGCGTCCCACGGACTGCTCTCCTTCTCCGGGGGGAGGGCTGGGGTAGCAGTCGGCGAAGGGACCCCTAAGGAGGCTAGGGATCACTGCAGCGGCCGTGCTACGTCAGGGAGGGTGAGGCAGGGGCAGGCGCCAGGCGTCATTGCACGTCCCTGCCTCCCCTCAGGAATGGGCTAATGGAGTAAAAAAACCGCTCAGCGTCTATATGACGCTCACTCGGGACGCCTGATTGGTCACCGGAGCCGTTCCCCGACCAGTTACTAGTTCCGCAGTCCGATACCGGGGGTCGGAACCGCGGCCCCACTCTCTGGGGGGGAAGCCAGGGATGACTGGGGAGTCGGCAATGTCCGGTGACCGGGGATCCCGGAGTCCGTGACCAGGCTGAGGACGGACGTGGGGCGTGAAATAAAGAGCAAATTTCAAAAAAAAAAAAAAGCCAAGACCATGGCCTCTGGGCCCAAGCGGGCGATCGGAAACTCTGATAGGTTCAACACCGCCATCAGGTCTTCAGGGCGCACATCCCGTAAAGGGCGGTATCGAACCATCTCCACAGGGGCAGACCTACGAAGGGAAGCACAAAAATTGAAGCCCACGGTGTAGTGATCAGACCAATTGACAGGTTCCACCACCAAATCAGAGGCCTCAATCCCCAGGAGAAAAACTAAATCCAAAGAGTGACCATGATTATGAGTGGCTGAGGAAACAATCTGTGTAAGGCCCAGT
The DNA here is from genome assembly GCA_016271365.2 of Neoceratodus forsteri. Classification (NCBI taxonomy): domain Eukaryota; kingdom Metazoa; phylum Chordata; order Ceratodontiformes; family Ceratodontidae; genus Neoceratodus; species Neoceratodus forsteri. The sequence goes on from CM028131.1 coordinate 431,098,661, forward strand.
GATGTCATCAACTGGAGGAAGTGCTGACCAAAGGCAGAGAGTTTGTCGTCGACCCAGGCATTGAAGTCACCCAGAACCATCAGTCTGGGCGACTCCAACGCCATATCAGCGACAAAGTCTGCCACTTCCTGCAGGAATCGTCTCTCGTCTCCTGATGGACGGTAGATGAGGGCTATCCTGCAACCCACACCAGCCACTACGGTACACTCAAAGGATTCAGCTTCCTCAACTGGTACACCCGTGAGCCCCAACCTGGTCTTGAAACAGACCGCTACCCCCCCTCCCCCGCGATCCAATCTCGGGCGGTGAATCACTGAGTACCCAGCTGGAACAGTCTCCTCCAAAATGGGGCCAGCATTTCCATCCAGCCAGGTCTCGGTGATGCAAGCCAGATCTGCTGTCCCAATAAAATCAGGAATAAATACAGGTTACTCACCTGTAACAGGAGTTCTAGGAATGGTATATGTTGTTCATCCACACTCATTGGCAGTATCCTTGCCGCTTTAAATCTTGCCGGAAGGTCTTCAAGCTTGCTCCTCCCACCCACCCGGGTGGTATAACTCTCGGCTCAGCCCCCATGGCGCCAGATCCCGCCCGCTGGAAGCTCAGGTTGTGCGTCGAGAGCCGGGAGGTCGGGTGGGTGTGTGGATGAACAACATATACCATTCCTAGAACTCCTGTTACAGGTAGAAAACCTGTATTTAGGGACATGGATATGTTGTTCATCCACACTCATTGGCAGACTCCTAGCAGTTCTCCGGGAGGAGGGAGGCAAGACGCACACCCCATATACTTACTTGGGAAAGAGAGACTGAGAACCGAGGCCCAAAACCAGCATCCCGGAGTGACTCAAGGTCGTATGTGGTAGTGGGTAATGAAGGTGTTTGCTGACTTCCAGGTAGCAGCCCCTGCAGATTTCCTGGATAGGGACGTCCCTGGAAGCAGCCAATTTACAAGCAGTATGGCGGGTAGAATAGCTCTTATCCTCTGGAGCTCCATGCCCGCCAACCTGTAGAGATCTATGCAGGAGGTTACCCACCTGCTTATCGTCCGCTTGGCTGCAGGTCTGCCAGATGCGGCTTCAGCGTGAGGTGACAAACAGCTGGCGAACCTCCCAATTTCAGCCGTGCGCTCCTTATAATAAGCGGCGCCTTCTAGGGTCCAGAGTATGGAGCCTATATTCGACCTCCGAGGTGTGATTGGGGTAGAACACCGGCAGAGTCAACACCTGGTTAAGGTGAAACTCCGACACCACCTTGGAAGGAATTTCGGGTGAGGCGCAGGACAACCTTGTCCCTGTGGAAGACCAGGTAAGGAGACTATGAAGGCCTGGAGCTCTCCCATCCTTCTGGCTGGACGTGATAGCCACCAAGAAGGCGGTCTTCCACGACAGGTGAGAGAGAGCACACCTGTGCATAGGTTCGAATGGCTTGCCCATGAGCTTTGCCAGTACCAGCAGTAGATCCCACGGAGGTGGGGTTCCCGCGACTGGAGGAAATGTAGATCAAGGCCTTTGAAAAAGCGCCAGACCACCTTCTCCTCGCCATGACTGCTTCGGCCCGCGCCCGTAAGCAGAGATGGCTGCCAGGTGCACCCTCTTAGGGTCGCCGACCTAAGCCCTTGACTAGAAAGGACCATAAATAGTCCAAGATGCTTGCCAAGGAACAGGAGGAAGGGTCCAAGCCCTTGCCTCTGACACCAAATGGAAAACCTTTTCCATTTGAAGGCATAACATTTTCTGGTCGACTCCTCAGGGACGCCTCAACTACATTGAGGACCTGCCGGAAAGACCCAAAGCCTGGAACTCTAGCTCAGGAACCAGGCCGTCAGGTGCAGGGATTGAAGGTCCGGATGGAACACCTTCCCTGATTGACTGGAGAGCAGGTCCGGGCGAGCTGGAAGCTGCCGCGAGTCCTGGAGCTGAGACTGAGGAGATCTGGGTACCAGAACTGGCGAGAGGCAGTCTGGGGCTATCAGAATCACCTGCCTTGTCCTCCTCGCTTGAGAAGCACCTTGTGGATCAAGGGAAATGGGGAAAGGCGTAAAGAGGCCGGGTCCATTGCCTCGAGAAGGCATCCCCTGCAGCGAGCCCTGCTGAGGGGCGGGCATGAAACAGACTCAGCCGCGCTCTCCATGGAGGCAAACAGGTCCACCTGAGTGTGCCCCAAAGGAGAACAGATGCTGTACTACCTCCGGCAGGAGAGACCACTCAGTGGGATGCAGCCCCTATCCGCTCAGGCATCGGCCAGGGTGTTGGAGCTCCTGCCACGTGAATGGCTAGAGATCCGCCTCCAGGCTGCGCCACGAGTGACCAAATGCGGGAGCTTCCTTGCATAGAAGCATGGAGCGTCCCCGCCTGGCCAGTTTAGATAGTACATGGTCGTGGTATTGTCCGCCTGGACTCGGACCACTTGACCCCGGAGGAACGGAGCAAAGGCGGAGAGCTAGCGGACCGCTGGAGCTCCAGCAGGTTGATGTGGCATCGACCCCGCGGACCAGAGGCCATGAGCCCGTGTTCCCCAGATGGGCACCCCAACCCATCAGAGAGGCATCGGTCGACAGAGAGGACCGTCGTCAGCGGACGAGCAGGATGCCTCCTGCAAATGATCTGGAGCAGTCCACCACTGGAGAGCGTCCACATCCCCTATGGTCACCGACACGAGCTGGTCCAAGGGATCGAGCGTTGTGACCACTGGCTGGCCAGTCCTCACTGAAGGGACGCATGTTCCAGCGGCCCAACGGACCACGCCATGGTACAGCGCCGCCATGAGACCAGGAGGCGCAGGAAGTCCCGGGCAGGCGCAGTTGCCCAACCAGAAATGATCGGGCAAGGAGGAAAGAACCTCGCCCTGTCCGCGGGAGCCGCGCTCTGGCTCGAAGAGAGTCAGAGCTGCGCCCGATGAATAAAATCACCTGCTTCGCTCCGAGTTCCGACCTGGCCTCGTTGATAAGGAGGCCCAGTTGAGAGCAGACCTGGAGGGCCAGATCTCTGGACCACTCCGCCTCCTTCCTGGAGGGAGCTGCTATCAGCCAGTCGTCCAGGTAAGGGTACACCCGGACCTCGGCGCCGCAGGAATGCTGTCACCACTGCCATGCATTTGGTGAGAGACCCTGGGAGCTGGAGACAAGCCGAAGGGCATGGCTTGGAACTTCGAGAGATCCTTCCGCTTTCGGGCGAAGGAATCTCTGGTGAGAGCGGACGGATAGGGACGGATGACACGTCCTGAAGGTCAGAGAGCAGGAACCACCGCCCGCGTTCAAAGGATGGTATTATCTGAGCCAAGTGGCCATCCTGAAGGTTCGAAGACCTTAGGAACTTGTTTAGGTAGTGTGGAGTCGAGAATGGGCGCCAGCCCGCTCCGTTCAGGTCCAGGAAGTACCTGGACACAAACCCTGGGTCTGAAAGAGGTCCACCCTCTTTACCACCTCCTTCTGGAGGAGGAGAGCGATGTCGGCTCGGCAGGCCGCCAGTGAGGCTGGGATCCAAGCCCCCGGGGCGCACGCTCTGAAGGGTGGTGCCTGCTCAGATTCCAGAGGCAGGCCTCTTCCCCACCTCAAGACCCACCTGTCTGTGGTAACAGCGGACCAGGCGGAGCGGAGTGCGGGCCGTCCCCAGGGGCCAGGAGTGAGTGACGGGGATGGGGCGACACCTCAGCCCGTCACTGGGCAGGCTTGGAGGAGGGACGGCGAGGACCTCCTGGGCCCTTTCCTCCCTGCCTCCTGTTAGAGAGGCCGGCGGCTTGGGTTTGGGATGCCAAGGCCGAGCCTGCTGGCCCTGACGTTGCTGGGCCGGGCGCGCCGGGGGCACAGAAGGACGAAAGGGCTTAGGCTGTGGTTTGCGGCCTTTGTCCTTCTGAGCGGAAGAGACCGAGTCCAAGGTGGCATTGGACTTCTCGATCCTCTGCAGGTGACCTTCCACCCCAGGGCCGAAGAGGTCAGTCCCCAAAAAGGGAACATCCGCCAACTTGTGCTGGGTATCCGAAGTAAAGGTGGATATCCTCAGCCAAGCCCACTGACGCGATAGCCACCGCGGCCGCCACCGATCTGGCACATGAGTCCCCTACATCCAAAGCAGTCTGGAGCTGCTGTTTGGCCACTGCCCTGCCTCGGTCCCACCTGTAACCCGTAGTCTGCAGATCGGGAGGAAGATGAGGATGACCTCATCCAGGAGCCCAACAGGGCATGAGAAAATGTGCCATGAGGGCCAGCGAAACTGGCCTGACGAGGCAGAGAGAGGCATAGCGAGACACTTTGCCCGACATAGTCCAATTTCTTGGACTCCTTGTCAGGAGGTTTGTCCACATCCCTGGCGTTGCGGGCCGAAAACGCTGTCGGTAACCAACCCCTCAGCAGAGGGTGTTCAAAACCGGACAAGGAACCGGTAGGGACCGCATACTTCCTGGGCCATCCTGGCCGGCGCAGGGCAGGAAGCAGGGCGCTGCAAAGTTCCAGTGCTGGACCCACTGATGGCCTCGGCCACGGAAAGGCCTCCGTCCGGAGATCCCTCGGTCCAGAATCTCCGTGAGGATACCTGGCCCGTTGGAAGCGGGTTCGAGCTCCATCCGGTAGACTCCGAGATGAGCGAAGCAGTCCTAGGAAGGGCAGCCGGCTATCGTCCATTGGCTGACCTCCTGAAGACTCCAAGTCAGTCGCTGGAGAAGGAGGAATCATCTTCGGACTGGAAAGAGTCCTCGAAAAGCGCTCTCTGGCCTGAACCACCTTCACCTGCGACGTGGGGTCGGAGTGAGGGTAACTGACAGCCGATGGGTAAACCCTTAGCCGACCGAGAATCATTGGGTCGGAGCCCAATTGGTGGCTGTGGAGGCGGAGGTTCTCCACCGCAATCGGGGGCAGCAGCTGGTTTTGGCCGAAAAACCGGCCTGGGTATAGGCTCCTCGGGCAAGCCGAGGGGTTGTGTCGGCCGTTCCGGTGACAGCCACTTAATGGCGGGGAAGCGCGGAGTCTGCTTATTCCGGCCAGGAGGGCTGTTGCAACATAAGGTCCTCGTGCAGTCCCGGTAATTTCACGCGAAGCCTCCCCTCATCCGAGGAGGGGCCGAGGGCCAGCCCGGCGACGCCGCTTACCAGCGGTGCGAGACCGAGACCGCCTATGACGGTGGGAACGGCTGGACCCAAGAGGTCCGGAGACCGAGACCGAGGAGTCCCGATTTCAGGGGGTCGGTGCAGGAGGTGTCGGCCGAACCGACACTCCCCTCCGGCTCGAAGGTCCATCCGAGGCTCGGGCGGAGGCACAGGCGAGCCAGGGATCTCAACTCCTCGGGGAACCGGGAGAGGGAATCTCAGCTGCTAAAGGCAGCCCGTCCAATGGGTCGAGAAAATCTCGGCTTCATCAGTGGAGTCTCGGTCAACTGACCTGACGGGGACACCGTGAGGCCAGTGGCGAAGCCGAGCGATGGCGACCGAAACCCGGCGGTCGACGCCCGGGAGAGGGACCTTTCCCGCTCCCAAGAGCGCCGACGGAGGGACTTACCTTGTCCTCTTTTTGGACCGAGAAAAGGTCCAGCAGACGCAGGCCCTTCTCCTTAGTGGAGAGGGACAGACAAAGCTCTTAAAGGAAGCCGTGTAGGAAGAACCCAGAGAGGCGGGGATACGTCACCATGACGAGGAAGGCTCTGACATGCCGCCTCCTCTTCGAGGGCGACCATCCTGCCGAGCTGATCCGCCGGGAGCCGCGCCTTGGACACCGCTAACCGGCCTCCTTGGACTTCACGGAGGAAGCGCTAAGGGCGGCCCAGTTGCAATCAGACAGCAGTCTTGAGGACGTGGGCCGGAGAAAGATGAGCCACAGGTCGCAAGCCTGCGGGTGGTGCTCAAGGCCTAACAGTAGACACACGTGGAGTGTGGATCCGTCCGAGACATCTTCTGCCCGCATGGGCATCTCCGAAATCCGGAGTCGATTTATCCATCGCAGCCGCGAGGGATCAAGACCAAGTCTTTTGCAAAATATTATTTTAAATCCAAACGGAGAAATAGGAACCAGTCACAAACGCAGAGCGTTAGGAGGAACCTGAGCTTCCAAGCGTAAGGAAGATCTGGCGCCATGGGCGGAGCGAGAGTTATCCACCCGGTGGGTGGAGAACAAGCTGAAGACCTTCCGGCAAGATTTAAAGCGGCAAGGATACTGCCAATGAGTGTGGATGAACAACATATCCATGTCCCTAGAACGGCCGATTTGTTTTTGACAGATCTGGCATTGCACATCACCGCCCGAGTTGGACAGGGCTCCGAAGCCGTCCCGACTACTTGCCCATCCGAATAGGTGGAGCCCTTGGGTATGGAGACTAGACATGGATCACCAGGTTCCAGGCTCCATTTCGCCCCAGGGCATCTTCTGAGCTTAACCACCCCTATCTGAAAGGTCCAGTTCATTAGCCTCACAGGAGTCCACGACCCCACGCCCACCCCTCCTACGAGCAATACCTAGCGCCAGACAGCGCTGGTAGATGGAAAATGGGAGGGGAGGAGGGCAAAAAGGGCGAAGGGCGTGGAGGTCGGAAGACAAATAATGCACAACCGGGGTAACTAAACAACACATAACAAAAGCGGGAAACAAACTAGCTGCAAACAGGTAAATAAAAATCCTGAATACCTCTTAAATAAAATACCCACAATTACAATAAGACTAAAAGCCCACCCAATAACATAATCCAAAACCAAATAAACAAAACAAAACTAATAAAACCTACCAAACTACATGACCATAGATAATCTGTAAGCAATTATTAAAGAATCCAAATATATAAGGACAGGGAGGCCCTCTCACTGCACACACTGTCCTTCATATGATGAAACAGGATCCAAAAAATAAAATTGCAATTATTTTTAGGCACTCTCACTGCCAATGAATATAGTGTTGAAAGGTCCAAATATGTAATGACAGTGAGGCCCTCTCACTGCGCACACTGTCCTTCCAATAAAAATCAGTAGTGTTGCGATAAACCAAGTCAAAATCCAAAATATTCTAAATATACATTCAAAGAACAACAGTATGCAGACTCAGTGCAAGTTCATAGATGGAAGGAAAAAATGTCTCTTGTAAAGTTGGAGATAGCTATCGACTGTACCCCTTGCGGAGTGTGCTCTTAGGTCTCTAGGAAGCTTTTTACCAATGTTCTCACAAAAACACTGGATGTAAGACTATCCAATGGGAGATGGTCTTTTTGGCTTCTGGTTTACCCTTACAGGCCTCTCCATAGTGACAGAACAATGTCCTCTCAGTTCTAATGGTTCATGGTTCTGCCAAGGTACTAGCACAATACCCTTTTCACATCAAGACAATGTAGCTTTTGTTGTTCACCTGTGCTAAAATGATTAGGGAAAAGTACAGGTAGAGAGAGAGAGAGCGATACAGACTGATTCAAGTACTATAGAATTCTGACACCACTGTAGAGAGGAATTTTCTGTGTGTCTTAACCACAACACGGTCCCTACTGTACATGTGAAAATGTAAAAAGGCTCTGTGCACTGAGCTTTCAATTCACAAACCTTCCTGGTAGAAGTCTTTGCTACAAGAAACACCATTTTCCATGTAACATACTTGAGATCTACTGAGAAGCCTCTACCAGCTGTGCCAGACAAATGTTCGAATCCCATCATGGGACTGGTTCCCTCACTGGGCTGTGTAGGTGAATCAGACCTTTGAACAAACTTTTAAACACTGGTTGTGATGTCAGAAATCTTTCTTTACCTAATGACATATAGGCAGACCCAGCAACCAGGTGTACCTCCAAGGTGGCAAGCCTGAGACAGAGAATATACATACATTGTACAGTCCAGAACCATAGGCAAGTCTGCTTGTAAAGGAGGTATTTTAATTAGTACACCCCACGGAGAATCTTTTTCACATGGAGGAATGTTTTACTAGCATCTGGTCAGTGGCGGAGGAAGGAAGATGGGGCCCCAGTACAGGCTGTAACTCAGGCCCACGCGCTGCCAACCCCCATCCCAGGCAACCCCCCGCCCCTGAGTTTTTTTAGTACCTGTTTATGCACCTTCACACACCTCCTCACATATCAAGGAATATGACATACTTATTTATCCACATTAAACATGCCATTGCCAATTCAAGTGTTCAATACTTCATAACAGTTAATTATCAAAATGGTAGCATGTGGCACCATGAAACAGTATACGGCAACACATAACAGTGTAATATTTTCTACTCATCTATCTGAATCGCCTTTTGTGCGCCTTTCGTTCTGCAGACTCATCAATGATCTGCTGTAGGTTAATTTTTCTGGCTTGTTCATTTTCAATAGATAAGATTCCAACCCACAAAGTCTCTCTTGTCCCATACTACTCCTTAAGTAGTTCTTTATAAGTTTAGGTTTTGAAAATGAGCATTCAGCACTGGCTACTGTTACTGGGATGGTGAGAAACAGCATAAGTACAGTAGAGACTTCTGGAAAACTGAATGCTAATGCACTATTGTCAACAATGAACAGTTTTGCCAAATCTTTCAATGATGATTGTTTTGAGATTTCAGATTTCAAACAAGATCTAAATGAAAGCAATTGTTCAGGAAAAGCAGGTGAAATGTCTGTTGAAATGATGGGCTGTTTTTCAGCTCCTTTATACAGATTATCATCACTAGCAGAAATAAGCTTACTTGGCTGGATTATGCTGAATCCATCAGCGATTGCCTGTAAGCTTTGAATCAATTTGAAAGCTGTGCAGTTATTATATCAAGGCACCTGTAAAACACATTCACTTTGAAAAATTATTCTGAGTTGCCAAGTCTTTCATCTTCACACAGCTCATCAAAATGGCGTTTGACCTTTCTCATGCACTTTTCTTCAAACTTTGCTTGTACACCCCATTTTTCTGATAATGTAATTGCTGAATTTTTGGCTTCATCAAACTCATTTCGAAATGCAAGTAGGTCTTCATTGGCTTTGTGAAGTAAGTTTGCTGCTTTGCAAAGGTCTGTGTCTTTAGATTGTAGCAGTTTTGACACAGCATAGACCATTTCCAGAGTCTTTGTTAGGAGCATGACAAGAAAAACAAAACTGAAATTTTCCAATAATTTCTTTAATGCCAAAGCCTCATTGCACTCATCTGCATTTTTGCTCTGAAGAACTATTTTTGTGAGTGCCTTCATAATATCTAAATACAAAAACCTCAAAGCATAGAGTGATTCATGCCGGGACGACCATCAGATAGGGCAAAGCCTTTTCAAAGTAATGTTGCTGGAAAGCTCTGAAGTGGAAGCAAATGAACATAACATAGTCCAGCGTTTTATGCTGTGGCCAAAAAGTGTACAGTCTTTTGATCACATCATAAAAATTCTTCAGTTCTGGTATTCCTTTAACAGAACAATTCAGTGTGAGGTTTAAGTTATGAGCGTCACAGTGAATGCATGCAGCATTTGGTTCCTTCTGGAATATTCTTGCTTACACACCAGAGTACACCCCACTCATATTAGAGGCCCCATCATACCCCTGACCATGACATTTATATAAATTTAAGCCTTTCTGTTCAATGCAGCCGGTTATAATATTCTCAAGTCCACCAGCAGACGGATTACTAATTTCCTGAAAACCAAGGAAAGATTGATTTTCACCTCTGTTGCCATGTCCCTTTCCTCCCTTTCTATTGTGACATACCGAAAAATGTGACTCAATTGGTCAGTCTTCGCAATGTCTTGGGTGGTATCCATTATTACAGAGAAAAAAGGTGCAGCTTTTATTTCATCAATAATATCTTGCTCAATATGCTTTGACAAAACTTCAATGAGTTTGTCCTGTATAGTGTGACTAAGATAGCGAATCTATCCACTGGGCATGGAAATGAGTTGCTTTAACAAGGGATCATACTTGGCTAACAGTTCCACGACTGAAAGAAAATTCCCACTATATACTTTCCTTAAACCCTCTCTGTGTCCCCTGAAAGGTAAATTGCACATAGCTAAAGTAAGAGTCACACTGATCAGACGCTCCAAAACTTGTCTCCAAAAGTTTTTCTCCTTTTGTATTTGAGTTTCAAAATCTTCATCGATTTTGCCATGTAATTGCCACTGCTCTAACACTAAGCAAGATTCTAGATAAATTGCTGATAGAAACATAGACTTTGACGGCAGATAAGAACCACTTGGCCCACCCAGTCTGCCCATTTCCCTACCTACTGGATAAGCTGCAGATTCTAGTTAACCAACAGCCTATTTCCTGCAACCCCCCACTATAATTGCCTTATGTCTGTCCCATGCATGTTTGAATTCCTCCACTGTCTTAGACCCCACAACCTCTCCAGGAAGGCGGTTCCATGCGTCCACCACTCTCTCCATGAAAAAGAATTTCCTCACATTACCCCTGAGCCGTCCCCCCTCTAACTTTAAATTGTGCCCCCTTGTTCTTACACATCTCTTTTTCTGAAAGATGCTACCCTCCTGGACTTTGTTGATTCCCTTGAGGTACTTAAAAGTTTCTATCATGTCCCCCTGTCCCTCCTTTCATCAAGGGTATACATATCAAGCTCTCTCAGTCTCTCTTCATATGGTTTCTGATGTAGACCCTGCACCATTTTAGTTGCCCTCCTCTGGACTGCTTCCATCCTGTCTATGTCCTTGCGTAGATGAGGTCTCCAAAACTGCACAGTACTCCAGATGGGGTCTCACCAACTGTCTGTATAGAGGGATAACCATTTCCCTTTTTCTACTTGTGATGCCCCTCCCTATGCATCCCAGTATCCCCCTGGCTTTCCCTACTGACTTCTCACATTGCATACCCACCTTTAGGTCATCTGATATGACTACACCCAGATCCCTTTCCATTATTGTTGCTGTTAGTACCTTCCCTGCTATTGTGTACTCTTCTCCTGGATTTTTATTTCCCAGGTGCATTACTTTGTACTTCTTTGCATTGAATCTAAGTTGCTGATGTTTCATGATATTCAATTTTGCTGCTTAGGTGACGCCAGTCTCGAACTCCTTTAACCCATGCAACATCATATGCAGTCACACTACGATCAGCAAACAGCCAACATGGCTCGCAATATGCACAGTCTAATTTGGGGGAGTAACAAAGCCAAGTACATGGTACTGTAACTCCTGCCTTTGTCGTAATAGTGTAATAGCCTCTGGAGAAACAACGCCCATCTTGATTTTTGTCTCATGGAAATGGTCCATCAGGTTTACACGAACCTTGTGATATAATTTATCTTTTTATTTGGCTATCCTTAATATCTAAAGGAAAATGACCTCGGTCTGTGGGAGGAAAACTTGTAAAAGCAGGTTCTTGTCCTTGTTCTTCGTCACTGTGTAAAGCAGCACCTGTTTCGTCGAGTTCTTTCTCCAATATACTTTCAATGTGACGAGGTACCTTTGGAAACGAGCCTCTGGCTCAAAGGTTGCAAACTGATTTTTACAAATAAATAAATAAATGTCCGGTTCTTGTTCAGATTGTTTAGCACAGTTAGTTTCTGGATCAACATGATCAGCACAGGCCATCCCAGCCAAAGCACTAGGTCCACTGTCTTTCTCTGTGTCTGTCATTTTCACAAGCTTCAGTCTTATCAGGTTTGTTAGACTCAGTCGCAGTTTGGAAAAAAATGCTGATTTTAGGAAGCTCTGCAGCCAACATCAATTCTTTCTTCTGTTTACGCTTTTGTGCGCTACTTTTGTATTTTGGAGGCATCTTTTACAGTCAACAATAAACTGTATTTATAATCTTATCTACAGTATTGTATTTACAACATGCAGTGCTATAAATCACAAGATAGAATTATCCTCCACTCACTGAACCACCACCTTGTGCTGTCTAGCTGAACTTTTACCTCAGACTCTTTGCAACTGCAGCACAACTGAACTGAGGTACAGTACCACAGCCAACACACAAGATCCCCAGTGCCCCACCAGTTGCCTTCTGCAAGCTGTTGCTTTGAACTCACACACCACTACCTTAGCAAGAAAATACTTTATATATTTACTGACATAGTTAATTTGTTTGCTTCAGTCTGGAGTAATGGCAATTGGCAAACAGGGTGAGGTGTAGCTCTGGAAGAGGTGTTCCTTTACTGGTAACTCTGCAGCTCAATAGTCAGTCCTCCCCCCACCCCAGTGCCCCCAGTGACCAGACGATTCCCTGCCTACCACCACTGCCCTCGCATGGGACTGTTTATGTAGGTAGTTTACTGTTTTTAAATGGCAATTCGCAAACAGGGAGGGAGGGAGAAGTGTAGGTTACTGAGTTAATCAGGACAATCAGTGCTCCTTTATTATAATTATATTTACTTTAGAATCCCTTTTATTTTTTATTTTCTTTAGCTTTTGTTAACCGGGTAAGTACACTAGACAAGTGTATGCTATTTTCAGGAGCAGATAAGGAGTACAAACCGGTAATACAGGTAAATACAGAGTACAACAATACAGCAAAAGATTAAGTGAGCGGCTACTTCTCACACTAGTTGAAATGATTTACTTATTAATCTGCCAATCCCCATTGTATTTATGTTATGTGCTCAATGCTGCACTGCCACTATACTGTGTTTTATATTTTTGAGTGGGACAGGAGCAGGGCAGGCCCTGATCTAAACGGTTAACTTTATAGGTTTTTTTTTTTTCTTATTTACCACAATTATATGCATTCATCATGCAGCTGGCAGCAGCAGAGACAGCACTCCATTTTTCTCAATCTCAACAGAGAGTCAGTTAGTATACAGTATAGCACTATAGCAGGCTTCCTCTCTAGTCTGAGTAACTTTGTGACTAACAACAAGTTATGTCAACAACTACAGATCAGAAAGGGATAATGAGGAGGCCACACTTAAAGAGGAACATTAAACTCCTGGAGAGGGTCCACAGGAGGGCAACCAAAATGATTTGGGGCTTGGGGGACAGGACCTATGAGGAGAGGCTCGAAGAGCTAAATATGTACACATTGGAAGAGAAGGGACCAGGGGACATGATAGAGGTCTTCAGGTACATGAAGGGGTAAACAGGAGGAACAGTCAGGGTGCTTGAAGGAAGGAGGAGGGGGCCACTAGGGCATGGGTGGAAGCTGGAGGGGAGGAAGATTCAGGGGAGAAAGGAGGAGGTGCTACTTCACAGGCCAAGACATGGAGGGGTTCAAGAGGGGGTGGGACAGGTACAGGGGAAGGGTTCTGGAAGCAAAATCCAATGCAGTGAGAATATCTGGAACTGGGAAGGGAGAAGCCAGAGAAGGCGAGGGGGGCAGCAAGGTCAGCTTCCAGGATGGGGGCTGACCAAACGAGCAGACACGAAAGACCGACAGGCCTATTCTGCTGGCATTTTAGTATGTTAGTATGACTGAGAATTTGAGTCAAGTTAGCCAGCAAGTCACAAATTAAGGAGGGAGGTTTGTTGGATAAGATGGGTCACGGAGGCAAAGACAAAACAAACACACATGGTCAGGTCACCAATTCAATCGGAGAGCCAGTCAGTCACAGATTCACATCCACAGAAATGAGAAGAGGTGTTAAATTGTGCAGTGCAGCTAGTGATCAGTTAGTTAGCCTGTTAGCTGGCCAGCTACTGACAAGAGCAGAGCAATACAGGCTCAGTCAGGGCAGGCAAAACAACAGAGCAGGCAAGGCAAGACAGAAAAAAAGTCACAGGCAGCAGGCCTCCTCTCAGGAGTCACACACTGCTGCTGCTGCTGCAAGGCAAACACAGGGACACTACAGACTCACTCTCACTGTGAATACATAATAGTACTACTGTAACTGTAGACTACAAAAGACGACAGTCACTGACAGAGAGACTGTACTGGGTTGGCCGGCCGACTGCCAAGCAACAAGTAGTACAGTATTATCTGTATCACAGTATTATTTGTATTATTTGTCTGCACTCACTTGAGTAACCTCACCCCACCCCGCACAGTCCCGACTGACTCACTCCCAGGCTCAAACAGGAACAGCTCCAACAACACTGTGCCGCCCAGTAAGTTTTTTTATACTGATAAAATGTCCTTGTTTGCTGGGGGTTAAGGAGGCTGCTGCTATGCTAAATGCTGCTATATACAGCAGAGCCCCTACTCAATCCCAAGCTCAGATAAACAGGAACAGCTCCAACAGTGCTGTGCTGCCCAAAAGTTTTTTTGTAATGATAATTTCCTTGTTTGCAAAGGCAAAAACCCTACCCAGGCAGCAGGTCTGTTGCTATGCTAAATGCTGATATATACTGTATATATACATACATACATACACACAGCAGAGTCCCTATTAACTCCCAGGCTCAAACAGGTCAAGAACAGCTTCAACACCGCTGTGCTGCTGCAGTGCTGGCCAGTACGTTTTTTTGGGGATAATTTCCCTGTTTGCAGCAAAAACCAAAAACTCTGTCCCTACTACCCAGCTGGGGGCTAAGGCGGCTCCTCCTGCTATGCTCAGACAAACAGGAAGGATTGAATAGCGCTGTGCTTCCAGCCCAAAAGGTTTTTTTTTTTTTTTTTTTTTTAAATGATGATTATTAATTTCCTTGTTTGCAAAGCAAAAAAAGAAAACAGCTAAGACAAGACTACTGGCTGCACTCAGCCCAGTGCTGCTAGCCTAGTGCTATCAGGCCCAGCAGCTATGTGCCCACACTGCCCAGGCAGCAAGCAAGGCCCAAGCCCAAATGTGTTTTGTTTTCTTTCTTTATAGCCAGAAATTAGAATCCAGACAGTCCAGTCGATGCTGTGCTACTACTTCCTTGTCCTTAGCTAAAATCAGTCAGCCCCTGACTACATATTCACATTCACATTAGTTCACAACAAAAAGAAAGATGTGATTGTGTGTCCCCACTCTGAGTCCACACACAGACCCTGCATGTTTAGCTTGCTCCCCCTCAGCTCGATCTACACACCATGTGGCCCATCTCTCATGCTGCAGTGCAATATATAGCCCAGCTCAGCCCTGCCTACCACCGACTGATTGACAGTTCCAATGGGGCACGTCAGCCAGTCATGTGGTGCAGAGCTCAAGATTGCTAGGACCCATGCTGCCCTTTGTGTGCCTGCCTGAGTTAGGCCTCCGCCTCTCTCCCCTAGTCCACAGTACAGCGGTACACAGCAGCAGCGAGCACTCCACAGTCCACTCGCGAGACAGAGTGGCGGCAGTCGCCATGGGCCCCATCAGCATGCTACAAACCACCCTCCCCAGCCGGGCCGGGCTCCGCCAAGCCGAAGGTCGGTGGTCGTGAGGCAGCCAGCCACCACAAGTTCAAACTTCCATTCTGCAACCACAATAGTTGAGAAGTACAGAGTAAGAGACAAGAGAAGCACAGAGAGTGAGAGAAGACTGAGTAAGTACATGGGGGTTGGGAGGGAGTCTGACTCCTCGGGGCCAGAAGGGGGGGGCGGTGCTCTGTCTGTGCAGCAGCGAGCGACCAGGACCGTCCGTGCGGGTGCTCTCTCTAGTCTCTCTCTCCCGGTCTCTCTCTGCTGCTCTGCATCAGCACAATGCAGTGAGTGTCCAACCATCACAGAGTGCAGGCAACAGCTTTAGTCCCTATGCCTCTCGGTCTTCCACGTCGAGAGACTCTCTGCTGCCATGTGCAGTACGTCGTCGGGCAGCACAGGTCGGGCGCAGCACACTGACAGTTCATTCAGCTGTCTGGGACTGGGAGGGTGACTAAATGTGGAATCTTTCGCCAAAAAATGGTGAAACACTGAATAAACTTATTGGGCCCCCAAGTGTGTCGGGCCCCTGTGCCACTGCACTGGCTGCACCGGCTATTCCTCTGCCACTGTGTCTGGTTTCATGGATAACTTTAGAACATCTTGTACTTTGTCTGAAAGGTTCATTTCAGAGTAATCTAGTTCTTAAGGAACCAAGCCTTCAAGTGCAGTGCTCCTAGAACTTGATATGTCCTCCTGCCCTCTCCCCAATGGGGTTAAGAGACTGCATCTCTGGGGGTTCTGAAGGAAAGGGACAGCACAGAGTACCAGGCCTTTCTGGCCCATCTAGTACCATCAGAATAATTGTTACTGACCACCTTCTTACCTTCAGCAGAACCCTTTGTATTAGAGAAAATGGATAGAGAAAACTGCCATCACAGCTGAGAAACAGTGTCTCCTCTGGCACAGTCCCTTTGGAATGTGGTCTGCAACAAAACTTGGCAAGTTTCCAGTTTTCTCAGGAGGTGAATAGGACCATCTCTGGAACACCCCATATCTGAACACAGTTAAGTATGCTGGCAGAGGTACAACTGAAGATATCTCTGGTTCATTCTGCTCAGAAAGGTGAAGACATTATTCCTGCCTGGCAGGCGAAAGTTCAGTTACGCAAGAGCTTACCATAACAGTAGATCTTCAAGAGGACCTCTTCCAGCAGGCCACACCTATTCAACTATAGCCGCTAGGCACCAGGACCACACAGAAATGTTTCTAGCTAGCAGCCTATCAGGGGGCCGCACACTCCAACGTTACACGGTGACACTGCCGTATCCTGTAAGAGTGGGCAGCCCCTGCACCCTCCTCAGCTGTCCCACCAGAGACCATAAGTAATTTGTCTCCTACTTAGGAACAGAGACAGAACCGAAGGTTCCCACCAATACAAAAATAACAGAAAACAGAAGGTTTTCAGCTAAGGAAGAGGAGAAAGAGACACAGAAAGGCCTACAGGGCCGGGGGAGTGGGGATGCCATGACCTACTGCAAGAGATCCTCTTGGAGATTTACTGTTCCAGTAAGTTCTTAGGTAACTATCATCTTACTTCGAGGGCATCTCTTGCAGTAGACCATACCTATGGAACGAGTCCCAAGCAGTTCTGACATCAGAAGAGCCAGTCTGGGTGAACAGAAACCAAAAGCCTAAGAAAGTAGGCCCTGTAGAACAGCTAGTCCAAAATTGGCCCTATGCCTTTAGGCAATGTCCGGACTGTACTGCCTGGTAAAGGTGTGGACAATACCCCAAGTGGCAGCAGCGCAGATCTCTGTAGCCAAAACATGCTGAAAGCAAGCCACAGAAGTAACCATGCATCTGGAGGAATGACCACAGGCAACACCAGGAAGTTCACGGCCATACTTCCTGTAGCAACAAACTCTGGTCAGATCCACCACGGCTGCATAATGAAGTTAGTGAAGTTGTTTGGAATTGTTAAGGAGGTATGGAGAAACAACACAATGATTTGTAAGTAGTAAGATTTGTTTTAGTTTCTGTTCTAAGGAAGGCATACATATTATTAGGAAAATATATGGAGGTGTACATTTCAAGAGAAGGAATAGGAAGCAATATAGGTTTACAAAAGAATCCCAGATGTATGTGTTATCCCGGATGATATTGGCCAGACAGCCACATTTTAAAGAAAACACAATTGCACATACCCCAATAATGCAAAGCATCATGGGAAACATATGCAAATCCCCATGATGACACAGAAGGTGGCAGTACATGAAAAAGTAATGTCTGGCATATGTTCAGCCTTGGGATTATTTACACTTTTTTTTTTTAATTAAGAGAAACAGGGTTTTTGTCTATGAGGTGATAGAAGTTGTTTTTAAGCAACGTGTTGATATCAGGAAGTCGGGTGTAATGATGGACTGTTAGCAGAGAAAATGTGATAGTAACTTTCGGAGGGGGTCGCTTTTGATAAGGGCAAGGTAGTTATGCTTGTGATAATGAGAATAGTAGGAAAGTATGAGGTCTATGCAGAAGTGGAGTACAAATATGCACAGTTTTATAAGTATGTGCTCATAGTGCAGGCAAATGTGATATGTAGGTCTGTTTTAGAAATGGGTAAAAATAGCAATACATGCAATTGATAGATAATTATATACATATACATACATATACATATACATATACATATATATATATATATATATATATATATACACACACACACACATATATATACACACACACACATATACACATACACATACACACATACACACACACACACATACACACTCACTCTACCAGTCAAAAGTTTTAGAACACCCCCATTTTTCCAGTTTTTATTGAAAAGTATGCAGGTTAATGTCTCAATGTACTCTGAAATTAAAGCATAGAACAAATAAACAATTGGAGATAAAAAAGAAATCATAGAATCATTTTGTTTAACAAAATGTAATCTAAATTTCTGACTCAAAGTAGCCACCTTTTGCAGATATACTGTAACCGCTGAACACACTCGTGGCATTCTTCCTACAATGGACATCAAATATTGTTCGAGAAGTTCTTCCCAACACTGATGCAGAAGTTCCCACAAATGTGTTGCACTTGTAGGTTGCTTTGCTTCCACCCTTCTGTCCAGTTCATCCCAAACCAGCTCGATGGGGTTTAAGTCTGAAGACTGTGCTGGCCATTCCATGATTTGAAGCCTACCGTCTTGTTCTTTTCCTCGAAGGTAGTTCTGACATAGCCTGGAGGTATGTTTTGGGTCATTATCTTGCTGTAGGATGAACCCCTGACCAACTAGGCGTAGACCAGAGGGTATTGCATGGCGCTGCAAAATGCTGTGGTAGCCTTTTGGTTCACGGTGCCAGTCACTCTGTGCTGTTGTCCTGTGAGCCTCCTATCACGCAAGCTGTTGACTCTCAGAAACTTGTCTTCTGATTCTGTTGTGGCTTTGGGTCTGCCAGACCTCTTCCTGTCAAGAGTTTCCTCCAGTTTCAAGTGCCTTTTCGATTGGTGTAGGAAACTGTACTCACTGACTACCTTGGCTTTCTTGCAATTTCTCTACAGCAGTTTTTGCTAACCTAAACTTTTTTTTTTAACCTCTAGCAGTTTACCGCTTACCTTTGTACCATTTCAGGTTATTCACTGGACTTGAATTGCTTAAATTTCAATAAAAACTGGAAAAATGGGGGTGTTCTAAAACTTTTGACCGGTTGTGTATGTATATATATATATATATATATATATATATATATATAGAGAGAGAGAGAGAGAGAGAGAGACACACACACACAGACAGTCGGCAGACAGTCGGCAGGCAGAATAGGAATGGCAGAGAAGTATGACACCAACCCCACCCCCACCACGCAGACATGTACAGGCACTGGGGTGTGCCTTTGGGTCATTGCCCATAACGCTCACGCCATGTAATCTCACCCTACTCTGCAGACCAGGGCTCTCGGGGACACAGGCACCCGCATACTTTATGCACATTTTGTGCTTCAGGACGCTCGCCCGCCAGCCCAGAGAGTCCCCGAGACTCTCCATAGCACAGGCCCAGGAGTCCTGAACAGGCCGGTACTGTGCATGTGCAAATACAAGAATTGGTGTATTTTGCCCCTTTGTCGCTTCAAGCATTGGGCGCCTGGAGAGTGGTGCACAGCACCTGATGAGGTGGGAGGGGGGAAATGAGGAGGAAGACAGTGCAAGCAGCAGTATTCGGGGGGGGGGCATGCAATCAGTTCCCCCTTCAAGCCGCCTGCACCTTCATTCTGCCAGGGGAGAGCGCTACAGGAGCACTCAGTGACAGGCTCCCAAGCCATTTCGCCATTGATGGGGAGAAAACGTGGCAGGAGAGAGAGAAGGCAGAGAAAAGAAAAAGCTTTCTCATCTGTTTAAAAACAAATGCGTGGTCAGACAGAATGCCCAGTCAGTTAAGTAGATAAAGGATTTGTGTGGGTGCATGCTGCACACATTCCCTGAAGACACCAGTGTTAGATTTAACAGAAAAGGGTACATTTTTTTTTAATTTACAATTATTTTAGGTTGCCATCGCGACTATTTCTGGCGACGGTTTAGTGAGCTTAGGGTTTACTGTGTTTTTTTTTTTGTGCAGGGCTGAGTCGCACTGCTTCCAGGAGAGGAGCAGGAGAGTGAAGAAGCTGGGCGGGGAAGCCTCATGAGCAGCATGTCTCAACGAAGTTTTACTGATTATTTTGGTGGAGGAGAATCCTCCACACCAAAGGGTAAGGAACAAACAACATCATCCTCCGAGTGTGACTTAAGCACATTTCAGGAGACAGCTGACACTGTGAATGTTGAAACTGATGATTAGTCTGAACAGACTGCATCTGCTAAAAGCAGCAAGAAATTAAGGTTGTGAAGGGACAGCTGGACAAAGTGATTCCCATGGCTTATAAAGGAGAAGCAGACGGGAATGTTGTTGGGAAGTGCAGTTGGTGCAAAAAAGGTGGCAAAAGCAATCCATTTGTCACAACTGGCACAATGAATTTGCAAGTGTCTGCTTTCTACAGACATGAAAGAAACAGAGAACATTTGCTGGTGCAAACTGGAAAGAAAACAGCAGGAAAACAGTCTCTGCCAGTGGCATTTGAGAAGCAGATCTTGGGTCCTGAGGCAAAGGATGACAGTAAAGTTGCTCAGTTAATGACAATGTACTACCTTACCAAACAAGGGCAATCACTCAACCAGTTTGAAACACTGATAGCTCTGCCAGTGAGGAATGGAATCTTTTGGGCCAGGGCACAGGGTGGCAGCAGCTGTTGCTTGAGAATTGACACCAATGTTGGTGTGTTTGTCAGTCCACAGAAGCGAAATAGCTGTCCAGCCCTGCAAGACAATGGCACAACCTACTCTGGCTGGGATGCAAGATATGACATGCTGGACTCCATAAACGAAGTCCTACAGGAAGAAATCAAAGCTCACTTAGCAGGTTCTCAGTTCCTTGGGGTAATAGTGGATGAAACCACTGATGTAACCATTCACAAAAAACTGAACATTTATGTGAAGTGCGTACACAAAGCACAGGCCAAAATTCATTTTATTGACTGTACTAATACCTGTTGGGAGGGCTGACACAACTGTGAAAGAACTTATGTGTGTGTTCTGCTAATGCAGTTGACCCTATCAAGATCATCACATTAGCAAGTGACGGTGCCAGCATCATGACTGGAATGCACAATGGGGTGGGTGCAAAGTTAAGACAACAAGTTAACCCAAGGCTGATTCAGATTCATTGTGTTGCCCACAGACTGGCACTGGCAGCAGGTCAAGCATGCTGGGACAGCCCTGTATTCAATGAATATCATGGAACCATCAAAAATGTGTACAGATACTACAGCAACTATGCAGTATGGTACAATGTCTTGCGTTTCATCCAGGAAACTCTCAGTGATGAAAATATCAGATATCTGTCCCTAAAAGAACCTGCAACTTTTCGGTGGCAGTCACTGCATACTGCAGTTCAAGCAATTCACAGATCATACCCTGCAATTTTACAAGCCCTAGAGCATGATGCAGCAATAGGTGCAGCAGAAGCAAAGGGCCTTCACACAAAACTGAAATCAGTCTGCTTTATCTTATGCACTTTTTTCATGGATGTCTTAGATGTGGTGAATAAACTGTCTTTAGTCATGCAACGGGACAGTGTTGACATTTCGTTGGCCAGCAGCATGATAGAAGCCACAGTTACTAGACTACAGCAGTTTAAAGAGCAGAATGGGGTAGAGCTACAGAACACATTTCAGGTACTCTACTAATGTCCTGGCATGTAGCAGGATCAAAAATTGAATGACAAGCCATCACTGCGAATACAGTTCCAGACGGCATCTCAGGGACATCGGACGCAACTCACTGAAAACTTTCACATAAGATCTGAGACAACTTCAATGCAGCTGCTGCATAACTTGAATGTTCTTTCAAATCCAAAGTGTTTCCCAGATGACTCCAACATAATGGACCATGAACTGCAGGAACTCAAGAATGTTTGCACTTATTTACAAGAAACAACCTTCAAAGAATAAAACACTGCCAGCACTTACTGACCAACACAGGGCTGAGAAAGATTACGGACAATTCAATTTTTTTCTGAAATCTAAAAAAAGGACTGATTTTGCTCAGTAATGTCTGCCAAGACTAGATTGAGAACTACTCAGATGTTTTCCCAGATTTTGTCACAATGGCCAAGATTTTACTTGTGTCACCGGTTACATCAGTGGCATCTGAAAGAGGGTTTCCTATACAAAACAAAATAAAAACCAAAGGTAGATGTTCCCTAAAGCAGATACTGTGAGCAAGCTCATGCAGATTGTCCAAGAAGGAGCTGAACTTGAAGACTATGACCCTCATCCAGCACTTAAGAAATTTAAGGCCATAAAACTGTGCAGAAAATCATTTTAAATTTTAAAATGCTTTAATAATTGTTTTTCATAGTTTTTTTTAGTTTCAGACACAATTTGAGTGACTGACACTGACCCAGAGACAGGACGATGGAAGAACTTGGGAACAGGAGTAAAAGATGAGTATCAAAACGTTTTGTTCCGACAAGGGTGGTGGTGGGGGGATACAATTTTTAAATTTAGCCCCTTAAGGTGAATGCTACTCTTGGTGGAGGTCCCGTTCAGGGGGGACGGATCAAGATTTAAGTTACTGGGGATTGGCCCAGGTGGTGGGTGGATGGTCATACCCCATTCTGCTAAATTTTATATCATTTTGATTTTGGTGTTGGATCACAGTCTAACAAGTTTGGATGATCATGTGTGTGTGGGGGGTTGGTAAACTATTATGGCCCCAATGCAGTCCCTGTGTTTTTTATTTTGTTTTTTAGTGGGGGACAGTCTGAGATTATTGTCAAATGTAGTTACCTAACCCATTCTGCGCTTTCCACAGTCTGTCTGCAGCAGTGGTTTCTTCTGCTGTCATCAACAGTACACTACAGTTAAGAAATGTGCAGGAGGAAGAGGTGTTGGGTTACAGGAGAAGTTATTGGCAGGAGGTGTTAGGAGAAGTTATGGGCAGGAGGGTGTTAGGAGAAGATATTGCCACAGAAAACATGGCATGCCATGAAAAAAGAAGTTCAAACAGAAAAAAAAGCAGACTGCACTTGCAGTGTGGCAGCCACATGCAGATAATTCCACCAAGGCACCACCCGACTGTGCCACACACCAGACAGACTGGGAGACCTGCTGAGCCAAGGTAACTGGGGTGGGGATGGGGGCGCTTTTTAGTCACCCCACTGTGCTATCCAGTCATGAACACTGGCACTAGTTCTCTTTTAGCTGCCACACACACACTACTAAGAAATGTGCAGGAGGGTGTTAGAGAAGTTATGGGCAGGAGGGTGTTAGAAGTTATGGGCAGGAGGGTGTTAGAAGTTATGGGCAGGAGGGTGTTAGAAGTTATGGGCAGGAGGGTTTTAGAGAAGTTATGGGCAGGAGGGTGTTAGAAGTTATGGGCAGGAGGGTGTTAGGAAATTGCTACATTAAAAATGGCTATCTAATGCCATGAAAAAAGAAGTTCACTAGAAAAGCAGACTGTGCAGATTTCATGCCACCAACCAGATTAGATTGTGCCACTGTTAAACTGGACAGATCTGGGAGACCTGCTGAGCCAAGGTAGGTTGTGGGTGGGGTGGGGTGGGTAAGAAATGTGCAGGAGGAGAGTCGGAGAAGTTATGGGCAGGACAGTTGTGTGGAGACATTAATTGGGCAGGAGGGTTGTTAGGAGAATGCCTGCCAGCAAAGAAGTACCCATGACTCGTACACACAGAAAGCAGACACACTGCAGACTCAGTTGTCATATCCACCAGATTGTGCCACTGTCTCTTCTTAACAGCAGATCAGCTGTCAAGGGTAAGAGGGTGGAGTGGATAGGAATGTGTGTGGGGGGGGCTTTCAGTCACCCCAGTCAAATCCAATGTCTCTGGTACAGCCAGGTTGAGGTATTCTTACAATTTAAGAAGACTTTGTGCAGGAGAGTAGCAGGGAGAAGTTGTGGGCAGGAGGGTGTAGGCAAAGAAATATTCACTTCTATGCCAGGTCAAGAGACAAAAAGTACAGTTATGTAAGAACTTACCGTAACAGTAGATCTTCGAGAGAGGTTCTTGCAGTAGGTAATTACATACAGGATTGACTTCAGCAGGCGGCAAGACCCCATGGAAAAATTTCTAGCTAGCAGTCCCTGGCAAAGGACCTCCCCGTCAGGTGACCCGGTGTCAGTACAAGGGCAGTCCCACGCCCGCCTTCCAGTTCTTTTCATACAGGCCAGAGGCCGGACGACAGAGGCGGATATTTCTCCCCACTGGAAAGGGGCTGAAAAAGCTTAGGGGGATGGAGGGCGGGAAGGTATTACCTACTGCAAAAGCCTCTCTCGAAGATCTACTGTTACGGTAAGTTCTTACGTAACTGTACTATCTTACATCGAGAGGGCTCTTGCAGTAGGTAATTACATACAGGACTGAATCCCAAGCAGTCTGGAACAAGGAGAACCAGGAGGAGGAAAACTACTCCAAGAAGCAGTTCTAGCTGTGCAAGCTTCAAGATAAGAGGCCTTGCAGAACAGCCAGCCCGAAGCCTGCTCTACGGCGAGAGG
Source organism: Neoceratodus forsteri (assembly GCA_016271365.2). Lineage (NCBI taxonomy): Eukaryota > Metazoa > Chordata > Ceratodontiformes > Ceratodontidae > Neoceratodus > Neoceratodus forsteri. Next base: position 431,122,845 of record CM028131.1, read on the forward strand.
CAATAACCAAACTGTAGTGTTTAGTAAAGGTATGGACAGAAGTCCAGGTAGCGGCAGCACAGATATCTGCTGCTGACACATTCTTGAAACAAGCCGCCGAGGCAGCTACTCCTCTGGTGGAGTGGCCTTTTGCTTGACCCGGCAGGGTCTTGTTGTATTTGTCATAACAGAAAGTGATGCAATGAGCCAACCATTTAGACAGGCATTGCTTAGAAACAGCATTGCCTTCCCTTTTATGAGCAAAAGAGAAACAGTTGACCAGTCTTTTTGAGATCCTTCATCTGGTTGGTGTAGTATCTCACAATCCGGTGAACATCCATAGTATGGAGTAAATACTCACCCTGATTACAGTACTGCGTGAAAAAGGTGGGTAACTCAATAGACTCCGCTACTACCTTTGAGAGAAACTTAGGGTTAGTACGCAGAGCAACACATTCCTTGTGAAAAATCAAGTATGGAACTTTACACATCAGGGCCTAAAGCTCAGAAATTCTCAGAGCGGAAGTAATGGCCACCAGGAAGAGAGTCTTCCACGAAAGGAACTTCAATTCTGCGGAAGCGCTGGTTCAAACGCAGGCAGAGTAAGTTTCTCGAGAACAAAGTTCAAGTCCCAAGGGGGAGCAGGAGTACGTATAGGAGGTCTCAAATGGAGGACCCCCCTGAGAAAGGTCTTAGAGACCTCTAGTTGAGCAAATGTCTTGTCTGCAAAGGGGACATGATAGGCAGAGATGGCCACCATGTGGACTTTCAGAGAAGAATGACTGAGACCCAGGTCGAACAGATGGCGTAGATACTCCAGCAGAAGCCCCGCTGAGCAGGAAAAGGGTTCCACGTCTTTGGAAGCAGCCCAGATCGTGAATCTTTTCCACTTCATGGCGTAGGTGGATCTAGTGGTGGGTCTTCTAGCCTCCACCAAAATCTCTGCTACTTGAGGAGAAACCCCAAAACAGGATTGAGCTAAGTCTGCAGGAGCCATGCATGCAGCTGAAGAGATATGAGGCCTGGATGGACCAGGGTCCCCTGATCCTGGGTCAGTAAACCTCGTGATAGAGGAAGAGGAAGAGGATGATCCTCTGAGTATTGCTGTAGGAGAGAGAACCAAACTTGCCTGGGCCAGAAAGGAGCAATCAGAATCATTCGTGCTCCTTCTGAAGCTAGTTTCTGCAAGTCTCGTGGGACAAGAGGAATTGGGGGAAAGGCATAGACTAATCTGTCCTTCCAGTTTAGAGACAGACAGTCTCTCCAGAAAGCGCCTCACTCTGGAACGAGCGAGCAGAAGACGGGAAGCTTTGCGTTTAGAGGGGATGCGAACAGGTCGACCTGTGGTGTTCCCTAAAGTCGGAAGATACTGTCTAGGACCCCTTAGTCCAGTTCCCACTCGTGAGTCAGAGCAGATGAGCGACTTAGCTTGTCTGCCAGGGTGTTGTCAACTCCTGGAACATGAGTTACCGTGAGGTGAAGGTCGTGTTGTGTTGCCCAATCCCAAACCCTCATTGCTTCCCTGCAAAGAGGGTAGGACCGAGTCCCCCCCCCCCCCGTTTGTTGATGTACCAAACTAAAACACATGTTGTCCATCTGGACAGCTAGGTGGCGGGAAGGATGTATGGGTGAAGGGTCTGAAGAACATACAACACTGCCCGAAGCTCGAGCACACTGATGTGGAGAGTCTGTTCGAGCTTGGACCAAGAGCCCTGAGTCCGATGGGAACCTAGATGGGCTCCCCAACCTTTGCCCGAGGCATCTGTGGTTAGAGTCTGGGAGGGGGGAGGATGAAAGAAAGGAGCTCCCCGAAACAGGTTCTCTCGAACCATCCACCACTGCAAGTCTCGGAGCATCGGCGAGGAGACTAGAACTGGGTGATCTAAGTCGTCCACTAACTGATCCCATTGGGAGCGGGGAGTCCACTAAGAAACTCTCATGTGGAGTTGAGCACGAGGAACTGTCGGGATAGCAGCCGCCATGAGCCCAAGAAGGCAAAGGACTGACCTTGCACTGACCCGCCTGCGGCCGGACAACCGACTTATGTGAGTCTGGAGGGTGGACGCCCGTTCCGGTGGCAGGAAGGCCCTGCCAATGGTCTTGTCTAGAAATCGCCCCCATGAACTGTAGTCTCTGGGATGGGATCAAGTGAGACTTGGAATGGCTGATGGTAATACCCAAACAGGCAAAAAACTGCTGAGTAAGGGTGAGGCAGCGCAGGAGTTACTCCCTGGACGAGGCTGCCAGGAGCCAATCGTCCAGGTACGGGAAAACCTGCACCCCTCTGGTACGCAGGTAGGCCGCTACCACTGCCAGGCATTTGGTAAACACTCAGGACACAGAGGATAGGCCAAACAGAATTGCTTTGACTTGGTAGTGGTCCCCCTGGAACTTAAAACAAAGATATGTGCGATCAGACTGGTGAATGGAAATGTGCAGGTAAGCATCCTGCATATCCAGAGCACATAGCCATTGACCCGACCGGAGAAGGGGTAGAAGGCTCTGCAACGAGAGCATTCTGAACCTTTTGTATTCCACAAAAAGATTCAGGGAACTGAGATCCAGAATAGGTCTGAGATCTCCTGTCTTCTTTGGGACCAGGAAGAAATGGGAATAGTAACCCGTCCCTTGAAGATGAAGGGGGATGGGTTCTATTGCTTGTTTCAGAAGTAGAGCTGAAATCTCCTCCTGGACCAAGAGAAGGTGTTCCCATGAATATGATGACTTTGGAGGGTGGCGAGGTGGTTTCTGTAGAAACTCTATCAAGTGTCCTTCTGCGATCAGCTGGAGCACCCAATCTGATGTTATCCTCTCCCATCCCAGAAGTTGGAGGGAAAACCTCCCTCCTACCGGTTCCTCCGGGGAATCCGGAGGCAGTGGGAGAGGGAAGGAATCAGGTGGTGTGGGGCAGCGCCGCAGCTGAAGCACCCGCTGCTTTTTTGGGCAGGAGGGGCTTAGCAGCTAATAGAGGAGACTAGCGTTTTGTGGCCGCCTTCCTGGGAGGTTTCGCCTTGGGCGATTCCGTCTGCGAAAGGGGCGGCGCTGCGGCTGGTGGGGGCGGTACATGGAGTCAGACTTCAGTGCCATTCCTTCTCCTGCAGATCAGTGATGATGTCCTTGACTTCACCACCGAAAAGCACCGACCCCCAGAAGGGCACTTCCTGGACAGCGGATTGCACTTCCGGGACCAACCCTGACACACGGAGCCAAGCATGACGACAGAGGCCTACGGCGAAAGCCAAGCTCCGTCCAGCAGTGTCCACTGCATCGTAGGTCGCACGAAGCATGTGTTGACTGGCCGAACGTACAGAGCGGACAAGATCAGCCAACTCCTGCTTGACTTGGGAGTCTGGAAGGGAGTCCAGTTTTGTTTCCACCCAAGTAAGAATGGCCTTCTGGTAGTACCCCATATGGCCGACATAGTTCAGGGCCCTAATCCCCAGCGTGGAGGAAGCAAAAATCTTCTTTCCATACTGGTCCAGTAAGCAGTATTCTTTGTCAGGTGGCGACGAGAGAAGATGTTTTGGGTTGGCCGACCGGCCGTGAGCGGCGCTAATCACGATCGAATTGGCACGAGGGTGAGAATCTAAAAAATCAACACTCGCGGGAGCCTGTTATAGTCTATTCGACTTCCTCGGAAGTGGGGCTAGAGCAGACGGCTGTTTCCAGATGGTGGTGACAAGGTCGGTGTGAGGCTCTATCCAGAGTGGCACCAGAGTAGAAGCTGTCCCGGGCAGATCCAGATGCTCGGCAAGTTTCAAATGCTGAGGGTCTGGTTCCAAAGAGTGCCACTGATGAACCTCCTGGATTTTCCTTAGCAACTCCGTAAAAGAAGGATCTTCCGGAGGAGACTTCAGAGGAGTCCTTGGCCCGGGCTTCGACGGAGAGCGTGGCTCGTCGTCCCTTTCGGAGCAACCGTCGGAGGAATCAGAGGAGTCTGAGGGTGAAGAGGAAGAGGAAAAAGACTCTCTTTCCCGACCTGGGGGAGGAACGGACCACTCAGGAAGCACCCAAAGAAGTGTATCCTGCCCCTCTCTGGACCCAGACGGGAGAGCCCTGGAGTCCGGAGGTGGTGAGGGAGTGCGCCGCCTCGGACGTACGGGAAGCTGAGATGGCACCATCGTCTGTAGGCAGCTCTCCACCTCCCTGGTGAGCTGAGCCTTGGCCTCAGGCAACCAGGAGGCCAGAGTCTCCTGCAAGTCCACCGGTGGCTGTGGGGGTGGTGAGGAGGGGGATAAGGATATGGGTTGAACCCATATGGAGAGTATCCAAAACCCGGCGTCGGATATTGTGGCGTGGGGTACTGCGGCGTCTGGTACTGCAGCGCCGGATACTGTGATCCCAGGTACATCAGCATCGGATAGGATGGAGGGTGCCAGGAGCCGTAGGAGATGGCCCGGCCGGTGGCCTCACGGGCAGATCCAGATTGGAGGAGAGCCCGGCGGTGAGGCGACATCCGGAAGCGGGATGTCGGCCGGAGACTGTAAAACCGGCGTCGGGGGTACCAGCGTCGGAGGTACCGGCGTCGCAGCCGATGTTGGATTCGGCGCACCTATAGGAGGACGGTCCGACGGAGGAAGTTCACCCAGTGTCACCCGGGGATGGAGGGGAAAAATCCCCGGGGTCGGGCTGGGGGAGACTCAGGATCCCCGGATGGCAGCGAAGGCTGCGGAGAACCGGGTACGACGGACGTGGGTAGGTCCGTCGTTGGTTCTTTCCCCAACCGGATGTCTGACAAACCGACGTGTGGTTTTACAGCGAGCTCCAGGCGGGCGCTGGAGGAGCCGCGCCTCGACTTATGGGAGCTTTCACCGGAGGCAGACGGAGGAGGAGGAGGAGGATCGGCCTGGTCAGTGGGAGGCAGCCTACCGCCCGAAGGGTCATGCACCTTTACCGGGCTTTCTCGCACAGAAGGAGGAGCAGACGCCTGGCTTACCGGAGGACGCCCACGCCAGTAGACTGCGGTGATGGCCAAACCACGGGCAGAAGCCTCCACTGCCCGGAGGTGCCCGAAAGGCCCGAGCACGAGCCAGACAGGCAGGCCGACGCCGGATACCAGGAGGCGGCTGTCGAGGAGCAGTCCCCGAGGGGACGTTACCCGAGACCCGCGACTTTAGGGAGACGAGGTAGAGGAGCCCTTGTCCCGGTGCCTCTCCTTGTCTTTCTTCTTCCGATGCCCTTCGGGGAAAGTGGATGCCTGCCTCAGTTTTTTGAGCTCCTTCTCCATCGAACTCATCATTTTCTTCAAAATGTGGGTTTCCAGGGATTGCTGCCGCCTTTTCCGGGTAGCCGCGCTGAAGCTGAGGCAGTGCTGGCACTTCTCGACTGGGTGATCGGGGCCTAGACAGGACAGGCACAGGGAATGGCCATCCTTGTGCGGGAGTTGGGCGCCGCACGAGTTGCGCTTATTTTTATGCTCGGAGGGTGTAGGGGACGACATACACAGACAATGACCTGACATTGTTTGAAAAAAAATCAGAATAATTCGGTAAAAACCGACGAAGGGAGGCTGACAAAGCAACAAACTTTTCCTCGAGGCGCTGCACAAGCTAACGGCAGGAAAGAACTGGAAGACAGGCATCAGGGACCATCCCTTTATACCGTCTCCTGACACCGGTCACCTGACGTGGGGGCGGTCCCTCGTCAGGGACTGCTAGCTAGAAATTTTTTCGTGGAGTCCTGCCGCCTGCAGACGTCAGTCCTATATGTAATTACCTACTGCAAGAGCCCTCTCGAAGTAAGATCAGCAATTGCTTCCACACAAATGGCACCACCACAGGTGCTAACACTAAAGTTTGGGCAGGAGGTGTGTAGTGTAGCCAGTCTAGTTTAGCCAGTTAAAAAAAACTGCGCTAAAGCCACGGGGCAGCAACCACACAATCATGTTAGATTGTGTCATCTAAGCCCGAGTCATCATTGGTGGGTGGGAGCTGGGAGGGAGGTTTCTGCAATGTTTGGTGGTTGGGCATTGCCAGGGAGTCTGAAATGGGGGTGCTGATATAATTGCATCTAAAATGTCAATGTACAGGGGAGAATGAAGGAAAAGTATTTTGGGCAGGAGGTGACTGACTGGGAGACATAGGTGACTATCAGCAATGACTGTTAATGTTTTAATGTTTACATCTTACTGTTGGTACCTAATCTAAAGGCAAACTTTGTTTGTAGCAGTTTGGCAAATAAATAAATTGGGCAACTGCAGTCAACTGCAGCAGTTGAAATTCCAACTCAATGTACCAGAACTGCAAAACTGTAAGTACATTTTTCTCACTGTAATTTGTGACAGTCATTGAACAAATGAATGAACAACGGTCAATCAACAGTCAAACAGGTGATTATTTTTATGTGATCATTTACTGCTGTGGTTACTTGGCCATCACTGGTACCTTGCAGGAATGCAAAACAACACTGTCTGCTTAACAAAAAATTAAAAAGACTTTGGCATTATATTAACAACATAATGATTCAGGAATATAAAAAAAAAAAAAAACATGGATATAATAATAAAAAAACACTGAAATTCACTTTTCAGCATTGTTTCATTCATTTCAAAATGACCCCCAAAAATTTCACGAGGACTCCCAGATTTTCGGTCTGGATCCCCATCCTCCCCCCCCCCCAAGAAAGGTGAGCCTTGGGGTGTTCAAACTTTACACTGATCCCATTCCATAAGGAAATACGCTGAAATGGGTACAGTATAAGAGAATGGAGTAAACTTTGGGGCTGAGGAGTCAAAAGCACACCTCGATACCTGTCACTGGCTGCAGGGTGGGGATGGGGGTGGAATGGCGTGAGCATTACTGTTGACATCACAAGTCATACCCCTGATGCCTGTCAGTCCCTACAGGGCAGGGCAGGGTATTATGGTCAGAAATCCTAATGCCCTGGGTGTTTCTTGGTATTTTCACTCCAAGTTTTCAGCATGGGCTTTTTGTGACCCCACCGCATGAACAGTGACACTATCAGTTCATTAGCCGAAAAGTGATTTTGCACAGCGACTGTGCCATTTGGCAGCAGAGGTGCAAAAACACATTTTGAACAGGATGTAAAAAATGACAGCTGTACTGTTTATGAGGAGGTGTAAAAAATTGCTAATGTTGAAAATCTAGAGTGAAACTATTAAATTGGTGAAGGCATGACACTGCTCCTGCTAATGTATATATTTTTTTTAAATTGTTATGCATCCCATTGTTTTCATCTCTATTGATCCTATGTGACTTCTTAACCTAGCAACAGCATTTAATGCATTACATTATAAAGGCAAGTAAATATTTTTAATACATTTACAAACAGTTACATAAACTTAATTTCCTTCATAGAACAATTTAAATTCAGTAACAGTGGTAGTACAAAGCAATTACTCAGACAATTTGAAAACTATAACTACTTTATATTATATATCGACACCCCATAAGGACCTCATTGAAATTGAGATGCAAATGTCACATTTATCAGGAATATTTTACTATCCTAACTACATTTTTTACTTCAGTAAGTGTTGCATGACCTTATTGACATTTTACAACAGCTATGCAATGTACTGCTGCTTACTACACCAACATCATGAACCATAAAACAGATGACTGCCATTAACTAGGGAGGCAGTATAGCACAGTGGTTTAAGGTTCTGAGCTGCAAATCTGGAGATCTAGGTTTGAATCCCATAGCCCCCATCTGCATACTGGGTGACGCTGGGCAACTCACTTAACATCCATGTGCTCACAGGCTGCCCCTGTAAACAAGCTTTCAGTTTAGTGTGCCACTCCTGGTTAAACAATTGAAAGAAAGAAAAAAAACAATATATTATTTTTCTTGCTTTATTTTGCTACTACAAGCTTTGACTAATAGATCTATCCTTAAATGTACTTTTTATAGCTATTGTGTCCGTGACCTAGGCAGAACTACACTTGAAATCTCACATAAATAAATCATCAGAATAGCATTTATTTTAGTAGTATCTCCTTCCTTTTCAGGTGCCCATGACACTATGTACATATATTTATTACCTTTAACTTCAAAACACTAAACCTATTCAAATGCACAAAACACAAGACTTTATTCTCTTCACACATTACTGTTAAACTTCAGATCCCAGAATGGCCAAGAAACAATTTAGACTTCACTCTTGCATGCCACTGTCACACTCACTTCTCATGCAAACAACAATCAATTACAGAAACCCTGTTGTTTCTGTGCTATGCACTCTTACATCAGGAGACATAAATCTTATATAACTGCTAAAAAAACGAATTTATCAAGACTGGATTTCTGAATTAAAACCTGTCGTTTACAGTACCTACGTAAATAATAGTTTACTGGCTATAAATGATGCTACAGACATGACATTAACAAAATTTCTGTTTTACATGGAAATGACCTTGTCATACAGGATTTGTGACCTTCTTTCGGCATGTATCTGACAAAGGAAAAGGCACCTGCTTGATCCTTTTCTTTCTATTTTATTGTTATGCCCACCTTGCTCATACTCTTAGAGCTAAATACTGACTTGCTTAGAGTTAAAAATAAATAAATCAATAAATCATGTCATCTGTGTGTGGGGGTGGGCTATGCCTAGATGTAGTTTCAGGCACTCCTCAATTACTTCCCCTAGGCAGCTCGGATAGTCAGTTGTTCCAACATGATAGATATGAAAATTACGTATCTACCGTAATTCTGATCTTTCTCTGTATCTTTACCATTCATCACAGATCGGTTATCTGGCCGGAGGTCAGGACCCCGCGGGAGCTTTTTTTTTTTTTTTTTTTATAAAGGGGTAGACGGAGCCGACACCATCGGCGCCGCCCACGAGGGTTGGCCGTTAGGCTGTGTCGACTCCGCCTGCCTACCAGTTCTGAGTTGCCAGAGACATAAGAGGAAGGGATGGAGGGTGGGACAAGAGAGTCCAAGGGACAGAAAAAGGAAAAGATGAACTAAAAGGAGAAATAATGACGGAGAGGACAGCAAGGAAGAGGTTAGACTAAGGGGATTGGGTAGGGGCCCCAATCTCTGGAAGCGGAAGAAGGGAGGGGAGAGAATTTAGGAGAGAAGGAGAGGTATTAAGGTATCAGAGACCCTTCTCCGTCACCAGATTGTATAGGAACTGCAAGGAGTAGCAAAGCTCTCTGCCAGAATTCAAGGCACAGAATAACTGGCAAATACCCCAGAAGCAGAGTCAGCTATTCTGGAGGAAGGACAGGGTACAAGGATTTAGTACTCTCTCAGGAAAAGATGTTTGGTGAAAAAAAGGTTTTTTTTTGATTTTTTGAAAAATAGTTGGATGGAAACGAGAAGGAGACCAGAAGGAGGGCAACTCCCAACTCCCATCCCATCGGGGTGGAGACAAAGTAGTAGAGAAGGAGTGCCACTTGAGCTGTCTACTCTTCACTGGAAAATATCCCCCTGTGTGTCCCTACTTTACCCCGCTCCTAAAGAAGGGAGCCACAGAGAGGGAGGGGGACCCAGAGACTGAGGCCCCAGGGGGATGGTGGGTGGGGTTGTGATGAATGGTGAAGATACACAGAAAGATCAGAATTACGGTAGGTACGTAATTTTCATATCTTATCTGTGTCAATCTTCACCATTCATCATAGAATAGTGATACCAAGCCCCCAAGGGGTTGTTTCTTTACACCCTAGGGACAAGTCCTTAGCCCTCAGTGGGTGACACACTGAGAGACCTGCCGGGCCTGAGAGGCCGAGAGTGGGGAGAGAGAGACGGTGTTCCCCAGAGGGGGTTGCCCGACAAGCGCAGTCTCACTCTACGGGAGAAGAGGTAGGTTCCCTGGTGGGCGGAGCTAATCACCCTACGCCGTGCGAAGAGTGACAACCGGGAAAGACGTAGCCATGCCGATCTCCTAGTGCAGATCGCTGTCCCTACGACCCTGGTAGCTACCTCGTTGGCGTAATAAGATGCCCTCGCTTGGTGCCTTGCTAGCTCCAGGCCACGTGCAGAGAGCGCGATGGCTTGTCTGGTTTGCTCCGAGTCAGGCAACGAGGCTAGGAGCTGACCTAGCCTGGACCACAAGAACCTGTTGTAGGCTGCATAGCGGGCCCGATGAGCAGAAATAGAGAGGAGTAACTGTGCCGAGTAGAAGGTCCTCCTCCCCCAAAAATCAAAATCCGAGGAGTCTTAATCTGGGGGCCGGTCACGGTGGAGGGCGCGAAGCCCATCAGGAGTATCCAAGTGCGTCAAACCAGACTGTGGAGGAGGCATGGAACCTGGAGACTCCGGGGGAGTGCAATACCTCTGGCTGAGGTCCCTTGGGGCTGAACTCCGGAGAAGGGCCTCTGCCAGAAACGCAACAACGCCTCCCGAAAAGGAGCTGGCCAGGGTGGCACCACAAGGGTGGCCTCGCCAAAATCGCCTAGAAAGGCGTGCGCCGCGTGCTCAGGATTGCTGATAGAGGAGGGTGAAAGGTGCAAGTCCTCCAACATCCTCACGAGGAACTGCTGATACTCAGAGAGATCAGCAGCCGGAGAGATGTGGACAGAAGGTTCCTCTCCCCCTGAAGAGGGGGATGAGGAGCTGGAGGTCACCATGTGTTCAGAGGGTGGCTGCATGGGGGGTGGTTGAAAAACCTGGCTGTCCATCGCCCTAACGTAAGCAGGGAACCGGGCAGCCACCGTTCTGAACTGCTCCCAGGTGAGAGGGCCACTAGGACAGAGGATGCCTGGGAGCGCAGGAGAATGTGGCAGAGGGATAGGGGCAGAACCGAGAAGAGAAGTCAGCTGACCTCCGCCAGGGCTAGGGAGTGGACCGTGAGCACCCGAGAAGGGTGCCCCGGAAGACCCCACAGCAGACAGCTGCACAACCACACTGGTACTGCCTTGGCTGCGCCCAGAAGAATCCCCCGAGTGAGGCGACCGGGGCCGTAAAGGTCCAGAAGGACGGTCCCCTGCCTCAAAAGAACGGGACTCCCTCACGGAACCCGAGGGGAAGGGTGGAAATCTGCACTCTGGCTCTGTCCAGGGCCAGTGGACCCCAGAAAAGGGCCGACGCAGCGACCCCACACCCCTCGACCCCTCAGAGTCCGAAAGAGTCCTCCTCCTCGAGAGGGCCAGTCTATGTAGCTGGCATCTCTGGGCAGCCCCCAAAGGGGAGACCCAGGGAGCAGTACCCTCAAGAGACACCACTGGATGGGGTACCACCACCGAGGGGTCGATGAAACCCCCAAGACCAGGCTGCAGAGCTATGGTGGCATGCACCACTGCCTGCTGGTCAGCACCACTGACCCAAGTCTCAGGGGCCACCGGCCTCTCCTCCAGTAGCGGGCTGACTCAGACTAGTCGGCAGACCACAGTGCTGCCCACATCATAGCCAACCCCGAGGCGACACCCGTCCGACTCGGAGCTCGACTCCGGCAGTGGGAGAGTCGGCTCTGGAGCCAAACCGTGGGAGGCGGGCAGAACCAACCTGCCACTGAACCCGGAAGCCACTGCTGTGCTCGAGTCGGCACCGCGCCCTCGCAATCCCGCGGCCGGGACCTACAGGAGGCACGCAGCCAGCCGAGCCAGAGGTCCAGTGCCAGGGCCAGTCGCAGCACCATCAATCCACCGCACGGGTGGTACCAGAGGACAGGGGCCGGTGCCAACAGCCCGATGGCACCCTCAGGCGAAGTACGACGCCACCGGCCCACTGAAGGCACCGGACGGGGAAGGGCGCCGACGGCAGGCCCGGCGGTGGACCCGTGTCAACGCGGGCGCTGACCGGCTCCTCGGGCGCAGAGAGCGTGGATGGTGCCGCGGACGGCACCGACAGACTGAGTCGAAGGCCCCATGGCGCCGAGCCCCGAAGACACGGCGCCGTGCTCAACCTCGGCGCCGCATGACATGGCGAAGGACGACGTTGGATCTGGTCTCACGGCGCCGCGACCAGTGTCTGCGCCTCGAATGGCGTCGACCGAGCCCACAGTGCCGAGCGCCAAGTCTGCATCGACGACGGCCCCGCTAGGGCCCATGGCGCCACAAACTACGCCGAAGGCCCAGACGGCATCGACCCAGGCCTTCCGAGCCGTGGGAACGACACCAGGGGAGCCTTCGCCCCCCAAGGAGTGATTGCCATGGCGGCGCTTCCCGCCCACTCCCAGGAGGAAGCGGGCCGGGCCTCCTGCGCCGCGGGAGGAGCCTCGGCAATGGCCAGGCTACAAGTAGCGGACTCCCTCCTCCTTGGTCCGTATAGAACTGGGAGGTGACCCGGAGGAAGGGCCGAGCGGCGCAGCTTGGCAGTCGCGAACCCTACCCCAGAAAGTCAGTGACTCGCCCACTCATCAACGCTGTTTGAGACCCGGCGGTCCATGGAGAAACAGGCGTCGCACGAGTCCATGTCGTGAAGCAGGTCAAGACACGCAAGACACCGGTCGTGCTGGTCAGTGACGGAGAATTTTCAGCCACACGGGCACCGACGCATGGGGGGCCGACCCGTCTTCGAAGACTTCTTGCCCTCCGACCGAGACATGACCTACGGAAAAAAACAAACAGACTCGACGTCGCAAAATTCAAATAAAAAGGAGAGATCTTACCGGGCGACATTGAGTGGAGGCAGAACACAGAACCGGCAGGCAACCGACGGACTGAAAACGCCGGGCGAAGGGTTGAAGAGCCTAAATTCTTGCTGAAGCTTCCCGGCGACCTCGATGGCTGGAGATGAAGAACTGAGGTAGGCAAGGAGTCGACACAGCCCATGGCGGCCAACCCTCGAGCGCCACGCACACGCCGGCCTCAGGGCGGCACCAATGGTGTCAGCTCCGCCTACCTTTAAAAAAAAAAAAAAAAAAGTCTCAAGGGGTCCTGACCTCTGGCCAGATAACCCATCTGTGATGAATGGTGAAGATGAGATCCACCTCATGCCCCTCCCACATGACCAAAAAAAAAGGTGGGGGTGGATCTTTAGGAGCTTCTCGGGTGCAGGTGGGGGTGGATCTTACTCCCCCAAAAAAACTAATGCTGCCTCCCACTATTCAGGTTCCAGTTCTTGTACCTCCCATTAAGAAAGAAAATAGTGCCCTGCAATCACTGACTAACATGAAAGCGTATTTGAGGGCGGAAAACATTTCTTGGAGGAGGGTAAGGCAGAGGAGACTATACCTTCAGTCAGTTCCACGGACAGAAAACATGACATCACTCCTTTTGTAAATGCGAAACGTTTGCAGACTCCACCCACTGCAGCCATGACAAACTTTGGCCAAAGCCGAAAGGGCTGTATGTGTTGGGGTGGGGGTTACAGAGGAGGTTGGGTGGGGAGGATATCCATAATTGGAAAGGGAATGGTGGGATGTCATGCAAGAACCTCCTTGTCCAGTCCAGGACTAGGGCATCCTCAGGGACTGTACCGTTTAATGGTAGTCTGCAACACCACCTGGACACCCACTGGAACAGCACTTGGGATGAGCAGAAAGGTCCTCAGTCAACATCTCATCCAAAGGATGACGCACCCAGATATGTCAGCATCTCCCTAATACTGCATCTGGGTGCCAGCATTTAAGGTATCAGCCAAAGTCCCAGTATGGAACTAGAATACATGACCTTTTGATCCAAAGCTGCTTGTGCCAACAACTGAGTCGTACTTAAATGCTGAAAGGAAAAGAGTGGGGTTTTATATAGGCAATTTCATACACATTGTATCCCAAAGCACTTTATAAGCCACAAACTGATGCAGCAGCCATTAGGAACAAAGTGAGGTTAAAGAGCCCCTGACCCCATGGGACAACTTTAGAAAAATGTAATATTTAAACATAATCCATTTTATATTTTATGTCTTTCTGTAATTCTCACCTTTATTTCTTCATTATAAAGGACATCTGCATGATAATAGGATTTTTGCCCCATCTGCTGTGGCTCCTTGCCTACACCGGACATCACAGTTCTGTTTATGACATCACAGTCTGTTGCTGTGGCGATAATGATGTCACAAACTGGGATTATGATGTCAGGTGCAAACAAATTCCCAAGAGTAGATGAAGTCTAGAGGACAGTGATCCTGTTTTCATGAAACTGTCTTCAGTAATAATGAAAAGGGTGGCGTGATAATTGCAGAAACTATAAATCGTACATTTTCAAAGTTATCCCAATGGGGTCAGGGGCTCTAAGTGAGACCGGAGGAAGAATAAACACTGAGAGGTTCAGTGAGATGAAGGAAGGTTAAAAAAGCTAATGAGGCTGAAAAACAAAGAATTAAAGTCTGTGTGTGTGTTGGGGGTGATAAAGCTGGAGATCAAGTAGGTTCTGCGGTATTACAGTTGGTAGGGAAAACAGGCAGACTAGGTGGGTCAAGCAGTCCTTATCTGTCATCTGTTTCTGTTTCGAACTCTAAAACCTCGGCTGACGAGGGAGTTGTAACTATCAATTTCCTTCCAATCATACCATAGCATATTCAGTACAAGGAAACTGCTCTAAGCAGTTTGTGATTAGGCTTTTTAAGACTATAACAGCACTCTGTGTTATATTTTATTTCTAACTACATTTTACTATATCTGTTCCAGCGCCATGCTCTTTATGTATTTTTTAAATATTTCAATAGCACCCTAATTCTGACAGTTCCTTCTAATAATTTCTAAAGCACTAAAAACCTTATTCACAATGTTTCAGACATCAGTTTTTTTTCTAAAGCACACATGTACTTTACATAATCATTAGCACTTCCCTCAAGCACAACTGAGGGACAGAAAATAAAAGATAAAGGAAAGCGTAGGGTACTTAGGTAGGTGGCCAACCAACCTACGCAGAAAAAAGGAAAATACAAAGAATAGACCAAAAGAGCGCTGTTACAACAAACTGTAAAGAAGAAATGGGAGAAGACAGCAACAACATGTCCTTAAGTACTATACAGTTTCCTGGGTAGAGCACAGCTCTACCACAGACACAAACAGGACACTTTTGGAGGCTACAGTCTGGAGCAGTCTATTAAAATATGTAGTAAGGAATATCTTCATTTAGGCAAAGATGGCATACCATTAGTAATTAAAAACAGGCAGAATTCTCTGCGAGTCACTAGAGACTGCGGAGAGAGCACGTCCCCCAAAACCACTGCTTCTTTTGTAGTACGGGGAAATCGGGGACGGGAACAGAGGGGTGAGGCAGTACAGCTCACAGTGGGTGGCAGCAGGAGGATTTCTTTTGTAGTAAGGGGACAGGAACAGAGGGGTGGGGGGTGGTACAGTGCACAGTGGACTGTAGCGGGAGGGTTTCTTTTTAGAGCAGGGCGGAGAGGAGCGGGGCAGAGCTTGGTGGGGAGGAGGTACTTCAGCACTAAAAACATAGTTGATAAGGGACACCGGGGAGAGGACAGACTGGTGATCGGCAGAGAATGGGCAGGGAGGAGCGGTTTGGATAGCAGTAGAGTACAGGCATCAGAGAGGGAGCGGGCTTGTGATGGGCGGAGAGAATCTGGGTTTGTTTTAAATCAGGGAAAAAATGCAGAGTCCTCACTCTGTGATCATTAAAGGACTGCAGGGCTACACCCCCTGCAGCCCTAAAAAGGAATTACACATTATATCATTTCCCCATGGACATCTATCTGATTAGGCCACCTGGACTTGTTTTTAGACCATTTAGTGTTTACATCTCACATATCCAAAATGAATAACAATTGTAAATGCTAACTGCACTATTTATGTGTTGAGAGAGGTGGTGGCAGGGGGTGCCAGTGGGTCCAACATGATATGGGGTTCTGGCAGACAGATATGAACTAGAAAATAAACCAGAAAAAAAAAGTCCATGCCCGGGAACAGAACCCTGTACCATTGGGACCAAAAAGTGTGTGCTTAGCTTACTGAGCCATGCAGCAAGCACATCAATAGTTGTTCTTTTAGTATCCTTATTTTAAACTGCAGCTCACATGAGGAAGCTGCACGTTTCATCTTTGGACTAGATTGACGTTTCAGCACACCCACACTAAATTGATACTCAAGTTCTGAGTCCCTCCTTAGGTTGTCCTTATGTTCTCGGAGGCTACAGTCTGTCTACTACTGCCTATTTGAAGTATAAAAAGGCTACAGTTATCCAAAAATACAAGGGGATGATTAAACTAATCATTTTATCCAGCAGCTCAGGACAGGTGACATTTTCAGTCTGTAAATGGCTAATAATATAAAGGTTAATTTTTTGTGGGACAGGTTGGGCTGGGGAGTGCAGGTTCGCCGTCTTCCTCATGGGAACTCACCTAGGAAAACTTCATCCTCAGATTTTAACCAGCAGCCTGCTCCCGACTGCACCTGCATTCCACACCCCGCCTGATCGTTGCACTCTGGGTTTTGCAGCTGACCGGCAGCACGGTGTCAGCTGCAGCACCCGGAATAACAAAGACAGGTTGGTTTGTGTGGTGGGAGGGGGCAACAGAGGAGCAGCGGTGGTGGGGGGGCTGTCTCTGTGAAGTCAGGGAATAAGGATTGTGCCAGCAGCAAATCCTTCGCCACTTAAAGCCTAGCAATGCTCCCTCTTCGTACAGCTGCTGCCCATTGCGCAGAGAGCCAAAGGACTCCGAGAGGACTTCCTCTGCTAATCTGCAAGGACGTACTAGACCTGGGGGCTTAGTTCATGAAACATGGTCATTATTGGACCAGGTCGGGGTATTTATGCATCAACTGATTTTTACTTTGTAATTACACTGACTAGTGCACCGTAAATGCACTGTATCATTTCAATGGGGTCCTGCTGAATGCTTTTTCTTTTTTTTTTTTTAAATATACTTATTTTTCACAGCTGGAAGAATGGAATTATTGAGAGATTAAGTAACCTGCTCAGAGTCACAGTGATTAAGACTTTCTCCCAAAATAAGGGGCTCCTGTCTTATGGCTAGAGCACACGCTTAGGACCCAGGTTCAGATCCCATCCCCACACAGCCATTTTTTTTTTTTCTTTTTATGATATTGTTTATCATCACCTCCATGGACCTCCTATACCTGCAATAGAGAAGGCAGTCCAAGTGATTGATTTCTCTGTCAGATCGGTATCTCCTGTAATTCCCCCAGAGATCTTTGATCGCTCTAAAAGCCAGAAGAAAACATTACTCACCTTAGTAATTGTGTTTCTTCTAATGGAGTCTTGCTGTATTCTGACAATCTGCAGTTAGCTCCAGCCTTTAAACTGCCCTGGAGAGTAGAGGGTTAATTTTCTATGCAGTGCATAGAACGTTGAGCTCGAGCTCGATTGAGGTCTCTGTCTGCAGCACTTTGAAACCCAACTGTCAGATTCTTACGAGCAAACACTCACTGATTAACTATGTGGAACTTGTAAAATTTTTTAACTAGCCAACTGGCAACAGAAAGTTTTGGATTCCCAAAGGAAGACTCCAGTCAGGAAACCCAAAACCTATCCAAAAATAAAGATTATAATACAAGCACCCAGGTAAAATAGAAGGTGTGCTGAACACACCCCTGGGGTGCAACACTACACCTACCCACCCACTTCCCAAAAATAGGTTCTGAGAAGGGAGACAGGGAGGGAGGTCAGAATACAGCAAGACTCCATTAGAAGAAACACAATTACTAAGGTGAGTAATTTTTTCTTCAAACAACATGAAGTCTTTCTGTATTCTGACAATCTGCAGACTACCAATAAGTACCTCAATGGAGGAGGGACAGAACCTACTTTGGGAATAGGCTCTGAAGTACTGCTGTGCCAAACCGAGCATCACTCCTAGCCTGGATATCCAGAGAATAACGCTTGGTAAAGGTATGGACTGTTTTCCAGGTGGCTGCTTTACAAATTTCCAACAGAGGGATATCCCTGGCAGCAGCCAGGGAAGCAGCTGTACCTCTTCTGGAATGACCCTCAGGCCTGAGGGTGAAATTTTTCCCAGTTTTCGCATAGCAGAATTGTATACAAGAAACAATCCACCTGGCAATAGTTATCTTGGTAGCAGGTTTGCCATTTCTCACTTCCCCATAAGTGAGGAACTGGAGGGAATGAAACCTGTGACCCTTGGTTCACTATGTAGTAGCTAAGGGCTCTTTTAACATCTAAACTATGTAACCTCCTCTCCCCCGAGGAAGAATGATCAGTGAAGAAAACAGAGAGAGACATGGACTGATTCAAATGGAAGTCTGAAACCACTTTGGGCAAGAACCTCCTATTGGTTCTAAGGACCACTTTATCTCTATGACAGGAGATAAAATCAGGTTCCACTGACAGGGCTTGCAATTCACTGATACGTCTGGCAGAGGTAATGGCTACCAAAAACACAGTTTTCCAAGTCAAGTACTTAAGCTCTGCTGAGGACATAGGCTCAAATGGGGGTTGCATAAATTGAGCAATGCAAACATTTAAGTCCCAGGCAGGGGCAGAATCCCTAAAGGGAGGATTGGTATGAAGCAATCCCTTGAAAAATGTACAGAATACAGGGTGAGATGACAGTGAGGAAGGCTTTCCCACTGACAGAAAAGCAGAAACAGCTGACAAATGCACCTTGAGAATAGCTGGTCTGAGGCCTAGGCCATTAAGATGGACCATATAATCCAGAACTGTAGGCAATCCAGCAGTGTCTGGAGATATATGCTTCTTGGAACACCAAATGCTGAGCCTTTTCCATTTGGAGTCGTACGTTTTTCTGGTGGCAGGCTTTCGAGAGGCTTCGAGAATATCCAGAACCCCTTGGGATAGATGCAAATCTACATACTCTAACTCTTCAAGAGCCATGCCTTCAGATTGAGAGACCAAAGATTGGGGTACCAAATACTCCCCTGAGAGGAGGTTAACAGGATGTAATTCCTGGAAAGAGACAGGGGAAGAAGGACTGCTAGGGACAGTAAGAGGAGGTACCAGGGCTGCCTGGCCCAATCTGGAGCAATCAGAATCACTCTGCAGAGTTATGACCTCACCTTGACTAGAACCTTGAACAGTAGAGGAAAGGGAGGGAAGGCATAGAGAAATTTCCCTTCCCAGTTCAATATCAGAGCATCCAGAGGGACTGAGCCCAAGACTGGGGGTCTGCAACAAAAGAGAGGAAGTTGGTGATTGTCTGGGGCTGCAAAGAGATGTCTGGAGTGCCCCACCTTGAAAAACAAAATCACTTAACACCAGAGGGTCCAGGGACCATTTGTGATGGCCCTGGGAGATCCTGCTCAGTGCACCTGCTAGCACATTGTCCTTCCCTGGAAGGTGGACTGCTATCAGAGAGGTCTGCAGAGAATAAGCCAAGGACCACAATTTCATGGCTTCCATGCACAAGGCCATGGACCGAGTGCCTCCCTGCTTGTTGATGTACCACATGGTGGTGGTGTTGTCTGTTCCGACCTGAACCACCTTGTTCTGCATTGACTGACAGCCTGCAGGGCCAGAGAAACTGCCCTGAGTTCCAGGAGATTGGTATGAAGAAGGGATTCCTGAGGGGATCACAGTCCCTGGGCTGTGAGAGCTCCCAGATGGGCTCCCCACCCCAAAAGGGAAGCATCCACGGTAAGGACCACTGAATGCAACTGAGTAACAAATAGGACCCCTTGCCTTAAATTGTCCTGATCCTGCCACCACTGAAGAGCCTGGATCAGTGTCCAAGTCACTGGAATCAGTTTGGTAAGAGGATCCCTCCTTTGGGACCAAAAGGCCCCCAGATGGAACTGAATGTCCATCATCTGGAATCTTGCCCCTTGGGCCACTGCTGTAGAAGCTGCCATGTGGCCCAATAGCTGAAGGAAGTGCCTTGCTGGTTGGGACACCTGAAGGCTGAAGGAAGAAGCCAGTTCTATAAGAACACTTGCCCTTTCCAGGGGAAGAAAGGCTCTTGCTTTGACAGTATCTAGCTCTGCCCCATAAAGGTAAGAAGCTGCACAGTTTCGAGAACCGACTTGGGAAGGTTGAGTAGAAATCCAAGGGAAGTGAGCACTTCCTGAGTGACTTGCAGATCTGAATTGACTTGGTCTGGAGACTGACCCACTATGAGCCAGTCGTCCAGATATGGAAAAATGGAAATCTTTTGCCTTCTTAGAAGGGCAACTACCACTGCCAGACACTTTGTGAAAACCCTTGGAGCTGATGTTAGACTAAAGGGCATTGCTTTGAACCGATAATGGCCTGAGGGCAACTTGAACCTGAGGTACTTTCTGTGGGAGTACCTGATGGGGATGTGAAAGTAGGCATCTTTGAGGTCCAGGGAGGCTAGCCAGTCCCCTGTCCTCAGGGAGGGAAGAATTATTCCCCGAGTCACCATCTTGAAGCTTGGTTTTAAAAGATGTTTATTCAGGTATCTTAGACCTAGGATGGATCACCACTCCCCTGTCTTTTTTTGGGGTAAGGAAGTACCTGGAGTACAGACCTTTGCCGCGGCATAGGGTAGGAACTCTCTCTATGGCTCTTAAGGCCAGAAGACATGAAACCTCTGCCTCTAGGGCAAGGGTTTCGGAGAGGCTTGCAGGTGGCAAAGATCTGGCTCATCTTCGGAACTTTTTTGAAGCTGAGAACCAGTCCCTGGCTTACTACTTCCAGGACCCACTTGTCTTAAGTAACAGACATCCAGTCCTGGACAAAGTAAGCCAGCCTGCCCCCTACAGGGATAGGAGAGTCAACCTGGGCAGACCCATCAGGGTGTCTGCTTGGCAGGGGCCTTAGGCTGAGGAGTGGATGTAGCTCTGCTCATCCCCCTTCTGCCTCTCCCTCTGAAGAACCCCCTCTGTGAAAAAGGAGAAGAGGCCTGTGCTTGGTAGAAATGCCTGTGAAAAGGCCTGCCCCTAGATTGCTGCCTTTGAGTTGCCTGCCTCTCCTTGGCCTGAGCACTCCTATAAGTGGTCCTGTACTCATCCATTTTCTTCATGTAATTCTCTGTCTGCTCCCCAAACAGAGAATTACCCACCACATGGAAATCCATGAACTTAGCCTGGGTGTCCTGTGAGAGGCTAGTACATCTGAGCCAAGCCATCCTCGAAGAGCCACACATGTAGCCATGACTCGTGATAACACATCATTGGATTCCACAGCAGCATGAAATTGTACCTTTGATGCCTCAATCTCATCAGCAGCCACCTCCTCCAGCTCCTTGGCCAGCTGGGGGGAGGCCTGCTTAGACAGTGCCAGTACAGTGTCCCACCTGGACTTCTGGTACCTGGCTGTATAGGCCATATAGTTAGCCTGCCTGAGTCCCAAGGAGGATGCCATGACTGCTTCTTTGCCATGGCATCCATCTTCCTGAAGTCTTTGTCTGGGGGGTGTGAAGCCAAAGGAATATTTGCCTTGTCACAGGCTGCAGCCTGCACTACCCCAACATGGCTGCATTGCTGGTAGAAAAACTCCGTATCTGAGCCTGATAAAGTATACCTCTTGTCCGTCCTTCTGTCGACAGGAGATACAGAATTAGGAGACTTTAGGATTTTTTGTGTCTGCTTCCCAAAGGACTTATGAAGGGGAATAGACAGTCTCCTGGACTCTGGGATGTCCATCATTTCAACAAAATCAGGCTCCTCTTGATCCTCCACAGCCTCCCCCACAGGAAGCTGGAGAGTTTCAGCCACTTTTCTGTAAAACAGATAGTGGGGAGGGGACTCAGAGAGTCTAGGAGGGGAAACACCTGAAGGTCTGTCTGGGGAGATGTCTGGTTCCACCGGCACATCCAGACTTTCACCATCATCACCATCATCTTCAAAATCCCCTTCCTCTTCATACTCCGGTTCATAAGTCTTCAGGGGTATAATCTTGAACCGGAGGAACCAACCGAATTGAACCCCTGCCAAAAGGCGCCGGATCGGTCGGAACCGGACAAGGCAATTCAACAATCCAAATCACTCTGGCTATTTCTTCGGCAGTCGGAACATGAACCTCTGGATCCAAACCAGTCGATTTCTCTTTGCGTTTTCTTTTTGTAGGAACCGACCCCTCAGGATCGGCTCTCCTTTTGCCCGAAGTAGTATCGCCCTGGTCAGAAGACACTCCTTCTGGTTCAGTCGGAACCGAAACGAGCTGGCCATCCAGGTCAGTGGACTTCTTGGACTCCTTTTCCCCAAGCCTACCTAATCTTTTTTCCAGGGTAGACTTAGGAAAGTTTTTACATATTTGGCAGTCTGTATCGAGGTAGTCAAACCCCAGACACTAAACACAGGTGGTGTGGGGATCGGCCTTAGCAAAGACCTCCCTACACTCACTGCAGTGTTGAAACCCAGTGGGCCCATTTTTTTTCTTGGGTTTCTCAGACATGGCCAACCTAACCAAACTTACCCTTTTTTCGGCAACCACCAGGCAAAACTCCCTTATTGGTTTCTAACTGTGTTACGGGTATTGGAAAAAAAACATTGAAACACGTTTTTTTAAAACCGATAAGGACCGGTAACCACACACTAAGGAAAAACACAGGAGTTCAAATATGTTGGATCAGTTCAGTCGAACCGATCGAGGATACAAGTTTTACAATTTCCACAAAATAACTGAGAAACTACAGTATCTACAGTACTCACGGTACCACAGACAGAGCCTGAACCAACAATGCGGAAATAAATTTGGAATGAAAGACAACTTTAACAGACTTTGAACCGAGCAGAAGGAGAAATCTCCGGAGCGACTGTTCATTGAGGCGGAGTAAAGAATCTGATGGTTGGGTTTCAAAATGCTGCAGACAGAGACCTCAACCGAGCTCGAGCTCAACGTTCTATGCACTGCACAGAAAATTAACCCTCTACTCTCTGGGGCAGTTTAAAGGCTGGAGCTAACTGGAGATTGTCAGAATACAGCAAGACTTCTTGTTGTTTGAATAAACACCACTGATGCTAGCGCCAGCTCTGGCTGAAAAGCATTAACAGCCAGCAAAAAATTGAGCAGAGTGATAAAAACAAAATATATATTAGCAAACCAGTGGAACTGCTCGAACAAATTCTTTGGCAAGAAGGACAGTAGCGTGTATTTTGTTGTAGTACGGAGAAATCAGGGACGGGAACAGAGGGAAGGGGGCGGTACAGTACACAGTGGGCAGTAGTGGGAGAGTTTCTTTTTAGAAGAGGACGGAGAGAAGCCGGACGGAGCTTGGTGGGGAGGAGCTACTGCAGCACTAAAACATAGCTGATAAGGGACACCGGGGTGGGAGACAGACTGGTGATGGGCAGAGCAAAGAAAGGGAGTTTGGATAGCAACAGAGCACGGGCACCAGAGAGGGGGAGGGTTTGTGATGGGCAGAGAGAATCCGTTTTTTTTTTTTTTAATTAAGGAAAAAATGCAGAGTCCTCACTCTGTGATCGTTAAAGGACTGCAGGCTCTGCCCATTCAGCCCTAAAAATTAATACAGTTGACCAGCCACGATCACTGGAAACAGGGGAGGTACCCAAAGACTGGAGGACAGCAGATGTAGTCCCCTTATACAAAAGTGGGAACAAAGAGGAAGCAGGGAACTACAGACCAGTCAGCCTCACCTCGGTAGTGGGGAAGATCATGGAAGCACTACTGAAGGAGAGATTGGTGGAACATCTGGTTGTCAATGGACTACAGGACCCAAGGCAGCATGGTTTCACCAGGGGGAGGTCATGTCAGACCAGCCTCATTGAATTTTTTAACTGGGTGACTAGGGAGGTGGATCAGGGGAGGGCAGTGGACATGGCCTATCTGGACTTCAGCAAGGCCTTTGACACTGTGCCACATAGAAGACTATTACACAAACTGGGGAATATGGGTGTGGGCAGGACAGTAGTGTGGTGGGTAGGTAACTGGCTGGGTGGCAGGACACAGAGGGTGGTGGTAAATGGCTGTCACTCCACAGAGGGAAGAGTGACCAGTGGGGTACCACAGGGATCAGTGCTGGGACCGGTCCTATTCAACATCTTCATCAGTGACATGGCGCAGGGACCTAGAAGGCAGAATTTCACTGTTTGCTGATGACACAAAGCTCTGTAACAGAGTACACACACCAGAGGGTGTAGACAGAATGAGAAGCGACCTGCAGAAACTTGAAGAATGGTCAGGGTTTGGCAGTTGAAATTCAATGCAAAGAAGTGCAAGATAATGCATATGGAGCACAAAACCCTGGCACAATATATCAGTTGGGGGTGAGGATATAGCATGCACCAAGCAGGAAAGGGATCTTGGGGTTATCATCTCTTGATGACCTCAAGGTAGGGAAACAGTGTGACAAGGCAGCAGGTAAGCAAATAGGATGCTGGGATGTATAGGCAGGGCATTACCAGCAGGAAAGGGAGGTCATAATTCCGCTATACAAGACACTAGTGAGTCCCCACCTGGAGTACAGTGTACAGTTCTGGAGACCATACCTATGTAAGGACATAGGGTAGAGAAGGTTCAGAGGAGGGCAACAAAGATGGTGCATGGATTGCATCACAAGTCCTATGAAGACAGGTTGAAGGAACTGAACATGTACTCCTGGAGGAGGAGGAGAGAGGGGATATGATAGAGACATACAAGTATCTTACAGGGAGGAACAGGGTGCAGGAAAACACTATTTTAAGCTAAAAAGATGTTCCAGGACTAGAGGGCATGGGATGGAGTT
The DNA here is from genome assembly GCA_016271365.2 of Neoceratodus forsteri. Classification (NCBI taxonomy): domain Eukaryota; kingdom Metazoa; phylum Chordata; order Ceratodontiformes; family Ceratodontidae; genus Neoceratodus; species Neoceratodus forsteri. The sequence goes on from CM028131.1 coordinate 431,147,220, forward strand.
GGAGGAGGACGATTCAGAGGAAACATGAGAAAGAATTTCTTCACAGAACGGGTGGTGGATAAGTGGAACACCCTGCCAGAGGAAGTGGTGGGGCTGAAACAATCACGGGATTTAAGAATGCATGGGATAGACATAAAGGAATTCTGGAGGTCAGGGGTAAGGTGCAACAGACTTCTAGGAAAACAAACTGAACTTACAAGCTCAAATGGGCAGACTGGGTGGGCCACAGGCCCTTATCTGCCGACACTGTCTATGTATCTATGTATATGGACAAGCACCATTTAGAAACAGGAATGCCCTCTTTCCCAGGGATGAAAGAAACAGAGGATTTCCAGCAGTCCTTCATATGGTGTACAGTGTAACCTCATTTATCTGAACCTAGAGGGAGATATCACTTTTGATAGGATAAACAAGAGGTTTGGTGAAATGGGGGTCCCATAGAAATCAATGGAGAAAAGACTGAAAACAGTACCGGTGAATTTACCGATTTAAATTAGTGCAATCGGAGTGTAAATAAGAACACCAGTGTTCTATGTTCAGTAAGCATTAAACTTTATTTCACAAATATTTTAAAATTCATAAGTGCACCACTATAAATAATTTTTTTTTTTGCTACTTTATTTCTACTATGCCAGCCTTCCTCCGGAGGGAGCCCCCAGCCCCGTCCCCTACCATCCAGCGCTGGCCGATACTCCCAGGGCTTGCCCTCTCGGGGTTCCCCAACCCCCACCAGAGACCAGATCCAGTGTGGCCAGCGCTATGGCTGTCCGGGACGAAGCCTGTGAGGCACCCTCCATCATTCACCATGGCATCTTCCATTTTCTGGTTTTCTCCCCAGGAGTTGAGGTGTACAATGACACCTGCAGAGAGGGGCACGCACGCATCCACACGAGCTCCCTCCAAGCATCTGCCCCAACTCCTCCCCCTTCTACAGCGTCAGCTCAGTCTCCCAGCCTCCGCTAGGGATGACATCCCCTCCCCATAGAAGGACAGTAGTCTACTGGATGCTCAATCCTTCTCCTCCCCTACTGACCCTCGGTGGCTCATTCCTTAACACGGGTCACCAGTGTAGCGTGGGGCTAGGCGTCCAGCACCTCAGCCCTCAACGCCATAGGGACGGCCACTATAAATTAATTAAAAAAAAAAAAATAAAAAACAACGACACTTCTGGAAGTATGATGTTATCCTACGCTGCTTTTTGCTTTCATTTTGATGTTTCACCACCTTTTGTTTAAGCTGTCTAAGCAGCAGTGTATGGAGGTAATCACAGTCCGGTTGGCTTTCAAGCCACAGGATAAAGCACTCGAAGTGACTGCTTCAGCAGCAGTTGGCACAATGGGTTCGTCAACTTCATCCTCCTCCTCAACATCGAATTCAGTCTCATTTTTTTATGGGATCTTGCGATTCTATGGATAGGATGTCCTCAGTTAATTAGCCCATGACTGCCCACTGCTGACAGTCATCCGACATCAGCCTATGCTATATAGCAGGGCGGTCCCCCAACACCACCTCAGTTCTCCCTGGGGAGACTCTGCACAGCCAGCTAATGGAGAACCAAGGAGGTTATCCTGAAAGCCAAAGAAAAAGGCAGAAGCAGATGCAATAAGAAAAAGAGACGCAGGGGCAAGGAGGGAGGAAAAGCAGGACCTGCTGCAAGAGCTTCTCTCAAATATCTACTGCTGTGTTCTTGGTTAACTGTACTATCTTACTTCGAGGAAGGCTTTTGCAGCAAGCCACACAGGTAGGACCGAAACCAAGCAGTACTGGTTACCACCAGGATAATGGCACCGGAAGGAGGATAGGTCAGCAGACAGTAGCTTAGGAGGGCAGGCCCTGCAGAACAGCTAGGCCGGTGCCGGCCCAATGGCGCTGGATGTTGAGGCACTGGTCGCTTCACCTCGTGCCACGCCGGCGACCTGTGTTCGGGAAAAGAGCTCAGGCTGCTGGGGGTTGGCAGGGGCAAAAGAGGATTGAGCATCTGGAAGAATGCTCTCCTCTCTCAGGGGAGGGAGGTTCTGTCATCCCACTCATTGACTGCCCTCTGGCAGTAGCTGGAGGGCAGTATGGGTCAGTAGGCATGCAACTGGCATCCTTGCATCGCTGGGGAGGGGAACAGGAGAAAATGCGAAAAGGGAGCCTGCAGGCTCCATTGATGGCCTGTCACATCCCCATGGCCGCCAACAGCTTCTGGACTATGCTCTGGTGGGGGGAGGGGGAGAAAAAGCTGGCAATCCCCTCCCTGGCTCCGCCACGGGGAGGGGGGTTAAGTCGCGGTGGAATTACGGAGGGTCAGTCGGACAGAGGACGTGTGGGTACAGAGGATGAGTCCCTCCATGGGACAAAAACCTTTATGGAAACAAACAAAACAAAAAAAAAAAAACAGCTACGCTGAAATTGGCCCTGCGCCTAGAGGAGATGTCCAGACTGTAATGCTTGGTGAAAGAATGGACAGAACACCAGGTGGCAGCTGCACAGATGTCTACAGCAGACATTTCTGAAACAAGCCGCAGAGGCAGCCATACCTCTGGTGGAAAGGCCCTTGACCATTCCCCGGAAGGGGCTCATTGTACCTGCGGTAGCAATAAACAATGTAGTATATGCATGATTTAAACACAGTATAGAAACAGGAGCACCCTCTCTAGTGAGCGAACAAAACAAACAACTGATCAGTCTTTCTAATGGACTTAGTGAGGTTCATATAGTACCACAACGTCCTGTGTACATCCAAAGTATGGAGCAACGCCTCCCCCTGATTAGAGTATTTTAGAAAATAAACTGGCAGGTGGATGAATTGATCCAAAGTAAACTCTGACACCACCTTAGGGAGACATTTAGGATTAGTACGCAAAGACACCCTGTCTTTGTGAAAAACTAAATAAGGATCTTTACACATCGGAGCCTGAAGCACGTAAATCCTTCGAGCCACAATAACAGCAACCAAAAAGAGTGCTTTCCATGACAGAAAGTGCCGCTCACAACTCTCAACTGGTTCAAAGGAAGGTAAAGCAAGTTTCTCCAATATAAAACTGAGGTCCCAGGGAGGGACCGGGTCCCCAATGGGAGGTTTCAAATGCAAAATGCTTCGCAGGAACATGTGGGACACCTCGAGCTGGGTGACAGCCTTACCGTCAATAGGTGCATGGTACGCAGAGGTGGTGGAAAGGTGCACCTTAAGCGAGGAGTACCCCAACCCTGAATCCAAAAGGGAAAGGAAGTATTCTAGGACTTGATTCACTGGGCAGATGACTGGATCCAGATGGCAAGTAGCGGCCCAAATGGAAAAGCGTTTCCATTTCATAGCATAAGTGTCTCTGCTGGCGGGTTTTCTGGCAGCCACCAGAACGTCTGTGACCCTGGAGGAGACCCTGAACTAGGCAATGGCTAGGTCCACAGGAGCCATGCATGGAGAAGCAGGGATTTGAGATCCCGATGGACTAGGGTGCCCTGATCCTGGGAAAGCAAGCCTGTCAATGGGGCAAGGAAAATACAGGTTACTCACCTGTAACAGGAGTTCTAGGAATGGTATGTGTTGTTCATCCACACTGTCTGGCAGGTTCCTTGCCGCTTTAAATCTTGCCGGAAGGTCTTTAAGTTGGCTCCTCCCACCCACCCAGGTGGTAAAACTCAGCTCCTTCATGGCATGAATCAGCCCGCTGGAAGCCAGGTTGTCGTAAAGCTGGGGAAGGCAGGTGGGTCGTAGGATGAACAACATATACCATTCCTAGAACTCCTGTTACAGGTGAGTAACCTGTATTTCTAGGGAGATGGATATGTTGTTCATCCACACTGTCTGGCAGACTCCTAGCAGTTCTCCGGGAGGAGGGAGGCAAGGCGCACACCCCCTACTTGGGAAATAAAGACTGGAGAACCGAGGCCCCAAAACCAGCATCCCGGCATGACTCGAGGTCGATATGGTAGTGGGTGATGAAGGTGCGTGCTGACTTCCAGGTAGCAGCCCTGCAGATTTCCTGGATAGGGACGTCCCTGGAAGCAGCCACCGATGCAGCGGTATGGCGGGTAGAATGAGCTCTTATCCCTCTGTGAGGCTCCATGCCCGCCAACCTATAGCAGAGATCTATACAGGAGGTGACCCACCTGCCTATCGTCTGCTTGGCTGCAGGTCTGCCAGGTGCAGCTTCAGCGCAGGTGACAAACAGCTGGCAAACCTCTCCCCGAACTTCAGCCATCCGCTCCTTGTAGTAAGCGAGCACTCTTCTAGGGTCCAAAGTATGGAGCCTATATTTCGCCTCTGAGGTGTGATTGGGGTAGAACACCGGCAGAGTCAACACCTGGTTAAGGTGAAACTCCAACACCACCTTCGGAAGGAATTTCAAGTGGGGGGCAGAGGACAACCTTGTCCCTGTGGAAGACCAGATAGGGAGACTCGATGGAAAGTGCCTGGAGCTCTCCCATCCTTCTGGCTGACGTGATAGCCACCAAGAAGGCGGTCTTCCACGACAGGTGAGAGATGTCACACCTGTGCATCGGTTCAAATGACTTGCCCATGAGCTTAGCCAATACCAGCAGTACATCCCACGGAGGTGGAGGTTCTCACACTGGAGGGGATATGTGATCAAAGCCTTTGAAAAAGAGCCCAACCACCTTCTCCTGCGCCACCGACCGCTTCCCGGCCCGTGCCCAGTAAGCAGAGATGGCTGCCAGGTGCACCTTAAGGGTGGTCGACCAAAGCCCTTGCTGAGAAAGGGACCACACGTAGTCCAGAATGCTTGCCAAGGAACAGGAGGAAGGGTCTAGGCCCTTGCCCTGACACCAAATGGAGAATCTCTTCCATTTGAAGGCGTAGCATTTTCTGGTCGACTCCTTACGGGATGCCTCAATGACGTTGAGGACCTCGTTGGAAAGACCCAAGGCATGGAACTCTAGCCGCTCAGGAACCAGGCCGTCAGGTGCAGGGATTAAAGGTCCTGATGGAAAACCTTCCCCTGATTGACTGAGATCAGGTCCGGGTGGGCTGGAAGCCACCTCGGGAGCCTGGAGCTGAGACTGAGGAGATCTGGATACCAGAACTGGCGGGGCCAGTCTGGGGCTACAGAATCACCTGCGATTGTCCTCCTCGCCTTGAGAAGCACCTTGTGGATCAAGGGAAATGGGGGAAAGGCGTAGAAGAGGCCCGGGATCCACGGCCTCGAGAAAGCATCCCCCTGCAGCGAGCCCTGCTGAGGGGGGCGGGCATGAAACAGTCTCAGCTTCGCATTCTCCCTGGAGGCAAACAGGTCCACCTGAGGCGTGCCCCAGTAGGAGAACAGATCTTGTACTACCTCCGGCAGGAGAGCACTCGTGGGACGCAGCCCCTATCCGGCTTAGGGCATCGGCCAGGGTGTTGGAGGCTCCTGCCACATGGATGGCAAGGAGATCCACCTCCAGGCTGCGCACAAGTGACCAAATGCGGAGAGCTTCCCTGCACAGAGGCATGGAGCGCGTCCCGCCCTGGTGGTTTAGGTGTACATGGTCATGGTATTGTCCGTCTGGACCTGAACCACTTGACCCTGTAGAAATGGAGCGAAGGCAGTGAGGGATAGATGAAACGCTCAAAGCTCCAGCAGGTTGATGCGGCATCGGGACTCCCGAGGGGACCAGAGGCCATGTGCTCTGTGCTCCCCCAGATGGGCACTCCAACCCATCAAAGAGGCATCGGTCGACAGAGAGACCGTTGACTCGGGGCGGACAAACGGGATGCCCTCCTGCAGATGTGCTGGAACGGTCCACCACTGGAGAGCATTCCACATCCCCTGGGTCACTGTCACTAGCTGATCCAGCGGATCGGAGTGCTGTGACCACTGGCTGGCCAGCCCCCATTGAAGGGGACGCATGTACCAACGGGCCCAACGGACCACGCCAGGGCAGGCTGCCATGAGGCCCAGGAGGCGCAGGAAGTCCCGGGCAGGGCGCAATTGCCCAACCTGAAATGATTGGGCAAAGGAGGAAAGAACCTTGGTCCTGTCCACCGGGAGCCGTGCTCTGGCTCGTACAGAGTCTACCTCTGCCCCGATGAATTGGATCACCTGCTTTGGCATGAGTTCCAACTTTGCCTCGTTGATAAGGAGGCCAACCTGAGAGCAAACCTGGAGGGCCAGATCTCTGGACCGCTCCACCTCCATTCTGAAGGGGGCTGCAACCAGCCAGTCATCCAGGCAGGGGTACACCCGGACCCTTCGGCGCCGCAGGAATGCTGTCACCACTGCCATGCATTTGGTGAAGACCCTGGGAGCTAGGGAAAGGCTGAAGGGCATGGCCCGGAACTCGTAGAGGGATCCCTCTGCCCTGAAGAGGAGGAATCTCTGGTGAGACGGATGGATTGGGACGTAAAAGAACGCATCCTGGAGGTCCAGAGAACAGAACCACACACCTTGTTCCAAGGATGGGATTATCTGAGCCAGAGTGACCATCCTGAAGGTCCGAGACCTTAGGAACCTGTTCAGATCATGCAGGTCGAGAATGGGGCACCAGTCCCCTGTCCGTTTTGGGACCAGGAAGTACCTGGACACAAACCCCGGGTCTGATGGAGGATCCGCCACCTTCCTGATCACCTCTTTCTCGAGGAGCAGGGCAAAATCAGCTCGGCGAGCCAACAGAGAGGCTGTGGACCCCGTAGCCCCCCGAGGGGAGACGGCTCGGAAGGGCGGGGCCTGCTCAAACTCCAGGGGCAGGCCCTTTCCTACCACCTCCAACACCCAACGGTCAGTGGTGATAACGGACCAGGCGGAAAGGAAGTGGTGGAACCATCCCCCCACGAGGGGAACCCAGGGGGGGGAGTGACGAGGCTGGGGGTGACACCCCTCAACCAGTCACTGGGCAGGCTTAGAGGAGGAACCGGCCGAGGGACGCCCTGGGCCTTTTCCTCCCTGCCTCTATTAGAGGAAGCCGCAGGCTTGGGTTTGGGGTGCAAAGCGCGAGCCTGCTGGCCCTGGTGCTGGTGCTGTTGAGCCAGACGTGCTGCAGGCGCAGAAGGTCGAAAGGACTTACGTTGCTGTTGTCGACGGCCCTTGTCCTTCTGGGCGGAGGTGACAGAGTCCAGAGTGGCACTGGACTTCTTGATCCAATGGAGGTGACCTTCCACTCCAAGGTCGAAGAGGTCGGTCCCCAGGAAGGGGACATCCGCCAGCTTATGCTGGGTATCCGCCGTGAAGGTGGATATCCTAAGCCATGCTCTGCGGTGCATGGCCACCGCGGCCGTAACTGATCTGGCACAGGAGTCTCCCATGTCCAGAGCTGTTTGGAGCTGCTGCTTTGCCACCACCCTTCCTGGTCCTGTACCTGCCAGACCATGGTCTGCAGGTCGGCCAGGAGATGAGGGATCACCTCATCCAGGGAGCCCATGATGGCGTGGGAGAAGTGTGCTATCAAGCACGGCCGAGCTGGCCTGGCGAAGGCCAAGGGAGGACACAGTGAACATCTTGCGCCCGGCATAGTCCAGCTCTTTGGACTCCTTGTCAGGGGGCTTATCCACGTCCCTAGCATTCCCGGAACGCCGTAAAAAACACTGTCGGTGACCAACCCCTCGGCGGAGGGGTGTTCAAGGACAAAAGCCAGTAGGGACCGCGCACTTCCTGGCCATCCTGGCTGAAGGCGCAGGACAGGAAGCAGGCCGCTGCCAGAGCTCCAAGGTTGGGCCAACAATGGCTTCAGCCACCGGAAAGGCCTCCGTGGGTGAATCCCCTCGGTCCAGTATCTCCCACTTGGATACGGGCTCGAGCTGCATCCCAGTAGACTCCGAGATGAGCCGAAGCAGATCCATGAAGGACGATGGGCTTTTGTCCATCGACTGGCCCCCGGAGGACTCCAGGTCAATGGGCCTGGAGAACAGGGAGGAGTCGTTGTCGGACTCAGAGGAGATGGCGAAGAGCTGCCTGGGGCCTGAGCCACCCTCCACCTGCCGAGGACGGTCGGGAGTGAGGGTGACCGACAACCTGTGGGGCAGGCCCTGACCCGACAGAGTCCTCGGTATGCGCTCCGATTACGGTTGTGGAGGCGGAGGTTCCACCACAATCGGTGGGGCAGCTGGTTTCGGCCGAACAACTGGCCCAGGCTTGGGCACCCCAACTACAGCAAGGGGTTGTTTCGGCCGCTCGGGTGACAGCCACTTGATGGCCGGGGAAGCGACAGGCCGCTTGTTCCCGGACAGAAGTAACTGCTGCCACATCAGGTCCTTGTAGCGTCGACGCAATTTGCACCAAGCCTCTCTTCTTCTGAGGAGGAAGGCGAGGGCCAGCACCACTTGATGATGCAGGGACTGGAGCCGCCCGATGTCTGCAGGATCGGCTGGACTGAGAGGATGTCCGAGACCGAGACCTCGGTGTTTCCGAGATGGGTCTGGGAAGGAGTGGGGACACCCGCTCTTCCTCAGCTCAGAAGCCTTGACCGGGGACTCCGGCACCAGAGCGACAGGCAAGTCCTCGGTCTCCACCGGGGGAACCGGTGAAGAAGGGTTGTCGGCTTCGACAGTCGACAGCCCGTCCGACGGGTCGAGAAAAATCTCAACCGCTTCGACAGGCGTCTTGGCCGGCTGTCCCGATGGAGACACCATGAAGCCAGCGGCCTTAGCCGCAACCTCAACCACAGTAGAGTGTCGACTGTCCAGGGAAGGGGACCTCTCCCGCTCCCACGAACGCCGATGGTGGGACTTACCTTAGAGTCCTTCTTTTTGGACCAAGAAGAATGTCCCGATGGCCCCTCTCCCTTCGTGGAAAGGGATTGGCAAAGCTCCTTAAAAGAAGCTGAATATGATGTACCCAGAGAGAGCGGGATAAATGCTGCGATCAAGGAAGAGGATGATGCGGCCTGTGCCGCCTCCTCCTCGAGGGCAATCATCTGCTCGAGTTGCTCAGCCGAGCCAGCCGCCACGGTAACCACCCAATGGGCCTCCTTCAACTTCACCGGCGGGCAGCGCTTCTCGGGGCACCCAAGCTGTAACCGGGCAGTGCGGTCTTCCAGGACGTTGTCCGAAAACGAACGGCATAACTCGCAGACCTGACGCATGTGGAGTGCGGATCTATCCTGGACATTTTCTGCCCACAAGGGCGCCGGCTAAATCCGGGAGTCGATTTGTCCATCGCAGCTGCGAGGGAGTAATTTGACCGAAGTCTTGAAAATTTGAGAATAAGTTTCAGGCGAACCGAAGAAATAGGATCCAGTCTACATACAGAGCGTTAAGGAGGGAACCTGAGCTTCCAAGCAGTAAGGAAGATCTGGCGTCATGGGGTGGAGCGGAGAGTTTTACCACCTGGGTGGGTGGGAGGAGCCAGCTTGAAGACCTTCCAGCAAGATTTAAAGCGGCAAGGAACCTGCCACACAGTGTGGATGAACAACATATCCGTGTCCCTAAAAGAATAGTTATGCAAGAATGTACCATAACAGTAGATCTTCGAGGGGTTCTCAGTCATCAGGTAACACCGTAGCAACCTTCATCAGTGAAGGGGAATCTACACACAAGATTTTCAGCAGTACAACTCGGGCCGCCCACGTCGTTGACGTCCACCTCTCCCGCCTCAGTTCTTTCCCTCCGGAGATGAACTGAGCAAGGCTCTCACCCTGGGTAACAGAGGAGAGACAGAGGGACCTGGTTCTAGATAAAAATGATGGAACACAGCAGATAGCCAGGTCCGGAACAGGGGCCCCAAGAAGGGGGATGGAAAGCACACCTGATGACCGAGATCCCCTGGAAGATTTACTGTTATGGTGAAGTTTTTTTTTTTTTTTTTTACACTCTCTATTTATCCCTCCTTCCTACCCTCGGTGTCCACTCCTTTGGACTGCTCATGCATTCCGGACCACCTCTCCAGGATCTGCCCCTAGAGTGCTTCCTCCTCCCTCCTATCCTGCACAGCGGAGTCTGTCCCGGAATTGGTGGTCTGGATAGAGCAGTCATCATCTAGGACCACCGAGGGGTTATCCGTTTTCTGTGGTCCCCTTTTACCCGCCCTGAGGCGCCCAGCGGAGGCGTGTGCTGACGCACGTCTCTCTCAGCGCTCGGCAACGTCCCCTCCCGACTCCGTGAGCGGAGCCGCCAGCCCCCTCGAGAGCCCGTGTTCCCACCGTCTCTCTCAGGATGTCGGTGCATATTGCACCCTGGTATCTCACCCTGAGGGAGGAAAGCATCCATTGGGACGCCAATCCTCCTCTCTCGTTATTCCCCTCGCCGACCCAGAATCCGCTCTCGAACCCGGGTCGCCAGCGTGGCGTATGGTGAAGTTCTTATGTAACTGTTCCATCTGTTTTGGGGGCATCTCCGTCATCAGGTAAACACCGTAGGAATGAGTACCAAGCAGTGACAAGTGTAAATAGACAGTCTGGGAGGCTGGACTCCATAAACTTAAGACAGGACTCCTTGCAACAAAGCACTGCCAAATCCTGCACGGGCTCTTGAGGCAATGTCCAGACTGTAGTGCTTGGTGAAAGTGTGGATGGTACCTCCAGGTAGCAGCAGCACAAATATCAGCAGCTGAGACCCCTTTAAAACAAGCCACCGAGGTTGCCATGCCTCTGGTGGAATGAGCCTTGACAGCACCAGGCAATTCTTTGCCGTATAACCAAACAAGAAAAGAGCCACACTAAGGTGACCTGGGGTGCTCTGTGACAAGCAAATCAAGAAATCAGACTGTCACGGCACTTACCCAGTGCATATATGTCCAAAAAATGTTGAGTCCAGAGTTAAAGATTTCAGACTATAAACTTCTTTAAATTGCCAAACACAACAAGAACAGACCTCATGGCCGGGGAAAACCACGCAGGAGGGCTGTTCTTGTGTTAACAATTAATGAAGTATAGTCTGAAACCTTAACTGACTCAACAATTTTTGGACATATATGCCCTGTGTAAGTGCTGTGACTGTCGGATTTCTTAATTCTTTGTCGAACTTCTTGTAGCAAAACACAATGCAATTTGTCAACCATTTGGATAAACATTGCTTAGAAACTGAAGCACCCTCTCCTCCTGGGGCGAAAAACAAATAACTGCTTAGACTTTCTAGACAACTTAGTTCTGAGCAAGTAATACTTCAAAGTTCTGCGTACATCTAGCATATGGAGCAGTGCCTCCCCTGGATTGACACACTCAGGAAAATAACAGGAAGGTAGACAGACTGATTAAGGGCAAACTCAGAAACCACCTTGGGGAGAAACTTAGGATTTGTGCGCAAAGATACCCAGTCTGTGAAAATTCAAATAACGCTCCTCACACCAGAGGGCCTGAAGCTCTGAAATTCTTCAAGCAGAAGCAATTGCAACTAAAATCAGTGCTTTCCAAGAGAGAAAGCGCAAATCGCAAGTCGCGACTGGTTCAAAAGGAGACAGGTTCAATTTTTCTAAAATAAAAAAATTCAAGTCCAAAGCTGGGACAAGGGAACAGATAGGGGGTTTCTAGTGCAGAATGCCCCTGAGAAAAGTATGGGATACATCCAGCTGAGCAATCATGTGGTCACCCAGGGGTTTGTGAAATGGAGAAATAGCCGAAAGGTGGACCTTGAGAGAGCAATTCTGGAGACCTGAGTCGGACAAAGAAATCAGGTAGTCCAGGACATGTTTCTGAAGACAGGTGAAAGGGTCAAGGTAATGCTTGGCAGCCCAGATGGCAGACTGCTTCAATTTCATGGCATAAGAAGCATGGCTGGAAGGCTTGTGGGTGGCAACCAGGACATCCACTACCCTGTTAGAGACACCGAACCTGGCAATGGCTACATCCTCAGGAGCCACACATGCAGATGGAGGGACCTTAGATTGGGATGGACCAGGGTCCCCCCCGATCCGAGGTCAGCAGATTCCTGCAAAGGGGCAGAGGGACTGGAGGTTCCACCGCCAGCTGCTGAGGCAGAGAACAATCTGGTGAAGTCAGAAGAGGGCCACCAGGATCATGTTGGCCCTTCCATCTGTAGCTTTGATCAGCATACTCTGTATTAGTGGAAGAGGGAATGCATACAGAAATCTCCCGCTCCACGAGAGGGACAACAGGCCTCGCCAGAAAACTCCAGGCCCTGGATCTAGCCAGCAAAAACTGGGCAGTTCTGTGTTGAGCAGACACAAAAAGATCAAACTCTGGATGACCCAATCTGTCGAACAGATCTGCTACAGATGAGACGCTCCCATTTGTGCATGCTAGACTGAATCCTGCTGAGAGTGTCTGCCAGGGTGTTGAGAACACCTGGCACGTGGACTGCAGAGAGTGTCAGACTCTGCTCCAGGCTCCAATACCACACTCACACACACTCCCTGCAAAGGGGGTATATAAGTGAGTCCCGCCCTGCTTGTTGATGCAGTAGACTACACTCAGACTGTCTGACTGCACCAGCAGCTGGCCTGGAGCAAGGTGCTCCTGAAATGCCTGCATGGCATAAAGCACTGCTTTCATCTCCAGGACACTGATATGTAGGGCTGCTTCCCACTGGGACCAGAAGCCCTGGGGTTTGAAAGGGACCCAGGTCAGCTCCCCAGCTGAGATCTGAAGCATCCATGGCTAGGATCTGATGTGGGGAAGAAATCTGGAAGGGGACCCCTTGCAGAAAATTTGAGGGGTCCATCCACCACTGCAAAACTCTGTGGACTGGGGAGGAGACCGGGACTAGTTGGTCCAACTCATCCATGCGCTGGTCCCACTGCACTTGGAGGGTCCACTGAAGAGTGTGCTTGTTAAGCCTGGCCAGTGGAATGGAGGGAATGGCTGCAGCCATTAATCCCAGAGCCTAAGGTACAGCCTGGTAGGGATGTACCAACTCTGAGCGACTTCCTCAGCCTAAGCTATAAGGCATTCTGCCCTGTTTTAGGGCAAGATGAGCTCCAATGTGCAATCGTTCGGACTTCAGAATTGCCCCAATGTATTGCAGTCTTTGAGATGTACTAGAACAGACTTGGGCAGGCTGACTTTTATGCCAAGATTGGAATAGCTGGAGAGTATGCTCCAGAGTCAGCAACAGCTGTCCCCTGGACAGGGCCTTGAGAAGACAATCATCCAGGTAAGGGAAGATGTACAGCCGGCTCCCTTCTGAGTGCTGCTGCAACCACTGCCAAGCATTTGGTAAAGACATGCGGCGCAGAGGATAAGCCAAAGGGCAATACTTTGAACTGGTAGTGTTCTCCCTGAAAGGCAAAGAAACCTCTTGTGAGGAGAAAAGACCGAAATATGCAGGCAGGTATCCTGCATGTCCAATGAGCACAGCCAGTCCCCGGTCTTGGAGGGGCAAGAGGCCTGGTAAAGTTACAATCTGGAACTTTTTGTACTGGACAAGGAGACTGAGGTTCTTGAGGTCCAACATGGGTCTCAGATCTCCGGTCTTCTTAGGGACCAAGAAGAACCTGAAATAAAACCCTTAGTTTCTCTGTTGCTTTGGCACTAGTTTGACTGCCTGCTTGCACAGGAGAGACTGCACCCCCTCCTGGAGAACAGACAGGTTGGCTGGGGGGGGGTTAGGTTGAGGGCGCTGGAGAAGTATCTGGAGGCTGCTGAATGAGCTCCAATGTGTGACCACAGTCTATGATTTGCAGGATCCAAGCATCTGAAGTGACGGTTCTCCATTGATTCAGATGGCATAAGAACTGGCCACCGACAGCCACCTTGTGACAGGGTTGAATAAGGCCCTGCCCCATTTCTTAAGCAGAAAGAGTTTAAACACAAGGGTCTGTTCTATCCTCTTCCTGTCTCTTCTCTGTCTGGTTGTGGAATCAAATTTTCTTGCGAGACCTAGGAACCGATCATTTCGCAATTCTCCGCCTCTCGCTATCTCACTGCTTCCCTTGCTATTTCTGTCTTTTCTTTACCCTTGCATATCTGAAGGTATAAAATATATCTGAATTTCTATGTGGAAATCTCACTGATAATGGGATCCCTTTGTTTAAAACTGTATATAGTTATACTGTTGAAATTATTGCAAAAAGCTACTTGGAACTCAAGGGGTTAACCGGAGATGCAGTTTTTAAACCTCTTGCAGAGCTGTAAACAAGGTCAGTTCTGGGTCACTATGTACAGTTTTGCTGCACCTGTAAGGAATGAAACTGACAAGAACATTCTGTAAACTTACAAGAACATTCTGTGAGAAGTAGGCTCTCTTAAGGAGTTACCAGACAAAGACTTAAAAAAGAGTAGCAATGTTTTTGTAGAGAGACAAGGAGAGTGAGACACAGAGACAAACTTGGAATTAAGAGATACCCTCAGAAAGAGGACTTAGTTTTCTCTGTACTGCCTTTATAAATAATTACACTGAATAATTTCTTTTTAATTTTGCTCTTGAGAAAAATATATGCTATTTGTGAATTTTGAAACTGCTCCTATGCTTCCTGACCTGTGCCTCGACAACAGATGGTTTTAGAAATGGGATTTACGCCGTGCATACTCTAAGCCAGGAGTTTTGCACCAAGTACTAGACCTGGCACCAGGGAAGCATAGAAGAAAGGTATGGATTCTGCAGCAGCAAGTCCAGGAATGATTACCAGAAGAATGGCAGCCAAACTAGCAGACACAGAAGTCCAAGCTGAGACTGTACAGCCAGCACCAGCAATTGGAGGAAAAAAAAAAAAAGAACAGGAAGTGACTGAACCTGAATGCCTGACTGCCTTTTTCCAATGGTGGGCTATACAACAACAAGAGAAGGAGAAGCAGATAAAATAAGAGGAGCAGTGAAGAAAAGAAGAGATGCAGCAACAGGAGCAGCAGAGAAAAGAAGAGATGCAGCTACTGGAGCAGCGATGGCCGAATGTCTTGCAAGCTATCAAAAGTGGAGGATCTGGCACAAGTCCAGCAGAGCAACAAAACACCAACAACTTAAAGGCCCATAAACTTACAAAGTTGTGTCCCCCGGATGATATCGAAGCATACCTGACAACTTTTGAAAGGGTTGCTACAGCCTACCAGTAGCCAAAACAGCAATGGGCAATCAGACTGGTACCTTGCCCGACAGGAAAAGCCCAATTTGCTTACAGCAATATGGACACTGCACAGTCAGAAAACTACTGACCTGGTGAAAAGAGAGGTCCTTAAAAGATATGACATCTCAGAACAGATCTACAGGCAGAGATTTTAGTCTCTGAAGTACAACTCAGTCAACAATCCTCGAGAAGCCTTCACCAGACTCCGAGATCTCCTCATGAAATGACTCCGACTAGATGGCAAAAGACTCCCACAGATCGAAACATTTGTAATGGAGCAGTTCATCAACATCCTATCCACAGACATTCAGCTTTATGTAAAGGAACACCGACCAGAAAGTGGGAAAAGACTGCTTCTTTGGCTGAAGACTGCCAAATGGTCAGACAGACGCCACAGAAGTGAGGTATCAGCCAAGCACCTGTAAAACTCTCCTGTTCCCATTTAAACTCCAAGTCTGATAAGAACTCTGATGGGGGCAACAAATCTGCACCAGACCTTTTTTCTGCAACTGTAATAAGCCAGGTCATATTGCAAGAAATTGCCATAGTAAGAAGAGTGACACTGGAGCAGATCTATCCATAGCAAATTGGGGCAAGTACTTAACAGATGTCAAGGTGGGAGATAAGATTGTGAAAGTACGTATTGCTTCAGGAAGCAGACATCCAAGTGCATACTGAAGTGCTGGGAAAACAATGTCCAGAAGGACCAGGTACTGGAGTCATCTGCATCCACAGGGTCACTCAATACTATCCCACCAGCCAAGTGACTATTGATGGGCTGTCGTACCAAATGAAAGTGGGAGTAGTACCCAAGGCCCCCTGTTCTCTGCGGCAAACTGATGTAACTTCTGCAGCAGAGACTCTGAACTTCTGCGGCAAGGTTTAAAGTTCTTCAATACATTTGTATACAAATAATACAGAGCTAGCTTTACATTTCTGGGGGACCCCCGCAAGAATGGCGTGTGAGGAGGATCCCCAACTTCCACCACATAAATGTAAGTTACATAAATTCCCTTAAACCTTCAGTTTTACTTTTTTGCTTTTCAGACGTTGTTATGGCTCTCAATATTTATCTAAATTTATTTTAGGGCTTAGTGCCATGTCATGCAACATTCATGGCTACTGGCTGGCACCCCCTCAATGTACTGGCAACAAAGCAAATAGCCGACTAGTTCTCCAAAGGACAGCTTGACGCAGCCTAGCCATGGAGCACCCAAGACTCCCCTCCTCTGTGAACACCTATCAGTGGCCCCATACACAGTCATAGTTGGGGTGGCAGGCTATTGTGCATACAAAGACTCCCCATACTGCCACCCTGAAAACTGTCATATATTAAAAATTTAAAATGTTAAACATGAGCGGTGTCAGAATTACTTCTATTTTTTCTGTTTGTTTCACTCTTTCCTTGTTTAGTTGTCACATTTTGAATTAATAATCTTTAGATTGGTTGTCATCTTTCTCACATTGACTTCATTTTTATAAAATTTTCTTTCATGTGCACCTCATTCCCCTAGCCTGGATGCCCTGGCATCTGCAGCAACCTCTGACCATGGGCTGCCCTAATCTCAGGATCGCACCTGATCATGAGTTGCCCTCATGGAACCTCGATGCACTACTACTGGCCTAGCAGGGTGGCTCAGCTAGCTTTTTGTATTGTCCCTTTTTACACTGGATTGCACGCATGCGCAAGCAACATCTTGCGACAGTGCGGGTCTTGGGGGCGTGGCTGCTGTTGGGCGAATGCAGGGCACGCATCAGTAGGTGCGTCCCTCATTCCCCAATCAGCCTGCATGCCACTGCCACACCATGCATACATAATGAGGCGAGCACATCAAAGCAAAGGTCCGCTGCACTAGTCATACGCAGCGGTCCTTTGCTTGACGTGCTCACCGCCATTATGGCTATGGTCGGGCGCAGCGGGCGGCCGCCTCACCTCTGTCGACATCGGGGTGCCCAATCCCCTGTCGGCAACCCCCGTGTTTGTGTGCTAGCAGGGGACCCACCCGTCGGCATCCCCCCACGCTTACTTTGCACCCGATGGGGAGCCCACTCCCATCGGCATCACCCCCAACTGTTGAATGCCGAGGGTGCCCCATCCCGACTTTGTTTTGCGGTCGGGTGCCCAACCCTGGCGGCATTACCCCCGTGTTGTGCTGCGGGGTGCCCAATCCCGCGTCTGACGGACAACCCAAACCCACTTAGGTGGCACACTGGGAGCCCACCCCAGCATGCCAAATGCCCTGTAATGAAAACTGTTCACGACATTTCTTTTTTTACCTAGAAAACGAAAACTGTCCCTCGTAGTCTAGATCCCCTCCCCACCCGCACCTCCCACTGCGCACCCTGCCTCCCTCACCCCATACTTACCTCCGACTCGCGTGACGATCTTCACTGGACCGGGAACACGTCTGCACTCTTCATAGCTGACCGCAAACTGAGTAAATGCCGGTAAGCTGTATAATGCAATGAATAGGGTTTTTTTCAACTTTGCTGCATATCTCAAGCATTTCTTGGAATTTTGGCACCAAATTTTCAACATGGGGTTTTGGGGCCCCTCCTCATGAATTTTGTCACTGTCATGGCATTAATCGCCTCGAAGGTGATTTCGCAGTCACTGCGTGAAATCACCTCGGGACCCATTAACGAAATGAAGCGCCAGTGTTCATGAGGTGGCCCTCAAAAGCCTATGTTCCAAATTTGTGGGAAAATCCAACAAATGCCTGTTTTACGAGCGTGCAGTGCAGTTGTGCTACACAGGCTGGTAACTTCGCGCATTCACAATATTTTAATGCCGTATTTTCAGCATTGGCATTTTTGTGCACCTCCTTGTGAACAGTACAGCTGTCATTTCTACATCCTGCCAAAATGTGTTTCCACTTCGCTACACAAATTGTGCAGTCGTTGTGGGAAATCAGTGTTTGGGCCAGATTATGAAATGACAGTGACACAGTTCATGAGCAGAGCTCCTAGAATGCCTATGTTGAAAATTTGGAGCCGATACTCCATTAAATGACTGTGTTACTAGCATGCATTGGCAGATTGCACGCATGCTTGTACCATCGTGCATTTCTGATATTTTCACTCTGGATTTTCACCATTGCCATTTTTACACACCTCTTGATGAACAGTACAGCTGTCACTTCACATATCCTACCCAAAATGTGTTTCCGCACTTCCGCTGCAGAATAGCGTGGTCGCTGTGCGAAATCACTTCTTGGGACACTTTCAGGTAATGACAGTGACACCGTACATGAGCAGAGGTGTTAAAATGCCTATGTTGAAAATTTGGTGCCTAACACCCACAAACTGGCAGTGCTGCAAGCGTGCCTTGCATATTTCCCCACACACCCTTGCAACTCTGCAAATTCTGTATATTTGTATGCTACATTTGCAGCACTGGCATTTAATTACACCTCCTTATGAACTGTGCAGCTGTCATTTTTCACATCCTGCCCAGCATGTTTTCCCGCACTGTACTAACAAACACCCACAGGGACACCCTAATGCCTCTCACTCTCTGCAGGGTGGGGGTGGGTTGGCATCAGTTCAATACTTGACTGCCACTCCTATGCTGCATCTCTCTAACTCCTGCACTGCCAATGGCAGCAAGACAACATTTGGCATTGACAAATGCTTGTTTCTTCTGCCTCTGTAGTCTCATTGTCTCTGTTTCTAAGTCAGGCAAAGTTCCCCTTCCCCAACAGGAAAAAACAGCAGCAGTGCTCCAACCTCCACTCCAGACCAAAAGGATGCAATGCTCTCTGCCCTCTTCTTCCCCCTGTCCAAAACCTAGTAAAAGAAAAGCTTTCTCCTCCCCACATGCCACCTAATGGCAGTAATGCTATCTCCTCTCTCAATCGACATAATGGCAGCAATTATCTTTCCTCTCCTCCCTTCCCCAGACCTAATCGCAGCAATGCTCTTTCCTCCTCCTTCCCGATAATAGTAGTAATGCTCTCTGCAACCTCCCCCCAACCTAGACCCAATGGCAGCAAGATATTTTCTCTTCTCCCCAACATGATTCTGCTCCCCAAAAGCCTTGCCTGATCCCAGTTTTTAAAATCTAGTGTAGCCCACCTTCGCCCATCTTAACGTCACTACCCACCTAGGAAGGAAAAGGATGGTATTTGCAATGCTCTCCAAACAATTTTATCACACAATGTTAACACACTGGGGGCTGGCAGTCAGACTAGAGAAGTAGAAGAGATGGAGGCTGCCAGTAATCAGAGTCAACATTTGATTTATTCAAATTGGGGGTAGGCTACACTGGAATTATTCTTTGGTAACCCTACCTGGTTACCAAAGAATGGAAAAAATGGACTACTGTATTGAATGGTAAAGCTATTTGTGCTAAAAAAAAAAAGCTGCACTGATGATCTGAGTAAATCTACTTGGCCCTCAGTGGCATTTTTAATTGCGATGCAGTGAGCTTGAAATCTGTCTTGCCCATCCTTGCACATTGTCCCGGAGGAACACATAAATGCTAAAAAAAAACTTAAAAAATGTTTCATCTACAATGTCATTATGACATTCTCTGTTTTCTCAATTGGTTTTTCTCTTGCCTTATTTAGTTTCCATGTTTTACATAAATAACCTAACTTTTCACTTTTCTTACCTCGGTTTCATCTTTTAAATTTCTTCAGTCTACCAAGCATTCTCTCAATCATTCCTGTTTCAACGGTTTTTTTTTTTTTTTTTTTACTTAGCTGTCCCTTTGCTTGCATTTTTTATAATTTACATTTTTCTTTCCTAGGCACCAGAGTTGACTCATCAGGTTGGCAACCTCACAGTCCCATCCACAGCAACCTCTTGTGCTCTAAACCCCATAAGGATAGCAAATGCCCCTCCCCGAAAGCACTTTAGCTCTAATGGTTTTAGGACAGGTAAAACATGTTATTGCCCATCTCAACCCCACCACTTTCCTAACAAGCCTTGAAAATGCCATTGAGTGGCCTTGTAGATTTAAATGTATGACATTATCCATCCCAACACTGGACAGTTATCCTCTGCCTCTTCCTGCCTCAAAAGAATTGTAAAGTCTACTCTTAGACATTACTCTGTCCTCTCATAAAACAAGAAAAACCAACACTGCATATCTAAGCCCCAAAGTCATTCCACTCAGAGCCTTACTGAGTCACTTTTTTTTTTTGCTCCTACAGTGTAGGACAATCCTCTGCCTTTTTCTACTATTGCTGGGTCCAAATGCTGGACTCATGCCACAGTATGACTTTGTGTGGGCCCTACAAAGCACTTCTCAGATTTAAAAAAAAAAAAAAAGCATTCTTTCCCACTAGCAGCGATAGGAAAAGACAATGGATCATCATGCAGCCTTGGACGAAAAATGGACCGCCAATATAATAAAAAATTGGGTGACCCAAGGGATGCTCTCAGGGCTGGATGGGGATGGTTTGAGGAACTGAGATGTTTGGGGTGAATTTTAGTTCTTATAACAGTACAAGCAGGCAGAAGAACTACTTGAAAATAGTGGTGTCAGTCTCAGTCTAACTTACGGGGGCAATTTCTGTGGCAAACCTGAAATTCTGCAGCAGGTCATAATTTCTGTGACAATCGCCGTGTGCCACAGAAAACAGGGGGCCTTGGTAGTACCCAAATGACTTTCCAGGATTTACCGAGTTAATCAAAGAGGGAGTAAATCCTGATGTTTCAGCAGCAGTGGTAACAACAGCTCAGGCAAAGAAAATCTCAAATGGTGGGTACTCTTTTCCTTTCGCCAATTTTGATTCAGACTTGTTTGAGCAAAACTCCAAGATCTGGAAGTCCAGGAAAGAAAGAAGACGCCTGAAGAAACAGTGGCAACAAAAGACTGATGGACATAAGGGGTTAACAGATGAAAGTGCTGAAACTAAACTGATCACTGATTGTGATTTTCTTTCAGAACAAGCTAACAATGTTTCTCTCCAGGGTTATTTTAAGCAGCTGGGGGTGAAACCAAAACAGGGTGAACCTAGATTTAAAAAAATGTAATGGGCTACTGTACAGAGTTTGGATTAAACCTCAGACACAGGACCAGAGAGAACAATTGGTTATACCACAAAAGTATAGCTCTGAGTTGTTAAAGATGGCACATGATAGTCCTATGGCTGGTCACTCGGGGAGGTATCACACCCATGCCAGATTGCTTTACAGATTTTACTGGCCTGGAATTCATGAAGATGTTGCTACCTTTTGCAGTTCTTGTGCCGAGTGTCAGAAAGTAGTCCCAGTGACTAAAAAAAGACAAGGTATCGCTGGTGCCCCTACTTTTGATAGATGTGCCTTTTGAGAGAATTGCAATGAATGTGGTTGGCCCCTTAGACAAAAGTAAAAAGGGTAATCATTTCATTTTGGTAGTATGTGACTATGCTTCTCGATACCCAGAGGCAGTTCCAATATGTACTGTCACAGCCCCAAAAGTGGCAGCAGAACTTGCCAAACTTTTCAGCAGGGTGGGCATACCTAAAGAGATTATTACTGATCAGAGGGAGTAATTTTGGTGTTGCATTACTGAAGGAGCTGTACTGACTACTAGGTATCGCAGCCGCCATAACCTCCCCTTATCACCCTCAGGCAGACGGTCTTGTTGAGCGTTTCAATCAAAGCTTAAACCACATGTCAAAAAGGTTTATAAAAGGGGAAGGGAAAGACTGGGACCAATACTTACCTTACCTGCTTTTTGCTTACAGAGAAGTGCCACACGCATCAACAGGTTTTTCACCATTTGAAATGCTGTATGGTAGACAACCTAGCAGGCCACTAGATGTAATAAAAGAAACATGGGAAGATGGCCCCCATCATAAACAATCTACTACATCTTATATGTGTGCCCTGAGAGAGGAGCTGGCAAAATATGTTGAAATCACCCACAGAAATCAGGAAGAGGCCAAAACCAGCAGAAGGTGTATTATGAGCAAAGGGGTAAAAGAAAACGTTTTTGAACCAGGTGAAAAGGTCTTGCTACTGTTACCCATTACAGAAAATAAACTGTTAATGAAGTGGCAAGGGCCTTGTATGGTGCTTAGATGTACTGGAGATCGAGACCCCCAATAGGAAAAAGATAAACCATGCTAACCTCAAGAAATTGGATCAAAAAAACACTAAAAGCTGTTTTACTGGTTTTACCAGAAACTGATAAAGAAAATATTGATGTCGCTTATGACAGAATGGAACAAACTGCAACTGCTGATGCTGTAAAGGTGAATGTTTCTTTAACCTCCGAACAAACCACAGAAATTTGTAACTTGCTAAAGACATTTAACAGTACTTTTATCACAGTACCAGGCTGAGCACATAATACTGACAAAGAATGCTCGCCCTA
The DNA here is from genome assembly GCA_016271365.2 of Neoceratodus forsteri. NCBI lineage: Eukaryota > Metazoa > Chordata > Ceratodontiformes > Ceratodontidae > Neoceratodus > Neoceratodus forsteri. The sequence goes on from CM028131.1 coordinate 431,169,402, forward strand.
TTAGACAAAAGACATACAGACTACCAGAGCGGTTAAGAGCAGACGTGGTTAAAGAAATACAAAAAATGAAAGAACTGGGTATCACGGAAGAGTCCAGAAGTGCTTGGTCACCACCAATGGTGATTGTAAACAAAAAAGAAAGGTGGGGGGGTGGGTTAAGAATCTGCCTTAATTTTAGGAAACTTAAGTGTCAGAATTTGACAGTTATCCTATGCCCAGAATAGATTATATGGTGGAAAGACTGGGGAGTGAGTGCGAAGTATATCAGTACTCTCAATCTCACCAAGGGTTACTGGCAAATCCCCCTAGCTAAAGAATTCAGAGACAAAACTGCATTTGCCACTCCTATAGGATTCTATCAGTACATCACCATGCCATATGGTTTACATGGCGCAACAGCTACATTCCAGGAGTACATGGATGTAATTTTAGCTCCTCAAGCTGATTATTGTGCTGCATACCTGGATGATGTGGTGTACAGTCCAGACTGGAAAAAACACCTGGAACACCTACGAGCAGTCATCCAATTGATCAAAAAGGCAGGTTTGACAATTAATCCTACCAAGTGTGCACTGAGCATGCAGGAAACTAGATATTTGGGCTGTTTTGGGAAATAGATAAGTCAAGCCAGAGGTTTCTAAGACAGACGCTGTAGCTAACAGCCCTGTCCCTAAAACCAAGAAACATGCCAGGTCATGTTTAGGGCTGGCTGATTATTATAGGAGATTTGTTCCCAGCTTTGCAGAGTTAGCTACTTCCCTCATTGAACTCGCAAAGAAACAGTTCTCCAAATAATGTAAAATGGACCCCTGAGTGTGACAAGGCTTTTTGGGTCATTAAGGCTGCATTATGTTCAGCCTCTGTTTTAAGAAGCCCAGACTGAGAAACAATTTCTGTTACAGACTGATGCATCAGAGGTAAGCCTATGTACAGTCCTGAGTCAAAATATAGATGGGAAAGAACATCCTGTTCTATATATAAGTAGAAAATTGCACAACAGAGAGAAAAGGTACTCCACCATTGATGAGGAATGCATTGCAGCAAAGTGGGCCATTGAGACCCTCAAGTTTTACTTACTAGGAGCAGACTTTGTACTTGTAACAGGTCACAATCCTCTCTGTTGGCTTAACCAAATGAAGGATAAAAATTCTAGAATTACACAGTGGTACCTGGCACTAAAGCCATCTATATTTAAAGTGATGCACAAATCTGGGAAAGAGAATGTCAATGCTAATTTTCTGTCAAGATATGGATCAGGAACTGAGAATTCCGAACATTGAAAAAAATGTGAGTTGAAACTTCTCTGTTTGCTATGCTGCATTTACACTGAACTGTAAAGGTTATTAGCTAATGTTAGAAAAGAATTAATACAATGTTTTGGAAACTTTTTTTTTCTTTTTAAATAGGGTTCCCTCTTAAAGAGGTGGCTATGTCACGGGGTTGAATAAGGCCCTCCCCCATTTGTTATGAAGAAAGAGTTTAAATGCAAGAGTCTGTTCTATCCTCTCCTTTTCTGTCTCTTCTCTGTCTGGTTGCGCAACCAAATTTTTTTTGAGACCTAGGAACTGATCACTCTGATGATTTCGCAATTCTCTGCCTCTCTCCATCTCTCTGCCTTCCCTTGTTATTTCTGTCTTTTCTTCCCCTTGCATGTCTGCAGGTATAAAAATATGTGAATCTTTATGTGGAAATGTCACAGATACTGGGATCCCTTTGTTTAAAACTATGCAAAAAGCTATTTAGAACTCAACGGGTTAACCGGAGATTCAGTTTTTAAGCCTTTTGCAGAGCTGTAGACAAGAGGTCAGTTCTGGGTCACTATGCACTGTTTTGCTGCACCTTCAAGGAACGAAACTGACAAGAACATTCTGTAAACTTACAAGAACATTCTGTGAGAAGCAGGCTCTCTTAACAAGTTCCCATACAAAGACTTATAAAAAGAGTAGCAATGTTTTTGCTAGAGAGACAAGGACAGTAAGACACAGAGACTGAAACCTGGAATTAAGAGATACCCTCAGAAGGATTTAGTTTTCTGTTTGTACTGCCTTTGTAAATAGTTGTAATGAATAATTTTTATTTTGTTCTTATTGAGAAAAATAAAATGCTACTTGCAAATTTTGAAACTGCTCCTGGTTTTACTGTGCTTCCTGACCTGTGCCTCAATGACCAACCTCCTGGGTCTGGCAAGGAGTCAAGCGGAGGTGGGGCCAGCAGTGGAAGCTTGACCGTCATTTTTGGGATGCTTGGCCTCCACTCCAGAATTAGAGGGAGCGGGCAAAGAAGACTATGCTTTGCATTTGCCCTGGGTGCGGGGGCCCGAGCCTGGTCTATTGGCCTGTCTACTAAAAGTAGAGCTCCCGCTACCAAGGGGTTGAGTGTGGCAGAGAGAGTGGACTGACTTAAGGGCTGTGCCAGAGGCCTGTAGATCACTGACAAGGTCCTGGATATCAGGGCCGAAGAGTTTGGTGCCAATGAATGGGGCATTGAGCACCTTGTTTTGCACATCAGCTGCAAAGCCAGAGACTCAGCCATGAATGCCTATGAAGGCAAATGCCTTTGGCAGTTGCCCTGGCCACCATGTTGGATAAATCACAGAGGGCCCAAAAAAGATGTTCATTGACATCCTCTGCAGTATGCAGGCACTAAAGCAGTTCCTGCTTCTGAGTACCATCAGAGAGGGCTCGGGCAGTCGCCTTGCCCTTCCTCCAGTTGGCATTCTGGAACCTGACCATATGCGAGATAGTTTACAATCCTCATACCTAAAATAGAGGAGACGTAAACCCTCTTATCCCAGAGGTCAACCCTGCGGGATTCCTCGTCTGAGGGAAGGGAGATAAGGTACTTAGGCACCTTAGACCAGTGATGGGCTGCCTTGATGACAGCAGAGTCTGTTTCAGCCTGGGCCACAAAGTAAAGTCGGCCCTGGAGGACATTATACAGCCTGTCTGCCCTGCGTAGCATAGCTGGCACCATGTCTGGCCTGTGCCAGGCTGCTGTAGTGGCATTTTTTTAGGGCTGGCAGCATAGGAGGAATAATTTTTGGTGGACAGTTGGAGATCTCCAAATACTCAGCCAGGTCCTTCCTGGCGACATCCTCCTCCTCAGTCTGAAAGACCCTAGTGGCAAGCACCTGTTTCGTGACATTGTAGAAGGTAGCATCCTCAGGAGGAGACCTCGGCGTATGCTTAACAGAGTCCTCACTAGCAGAAGAGGCAGTGGATCTGTCAGTAAGGAGGTTTTCCTCTTCATCCTCTATGTCATCAGAGAGGAGGAGGTCAGGATGGTACTCCTTCTCAACGTCTATCTCCTCATTTGGGTCTGGCATCGAAGCAGTCATCAGTGGACCGCGGGGGGTCCTTGGCTGACGAATGGATGTCTATGACAAAGCTGTCATCAATGATGGCCTATTGAAGGCACTGAACTGCTGAACTAGTACACTGGTGAACTTGGCCAGTACTTCATTCAGGTCCATGGTCATCATCAACAGAGGGGCACTCAACGGTACAGAAGCCGGTGACCCAACGATATGAGAGCCTGATGAGACTGCAGCCCCTGGAGAGGAAGGGGCAGGCATCGGCAGAATATCAGTCAATAACCAGCCCATCATTGATGGAGGGGCCAACAACCCGGAGGCCAATGGCTGGGCACCCTGAGAGTTGGGTGGCGAAGCTGTCGGTATGGGTCTGGGTAGGAAGAGAGACTTGGACAGCTGGTCTCTTCGTCGAGGCAGCCACCATACATGACGAATCCCCCCCCTCCCCAGAGGAAGGAAAGGCTGACGGGGAATAGGATGGCCGTCAGGGGGAGCAGTCACAATCCCAATCTTTGTTATGTCTCCCTCCCCCCAAGAACTGGTCTTGGAGGCCTGAGAGCTCATGGACCCAGTGGGCCACAAAGTGGCCAGGATCCCAGAGGACCCCTGCCCGAAGTTGGCTACCTGCTGCTCAATCAGGAATTTTTTGACAGCCTTCTTGCGTCGCCCGAGGGTTGCTTGGTTGAATTTCTGGCAGTGCTCACAATTGGAGACTTCGTGGTCCAACCAAAGACAGCAGACACAAACAGAGTGTTCGTCTGTAGATGCAGTCTTTCTACTGCGACAGTGTCGGAAAAGAAGCAGAGGATGGATTAACTCCCAACATAAACAAAAAAGGAGGAAATCTCTGAAAGAGATTTAGTGGAGAATAACATGAAAAAATGGCCATAGGCCAAAAAAGGCACAAAAACACTGACTGCTCTTCTGCGGAGACTGTGCTTGCAAGTCGACGGCAGGAAAGAACTGAGGAGGGAGCAGGGCTGCCTGCGCCTATATACAGTTGGGGACGCTGGTGGATGATGACTGCCCCAGTTGTACTGTTGAAAGTCTTCCATGTGGATTCCTCTTTACCAACCGCGAAGGTTCCTATGGTGTTACTGGATGACTGAGATACCCCTGAGGAAGATATGGAGGTTCCACTGCAAGCTGCTGCAGTAAGGGGGACCAAATCTGACATGGCCAGAAGGGGACTATGAGAATCATCTCTGCCTCCTCTAGCTGGAGCTTCAGCAGAACCCTGTGCAGAAGCGGAAAGGTGTCCAGGAGCCAGAAAACTCCAGGCCCAGGATCAAGCAAGCAAAAAAGCAGCAGTTTTGCATTGAGTAGGTATGCAAAGAGGTCCAACTGTGGATGTTCCAACCTGTAGAAGAGGTTTTCAACCACTGAGATCAGAAGTTCCCACTTGTGAGCCCATGACCTGGAGTGGCTGAGAATGTCTGCCAAGACATTTTGAATGCCGGTAACAGGGACAACGGTGAGCTCCAGACAGTGCTCTATGGCCCAATACCAGACTCTCATCACCTCCCAACACAGGGGTTAGGAATGATCCCCCGCTTGTTGATGTAGTTAAGTACGCACATTATCCATCTGTACCAGTAACTATCCCAGAAGGAAATGAGTCTGAAAGGCTTGCAAAGCATATAGAACCGCCCACATCTCTAAGACATTGATATGAAGAGCTTGCTCCACATCCGACCAGGTACCCTGGGTCTGGTGATTGGCCAGATGAGCTCCCCATCCCATGCCGGAGGCATCTATCGTAAGAACCTACCTGGGAGACTAAATCTGAAAGGGAACACCCCGGCAAAAGACTGGCCAGATCCCTCCACCAGACCAGAACCCTCCAGTCCAGGTTGGAGACTAGTACCAACTGGTTGAGGTCATCTGGGTGCTGGTCCCATTGGACCCAGAGGGTCCACCGAGGAACCCGCATGTGCAGGTGGGACAGGGGGACTGTGGCAGCTGCCACCACCATATGGCCCACGAGGCACAGGAAGAATCTGCCGGCTGCAGTAAACTAGCCAGGCCTGCTCTGTGAAATGGAGCACCCTGTCCTCAGGTAAAAAAAAGGCCTTGCCCTGGGAAGTGTCCAAGACAGCCCCTATATACAGAAGGAACTGGCAAGGGGAGAGACAGGACTTCGGCAGATTTCCCATAATCCCCAGATCCTGGAAAAGTTAAGAGGTGCATTTCAAAGTTTGGACCAAACGCTCCCTGGAAGGGCCTGCTAACAGCCAATTGTCCAGGCAGTGGAACATATAGAAGCCCCGCCTCCTCAATGCCGCCACCACCACTGCCAGGCATTTGGTAAATACCCAGGGAGCCGAAGAAAGGCCAAACAGTAGAGTCTGGAATTGGAAACGCGCACCCTGGAAGTGGAATTGGAGGAAACAACGGTGAACAGGAAATATCTGGATGTGCAGGCAAGCATCCTGCATGTCCAGCAAGCAAAGCCAGTCCCCCTGGCACAGCAGGGGCAGCAGCCCCTGGAGGGGCACCATCTGTAAGCATCTGTACTCCATGTACAGGTTCAGAGTGCTCAGGTCTAGGATGGCCCAACGGTCCCCACTCTTTTTAGGGACAAGCAAGAAGTGGGAGTAAAACCCCCTTTCCCAACGAGCCTGAGGGGTGGGCTGTATGGCTCTTTTGTAGGAAAGCCTGAATTTCCTCCTAAATTAGGGGCAGATGCGGAGGAGGGTAAGTAGAGTGGACAGGAGGGTTTTCTGGTGGCCATTCCAAGAACTCCAAAGTGTAACCTTGAGCTATGATCTGGAGCACCCATCTGTCTGTGGTCACTGCTCGCCACCCTGTGAGGTGGAGAGAGAACCAACCCCCAACCACCTCACTTGAACCCTTGGTCAGAGGAAGGGGGTTGTCTAAGAAGTCAGGAAGTGGGGACTGGAGCAGGCGGGGGGGATGTGGGGCCCCTAGGGGCTCAAGCGGCAGTGCCTGTGGGGGTGTTGGTGGCCTTACGCCTGTGTTAGCCCTTGGTGGATTGTCCTCAAGGCTGCTTGCAGGAGGACCAACAAAAGGGCTGAGTGACGCTGGTTCCCTCTAGGCTGGGTATGGCAGAGCGAATGGACTGATCGAAGGACTTTTCCTGAGTCCTGCAAATCTGAAATAAGGTCCTGAACATCACCCCCAAAAATGACCGAGCCCCAGAAGGGAGCATCTAAAATGCTGGCCTGGACATCCGTGGCAAAAACGGAGACCCAGAGGCAAGAGTGGCGCTGAAGGCAAACTCCAGCGGCAGTCCTATACCCGGAGGTATCAACGGCATTCTAAGACACCCGTAGGACATGGTTGCCCACATCTGAGCCAGACTTCATGAGCTGGGTAAGCTGCGTCTTAGTGGAATCCTCAGGCAGCATCTGGACCAGGTCCCTGGCCTGGTCCCAGAAGGCATTCTGGTATTGCACCATATGGGTCAGATAACTGATGGCCCCAATGGCAAAAGTAGCAGAGGCAAAGACCCATCTGCCAATCTGGTCCAGCTGACTGGATTCTCAGTCTGGGGGGAGAGTACTTGGGTGCTTGGGCTTCTTGGAGCAGTCATGGGCAGCATTAATGACCACAAAGTCTACCTTTGGGTTACTCCCAAGAAAGGCTTACCAGTCGGGGCATGGTACAGCCGATCCGCCTTTTTAGGAAGAGGCAGAATGGTGAGCCTAAGCCACCCGGGTGACATCCTCATAGGACTCGATCAAGGGTGGCACCACAACGGCAGGGAATCCTTTTGCCAGAAAAAAATGGCAAGGCGACATTGTTCCGGGTCTTGCTCCTCCATCTCTCTCATCTCATAATGGACTGTATGTGACACAACGTCCATAACAGACTGGTCATCGGGGGAGCTTGAGCACTTCCTTGGGCTGGTTCTCCCCTGACGAAGACTTCCCTGGAGAATAGGAAGACCCCAATGAAACACTCAGAAGACTATCTGGGACCAGCATCAGAGGCCAGGGATCGTCTCTCCTGGAGCTGGTTCCTGTGTCCAGATGGGCGCTGGAGGACACTGTCATATAGGGTTCACTCGGGCCAGCCCCACTCTTGTCCCAGGGTGGGGGATCCCAGGGAGAGGCTGGAGTGGGCCCTGAGGGACAGGGGTCTGCTTCTGAATCAACGACCACCATGTTAAGAATAGGGCATTATAGTCTACCTGTGGCACAATATTATATACAGGTAGAAACTGTAAGGAAGGTGTCTGGTTAGGGTACGACGGCTGAGGAGCTGGCAATGTGTAACCCGACATAGGCTTATCCGGTGCCGGTAAGGGATCAAGCCACAGGTTACCAGGCGTCGGCTGCGTCAAAGGTGGTGGCCGAGGCGACGACAGCATTGGATCCGCAGGCTAGGGTGGCAGCAGGACAGGCAGCAGCCTGACAGGCAACAGCCTAGAGGGTCATAGCTAAGGGCCTGGTGACGCCGGCCCAACAGGAGAGGCTGGCGCCAGAGGGGAGGGGAATCCGCTGGGCAGAGGTGACATCAGGAAGGAGGAAACAGTGGTCACTTGCCTCAGGCACTGCCTGCCAGAACTGGCGCCTGTCCCAGAGTTGGGAGACGATTAAGACAGAGCCGTGGCTGGGGGGGGGGGGCGCGATGGGCACAAGGCAGCCACCCGAGAGCCCAGAACTGACAAAGCCACCTGGCTGAGAGCCCATAAAGTTAAGGGCTTGAGCTTGGGGGTTGGGAGCAGGGACAAGTCCTCTGCCCCAAAACATGCCCTACAAGAGATAAGGGCAGGCAAGCGCAGCCACTGGGAGTCTGAAGGCGAGGGCTGGAGTCGATGACGCCCCCCACGGTGTGAGAGAAAGACGCGATCGCAGGTTTGTGGGGCGACCAAGAAGCAGACCAGGCCCTATCTCTGTGTTTGTCCCAGTGCTTGTGCTTGTGCTTTACTGACTTCTCCTTGTGGGAAGAAAAAAAGGCCCCAGAGGAATGTGCCGGCAAGGCCAAAGAGCTCCTGGCCTGCAGCTCTTTTTCCACGGCAAGCAACTTCTGCTTAAGAAAGTGACTCTCCAGCATTTTTAAGCAATGTCTCAGAGTGGCTTGGTTGAATTTCTGGCATAAACAAATTCATTTCATCACGTCAATAATACATAGATCAACATTATAAGAAAACTTCTTTATATTACTTTTGACAAATCATGACGCTGTAAACAGGATCCCACCAGCTGCAAAGTCATATGATCACCCATTTGCTTCTCAGGAATTCCGTTTGCACAGACACACTTTGTGGAGCAGGCAGAAGAGGAAGCGGGTGTAGAAGACATAAAACCAGCGAAGGAAACACAAAATTCGATGTTTGACACAGAAGAAAAAACGATAAAAAAGGTACGAAAGCACGGGAATGGCGGTCAACTGTAGCTGTGATGTTTACTGAGGTCCAACGGGCAAGACAGTGGGAAAAGAACTGAGGTCCACCCTCCTACATAACCTAGGCGGACATTAAATGACAGATGTCGGCAAGGGACGGCCCCCTGTGGTAGACTGCTAGCTAGAAATTTTCCATGTGGTCTGAGTGCCTGGCGGCATAGTCCTACCAGTGTGGCCTGCTGCAAGAGCCTTCCATGAAGCAAGATCAAGTGTTCTAAACTCCTAGTGCATATTATAGAGATGAGCCATTAGAATGAGCAGGTGGGCTTCTGGGTGCCATACCCCTAGGGGAAGATTACCGTGGTAATGTAGCAATTGCAAGTATATATAAAAGTCACTTTGCCCAAGGTTAAATTCCTGTTTTATTTGGGCAAAAGATTTAAAGGTTCGCCGCAAGGTTAACTGAAAAAGGTAGTATAGTGAGGAATGTTCCCATCTACGGAATGTAAGATCATTCTGGGACGGCTGGAAGTGTTCTAAAAGGGCAATTGGGCAAAGCAGACTTAAAAACGAAACCAGGTGCATCACCTTGAAGGGACCAGTCTAGGCAAGAAGTTGGTATCTAAGCCATGGATTAGAGTTAGAGTGACGCCCAGGCTGTGGATCAAGATGATTGGTGGTGGTGATAAAATCCGGGATTGGGGGAATAGCCTCCTCGACTTCCCTCCACCTTGCTCGTGTGGTCTCCAATTGCCTGTTTACTATAAACACAAGATGAGATGCCCAGTATTATAGTTTGAGATTGGGAAGGGCAAGACCACCTCTCATTTGGGAGGAATAGGGTTGACAGTTTTATCCGGGGACGTTACCAAACCCATATGAACCTGGCTATCGTTTTATTCCAAGTTTTAAACGTGTTGAGGGTTAATGAAAGGGGGACTGTTTTGAAATCGGTATAGGGCACAGGGCAGAGTCACCATTTTGATTACCTCAATTTGAACTTGGGCTCAGGGGTAAAATATTCCACCTAGCCAGATCATGTTTGCATTTGTGTATAAATAGGGAAATAATTATTTCTTAGGTTGTCCGCTGGATTTTGCCAGGTAGAGTCCCAGGTATTTTAATTTATCCAACTTCCATTGGAATAAGAATTGGGTACATAATTCTTGTCTTGGCCGAAAATTAAAGGTGAGAGCTTCTGTTTTTGTGGTGTCAAGTTTGTATTCAAACACTGCATGAACCACTCTACTATCCGGAACATCACAGGGAGTGAAACATTGGGGTTGTCTGAAAATTGGTGTACAAGGCTACTCAGTGCTCCTCACCCACCACTGATATTCCAGCAATGTGTGCAGAGTCCCGGATCATCTGCGCCAAGGGTTCTATGTAAATGGCAAACAACAAGGAGGACAGAGGGAACCCCTGCCTTGTACCTCTATAAAGAGGGAAGTAGACTGAATGATGGCCAGCTACTTTGACACACGCTTGGGGAGAAGCGTACAAGTTTTATATTGTTGTAATAAGAGGAATCAAAATCCTAGGTTTTCCAGAGTGGAATAAAGGAAGGGCCAGGAGACAGTCAAAAGCCTTCTCAGCATCTAAGCTGGGAAGGACAGATAGTGACCCACAGGAATGCACTTCACAAATCAGGTACAGGGCAAGTCAAATACTATCGGTTGCTGATCTTGCACATACGAAGCCTATTGTGATCTAAGCCTATCAGGGATGGTAGGATTTCATCTAGGCAATTTTCCAGAAGACATTAAATGAATAATGCACAACAGAGTGTGTGTTGTGCTGGGATAAAGTCACGCCTCGGGTGGTTGAGCATAAGGCCGTAGGCAGAGTGTGTTTAACACCCGTGAAGTGAGGTTATCCCAGCAAAACATACACCCTGGAGTGCATTATTCCTATTATACAATGGCTCTTGTGTACAAAAAAAAAAAAAAAAAAGATGAAAATGTACAATTAAAGTACATTTTTCCGTTTTTTTTTTTTTAATGGGTAAGAATACTTCTTAAAAAAAAAATAGTGTGGATTGACTGCATTGGCTAATAGGTGGAGCTGCTGTTACTGTGGCTCTTCAGTCTGCCACACTAACCTCTCTGTCCCATCCCTGCCACTGACATCATCCTCCCCCCCCCACTCCAAAGATCCCTGCCTGTGGGGTATACAGATTGCAGGCTTAAAAGCTCTCCCAGCCGTGTTTATTTTAGAAATACTTCTGTAACCAATGTGGTGGTTCGTGTTGTAGCCAGTATGCAGGGCAGACTGCGAGGTGATCGGCAAAGAGTGAGCGTGGCCCTGTGCAGTCGGTAGATGCAGTCTTCTTCCCTGCGTCCGTTTCTGAGGGTACTACTATAACTTTTACATGCTGTTCCCCTACTGCCGGCCCAGAGTCATAATTCAGCATATTGTGAATAAATGCATGTCACAAAGCAGCACAACTGTTGAGGTGATCAGCGAGTGTAGTACAGTGGGGTACGTGCGCTCGCATGATCACGCTTCAGAGTGGGAAGAGAAAGCAGATTTCAATTATGAAGCCACTTGCACCCGGCAGCACTTTGAGTTAAATTTCATTTTTTACTTCGCTGTGAGGATGTCTGAGGTATGAAATGTGCATCTGTGGTGACAGGGAGAGGGGCTGAGCTGTGAAGGCTGGAGGGGTTTCACTTGTGCTGGTCAGCAGGGACCAGATCCGCAAAGCCGATTGTAGTGACTGCTTTGAAGACAAGACATGCAGTGATTTTTTGTTCACGTGATTGGGTGATGTGTGTGCACCAGGATAACTTCCCTGCTGTGGTGGACAACTGACCAATCAGAAACAAGGATTCTTTCTTGCCATTGTATTATAGGTATTTATAAATTGGTATTAAGAACCAAAACATGACAGTATGATTCATATAGCTGTTTTTTTTTCTTTGTTTTTTTTTTTTTTAATCTGGATTCAATATTACAGAGATTGCTGCATAAGACCAACTTGGAGGGTGAGGATCACCAGTGAGGACTCTGTTAAAGGTGCTGAGAAGCAGAGAAGAACCTGCTCCCTGGTGGTCTTAAATTCCGCATCATAGCCATCGGGGCCTGCTGCCTTCATGGTTTTAAAGCGAGTGATGGCCGACTCAAGCTCCGATACTTGGGTTGGACCCACAAGACGCTGTTGCTCTTCTGTTAGTGTGGGTAAGGTGACCGATGACAAGAAGTTAGTAATCTCCGTTGCATCTGCCTCTTGCTCGGGCATGTACAGGGACTTGCAGAACATACAGAAGGCCTGGGTGACATTGTGTAATCTAGTACAACAGACCCCAGTATTAGGGTGTTTTACTGCCACTATCGATGTGCATCTTTGCTTATGGCGATAATAGGCCAACAAGCGGGTGGTTCTAGGCCCCACTTCATAATAACGTTGGCAAAGGAATGTTAGGACAATTTCTGTCTGCTGGAGACAAAGGGCATCTAAATCTGTTTTGACCTGCTTAAGCTGTTGCAGTACCAAATGGTCCCCCTCTTGATGCGCCATCTGTAAAAAATTGACAGTTTCCCTCTAGGAGTCTTTGACACACCTTCCTTAGTTTGGATTGGGTTGAGGTACATTTAATTAGTTACATAGAAACACAGAAATTGATGGCAGTTGAGGACTGCTAGGCCCACCTAGTCTGCCTGTATACCCTACCTTTATTAGTGGCTGCTGACCCTACTTGGTCAACCGCTTTAGCCTCTCCCTCCCATCTCTATGAGTCCCTGATGCCTATCCCATGCACATTTAAACCACCTAATAGTGCTTGCTCCCACCACCTCCTGAGGCAGGCTAGTCCATGCATCCACGACCCTTTCTGTGAAGAACAACTTCCTCACATTTCCCCTTATCTTGACCCCCTCCAATCTCATATCATGACCCCTTGTTCTTGTACATCTCCTATACTTAAAGATATTGCCCACTTGCACATTGTTTATGCCTTTCAGATACTTGAAGGTTTTATCATGTCTCCCTGTTCCTTCCTCTGTTCCAGTTTATACATATTGAGGTCTTTTAATCTTTCCTCATACATCTTCGGGTGCAAGACCTGCAACACCTTAGTCGCCGTTTTCCGAACCGCCTCCACCCTGTCTATGTCCTTACAAAGATGCGGCTGCCAGAACTGAACACAGCACTCCACATGAGGCCTCACCAGTGTTTTGTATACTGGTTATCACCACCTCCCTCCTTCTGCCAGTGATACCCTTTCCTATGCATCTCAACATGCCACTGGTCTTCCCTACAGCCTTTGTACTCTGCTTGGCCACCTTTAGGTCATCAAGATTATAACCCCTAGATCCCCGGTGATCGTCAGCAAACCCCCAAAATCCTGTAGCTCTCTCCAGGGTTTCATGTCCCAGGGCATGATTTTGCACTTCTTTGCACTGAACTCTGTTGCCACACTTCAGGCCATTCAGTTGACACACTTCAGGCCATTTTTTCAGCTTTCCTAGGCCACTCCTCATTTTTTCCACCCCATCTGGAGTGTCCACCGTGTTGCAGATCTTTGCGTCATCTGCAAACAGGCAAACCTTCCCCTCCAGCCCTTCTGCAATGTCACTAATGAAGACATTAAAAAGGACTGGCCCCACGACTGATCTATGCGGTTTCCCACTGGTCAGCCCCCCTCCTCAGATTGAATCCCATTTACCACCACCCTCTGCTTCCTGTCCTCTAACTAGTTTCTAACCCAGTTTACCACCTTATGGCCCATGCCCCCTAAGGACCACTTTCAGGGTGTTCCAAAGAAGGGAACAGGAAGTGTCTGGATTAAAATGGTCCCTAAGAATCTACTCTATTGTGTTAGTCAGGAACTCTTGGAAGGGTTCACCCAGAGATATGGGTTCAATCTCCATCGAGTACTGCTCCAGACCAAGGTCTCAGAGGCTAATCACTGGGGCATGGTCAGAATGGGCAATATCCCACAGGGTACAACTGGTTAGACTAGATAGTTTTTTTCTTTTTGTGTACAACAGTGGTCAATTCGATCGCAAGTGCCATGCACTGCTGAATAATAAGTATAACCACGCGCTCTAGGGTGCGTGATATGCCAGGCATCTGTCCAGCCAACCTCATGTATAAACGGTTTAAAATGTTTTATGTGGAGCTGGCTGCCTCGATGGGGCTACGCTGGAGGTGTCCAGGGGTTTGGGGTTATGTTCAGGTCACATTCCAGCAATAAAAACAGGTTACTCACCTGTAACAGTAGTTCTAGGAGTAGTACATGTTGTTCATCCACACTTGTTTGCAGGTATCTTGCCACTTTATGAAGTGCCAGAAAGTCTTCAAGCTGGCTCCTCCCACCTACTCGGGTGGTACAGCCCTCGGCTCTGCCCCATGACGCCAGATCTTAGCCCGCTGGAAGCCAGGTGTGTGCGTCAAAGTGGATGAACATATACCACTCCTAGAACTACTGTTACAGGAGAGTAACCTGTTTTTCTAGAATCGTGGATATGTTGTTCTATCCACATCTCGTTGGCAGACTCCTAGCAGTTCTCCGGGAGGAGGGAGGCGAGAAGCACACCCCCTACTTACAGAAGAGGGACTGGAGAACTGAGGTTCCAAAACCAGCATCCCGGCGTGACTCAAGGTCGATGTGGTAATGGGAAATGAAGGTGTGTGCTGACTTCCAGGTTGCAGCCCTGCAGATTTCCTGGACAGGGACATCCCTAGATGCAGCCACCGATGCAGCGGTATGGAGGGTGGAATGACCCGCCAACCTATAGCAGAGGTCAATGCAAGATGTAATCCATCTAGCCACTGTCCGCAGGTTTGCCAGGTGCAACTTCAGCGTAAGTGACAAACAGCTGGCAAACCTCTCCCCGAACTTCTGCCGTTCGCTCTTTGTAATAGACGAGCGTTCGTCTCAGGTCCAAAGTATGAGCCTGTACTCTGCCTCAGAGGTGTGACTGGGGTAGAAGACCAGCAGAGTAATCACCTGGTTAAGGTGAAACTCCAACACCACCTTCGGAAGGAATCTCGGGGTGGGGGCACAGGACAACCTTGTCCCTGTGGAAGACCAGGTAAGGAGACTCAATGGAGAGCACATGTAACTCCCAATTCTTCTGGCAGACATGATAGCCACCAAGAAGGTGGTCTTCCACAACAAGTGTGACATGTCACACTTGCGCATAGGTTCAAATGGCTTTCCCATGAGCTTTGCCAGTACCAGCAGTAGATCCCACGGAGGTGGAGGTTCTCGCACCGGAGGGGAAATGTGATCAAAGCCTTTGAAAAAGCGCCAGACCACCTTCTCCTGCGCCACCGACTGCTTCCCGGCCCGCGCCCGGTAAGCAGAGATGGCTGCCAGGTGCACCTTAAGGGTCGTCGACCTAAGCCCTTGCTGAGAAAGGGACCAAAGGTAGTCCAATATGCTCACCAAAGAACAGGAGGAAGGGTCCAGGCCCTTGCCCTGACACCAAATGGAAAATCTTTTCCATTTGAAGGCATAGCATTTTCTGGTCGACTCCTTACGGGGACGCCTCAACTATGTTGAGGACCTCGTCGGAAAGACCCAAGGCCTGGAACTCTAGCCGCTCAGGAACCAGGCCGTCAGGCGCAGGGATTGAAGGTCCGGATGGAATACCTTCCCCTGACTGACTGAGAGCAGGTCCGGGCAAGCTGGAAGCTGCCTCGGGAGCCTGGAGCTGAGGCTGAGGAGATCTGGGTACCAGTACTGGCCGGGCCAGTCTGGGGCTATCAGAATCACCTGCGCCTTGTCCTCCTTATGGAGAAGCACCTTGTGCATCAAGGGAATGGGGAAAGGAGAAGAGGCCCGGGGTCCACGGCCTCAGAAGGCATCCCCTGCAGCGATCCCTGCTGAGGGTGGGCATGGAACAGCCTCAGCTTCGCATTCTCCTTGGAGGCAAACAGGTCCACCTGAGGTGTGCCCCAATGGGAGAATAGATCTTGTACTACCTCCGGCAGGAAAGACCACTCGTGGGACACAGCCCCTATCCGGCTTAGGGCATCGCCCAGGGTGTTAGAGGCTCCTGCCACATGAATGGCTAGGAGATCCGCCTCCAGGCTGCGCACGAGTGACCAGATGCAGAGAGCTTCCTTGCATAGAAGCATGGAGCGCGTCCCGCCCTGGCGGTTTAGACAGTACATGGTCGTGGTGTTGTCCGCCTGGACCCGGACCACTGACCCTCAAGAAACGGAGCAAAGGCGGTGAGAGCTAAGCGGACCGCCAGAGCTCCAGCAGGTTGATGTGGCATCGGGACTCCTCGGGGACCAGAGGCCGTGTGCTCGGTGTTCCCCCAGATGGGCACCCCAACCCATCAGAGAGGCATCGGTCGGTAGAGAGACCGTCGGCTCGGGGCAGACAAACGGGATGCCCTCCTGTAGATGAACTGAACGGTCCACCACTGGAGATGCCCCACATCCCTGGGTCACCGCCACTAGCTGGTCCAATGGATCGCAGCGCTGGGACCACTGGCTGGCCAGCCTCACTGAAGGGGGCGATGTTCCAGTGGGCCCAACGGACCACGCTGGTACAGGCCGCCATGAGACCCAGGAGGCGCAGGAAGTCCCGGGCATGGCGCAATTGCCCAACCAGAAATGATTGGGCAAAGGAGGAAAGAACCTCGACCCTGTCCACCGGGAGCCATGCCCTGGCTCGGAAGAGAGTCGAGCTCTGCCCCAATGAAAAGAATCACCTGCTTCAGCTCGAATTCCGACTTGGCCTCGTTGATGAGGAGGCCGACCTGAGAGCAAACCTGGAGGGCCAGATCTCTGGACCGCTCCACCTCCTGTCTGGAGGGGGTTGCTATCAGCCAATCGTCCAGGTAAGGGTAAACCCGGACCCCTCGGCGCCGCAGGAATGCTGTCACCACTGCCATGCATTTGGTGAAGACTCTGGGAGCTGGAGATAAGCCGAAGGGCATGGCTTGGAACTCGAAAAGGGATCCCGCCACTCGAAAGCGAAGGAACCTTTGATGGGACGGACGGATAGGGACGTGAAAGAACGCGTCCTGTAGGTCCAGAGAGCAGAACCACATGCAGTGTTCCAAGGATGGTATTATCTGAGCCAGAGTGACCATCCTGAAGGTTCGAGACCTTAGGAACTTGTTTAGGTCGAGAATGGGGCGCCAGCCCCCCCGTCCGTTTCAGAACCAGGAAGTACCTAGACACGAACCCCGGGTTTGAGGGAGGGTCCGCCACCTCTCTTATCACCTCCTTCTCGAGGAGGAGAGCGATGTCAGCTCGCCGAGCTGACAGCGAGGCTTCGGACCCTGAGGCCCCCCGAGGTGCGACGGCTCTGAAGGGTGGGGCCTGCTCGAACTCCAGAGGCAGGCCCTTTCCTACCACTTCCAACACCCACCGGTCTGTGGTAATAGCAGATCAGGCGGAAAGGAAGAACCGGAGCCGTCCCCCCACAGGGGGAACCTGGGGTGAGGTGACGAGGTTGGGGGCGACACCCCTCAACCCGTCATTGTGCAGGCTTGGAGGAGGGATCGGCTGAGGGACCACCTGGGCCTTTACCTCCCTGCTTCCTAGACGAAGAAGCCGCGGGCTTGGGTTTGGGACGCCAAGAGCGAGCCTGCTGGCCCTGGTGTTGCTGGGCCGGACGTGCCGGGGGCGCAGACGGACGAAAGGGCTTGGGTTGTGGTCTGCGGCCCTTGTCCCTCTGAGCGGATGAGACCGAGTCCAAGGTGGCATTGGACTTTTCGATCCTCTGGAGGTGGCCTTCCACTCCAGGGCCAAAGAGGTCGGTCCCCAGGAAGAGGGCATCCGCCAATTTGTGCTGGGTATCCGCTGTGAAGGTGGATATCCTCAGCCATGCCCGATGGCGCACAGCCACTGCGGCCGCGACTGACCTGGCGCATGAGTCTCCAATGTCCAGAGCAGTCTGAAGTTGCTGCTTGGCCACTGCCCTGCCCTGGTCCCGCACCTGCCTAACCGTGGTCTGCAGGTCAGCCGGAAGATGAGGGACTACCTCGTCCAGGGAGCCCAACAGGGCATGGGAGAAATGTGCCATCAGCACGGCCAAGCTTGCCTGATGAAGGCCATGGGAGGACGCAGCGTAGACTTTTCACCCGGCATAGTCCAATTTCTTGGACTCCTTGTCGGGAGGTTTGTCCATGACCCTAGCGTTTCCAGCACGCCGGAAAACGCTGTCAGTAACTAACCCCTCGGCTGAGGGATGTTCCGAGAAACCGGACAGGGAACCGGTAGGGACCGCATACTTCCTGGCCATCCTGGCCGAAGGCGCAGGGCAGGAAGCGGGCCGCTGCCAAAGCTCCAAGGCCGGGCCCACAATGGCCTCGGCCACAGGAAAGGCCTCCGTAGGGGAATCCCCTCGGTCCAATATCTCCGTGAGGGGATATTTGGCCCGCTTGGATACAGGCTCGAGCTGCATCCTGGTGGACTCCGAGATGAGCTTGAGCAAACCCAGGAAGGACGAAGGGCTGTCGTCCAGCGACTGACCTCCAGAGGACTCCAAGTTCACTCGCTTGGAGAAAAGGGAGGAATCGTCGCCTGACTCAGAAGAGTCTGCAAAGAGCTGCCTCGGGCCTGAGCCACCCTCCACCTGCCGAGGGCAACGGGAGAGGTGACCGACAGCCTATGGGGCAGACCCTGAGCCGACCGAGAGTTCTTGGTTGGAGCCCCAAACAGCGGCTGTGGAGGTTGAGGTTCCACCGAATCGGTGGAGCAGCTGGTTTTGCCGAACAACTGGCCTGGGAACAGGCCTCGGTAAAACGAGGGGTTGTTTCGCCACTCCGTGACAGCCACTTAATGGCGGGAAAGCGGCGTCTGCTTGTTCCCGGTCAGAAGGAGCTGTTGCCACACGAGGTCTCGATCGTCGACGAACACGTCGAAGCCTCCTCATCCGAGGAGGAGGACGAAGGCGGCGCCGCTACCGTCATGTGCCCGAGACCGAGACCGCCTATGACGGCGGGATCGGCTGGACTGCGAAGAAGTCCGAGACCGAGAACCTCGGCCTTTCCGAGGACGGTGCGGGGAGGGGACGGGTGGAACCGGCTCCTCCCTCAGCTCGGAGGGTTCACCCGAGGGCTCCGGAACCGGAGGCACTGGCAAGCCCGCGGGATCCTCAACTCCCAACTGGGGAACCGGGAGGGATTTCAGCTTCGCGGTCGACAACCCGTCCAACGGGTCGAGAAAGATCTCGACTGTGTCGATGGGAGTCTCGATCAACTGACCTGACGGGGACACTGTGAGACCAGTGGCCGAAGCCGAACGATCGACTGAAGTCGATGGCCGACAACTCTGGGAGAGGGACCTTTCCCGCTCCCAAGAGCGTCGACGGAGGGACTTACCCTTGTCTTTCTTCTTGGACCGAGAAGAAGGTCCAGCAGACGTTGGTCCCTCTCCTCTAGTGGAGAGGGACAGACAAAGCTCCTTAAAGGAAGCTGTGTAAGAGGAACCCAGGGAGAGCGGGATAAATCGCGATCGAGGAAGATGCGGCCCGCACAGCCTCCTCTTCGAGGGCGATCATCTGCTCTAGCTGATCCACCGAGCCCACCACCGCAGAAACTGCCGACCGGGCCTCTTTAGACTTTACCGGAGGAAAACGTTTCTCGGGGCGCCCCAGTTGTAAACGGGCAGCACGGTCTTCGAGGACGTAGGCCGAGAAGGAAGAGCACAGGTCGCAAGCCTGCGGGTCGTGCTCAAGGCCTAAACAGTAGACACACGTGGAGTGCGGATCCGTCTGAGACATCTTCTGCCCGCAAGGGCACCGCCGAAAACTGGGAGTCGATTTGTCCATCGCAGCCGCGAGGGATAGAAGACCGAAGTCTATAATGCAAAACTTTTAAATTGGAAAACCAAGAAATAGGAACCAGTCTTATATGCAGAGCATTAAGGAGGGAACCTGAGCTTCCAAGCGGTAAGGAAGATCTGCGCCATGGGGTGGAGCCGAGTTTTACCACCGGTGGGTGGGAGTGGAGCCAGCTTGAAGACCTTCCGGCAAGATTTAAAGCGGCAAGGATACCTGCCAGACAGTGTGGATGAACAACATATCTAGGTCCCTAGAATAGGCTGTTCGTTAACTAGGCTCTGCAGCTTATCCAATAGGTAGGGAAATGGGCAGACTAGGTGGGCCAAGTGGTCCTTATCTGCCATCAAAGTATGTTTCTATGTTGGCAGGTAAAAGTAATTTACTCACCAATTTTAAAACATAGTGACTAAAACAAAATTGGGATGTGTAAGAGTACTGTAAATCTGGAAAAAATGTCTCCTTTAGAATCACCAGCCATGTCATGAAGCACTGTTCTATGCAGCGTAATGTATTTACAAATGCTGGCAGAGTACTGATACTCAAAAATTTGGGGAAAAATATTTCCTAAAATGAGGTGAGTAAAATAGGTCGGTACACACCTCATCTGGAGCCCTGGATGGGACCTCATTTTAAGGCCTCATCTGTAAGGTTCATCTGCTGTGCATCACCTTCAGCCCCTCTACTTTACCTAAAGCTTCACCACAACCGCCAACTGTCTTCCACTTAGTCATTTCAACTTAGGCTAACCGTTTACTGGTATGCACTGGATGTAACAGAAGTCTGAACTACTGCACCTCCTATAAAACGCATCATGAATTATCCTCTAAGAAAAAGGAGAAGGGGTCAAAATACCGTTTTGCTGCCATTAACCAGCAGGGCTAGTTACTGGGAAAATCCATTAGCTCCACAGACTTCTACTGGTCCAGCTGGTGGGCTTATTGAAATATAACCTTCTATAGTATAGGCCCACAAGGACACTAATTTTTTTTTTTTTTTACTAACCAGATACAAAATCTACCAGCATTTGGCTAGTGAGCCAGTGCCAATTTCAACTCCTGTGAAGTAAACTAAATGTTAACAGGATTCAGGCAACCTTAACCTAAGGGGGCTCAAGACTCTTGGATAAGAACAGGGCAGGTTTTAAATGTGTTAAATATGACAATGTTTCATGCTAATCCAGTAACTGCATTCAAGGGGTTAATCTCAAAAGTAAAACATTTTATCTGGGAAAAGACTCCGAACACTGAAGATGAAATTGTGACAATTTGCAAGAAGGGTTCAGACTCTATCAAGACAGAAATAATAAAATGCTGTGGCTGAATAAAGAATGCTTCAAAGAAATATACATTACAGAACTGTATATACAAAATCGGAACTTCAAGAAAGAGACTAACTTACCATTAGGTGGATCCCGTCTTTTCTCTATTAAAAAAAGAAAAAAACAATTAAAGGATGATCAGTAATGCAAAATGATTTGTTTTTATTTAAGAAAGATGGTTAAAAATCACTATATTGAGAAACTGAATAAGATTCAGGGTGCCCAGTCTACCTCACACAAGAGAGGACTCCATGTTAAATTGTACAGTTATGTAAGAACTTACTGTAACAGTAGGTCTGTCAAGGGATTCTCTTGCGTCAGGCCACACCTATGCAACTATCACGTCAGGCACTTGGACCACCTGGAAACTTTTCTACCTAGCAGTCTATTTGGGGACCACCCACTCAGAAGTCACCCTCTGACACTGGCCTACCCTGTAAGAGTGGGCAGCCCCCACTCCTTCCTCAGTTCTCCAACCGAGACCAGAGCAAAATGCTTCCTGCTCAAGAACCGAGGAGGTACCGAAGGTTGCTGCCAGCCTGAAAGGAGAGAGGAATCCACAGGCAACAGAAAGATATACCAGAGCTAGGGGGAAGGTGGGAGGGAGGGATGGCATGGCCTGCTGCAAGAGATCCCCTCGGAGATAGAACAGTTATGTAAGAACTTACCGCAACAGTAGATCTCCGAGGGGATCTCAGTCATCCGGTCACACCGTAGGAACTTCACCATTGGTGAAGCAGGATCCACACGGAAGATTTTTAGCAGTACAACTGAGGCTGCCCACGCCATCAACATCCGTCAACGCCATCAACCCTATAATGGCGTGAGTGGTCCCGCTCCCTCAGTTCTTTCCCCCACAGATAAAGACAGCATAGTTCTACCCATGCGGGACTGAGGGGAGAGAGAGAGAGGTGCCCAGGCCTAAATCAAAGGTTAGTACACCCGATAGCCAGTTCCAGGAAAGAGCCCCAAGAAGGGGGAAGGTGGGACGGAAAGCAGACCTGATGACAGAGATCCCCTCGAAGATCTACTGTTACAGTAAGTTCTTACATAACTGTTCTGTCTTCTTCGGGGGAATCTCAGTCATCAGGTCAAACCACAACGAGTCCCAAGCAGTTACAGGTGCAGACAGATAGTCTGGGAGGAAGGCCAACCATAAACTTCAGATAGGAGGCCTTGCAGCATAGCCCTGCCAAAACCTGCACCGGCTCTTGAGGCAATGTCTAGACTATAGTGTTTGGTGAAAGTATGGACGGTACTCCAGGTGGCAGCCTGGCTGAGACCCCTCAGAAACATGCCACAGAAGTAGCCATGCCTCTTGTGGAATGAGCTTTAAACGTTCCAGGCAGTTCTCTGCTATACTTGTAGCAGAACACAATGCAATTTGCCAACCATTTGGATAAACATTGCTTAGAAACCAAAATGCCCTTTCTACCTGGGGCGAAGGAAACGAACAACTGCTTCGACTATCTACATTTCTTGCTGCAAAGCAGGTAGTATTTGAAAGTTATGCACACATCTAACATATGGAGCAGTGCTTCCCCTGGATTGGCACTCTCGGGGAAAACAAACAGGAAGGTGGATAGATTGGTTGAGTGCACACTCAAAGACCACCTTATGGAAAAACTTAGGATTCATGCACAAAGACACCCTGTCCTTGTGAAAAACCAAATAAGTCTCTTCGCACCACAGGGCGTAAAGCTGTAAAATTCTTTGAGCAGAAGTAATAGCAACAAAAAACACAGGTTACTCACTTGTAATAGTAGTTTTAGAAGTGGTATATGTTTATCCACACTTTATGGCTGATCGCCTTCCCCTTTAAGAGGTGTCTGAATGTCTTCGAGCTGGCTCCTCCCACCCACCCGGGTGGTGTAACCCTCTGCTCCACCCCATGACGCCAGATCTTACCTGCTGGAAGCAGAGGTGTGTGTTGAAACCGGGGAGGTTGGGTGGGTCAGTGTGGATGAACAACATATACCACTCCTAGAAAGTGCAGTTTACACAAAAACTTTTGCTGTAACAGTAGATCTTCTAGGAATGTCTCTTGCAGTAAGTCATTACTTCTGGGAGTTCCCGATAGGTGGTGCTCCAGCACAGAAGTTTCTTCCGCAGTCTCTATACCAGGGACCACCCACATTATCTCACTTCCTGGGCTGTACCTATAAAAGCGGGTGGTCCCTAGTGAGCTCCATTCCCAGCCGGTTTCAGCTTGGAAGTGAGGGACCGAGGGGAACTGAGGTACCCAAGCTTCCCAACCTTATATCATTTTTCCTGTTACAGAAAGGCAGGGGGATGGAGGGTGGGAAACTACTTACTGCAAGAGACATTCCTAGAAGATCTACTGTTACAGCAAAAGTCTTTTTGTAACTGCACTATCTTCCACGGAATGCTCTCTTGCAGCAAGTCATTACTTCTGGGACATTCCCAAGCAGTTATATGGCAGTGGGTGGCCACAAATGGCATTCGTAAAATGCGGTCATAAGACCAATGAATACTAAATAGCACATCAGTTAAACCAATGAATGTATGATTCACTGAGTTAATAAAAAAAAAAAAGTAAATTAACAGTTTGCAATTATGGAGCTTCAGTGAACCAGCAGTATGAGCACAATTTGAGTCAATGGCAACTTTGTCATGAATTGTAACAGTATCTTGAGCAATAACATGTTATCCTTTAGAAGTGCTACAAAGTAGCAAGTGAAGACTTTTTTTGACTGTCTAGCCAGTAAGGAATGTATCCATTTAGGCAAAAGCAGGATACCCAAGTAGCAGATAATGTAGCAAATGAAACAATGTATCTGTGATCAAAACAAAACAAAGCAGTGGTTAAAATACATATGTACTCACCACATTTGATATGATTTGTGTTCATAATCAAGGGAAAGCAGTGAATAGCAGTGGAAGACAGAAAATATATTCCATAATAGGGTTGATTGCTTCTCAGCATGTGAGTTAATGTTGGATGGACCGGTCAGAGGAAGGGACAGGGTGTTCGGTGCACAGTAGGTCCAGAGGCAGGTCGATGGAATGGTCGTGATGGCCTAAATTAGTGATATCTAGGAAATGGCTAGATGTATCAAGCCAATGTACAACAGGCCTCAGTCTTATTTGTAGCCCCAAAAGGTACCAGAGGCCAGGGAGAGGAGAGTGGGGCAGAGTCTGTAGTCTCTAATGAGGGGCAGAAGCCCCAGGCCGTCACGAGGGGTGGCCGCAGGCCGGCTTTGCCCAGGTCTTTGTTACTTGTTTTCTGCCCTTAAAGGTGTCCCGTGAGGAATAATTAGTTCCAATTTTGTATGAATAATTATATTGAGTGCATGGTTTTTGGTACATGTATTGTACTGTTTTCAGTTGTCTGTCTGAGGCTTGTAGGTTCTCCAGAATCGCGTGAGCCCCAGGGCCAAAAAGATGGTCGCCTGAATAGGGGGCATTAGCCACTTTGTGTTGAATGTCAGGTGCTAGCCCTGAGAGTCGGAGCCATGCTTGGCGGCTTATAAGAATACCGACTGCAGAGGCTCATGCCAAAGCATCGGCAAGATCATATCCTGATCTTAATAGATGTCGAGACAGTGAAGTAATGGTATTATTTATTGATGTAAGTTGCTCCCGTTCAGGGAATGCAGGTAATCTGTTTATAATGTCTCCGGCAGATGTGCTTACTGTACGTAGGTATTGCAGCATGTGCCCCATATAGTTCAGTATTCTGATATTTAGTGAGTTTAGAGCAAACACTCTCTTCCCCATATGATCAAAACGTTTAGAGTCTCTGTGTTTGTATGTTTAGGCTTACCGGTGCGGTTGTGGGCAGCCGCAATAACCACAGAATCCACTGCTGGCGTATTCATTAAATATTGATAATCAGCAGGAGACGGATATAGCCCATGGGCCTTTCTAGGTAACTCCTGCGGAGCTATGGGTTGGCTCAGAGCTTCAGTAATAGCATTTCTATATGTAGGTATAAAAGGAGGAATAGCTCGGACGGGTCCTCCGGTAAGCCCAGATATTCAGCCTTATCTTTACTTTATCCTGTTCCGCTGTAGTAAACCCCATTGTTTTTTGTATTTGTAGCATTATTTCGGGGAATGAGGGGTCATGTGGTGGAGAAATGACCTTTCGTGGTTGTAATAGCCCTTCGTCCCAGTAAGAGGGCGCCTCCGAAGGGGATTCATTTCCTCTTATGTCAGGGGACCCCTCATAGGATCCCTGAAAGTTCAGATTCATATGGTAGTCTGAAAAATATTCTTCTGAATAATCAGGAGGAGGCAGAATCAGAGAGCTTTTCAGCTTCATACATGCTTGTTTTGATGGGGGTGGGATACCATTTGTGTCTGATGGTTACGTCTCGGGGTGAGGCCATGGTCAAAACCCATAGAATCCAATACTCTATTTACTATTTCTTCAATATTTGGAACTTGTGATGAAGGAATTGCCATGTAAGCAGCTTCTGAATCCAACGTACATGGAGATGGGGCATTAATTTGTGCTTCCTGGTAGAACGATCTGGTGTTTCTTTGGCATCTTTGTTCTTTTTCAAAGGGGTTGAGAGCCCCATGTGGGAACGACACTGAGGCTAGAGGGTCTCTGCGTTCTGAAGCATATAGTTCTTTATTTTGTAGAAATGTAGCTCCATATGCCTCTTTCGATACATGTCCCTGGGAATATTCTTGGCTTTTCATGGTCGACCTTCCATAAGGCTCATCCATAGCGTTACCATACGCAGGCAGGGGTGTTGTTCTATGCAACAGAGATTGTCTTGATGATGGAGGTGTCCTTTCTGTCGACAGGAGAGGTAGATAAACATGCTTCGTCAACAATGTACTATGTCTTACAGGTGCAGGGACAGTGACAGCATGCTCCATCGATGGTGGCATATACTCCATTGATAAGGAAGGCAGGGCATGTGTCGTCGACGGTGGGATGTGCTCAGTCGACAAAGGGATAGTGCATGCATGCTCTGTCAATGATGGGAATGCCCTCGTCAATGATGGGACCGTGAATGCAGGCTCCGTTGACGAAGGAGCATGTCCTGTCGATGGGGGAGGTAGCCCAGTCGACGAGGAAGCATGTGTGATGTGTACCATTGATGGAGGAGGCATTCTCATCGACGATGGTGTTTTGTAAAGCCCCCATCGATGGTGAAGGCAGCAGGACCTCTGTCGATGGTACAGGAGTCTTGGTCGATGGGGGAGCTGAAGAATGACGCCTGGCCGACGGAGGAACGCCTTTTTTGATGAAGTAGAACCTGTCATCGACGGAGCTGAAGTGCTTGTCGACGAATGTCTTCTTGATGAACCAGGTTTTGGAAGCACGACCACTGAAGGGTGGTCACGCAGGACTTTAGGTGAAGGTGTTTCCTTCCCTGTGTTATCTCTTGAAGAGGACTCAGTTTTTTTGAGCCCTTCGGTTGAGCACCCTGTGTGTGAGATGGAATTATCCATTGTAGGTATATGGTGTCTGTATGAAGCCCAGACACCTAAGCTATGGGTTCAATCCACGTCATATACTGCTGTAGAAGAGATGCTGCCAGAGCTGAAGCTGGCAAGAAAATGAACTGAGCTTACTAGGGACCACCCACTTGTATAGGTACAACCCATGAAGTGAGGTAGTGTGGGTGGTCCCTAGTATAGAGACTGCTGGAAGAAACTTCCGTGCTGGAGCACAACCTATAGGGAACTCCCAGAAGTAATGACTTACTGCAAGAGACCATTCCATGGAAGATCTACTGTTACAGAAGAGTAACCTGTGTTGCTAGGGATGTGAATATGTTGTTCTAGCCACACTTTCTGGCAGACTTCTAGCAGTTCTCTGGGAGGAGGGAGGCAAGACACACACCCCTACTTAGGGAACAGAGACTGGAGAACTGAGCCCCCAAAACCAGCATTCCAGCATGACTCGAGGTCAATGTAATGGCAAATGAAGGTGTGTGCAGACTTCCAGGTAGCAGCCTTGCAGACATCCTGGATAGGGATGTCCCTAAGAAGCAGCCACCGATGCAGCAGTACGGCAGGTGGAATGAGCCCTTAGCCCTACGGGAGGCTCCCTACCCACCAACCTATAGCAGAGATCAATGCAGGAAGTGATCCACCTGCCAATCGTCCATTTGGCTGCAGGTCTACCAGGTGCAGCTTCAGCATAGGTGACAAACAGCTGGCGAACCTCTCCCCAGACTTCCGCCGTATGCTCTTTGTAGTAGGAGAGCGCTCATCTCAGGTCCAAAGTATGGAGCCTGTACTCTGCCTAGGAGGTGCGACTGGGGTAAAACACTGGCAGAGTCAACACCTGATTAAGGAGAAACTCAGACAAGACCTTCAGAAGGAATTTCGGGTGGGGGCGCAGGACAACCCTGTCCCTGTGGAAGACCAGATAAGGAGACTCCACCAAGAGTGCCTGGAGCTCTCCAATCCTTCTGGCTGACTTAATGGCCACCAGGAAGATGGTCTTCCATGACAGGTGGGAGATATCGCACCTGTGCATCGGTTCGAATGGCATGCCCATGAGCTTTGCCAAAACCAACAGTAGATCCCACAGAGGTGGAGGTTCATGCACCGAAGGGAATATGTTATCTAGGCCCTTGAAAAAGCACCAGACCACCTTCTCCTGCACCAATGACTGCTGACTGGCCCATGCCCAGTAAGCAGAGATGGCTGCCTGGTGCATCTTGAGGGTCATCGACTGAAGTCCCTGCTGAGACAATGACCACAGGTAGTCCAAAATGATAGCCACTAGACAGGATGAGGGGTCCAATCCTTTGCCCGGACACTAAATGGAAAATCTTTTCCATTTGAAGGCAGAGCATTTTCTGGTCGATTCCTTAAGGGACGCCTCAACAACCGTGAGGACCTCGGAGAGACCCAAAGCCTGGAACTCTAGCCGCTCAGAAACCAGGCTGTCAGGTGCAGGGATTGAAGGTCTGGATGGAGTACCTTCCCCTGATCGATGGAGAACAGGGTTGGGTGTGCTGGAAGACGCCTTGGGAGCCTGTTACTGAGGCGGAGAAGATCTGGATACCAGAACTGGCGTGGCCAGCCTGGGGCTACCAGAATCACCTGTGCCTTGTCCCTCCTGACCTTGAGGAGCACCTTGTGGATCAAGGGAAGTGGAAGGAAGGCATAGAAGAGGCCTGGGGCCCACAGCTTTAAGAAAGCATCTACCTGCAGCGAACCCTGCTGAGGGGGGCGGCCATGGAACAGCCTCAGCTTCACGTTCTCCCTGGAGGCGAACAGGTTCACCTGAGGATGCCCCAGTGGGAGAACAGATCTTGCACTACCTCTGGATAGAGGGACCACTCGTGAGATGCCTCGTCCATCTGGCTGAGAGTGTCTGCCAGCTGATTCGAGGCTCCTGCCACATGAATGGCTGGGAGATCTGCCTCCAAGCTGAGCACGATGGTCCAAGTGCAGAGAGCTTCCTTGCACAGGGGCAAGGAGTGCATCCTGCCTTGCTTGTTGAGATAGTACATGGTCGTAGTATTGTTCCTCTGGACCTGGAACACTTGACCCCGAATGAACGGAGCAAATGCAGCCAGGGCTAGCTGAACCACTCGGAGCTCCAGCAGGCTGATGTGAAATTGGGACCCCTGAGGGGACCAGAGCCCATGGGCTCTGTGCTCCCCAGATGGGCACCCCAACCCAGAGAGGCACTGGTCATCAGGATGACCATCTGCTCGGGGTGGACAAATGGGATGCCTTCCTGCAGATGAGCTAGGACGAGCCACCACTGGAGGCCGTCCTGCAACCTCTGAGTCACGGTGACCAGCTGGTCGAGGTGACCTGAGCGTTGGGACCACTGGCTGGCCAGTTCCCATTGGAGGGAACGCATATGCCAGCAGGCCCATCGGACCACGCTGCTGCAGGCCGCCATGTAGCCCAGAAGGCACAGGAAGTCCCGGCAGGGGGCAAATGCCCAACCAGAAATGACTAGGCAAAGGAGGAGAGAACCTGCGCCCTGTCCCCTGGGAGCCAAGCTCTGGCTCAGCAAGAGTCTAGCTCTTCCCCAATGAAATGAATCACCTGTGAGGGCACAAGTTCAGACTTGGCCTCGTTGATCAGGAGGCCAAGCTCGAAGCATGCCTGGAAGGCCAGATCCCTGGACCGCTCCATCTCCTGCCTGGAGGGACCTGCTATGAGCCAGTCATCCAGGTAGGGGTAAACCCGGACCCCTCTGCGCCTCAGGAAAGCTGCCACCACTGCAATGCATTTGGTGAAGACCCTGGGGGCCGATGAGAGGCTGAAGGGCATGGCCTGGAACTCATAGAGGGTTCCTTTGGCTCAGAAGCGGAGGAACCATCAGTGGGACGGATGGATCAGGACATGAAAGAACACATCCTGAAGATCCAGGGAGCAAAACCACATGCCTTGCTCCAGGGATGGTACGATCTGAGCCAGAGTTACCATCCGGAAGGTGCGAGACCTGAGAAACCTATTTAGGTCATGCAGATTGAGAATGGGGCGCCAGCTCCCTGTCCATTTTGGTACCAGAAAGTACCTGGAAACAAACCCTGGGTCTGTCGGAGGTTCCGCAACTCTGCACATGACCTCCTTGCGGAGAAGCCGAGCGATGTCGTCTCGAAGAGCTGACTGAGTGACAGCGGACACCAGATCCTCCTGTGGGGCGCAAGCTTGGCTTTTTGGGGGAGGCCTCCTCGAATTCCAGAAGCAGACCCTGGCTGACCACTTCCAGCACCCATCTGTCTGTGGTGATAACGGACCAGGCGGAAAAGTAGTGTCAGAGCCTGCCACCCCACGGGAGGGTGTGACGGGATTGTGGGTGGCACCCCCCCAACCCATCACTGAGCAGACTTGGAGGAGGATCTGGCTGAGGGGCAGCCAGGTCCCTTCCCTCCAGGCTTTCTGAATGATGAGGCCACCGATTTGGCCTGCGGTCACCAGGTTTGAGCCTGCTGACGCTGCTGGGCTGGTTTAGCCGCAGGAGTGGAAGACCGAAAGGCGGTATGCTTTTGATGCTTGGGGCCCTTGCCCTTCTGGGCAGATGTCAGAGTCCAGGGTGGCACTGGACTTTTCAATACACTGGAGGTAGCCCTCCACACCAGGCCCAAACAGGTCAGTGCCCAAAAAGGGGACATCTGCCAGCTTGTGCTGAGTGTCTGTCATAAAGGTCAAGATCCTCAACCAAGGCTTATGGCGCATGACTACTGCGGCTGCGACAGAGCAAGCACATGAATCATCAATCTCCAGAGTCGTCTGGAGTTGTTGCTTCACCACTGCCCTCCCCTGGTCCCAGACCTGCTGGACCATGGTCTGGAGGTCCACCGGGAGGTGAGGAATCACCTCATCCAGGGAGCTCAAAAGGGCATGGGAGAAGTGTGCCATCAGCATGGCCGAGCTAGACTGACGAAGGCTGAGCGAAGAGGCAGTGCAGACTTTTTTAGCCGAATGATCCTATTTCTTGGACTCTTTATCTGGCTGTCTGTCAATGTCTCCTGTATTGCCTGAGCGCCAGAAAACAGAGTTAGCCAGCTGAGGAGGACGAAGAGGAGTAGCAGCGTCGCCACTTTCCATGATGCCAGGAACAAGATCGCCTGTGACGACAAGATCTGTCCAACTCCGAGGAAGAAGACAGAGACCTCGATGTCTACTATCGGTGGGGCCGACGGGGAACATCAGAAGGAGACGGGGAGCCCGCAGCTCTTCCAGATCAGGGTCTTGGGTCGGCGGGTTCGACCCAGCAGGCTGAGCCGACTGACGACACCGGAAGCACCGGAGTCCAAAAAAAGAGAGTTATTGGCCTCTTCGGACGACAACCTGTCGATTGGTTCGAGAAAAATCTCAGCCGCATCGACAGCTGTCTCAGCCAACTGGTTTTACAGGGGCTCCGTGAAACCAGCGACCTCGGCCGCAGGTTCGACTGAAGTTGAAACCGGAGTCTCCTGAGAACGGGACCACTCCCAATCCCAAGAGCGTCGACATCGAGTCTTCTCTTTTTTCGACTCCTCCTTACGACAGCACGAAACGTGCGACCCAGAAGGACCCTCTCCCTCGGTGGAGAGGGACTGGCACAGCTCTCTGAAGGAAGCCGAATAAGTGGAGCCCAATTGGAGTGGAACTAAGACTAGAGCCGAAGATGAACTAGCAGCGGACTGGGCTGCCTCCTCCTCGAAGACCTTAAGTTGGTCAAGCTGCTCAGTGGAGCCCACAGCTGAAGAGACCACCCAACGGGCATACTTGACTTGAACAGCGGGTAACGCTTCTCCGGTCACCCCAGCTGAGTCGGGCAGTGCGGTTGTCCAGAACTGACAGGTGAAAGGACCGACATACATCACAGGCCTGCGGATCGTGGTCATGTTCTAAGCAATACACGCACGTGGGCGAAGGTCGGTGCACAACATTTTCTGCCTGCAGGGGCACCGGCGAAACCCGGGAATGGTCTTTTCTTCCATCATGGAAATGAGAGAAGGAATCGAATACGAAACTGATGAGTTTTAAGGCAAGTTTTGGAAGTAAACCCGAAGATTTGAGAGTCAGGGCCTACCACACGTGGGATGTTATGGAGGGAACCTGTACCTTCCAGCGGAAAGGAAGATCTAGCGTCATGGGGCGGAGCAGAGGGTTATACCACCCAGGTGGGTGGGAGGAGCCAGCTTGAAGACATTCCGGCACCTCTTAAAGGGGAAGGTGATCTGCCAGAA
The DNA here is from genome assembly GCA_016271365.2 of Neoceratodus forsteri. Classification (NCBI taxonomy): domain Eukaryota; kingdom Metazoa; phylum Chordata; order Ceratodontiformes; family Ceratodontidae; genus Neoceratodus; species Neoceratodus forsteri. Next base: position 431,200,745 of record CM028131.1, read on the forward strand.
AGTGTGGATAGAACATATCCATATCCCTAGAAATAATGCTTTCCAAGAGAGAAAGTGTAGCTCAAAGTTGCAGCTGGCTCAAAGGGAGACAGGATCAATTTTTTCAAAACAAAATTCAAATAAGCTGGGACAGGAGAATGGATTGGGGGTTTCAGATGCAGGATGCCCTGAAGAGATGGGAGACATCCAGCCAAGCTACTGTACAGTCACTAACTGGCTCATGAAAGGCCGAAAAAGCTGAAAGGTGCACTTTGAGGGAGGAGTACTGGAGACCCGAGTCAGACAGAGAGATCAGGTAGTCCAGGATCCAGCTCACCGGACAGGTGAAGGGATCCAGATTATGTCTGGCAGCCTAGATAGCAAACTGCTTCCATGTCATGGCATACATGGCTCGAGTGGAAGGCTTCTGGCCGGCCACAAGGACGTCCGCCACTCTGTTGGAGACCCCAAACCTGGCAATGCCTATGTCCTCAGGAGCCAAGCATGCAGATGGAGGGACCCGAGTTGGGATGGACCAGGGTCCCTTGAGCCTGGGTGAGCAGATTCGGATAAAGGAGTAGAGGAATGGGAGGTTCCTCCGCCAGCTGCTGTAGCAGGGGATACCATGTATAGCAGGGCCAAAATGGAGCCACCAGAATCATGCTGGCTCCCTCCATCTGCAATTTGATGAGGACCCCCTGAACTAGACGGAACGGAGAAAATGCATAAAGAAACCTCACGCTCCAGTAGAGGGACAACTGATCTCACCAGAAAACGCCAGGCCCTGGATCGACAGAGCAGAAATTGGGCAGTTGTGTGTGGAGTGGGGATGCAAAAAGGTCCAACTCGGGACAACCCCATCTGTCAAACAACTCTTCTGCAATGGATGAGAGAAGTTCCCACTCGTGCATGCTGGACAGAGTCCAGCTGAGGCTGTGTTTAGTATGCCTAGAACACAGAACGCAAAGAGTGTCGGACTGTGATCTAACACCCAATACCACACTATCATGGCCTCCCTGCATAGGGGGGTACAGCTGGGTCCCCCCCCCCCGCTTGCTGATGTAGTACACTACACCGAGACTGTCCGACTGCACCAACAGCTGACCCACAGCAAGGTGGTTCTGAAAGGCCTGCATGGCATACAGCCACACCCTTGTCTCCAGGACACCGATGATATGCAGGGGAGGTCTCGACCACAGACTAGGAGCCCTGGGTTTGAAAGGGATCCAGGTTAACTCCACAGCCCAAACTGGAAGCATCCATGGTGAGAATCTGCTGTGGAGAAGAAATCTGGAAGAGGACTCCTTGCAGCAGGTTCAAGGGGTCCATACATCACTGGAGCACTTTGTGGACTGGGGAGGAGACCAGCACCAATTGCTCCAACTCAGCCGTGCACTGGTCCCATTGCACTCAGAGTCCACTGGAGGATGTGCATATGGAGTCTGGCCAGTGGAACCGTGGGAATGGCAGCCACCATTAGACACAACAGTCACAGGTACACCCTGACAGGAATAAAAATTGCTATGGGCCACCTCCTGAGCCTGGGCTATGAAGCACTCCACCCTGTTCTGAGGCAGAAAAACCTTCCCCTGGGTTGAGTCTAGAACAGCCCCTACATATTGCAGTCTCTGGGATGGCACCAGAACCGACTTGGGCAGGTTGACAGTAATGCCCAAGGAGAGGAACAGTTGGAGAGTTCTCTCCTGAGTCCACAGGAACTGCTCCCTGGATGGGGCCCATAGAAGCCAATCATCCAGGTAAGGGAAAATGTACAGGCTTCCCTTCTGATGGCTGCAGCTACTGCTGCTAAGCACTTGGTAAAGACCCGTGCCGCAGAGGACAAACCAAAGGGCAACACCTTGAACTGGTAATGCTCACCCTGAAACAGAAAATGGAGCAACCTCCTGTGAGGAGGGAAGACCGAGATGTGCAGGTATGCATTTTGCATGTCCAGTGAACAGAGCCAGTCGCCCATCTTGAGAAGGGGCATCAGGCCAGACTAAGTTACCATCCACGACTGTCAGTACTGGTTGAGGTCCCTTAGGTCCAATATGGGCCTCAAATCTCCAGTCTTTTTGGGGACCAGGAAAAACCTGGAATAGAACCCCTTGTTTCTGTGGCAACTGCGTACTTGCTCAATGGCTTGCCTGCACAGAAGAGAATGTACAGTAGTAACCACAGACATGGTTAGATATTTCCAGATATTTCGTAAAATTTCTGAAGAGTTTCTCTCTGCTGCTCCTACTGTGGAAAAGCGGAAAGCAGGAGATTTCTCTAGAAATATCACAAATTTCAAGAAATATCAGACCATGTCTTTGACTGTGACTGTACTTCCTCACGAACAGACAAGTGAGCCAGCGGGTAAGTGGAGGGCAAGAGAGGGGTTTCTGGAGGCTGCTCAAGGAGCTCCAGCATCTGACCTCTTTCTAGGATTTGCAAAATCCAGGCTTCCAAGGTTATTGTTCTCCACTGATTTAGATGGAGGGAGACTCGACCTCTGACCACCACCTCTTGGTCGGGGACCAGAAGAATGGGGTCTGGCAAGGAGTCAAGCAGAGGCGGATCCAGCCACTAGGGCTGATCCATCGCCTCCTGGATGCTTGGCCACAGCTCCTGCATTGGAGGGGTAGGCAAGGCAGTGGAAGCTCTGTTTGCTTTGGGGCCACACTAGGTCTGTTGGACGTCTTGCGAAAGGGAGGGCGCGGTCTACCCTTAGGCTGTGTATGGTAGAGGGAATGGACAGATTTTACTGCCCTGCTGAATGCCTGCAAAATCATTAATGATGTCCTGGACATCAGGCCCAAAGAGTTTCGTGCCACTGAAAGTGGCATTCATTAAGCACGTTCTGCTAAACATCAGCAGCAAAGCCAGACCCTCAGCCAGGAGTACCCACAAAGGCAGATGCTGGTGGCAGCAACCCTGGCAACAGTGTCAGAGATATTATAGAGGGCCCTGAGGAGGTGCTTGCTAACATCCTCAACAGTCCAAGGTCAGAGTCTGAGCCCTTGCCCTGACACCAAATGGAGAATCTCTTCCATTGAAAGGCATAGCATTTTCTGGTGGATTCCTTTCTAGATGCCTCCACGACAGTGAGGTCATCTTCAGAGACCTGGAACTCTAGCCGCTCAGGAACCAGGCTGTCAGGAGCAGGGATTGAAGGTTCGGGGGGAGTACCTTCCCCCGACTGATGGAGAGCAAGTCTGGGCGGAGAAGAAGACACCTCGGGAGACTGCTGCAGAGGCCGAGGAGATCAGGGTACCAGAACTAGTGTAGCCCATCTGGAGCCACCAGGATCACCTGTATCTTGTCTCTCCTGGCCTTGAGAAGCACCTTGTGGATCAAGGGAAGTAGAAGGAAGGCACAGAAGAGGCCCAGGGTCAGGGCCTCGAGAAGGCATCCCCTGGAGCGTTCTCTGCTGAGGGGGGCAGGCACAAAACAGCCGCAGCTTTGTGTTCTCCCTGGAGGCGAACAGGTCCACCTGAGGGGTGCCCCACTGGGAGAACAGACTGAACTACCTCTGAATGGAGAGACCACTCGTGAGACGCCTCGCCCACCAGGCTGAGGGGGTCCGCCAGCTGACTGGAGGCTCCTGCCACATGGATCGCCAGGAGATCTTCCTCCAAGCTGCGCACAAGGGTCCAAACATGGAGAGCTTGCTTGCACAAAAGCAGGGAGTGTGTCCAACCCTGTTTGTTGAGGTAGTACATGGTCTTGGTATTGTCCACCTGGACTTGGACAACTTGACCCCGAATGTGCAGAGCGAATGCAGTCAGCACCAGCCGAACTGCTTGGAGCTCCAGCAGGTTGATGTGGCATCGGGACTCCTCGGGAGTCCAGAGCCCATGGACTCCGTATTCCCCCATGTGGGCACCCCAGCCTGTGAGAAAGGCATTGGTCGTCAGGATGACCATCGGCTCTTGGCAGACAAACTGGATCCCTTCCTACAGATGTGCTGGGACCAGCCACAATTGGATGGCATCCCACATCTGCTGGGTCACCAGGACTGGCTGGTCAAAGTGCCCCCCTTGCGCCAAGACCATTGGCTGGCCAGCTGCCACTGCAGGAAGTGCATTCTCCAGCAGGCCCAACGGACCACACTGGTACAGGCCGCCATGTAGCCCAGCAGGCACAGGAAGTCCCAGGCAGGGTGCAACTGCCCAACCTGAAATGATCGGGCAAAGGAGGAGAAAGCCTCTGCCCTGTCTGCCAGGAGTCGGCTCTGGCTCTGCAAGAGTCAAGCTCCGTCCCGATGAGGTTAATCACCTGCAAGGGCACGAGTTACAACTTGGCCTCGTTGACCAGGAAGCCAAGTCTGACACAGGTCTGGAGGGCCAGGTCCCTGGACTGCTCCACCGATTGCCTGGAGAGACCTGCTATCAGCCAGTCGTCCAGGTAGGGATAAACCCAGACTCAATGGTGCCTCAGGTAAGCTGCCACCACTGCAATTCACTTGGTGAAGACCCTGGGGGCCGAGCAGAGGTCGAAGGGCATGGCCTGGAACTCTTACACGGTTCCCTGGCTCGAAGCAGAGGAACAGTCCGTGAGATGTATGGATCTGGATGTGAAAGAACGTGTCCTGAAGATCCAGGGAGCAAAACCACATGTTTTACTCTAGGAGATGGTATGATTGGACACAGAGTTACAATCCTGAAGGTCAGCGACCTGAGGAACTTGTTCAGATTGTGCAGTTCTAGAATGGGGTGCCAGTCCCCATCCGCTTTGGCACCAGGAAGTACATGAAGACAAACCCCTGGGTGTTCCGGAAGATCCGCGACAGGAACCACGACCTCCTTGTGGAGGAGCTGGGCTGTGCTGTCGAACAGCTGACCATGTGTCTGCAGAAGCCAAGTCCTCCCATGGGGCGCAGGCTTGGCAAGAAGGGTACTGCTCGAACTCTAGAGGCAGACCCTGACCCACCACTTCTAGAACCCACCTGTCCATGGTGATGGTGGCCCAGGCAGAAAGGAAGTAGCAGAGCTTGCTCCCCATGGGAGGACCCAGGGAAGGCGTAATGGGCATGAGGGAGGCACCCCTCATCCCGTCACTGGGCAGGCTTGAGGAGGGGGGCCCGGCTGAGGGGCCACTGGAGCCCCTTCCTCCTGCGTTATGGACAGCTGAGGCCACTGACTTGGGACAAGGTTGCCAAGCCTGAGCCTGCTGACCAGCCGGTTGCTGGGCTGGCTTAGACACAGGAGTGGAGGAGGAGGACCAAAGGAGCCTCCATTTCTGATGCTGCTTGGAGCTCTTGGGGTCCTTCTGGGCATATGTCACCAAGGGCAAGGTGGCACTGGACTTCGATGCATGTGAGGTGACCATCGACCCCAAACAGGTCAGTGCCCAGAAAAGGAACATCTGCCAGCTTGTGCAGAGTGTCTGCCATGAAGGTTGAGATCCTCAGCCAAGTCCTGCAACGCATGGCCACTGAAGCTGCCACGGAGCGGGCACAAGAGTCCCCACTGTCCAAGGCAGTCTGGAACTGTTTGGCCACAGCCCGGCCCTGGTCTCTGACCTGTCTGACCGTGGTCTGAAGGTCCGCAGGCAGATGAGGAAGCACCCCATCCAAGGTGCCCAGCAGGGCATGGGAGAAGTGGGCCATGAGGAGGGCCGCGCTCACCTGGCCAAAGGCAAGCGAGAAGGCAGCATAGACCTTTTCAGCCACGTGGTCCAATTTATTGGACTCCCGATCAGGCAGCTTGTCAACATCCCTGGTGTTGCCGGAGCCCTGGAACATAGAGTCAGCCACCAACCTCTTGACTGAGGGGTGCTCTGTGAATCTTGAAAGGTATCCGGCAGGCATTATATACATGCAGGCCATCCGGGTACAAGCCGCAGGGCAGAAAGTGGGGCACTGCCAGAGCTCCAGGACAGGGCCAAGAATGGCTCCATCGGAGAGTCTCCCCGGTCGAGCATCTCAGTCAACAGGTAACAAGCCCATTTCTGGATGGGCTTCATCTTCATACCCATCGATTCAGAGATCAAACGGAGGAAGTCCATGAAAAAGAATGGACCTTCATCCATTGAGAGATCCCTCACTGACTCTACGTTGACCGGACAGGAGTGCAGGGAGGAACCCTTGGACTCCAAAGAGTCGTTAAAGAGCGGTCGACTGCCCGAGTCCCCATTGACCCTCTGCAGAGGTTAGGGGCGACAGTGACAGACAGCCGATGGGGAAGCCCCTTGGCTAGCCAAGACTCCTTAGTTGGAGCGCTGTCATCTGTTTGGGTGGCGGTTCAGCCACAGTCGGCAGAGTAGGGGCCGTTTTAAAATCAGTTCCGCTGGCAGAGTCTACATCAGCCTTCCGGGCAACAGTCAAATGATGGCAGACATAGAAACCGGGCCAGTTTGGCGCCAGTAAACACAAGCAGTTGCCACATCAAGTCCTCGTAGAGTCAACGCAACTTGCACCAAAGCCTCTCCTCAGATGAGGACAAAGAATTGCGCCGGCCCCACATCACGTTGTGCAGAGAGCGGCAGCGCCGATGACAGCAGGACCAGCTCAACCAATGGGAAGAAGACAGATACCTTGGGCGCTTGGGGGACTGATGGCAGGGTCTGTAGGGAGTAGACGATTGCAGAGGCTCCTTCTGGTCAGGGACCAGAGGCAGCAGGTCAGCGGACTGATCCATCCCTCCAACAGTCTGTGTCAGGATCGGGATCCTAGACAAGAAGTATCTGCCTCTTCGGTCAACAACTGGCCAGTCGCCTTGAGAAAAATCTCTGCTGTGACGTCGACCAGTGTCTTAGCCAAGAGGCCTAACAGGTTTACCATGGAGCCAGTGGCCAAGGCCAAGGGATTCGACTGAAGTCAAATCCAGAGAGGCGTGGGGAATCAGAGGCCCTTGACCAAGAACGTTTTCAATTCCACACTCGACGATGAGTCTTTTCTTTCTTAGACTCTTTTTGCAGATTTAGATTTCCCAGCGAGTCCCTGATCGAAGCTCAACAGGGACTGGCACAATTCCTTGAAGGAGCCCATAAAAGTCAAGCCCAGCTGAAGCGGCACGAAGGCAGAAGCTGAAGAGAAATGGGCTGCAGCCTGGGCCACCTCCTCTTCAAAGGCTGCCTGCTGCTCAGCGGATCCCACATCCACAGAGACCACCCAATGGGCATCCTTGGATTTGATCGGCGGGTTCTGTTGCGCCAGGTGGCCCAGTTTCAGGTGAGCGAGACGGTCCTCCAGGACGGTAGGGTAAAAAGAGTGGCAAAAGTCACAGGTCTGATGATCGCAATCATGCCCCAGGGAGTTGAAGCATAGAAACATAGAATTTGATGGCAGATAAGGACCGCTTGGCCCACCCAGTCTGCCCATTTCCCTACCTACTGGATAAGCTGCAGATCCTAGTTAACCAGCAGCCTACTTCTTCTTACCCCCACCCCCCAGAATTGCCTTATGACTGTCCCATGCATGCCTGAATTCCACCACTGATTTTGACTCCACAACCTCCTCCGAAGGCCGTCCATGCATCCACAACCCTCTCTGTGAAAAAATACTTCCTTAAATTACCTCTGAGCCCCTCTATCTTCAAATTGTGCCTCTTGTTCTTGCACACCTCTTTTTTGGAAAGATGCTACCCTCTTGGACTTTGTTGATTCCCTTGAGGTACTTGAAAGTTTCTATCATGTACCCCCTCTCCCTCCTTTCCTCGAGGCTATACATATTAAGCTCTTTAAGTCTCTCTTCATGTGTCTTCCGGTGCAGACCCTGCACCATTTTAGTTGCCCTCCTCTGGACAGCTTCCATCCTGTCTATGTCTTTGCGGAGATTGGGTCTCCAGAACTGCACACAGTACTCCAGATGGGGTCTCACCAGCTGTCTGTACAGAGGGATAATAAATACAGGTTACTCACCTGTAACAGGAGTTCTAGGAAAGGTATATGTTGTTCATCCACACTGTCTGGCAGGTATCCTTGCCGCTTTAAATCTTGCCGGAAGGTCTTCAAGTTGGCTCCTCCCACCCACCGGGTGGTAAAACTCGGCTCCCCCCATGATGCCAAATCTGGCCTGCTGGAAGCTCAGGTTGTGCGTCGAAGCCGGGGAGGTCGGGTGGGTCGTGTGGATGAACAATATATACCATTCCTAGAACTCCTGTTACAGGTGAGTAACCTGTATTTCTAGGGACATGGATATGTTGTTCATCCATACTGTCTGGAAGACTCCTAGCAGTTCTCTGGGAGGAGGAAGGCAAGGCGCACACCCCCGATACTTACTTGGGAAAGAGAGACTGGAGAACCGAGGTCCCAAAACCAGCATCCCGGCGTGACTCAAGGTCGATGTGGTAATGGGTGATGAAGGTGTGTGCTGACTTCCAGGTAGCAGCCCTGCAGATTTCCTGGATAGGGACGTCCCTGGAAGCAGCCACCGATGCAGCAGTATGGCGGGTAGATGAGCTCTTATCCTCAGGAGCTCCATGCCCAACTTATAGCAGAGATCTATGCAGGAGGTGACCCACCTGCCTATCGTCCGCTTGGCTGCAGGTCTGCCAGATGCAGCTTCAGCGTAGGGTGACAACAGCTGGCTAACCTCTCTCCGAATTCCCAGCCAAGGCCCTTATAGTAAGCGAGCGCCTTCTAGGGTCCAAAGTATGGAGCCAATATTCGGCCTCCGAGGTGTGATTGGGGTAGAACAATCGCAGAGTCAACACCTGGTTAAGGTGAAACTCCTACACCACCTTCGGAAGGAATTTCGGTTGGGGGCGCAGGACAACCTTGTCCCTGTGGAAGACCAGGTAAGGAGACTCGATGCAGAGCGCCTGGAGCTCTCCCATCCTTCTGGCTGACGTGATAGCCACCAAGAAGGCGGTCTTCCACGACAGGTGAGAGAGTTCACACTTGTGCACTGGTTTGAATGGCTTGCCCATGAGCTTTGCCAGTACCAGCAGTAGATGCCACGGAGGTGGAGGTTCTCGCACCGGAGGGTAAATGTGATCGAGGCCTTTGAAAAAGCGCCAGACCACCTTCTCCTGCACCGACTGCTTCCCGGCCCGCGCCCGCTAAGCAGAGATGGCTGCCAGGTGCACCTTAAGGGTCGTCGACCTAAGCCCTTGCTGAGAAAGGGACCAAAGGTAGTCCAATATGCTCGCAAGGGAACAGGAGGAAGGGTCCAGGCCCTTGTCTTGACACCAAATGGAAAACCTTTTCCATTTGAAGGCGTAGCATTTTCTGGTCGACTCCTTACGGGACGCCTCAACCACGTTGAGGACCTCGTCAGAAAGACCCAAGGCCTGGAACTCTAGCCGCTCAGGAACCAGGCCGACAGGTGCAGGGATTGAAGGTCCAGACGGAATACCTTCCCTTGACTGACTGAGAGCAGGGGCGAGCTGGAAGCTGCCTCGGAAGCCTGGAGCTGAGGCTGAGGAGATCTGGGTACCAGTACTGGCGGGGCCAGTCTGGGGCTATCAGAATCACCTGCGCCTTGTCCCTCCTTGCTTTGAGCAGCACCTTGTGCATCAAGGGGAACGGGGGAAAGGCGTAGAAGAGGCCCGGGGTCCACGGCCTCGAGAAGGCATCCCCCTGCAGAGAGCCCTGCTGAGGGGGGCGGGCATGGAACAGCCTCAACTTCGCATTCTCCCTGGAGGCAAACAGGTCCACCTGAGGTGTGCCCCAATGGGAGAATAGATCTCGTACTACCTCCGGCAGGACAGACCACTCGTGAGAGGCAGCCCCTATCCGGCTTAGGGCATCGGCCAGGGTGTTGGAGGCTCCTGCCACATGAATGGCTAGGAGATCCGCCTCCAGGCTGCGCACGAGTGACCAGATGCGGAGAGCTTCCTTGCATAGGAGCATGGAGCGCGTCCCGCCCTGGCGGTTTAGATAGTACATGGTCGTGGAATTGTCCGTCTGGACCCGGACCACTTGACCCCGAAGAAACTGAGCAAAGGCGGTGAGAGCTAGGCGGACCGCTCGGAGCTCCAGCAGGTTGATGTGGCATCGGGACTCCCGCGGGGACCAGAGGCCGTGCGCTCGGTGTTCCCTGAGATGGGCACCCCAACCCATCAGAGGCGAATCGGTCGACACAGAGACCGTCAGCTAAGGGTGGACAAACGGGATGCCCTCCTGCAGATGAACTGGAACGATCCACCACTGGAGAGCGTTCCACATCCCTTGGGTCACCGTCACTAGCTGGTCCAATGGATCGCAGCGTTGGGACCACTGGCTGGCCAGCCCCCACTGAAGGGGGCGCATGTTCCAGCGGGCCCAACGGACCACGCTGGTACAGGCTGCCATGAAACCCAGGAGGCGCAGGAAGTCCCGGGCAGGGCACAATTGCCCAACCAGAAATGATTGGGCACAGGAGGAAGAACCTCGGCTCTGTCCGCCGGGAGCCGTGCTCTGGCTCGAAGAGAGTCGAGCTCTGCCCCGATGAAAAGAATCACCTGCTTCGTCTCGAGTTCCGACTTGGCCTCGTTAATGAGGAGGCCGACCTGAGAGCAAACCTGGAGGGCCAGGTCTCTGGACCGCTCCACCTCCTGTCTGGCGGGGGCTGCTATCAGCCAATCGTCCAGGTAAGGGTAAACCCGGACCCCTCGCGCCGCAGGAATGCTGTCACCACTGCCATGCATTTGGTGAAGACCCTGGGAGCTGGAGATAAGCCGAAGGGCATGGCTTGGAACTCGAAACGGGAACCTTCCGCTCGAAAGCGAAGGAACCTTTGATGGGACGGACGGATGGATAGGGACGTGAAAGAACGCGTCCTGTAGGTCCAGAGAGCAGAACCACATGCCGTGTTCCAAGGATGGGATTATCTGAGCCAGAGTGACCATCCTGAAGGTTCGAGACCTTAGGAACTTGTTCAGGTTGTGTAGGTCGAGAATGGGTCGCCAGCCCCCCATCCGTTTCGGAACCAGGAAGTACCTGGACACGAACCCTGGGTTTGAGGGAGGGTCCACCACCTCTCTTATCACCTCCTTCTCGAGGAGGAGAGCGATGTCGGCTCGGCGAGCTGACAGCGAGGCTTCGGACCCCGAGGCCCCCTGAGGTGCGACGGCTCTGAAGGGTGGGGCCTGCTCGAACTCCAGAGGCAGGCCCTTTCTACCACCTCCAACACCCACCTGTCTGTGGTAATAGCAGACCAGGTGGAAAGGAAGTACCGGAGCCGCCCCCCACGGGGGGAACCTGGGGTGAGGTGGACGAGTTAGCTACACCCCTCAACCCGCCACTGTGCAGGCTTGGAGGAGGGACTGCCGAGGAACCGCCTTGGCCTTTACTCCTGCTTCCTGGAGGAGGAAGCCACAGGCTTGGGTTTGGGATGCCAAGCGCGAGCCTGTTGGCCCTGGTGTTGCTGGGCCGGGCGTGCCGGGGGCGCAGACGGACGAAAGGGCTTGGGTTGAGGTCTGCGGCCCTTGTTCCTCTGAGCGGATGAGACCGAGTCCAAGGTGGCATTGGACTTTTCGATCCTCTGGAGGTGGCCTTCCACCCAGGGCCGAAGAGGTCGGTCCCCAAGAAGGGGACATCCGCCAATTTGTGCTGGGTATCCGCCGTGAAGGTGGATATCCTCAGCCATGCCCGACGGCGCATAACCACTGCAGCCGCTACTGATCTGGCGCATGAATCTCCGATGTCCAAAGCAGTCTGAAGTTGCTGCTTGGCCACTGCCCTGCCCTGGTCCCGCACCTGCTTAACCGTGGTCTGCAGGTCAGCCGGGAGATGAGGGGCCACCTTGTCCAGGGAGCCCAACAGGGCGTGAGAAAACTGTGCCATCAGTACGGCCGAGCTGGCCTGATGAAGGCCAAGGGAGGACGCAGCATAGACTTTTCGCCCGGCATAGTCCAATTTCTTGGACTCCTTGTCGGGAGGTTTGTCCACGTCCCTAGCGTTTCCGGCACGCCGGAAAACGCTGTCGGTAACTAACCCCTCGGCTGAGGGATGTTCCGAGAAACCGGACAGGGAACCGGTAGGGACCGCATACTTCCTGGCCGAAGGCGCAGAGCAGGAAGCAGGACGCTGCCAGAGCTCCAAGGCCGGGCCCACAATGGCCTCAGCCACAGGGAAGGCCTCCGTAGGGGAATCCCCTCGATCCAATATCTCCGTGAGGGGATACTTGTCCCGCTTGGATACGGGCTCGAGCTGCATCCTGGTGGATTCCGAGATGAGTCTGAGCAACCCCAGGAAGGACGAAGGGCTGTCGTCCAGCGACTGACCTCCAGAGGACTCCAAGTCCACTCGCTTGGAGAAAAAGGAGGATATCGTCGTCGAACTCGGAAGAGTCCGCAAAGAGCTGCCTCGGGCCTGAGCCACCCTCCACCTGCCGAGGGCGATCGGGAGTGAGGGTGACCGACAGCCTATGGGGCAGACCCTGAGCCGACCGAGAATTCTTGGTCAGAGCCCCAAACCGCGGCTGTGGAGGCGGAGGTTCCACCGGAATCGGTGGAGCAGCTGGTTTTGGCTGAACAACCGGCCTGACAACAGGCTCCTCGGGTAAACAGGGGGTTGTTTCGGCCACTCCGGTGACAGCCACTTAATGGCCGGAGAAGGCGTCGGCTTATTCCCGGTCAGAAGTAGCTGTTGCCACATGAGGTCCTCGTATCGTCGACGCAACTTGCGTCGAAGCCTCCCCTCATCCGAGGAGGAGGAAGAGGACGAGCGGCGGCGCCGCTTACCGCGGTGCCGAGACCGAGACCGCCTATGATGGCGGGATCGGCTGGACCGCGAAGAAGTCCAAGACTGAGAACCTTGGCTCTTCCGAGGACGGTGCGGAGAGGGGACGGGTGGAACCGGCTCCTCCCTCGGGTCAAAGGGAACACCCAAGGGCTCCGGAACCCGAGACACTGGCAAGCCACGGGATCCTCAACTCCCACGAGAGGGATTTTCACGCAGCGGTCGACAACCTGTCCAACGGGTCGAGAAAGATCTCGACTGCAGCCGACGGGAGTCTCAGTCAACTGACCTGGCTGGGACACCGTGAGACCAGTGGTCAAGTTGAACGATCGATCAAGTCGATGGCCGACAACTCCGGGGAGAGGGACCTTCCCGCCCCAAGAGCGTCGATTTAAGAGACTTACCTTGTCTTTCTTCTTGGACCGAGAAGAAGAAGGTCCAGCAGGCGTTGGTCCCTCTCCCTAGTGGAGAAACACAAACTCCTTAAAGGAAGCTGTGTAGAGGAACCCAGTGAAAGCAGAATAAAGCGCGGTCGAGGAAGATGCGCTCAAGGCCTCCTCTTCGAGGGCGATCATCTGCTCTAGCTGATCCGTCAAGCCCGCCATTGCAGAAACCGGGCCACCGGGCCACTTTTGACTTAACCGAGGAAAGCTTCGGGCGCCTTAGTTGTAAATGGGTGCACGGTCTTCGAGGATGTAGGCTGAGAAGGAAGAGCACAGGTCGCAAGCCGCGGGTCGTGCTCGAGGCCCAAACAGTACACACACGGGAGTGCGGATCTGTCAGAGACATCTTCTGCCCACAAGGGCACCGCCGAAACCGGGAGTCGATTTCAGGGATAGAAGACCAAGGCTTTTAAGCAAAAACTTTTAAATTTGGAAACCAAGAATTAGGAACCAGTCTTATACGCAGAGCGTTAAGGAGGGAACCTGAGCTTCCAAGCGGTAAGGAAGATCTGGCGTCATGGGGTGGAGCCGAGAGTTTTACCACCCGGGTGGGTGGGAGGAGCCAGCTTGAAGACCTTCCGGCAAGATTTAAAGCGGCAAGGATACCTGCCAGACAGTGTGGATGAACAACATATCCATGTCCCTAGAACTTCCTGTTTTCTACTGGTGATGCCTCTCCCTATGCATCCCAGTATCCCCCCAGCCCTCCTTGCTGCCCTCTCACATTGCTTGCCCACCTTTAGGTCATCTGATATGACTACCCCCAGGTCCCTTTCCATTTTTGTTGTTGTTAGTATCTCACCCCCCATTGTGTACTCTTCCCCTGGGTTTTTGTTTCCCAGATGCATTACCTTGCACTTCTTAGCATTGAATCTAAGCTGCCATACATTTGACCATTCCTCTAACCTAGCCAAGTCCCTTCTCATCCTTTCCACCCCACCCTGTGCATCAACTCTGTTGCAGATCTTAGTGTCATCTGCAAAGAGACATACTTTTTCTTCCAGTCCTTCCGCAATGTCGCTTATAAAGACATTGAAGAGGACCGGTCCTAATACTGAACCTCGGATCCCTACTAGTAACCCTCCTTTCTTCAGAGTGGACTCCATTTACTATTACCTCTGTGTCCTATTCTCCAGCCAATTCTTTACCCAGGCTGTCATCTTGGGACCCACTCCCAGGCTGGCTAACTTGTATATTAATCTTTTGTGTGGGACTGTGTCAAATGCCTTGCTAAAGTCTAGGTAGGCCATGTCCACAGCCCCTCCCTGATCTACTAGTTTGGTCACCCAGTCAAAGAAATCTATCAGATTTGTCTGGCATGACCTTCCCGCTGTGAATCCATGCTGCCTAGGGTCCTGTGCCCCTCTGGCCTCTAGATACTCGACAATTCTTTCCTTCAGAAGTGATTCCATCATTTTCCCTATCACTGAGGTTAAACCAACAGGTCTGTAGTTTCCTGCTTCTGCCTTGCTCCCACTTTTGTGAAGGGGAATCACATCTGCCCTCCTCCAGTCCTCGGGTACCACCCCATCCTCCCATGATTTGTTAAAAGGGTAGTCAGTGGTGTCACTAGTTCTACCCTTAGCTCTTTTAGAATTCTGGGATGAATCCCATCAGGCCCCATTGCTTTGTCCACCTTCAGTTTTAAGAGTTCTTTCAGAACCCTTTCTTCTGTAAGTGGGCTGGTATCAACTTCTGTATCCAGAGTGTTACTACTGTTTGTTTTATGTACCCCCTCTTCATTTGTAAATACTGAGCAAAAATATTTGTTTAGTATCTCTGCCTTTTCACAGTCTCCCTCTGCCCACCCTCTCTCCCCTTTATTAAGCCTCACTATCCCTCCCTTGGTCTTCCTTTGCTCCCTGATGTACCTATAAAAGGTTTTATCCCCCTTCTTAACTGAGTTGGCTATCTTTTTCTCGGTTTGGGCCTTTGGTGTTCTGACTGCCTTCCCAGCCTCCTCTTGCTTTAACTGATACAGTTCTCTGTCCTGCTCCTTCTGTGATTCCTTGTACTTCCTGAATGCTTTCTTTTTCTCTTGAACCTTTACTTGTGGTGTGCAGGTTGGTCCTGGACATCATCTGCTCACAAGGGCCCCAGCGGAACCTGCGTCGGGCTTATTGTCCATTGTGGTCGCGATCAAAGATTGAGTAGAAGACTAAACTCATGAGAGTTGGTTTGGAAGTAATCCAGAAGAATTTATGCGCTAGGCCTACTCAATGTGGGAGCGGTAAGGAGCGAACCTGCTTCTTCCAGTGGAAAGATGATCTGGCGTCATGGGGCAGAGCTGATGGAGTTACCACCCCGGGTGGGTGGGAGGAGCCAGCCTGAAGACTTTCTGGCACATCTTAAAGGAAAAGAACATTTCCAAGAAGTGTGGATAGAACATCATAGCCATGTCCCAAGAAATAATGCTTTCCAAGAGAGAAAGGGTAAATCACAAGTCGTGACCGACTCAAAGGGAGACAGGGTCAGTTTCTCCAAAACAAAATTGTCCCAAGCCAGGACAGGAGAATAGATTGGGGGGTTTCAGATGCAGGATGCCCCTTAGAAAGGTACAGGAGGCATCCAGCTGAGCAATCACGTGATTACCCACGGGCTCATGAAATGCAGAAATAGCCGAAAGGTGGACCTTGAGGGAGGAGTACTGGAGACCAGAGTCAGAGAGAGATCAGGTAGTCCAGGATATGGTGCATCAGGCAGGTGAAGGGATCTAAACTATGTTTGGCAGCCCAAATAGCAAACCGCTTCCACTTCATGGCATATGTAGCTTGAGTGGAAGGCTTTCGGGCATCCACCAAAACATCCACCACTCTGTTAGAGACGCCTAACTTGGTGATGGCTATGTCCTCACGAGCTAGGCATGCAGATGGAGAGATCCAAGGTTGGGATGGACCAGGTTCCCCTGAGCCTGGCTTGAGCAGGTTCCTGCAAAGAGGAAGAGGGACCAGAGGTTCCTCTGCCATCGGCTGAAGCAGAGGGAACCAAATCTGTTGGGGCCAGAAGGGAGCCTCCAGGATCATGCTGGCCCCATCCATCTGCAACTTGATTTGCACCCTCTCAATTTGAGGAAACTGAGGAAAGGCATAAAGAAACCTCCCACTCAAAGAGAAGGACAACACATCATGCCAGAAAACTCAGGCCCCGGATCAAGCGAGCAGAAATTGGGCAGTTTTGTGTTGAGTGGGGATGCAAAAAGGTCCAATTCTCTATGACCCCATCTGTTGAACAAGTCTTCTGTGATGGACGAAAGAAGCTCCCATTCATGCATTCTGGACTGAGTTCTGCTGAGATTGTCCACCAGAGTGTTTAATATACCTGGCATGTGGATTCCAGAGAGTGTCAGACTGTGATCCAGTGCCCTGTACCACCCTCTCATGGCCTTTCTGCAAAGGGAGTATGAATGAGTCCCCCCCCCATTGATGTAGTATACTACACTCAGATTGTCCGACTGTACCAGCAGCTGACATGGACTGAGGTGCTCCTGAAAGGCCTGCATGGCATAAAGCACCACCCTCATCTCCAGGGCACTAATATGCAGGGAGGATTCCCACTGGGACCAAGAGCCCTGGGTCTGGAAGGGACCCAGATGCGCTCCCCAGCCCAGACCTCAGGTACCCATGGTTAGGATCTGTTGCGGGGAGGAAATCTGAAATGGGACACCTTGAAGCAGATTCAAGAGGTCCATCCACCACTGCAGGACCTTGCGTACTGGGGAGGAGACCAGGACTGGTTGGTCTAACTTGTTTGTGTGCCGGCCCCACTGGAGGATGCACATATGCAGTATGACCAGTGGGACAGTGGGTATGGCAACTGCCATCGGTCCAGCAATCTGGGGTATACCCTGGCAGGAATGTATCGACTTTGGGCAACTTCCTGAGCTTGAGCCATGATGCACTCTGCCCTGCTTTGGGGCAGAAAGGCCTTCCCCTGTGCAGAGTCCAGAACTGCCCCTATATACTGCATTCTTTGGGATGGTACCAGAACAAATTTGGACAGACTGACAGGGATGCTAGGGAGAGGAAGAACTGGAGAGTTCGCTCCAGAGTCAGCAAAAGCTGACTGGGCCTTTAGGAGCCAGTTGTCCAGATAAGGGATGACATACAGTCCCTCCCTTCCGTCTCAAAGCTGCTGCGACTGCTGCAGAGTACTTGGTAAAGATTCGAATTGCAGATGACAAGCCAAAGGGCAGCACTTTAAATAGATAATGCTCGCCTCAAGTGCAAAATGGAGAACCTTCCTGTGAAGAGAAAGGAGAAAAGACAGATGTGCAGGTAAGCGTCCTGCATGTCCAGTGAGCAGAGCCAGTCCCCTGTCTTGAGAAGGGGCATCAGGCCTGGCAAAGTTACCATCTGGAGCTTTTTGTACTGGACATACAGACTGAGGTCCTTTACATCCAGAATAGGCCTCAGATTACCGGTCTTTTTGAGAACCAAGAAAAACCTGGAGTAAAAC
Source organism: Neoceratodus forsteri (assembly GCA_016271365.2). Taxonomy (NCBI): domain Eukaryota; kingdom Metazoa; phylum Chordata; order Ceratodontiformes; family Ceratodontidae; genus Neoceratodus; species Neoceratodus forsteri. The sequence goes on from CM028131.1 coordinate 431,218,216, forward strand.
TTGTTTTTCTGGCACCTGGGCACTGGCTCGATGGCCTGGCTTGTGCAGAAGGGACAGCACTTCCTCCCAGAGAACAGCCAGGTGAGCCAGGGGATAACAGGAGGCTGAGGAGGAGTTTCTGGAGGCTGCTCGATGAGCTCCAAAGTGTGTCCCGTTTCTATGATCTGCAGAATCCATGCATCCAAAGTTATGGTTCTCCATTGATTCTAATGGAGGAAGAATTGACCTTTGACCACTGCCTCCTGGTCAAGGACCAGAAGAGGGGGTCTGGCAAGGAGTCAAGCAGAGGTGCAGCCAGTCACAGGGTCTGGTCCCTCACATCTGGGAAGCTTGGCCGATGCTCCGGCACTGAAGGGGGCAGGCAAGGGAGCCCGTTCTGTGTTTTCCCTGGGGTCAGGGGACTGTCCCGGGCCTATTGTTAATTTTGCAAAAAGGAGGCCACCCTCTATCCCTTGGTTGAGTGTGGTAGAGGGAGTGGACAGACTTGAGGGCCCTGCCCTAGGCTTGCAGATTATTAAACATGTCCTGGACATCAGGGCCAAACAGCTTGGTGCCATTAAAGGGGGCATTAAGCACTTTTTGTTGCACATCAGCCGCAAACCTGGATACTCTGAGCCAGGAATGCCTATGTGAGCATATGCCCATAGCAGTTGCCCTGTCAATGGTGTCAGCCATGTCATACTGGGCTCTGAGGAGATTCTTACTAATATTCTCTGCAGCTTGAAGGCACTGCAGCAGTTCCTGCTTTTGAGTGCCCTCTGGAAGGGCCTGGGCAGCGACTTTACCCTTCCGGTTGGCATTCTGGTATTTGATCATGTGCGACAGATAGTTTGCAATTATCAAGCCTAGAGTAGAGGCATAAACCCTTTTACCCCAGAGGTCGATTCTGAGAGACCCATTGTCGGGGGGAACTAAGGCGCTTCGGCACCTTAGATCTGTCATGAGCTCCCTTGATGACGACCAAGTCTGTCTTGTGCTGGGCAGCACAGCAGGGGAGACACTGGGGGGGGGGCATGATAAAGTTTGTCCACCCTGTGAGACTGATGGCACCATGTCTGGTCTGTGCTGGGCTGCTGTGTCTGCATTACTCAAGGCTGGTAAAACTGGAGGAATGATCTTTGGTGGAGATTCTGGAATCTCCAGAAGTCCACCAATTCTTTCCTGGTGCCATCCTCTTCCTCAGTGTGGAAGCCCATGGTTGAGAACAGCTGCTTCATCACACTGAAAAATGTGTGGTTCTCAGGAAGAGCTGGGGGTATGCTTTACAGAGTCCTCTCTGACAGAAGAGGCTGTAGATCTGTCAGAGAGCAGGATCTTGTCCTCTTCTTCCTCATCATCAGGAGGAATGAGGTCTGGGTGGTACTCCACTTCGACCTCAACATCTGGGTCTGACATCGGATGCACAGACGACCCACGGGGAGCTTCCCTGGGCCGACGAGTAAGTATCAATGACGATGCAGCCATTGACTGAGTCAGTGAAGGAAGCCTAAAGGTGCCTTCCTGCTACATAATCATGCTAGTGAACTTGAACAGGACTTCATTCAACTCAACTGTAGTCATTGATAGAGGGGGGCTCGACAGCACAGGTGTCGACGACCCACCTGCTGTATCCTGAGAATCCGAAGAGCCTGTAGCCCTGGAGGGAGAAGGGGCAGGGTCTCGATGGGAGAGTCATCGACAAGACCAACAGAGGGGCCGACTATGACCCTGAGGTGGACAGCCAGCCACCCCGAGAATCGGGTGGAAGTGCTGTCGGTATGGGTCTGGTGGGCACATAGACTTGGACAGCAGATTTCTTTGCCGGTGGAGCCACAGCCGACAAAGATCTCCCAGAAGAAGGAGAGTCCGATGGGGAAAGAGATAGATGCCGGTGGGAGCAGTCACAATCTTGGTCTTTTTGTGACTTTTCTCCCAAGGATTTGTCTCGGGTCTTGGAGGCCTGGGAGCTTGAGGAGCTGGTAGGTGACTGAGGGCCAGGACCCCGGAGGACCCCAGCCCGAAACTGACTACCTGTTAATTCATTAGTAAGTTTCTGAGAGCCTTTCTGCATTGCCAGAGTGTTTTATTAAATGTCTAGCAGAGCTCGATCAGAAACTTCATGGTCAGGCCCAGGACAGCAGAGTGTTCGTCTGTGGAGGCAATTTTTTTTTTTTTTTTAAACCAGGAAAGACACACCAAGCTGAAGCTTGTTTACAGGTGCGACCTGGGAGGACAAGAGAGTTAAGTGAATTGCTCAGGGTCACACAGTGTGCAAGTGGAGGCTGTGGGATGGGATGCAAACCCAGGTCTCCAGGTTTGCAGCTCTGAGCCTTAAACCACTGCGCTATACTGCCCACCTTCTTTCCGCAACAGCAGCAACAGAAAAGAGAAATCAAAGGATTAACTCTCAACATAAACAAGTTGTAGGAATCTCTTTAGAAAGAGAGATTCTGAAAGGTAAAGTTAGAAAAGCCGTAGGCGAAAAAAGGTGCAAATACTATGACAGAGCTTCCGCGGAGACGCATACGAGTGAGTCAATGGTGGGAAAGAACTGAAGAGGGAGTGGGGCTGCTCATGCCTTTATACGGTTAATGATGTCAGCAGATGTCAACAATGTGGGCAGCCCCAACTGTACTGCTGAAAATCTTCAGTGTGGATTCCCCTTCACCAACAGTGAAGTTCCTACAGTGTTACCTGATGACTGAGATACCCCTGAAGGAGATCTGTATGTTTTGCTTCTGGAGCCTTGGCCAAGTTGAAACCAAACTATTTAAGTTGATTTCAACAACACTCAGTGCTAGATCCGCTCAAATCAACTTTCATTTTATGCTTAACAAAAATGAAAAAAAAAAAGTTGCCATGATCTCTGGCAGCAAACAAAAACAGTCTGACAGACTCAACACTACCCTGTTCCCCAGTCTTGAGGACTCTGGATGGCTCCCCATCCCCTACCCCACCCTTGAAGAAGTTCCACATGTCAAGTTCCTTCTGCTTCAGCTGGTTCAAAATCTTGAGTTCTACTACATTAATTCTATCCACAGGAAACTCCTTCCCAAACTTGACAAAGTACTGCAAAAAAAATCCCACCCCTTGATCCCCATCTTCCAAAAGATTTTCTGTAAGATGATCAGTGTTTGACTAGATGGATGTGGTGTACAGGGGCACTCCTAAATCTACCCTGGCTAGGTTGGGCCACCTCCCTCCACTTCTCCTGCAATTTTGCCTCAATCACCCTTCCCTACACCAAACACTGCTCCCACTACTTAAGACCTCTCATTCCCTTCCCTTGATTCCCCATCGCCAATCTCACTGCACCTTGTACATCTCTAAACTCGGGTTGACCTCCTCTCCCCTTTTACCTCTCCTACCTTTTCTCCAACTCCCTTACTCCATGTTTCTCTGACTCTCCATCATTTGCCACCCCTTCTCCAAAACCAGTGCTGGGTAATTTTGCCTTATTCTCCTTCACCTCATCTGAAACATCTGAAGTACTAGCAAACTACCATGCAACACTGCAAGCCCCCATTTGAATACAGTGTGCAGACAGCATTTGTTCTTTCACTGCGCAGGTTTCCCATGCAGTGCTCACATAATTGTTATTCAAATGAATGTATCTGGATACTTTTAAGACAGCTTGCATTCACTGCTACATAAAAAGATTAATTTCTCGCTGTATGGATACTGGGCATAGGGCAGGTCTTGCCAAGTATGAAAGAATTTCTTCTTTGCACTCAACTGATACTTTCTCCTCGATTTGGGTTGCTTCCAGTCAAGAAGCACAAATCAGGACATTGCATATTATGGGAGCATTTTCATTAGGACAATATACAAGTCTATTAAATCAACCATTTTTACTCTTTAGGCAATCAAAACACAGGTTGCTTATTTTGCCTTTTTTTATTTGTTTATTGAAATATATTAAACTCATGTAGGAAAGCAGAGATGAACATAAATCTCGTCTCGCTAAGTGGACGTTATAACGCTGAGGACATCGTGGCCATTTTAGGCTCCTATCAAAGTGTGATCTTTGAATAAGAAGCCGAGTTTCTTTACAATCATCGGGACATTACTTAGTAGTGAAAATGGGTTAAAACACATTCATGAGGCAAACTGAGTGCATCATAATATAGGTAAGACTCTAATTTACTGTGCTGTGGTTTTGCTTCTGTGAAAGTCCTGTTTATGTTCCCTTTAAAGGTAGACTGGTATCCCTTTTTGTATGACATTATTTAGAGTTAAAAACCCACATTTTATAATTGCTTACCTTCTATAAAATTCATTGATGTTGGTTGTTTTATCTGTTTTTTTTAGTAGGACTGAAATACATGCTACTGGTGTAATTATACCCAAACTTGTTTGGTTTCAGATCCTTAATCTACACTTACTGCATACCTCCTGATCATTAGGAACATCCCAAAAGAGTGCAGCCAATCATGATGCAATACTCTTTTCATCTCCCACTGTATAGTGAGTATGCTAAATTATATTAGGGGTGTTCCCAGATTCACGAAAGATGCAGTGGGAGTTTATTAAGGACTGTTTGTGTGTGGTAATACCAGTATGGCAGGCAGCCTGTTTTTCACTTAAAACATAAAATGGAATCAGAATAAAACCACCAGCTGCATCAGCAATGCCTACATAATGTGTAAGCAATAACCCACGACAGGGTGTGTGGTTATTTGGGATTAATCAACACTCTGGGTGTGTTGTGAGGCATGAGGTCACAGACCCAGAGTCCTCAGAGCGCCCGGGGTGTTGATTAATCCCAATAACCGCACACCCTGTCATGGGTTATTGCGCTTATAACATGGGCTGTACACCACCACCAATATAATTAAGATAAACACTTTAATGTTTAAAATCGTGAAACGGTACTGTATCCTGCCACCTGAGAAAGTAGTCCTCGAGATGTAATGCAAACGATACTTATGTTATAAATGCACACAAATGGTAGAAATGTATTACCGCATTTCTGCCATTTGTGCTTCATAACATAACTGTGCCTATCACTTTTGCATTGTTGAATAGTCTCTTGACATAGTCCCAACAACTGGTACATGTCACTGCAGCATGCTCGGGCTTTCTCCCCATGGCTCTTTGCTTTTCTCTCACACTCTAGCTCCCCCTGTTGGCTGCCATTGCCACCCACGATCTGGCACTGATCCAGTCAGTCATTATTAACATGTGCATCGTCGTCCTCGATGTCAAAACCTTGCTGCAATAACCACCGTGGCTTTTGCTGCCCCGCTTTCTCTCTCTCGGAGGTAATGGGGGACGTGCATGACAGCTACACTGTGTGTGTTTTGCTCTATGTCTTGCTCTGTTGACTGCACACCTACAAACACAGAGACCAGCGTATTTCCACTGTCGCTCTGTCGGGGTGGGCAGGAACGGAAGACACTGTTAGTTACAGACGGCAGCACGGGATGGCACAATGATAATGCTCCACAGAGAGAGAGAGAGAGAGACCAGAGATTGTTGCCATGGAACACACAAACAGCTTACTTGTGCGCACAGCCTGACAGTGCGCATCGCTCTCTTTTCCCCATTTCAGACAACGCTGCAGTTTGCTACTGTGTCCTGCTCCCAGCGAGTGCTGCAAGGGGGAGTGGAGAGTTTCACCGTGGGTTACAGTGGTTGGCTGCTTGCATTGTGTGTGTGGGGGGGGGGCAGAGCACTGGGGTACAGTGGCATGGGGGAACAGCAGGGGAGGTCATCCGGTAAGTGGAGATCTGCAGAGTGGGTGGGTGAGGAGGAGCACTGCTTGCCACAGTGGCAGAGTCACTAAAAATGTACTGCTGTGGGGAACAGTGAGACACGAGTCTGAGGCCCGCAGGGTGGGTGGGTACTCCACTACAACTGCGGAGACATGAGCAACTGACACTACACAGAATGACGGGACAGCATGACAGGACTATGAGGAGCACTTCGAACATGGGCACAGAGATGTAGTAAGGCACACCGCTACAGAGCAACACGGGTTCTGTTGCAACACTGTGACCCACTTAGAGAATTAAATGGCTGCTGCTCAGAACTAAAATTTCCCAAACACAGAGAGAGTTCAGGTCTGCCCACGGATCTCTGTACCAGACGGCATCTCACCAACTGTGCAGATAACAGATTAATATATGGTCATGTGCAGCTCCTTAGCCAATTGCCTTGCTCCACTTCCCTACCCATGTTATAAGACCAATTTATAATGCATGTTTTTTTTTTTTTTTTATTAAAGAGACACTTTGAGGCCTAAGAGGTTTGACAGTATCCCTTTAACAAAGGCTCCGACATCATTTTCTTTGATCTTAGCACTGTTTTGGACAGTTGGCCATTTCATCTTGCTACATTGCCAGAACAATACGTTGCTGTCACTGGCCCCCCTCTATTCTCTGTCAATCCCATTTTTCCAACCATTTTTTTGTTGCCTCTGGTGTGGCTGCTCTTCCTCACCCCCATCCCATCCCTTATGGTGTTCACCCACAGCTCTAGGCTTGTTTCTCTCCTTTTCACATCTGTGTCATTCTTCTTGTGCATTTCATATCACATTTTGATTAGAGTTATTTCTATGCTGTTGATACAAAGATTGATAACACTTTCTGCCACTCAGAAGTTTAAGGCTGGATAAAAGTCAGTTTTCTAAAACAAAGTTTCCAAACAACTTCCCATCTTAGTTAACAGAAACTCCCTTAGTCGATTTGCTTTCTTCACAACCTCCCTTTCTTGCCACCCTCCAACCTCACCTTTGCCTCTTCTGTCTACAACCCTGGTGTTCTTGATTAAGAACTTTATTTTCCTCTTACATTTCACATATCTGCAAACCTTTCTGTCCCATCTTGAAAATGCAAACCTTTCTTTCCCATCTTGAAAACACCGATTGCATCCGCCTCTTTACATCTTCTGCGGCAGTCCTGATTCATGACTAGGTCCTCTAGCCCCAACTACAGTAACTCACTACACTAAAATCTGCCCATGACTCAGCTTTCAAGATTTCAGAATATTGCAACCCGCATTCTTACATGCACCAAATATGAACATTATCACCGTCATTCTCAGAGACTTTCTCTGGTTCTCTATCCTTTTCTGGATTCAATTTAAAACTGCCTATTTAATCTTATTTCCCCATAAACTCCCTCCCATGCTCTTCACTCCTTAAATTATGGCCTTCATTCTGTACCATCAACTAACCTTTTCAGTTCTGGTGGAAAAGTATTTTCTCCTGCTGCCCCTCCCATCTGGAATAGTTTACTTACCTCTATTTGTCTAGTTAGTTCACCCAGACTCAATTTCTTAGACCATCTCAGGCAACCTCCTGCAGTTGCCCCAAGAAGCTTACTGTTTAAATCGTAGTCCACCCATCCCTTCTAACCAACTCCCCGGCCTCCCCTTAACTTATTAGTTTACTGGTTGTCATCTGTCAAATGAATTGCAATCTACACCCTGCTATGTAATATTGTGTTTGTTGTCAATATCCTTACCGCTCACTTAATTTCAAGTGATCTATATCTTGCATTTATTTTGTGCTTGTAAATCCTTTGTTATTTGTTTCCTCCCACATGCCCCTGGGTCGCACCTGGAAATGAGCCTTGGCTCAGTGCGCCTTTCCCCGTTACCAATCTTTAAATGAATAATCTCACCCAAAAAACAATTCCCCCCCCCACACCCCCGAGCCTTCCCCAATTCTCTCTTTTTCAGATTTACTCTTCTCTATTAAATGGACTATTTGAAGAATCCATGATGTTTAAATTTTTTTTTTTTACTGTACGCAACGTAAAAAACTTTCCTTGCAATATTACCCATTTACATTTTTTTTTTTTTTTTTACTTTCGCACAATTTCCATACACTAGATTCCAGTTATCTGTAGTTCCCGTTTATTAGTTTATCTGAGGCACAGACCAGAAAAAGCATGAGTTGTGACATCATCTTTACAGGTGTGTCTTTAGGGACTAGTTATAAAGAATCCAATTTACTTATTCAGGAACACTGGCTAGGACACAGGGGAAAAGAAAAAATTACTCACCACAGTAATGTTTCTTCTAGTGGAGTCTTGCTGTATTCTGACTATATGCAGTTAGCCCCAGCACTTGAACTACTCCGGAGAGGAAAGGGTTAACTCTATGCAAAGGCATAGAACATTGAGCTCGAGCTCTGTTTTCAAACCTCTGACCCAGGTGCTCTTGAGTGTAACCGTCAGATTCTTACGAGCACTAAACTAACTGACTAACAACCCAGAAATCGTTTTAAAAATGTTCTGCCAAAAGGCAATAAACATAAATTTTGGGTCCAAAGACTCAAGTCGAGACCCCCAAAACAAAATCCCAGTAGGTAATGAAGCATATAACAAAATATTTAATAACAAACCTCCTCATTCAAAGAAGAGGCAACCAAGTACATTCCTGAGGTGCATCACTGCACCTGCCCACCCACATCCCAAAACAACTAGGTTCCAGGAGGGGAGGCAGGGAGGGAGGTCAGAATATAGCAAGACTATGGTAAGTAATTTTTTCTTCAAACAACATGAACTCTTGCTGTATTCTGACTATATGCAGACTACCAAGCAGTACCCCAAAGAGGAGGGATCTACAGAACCTATTTTGGGAACAGACTCTGCAGTACTGCTGTGCCAAACCTAGCATCACTTCTTGACTGGATGTCAAGGGAGTAATGCTTGGTAAATGTGTGAACAGTCTTCCAGGTGGCTGCTTTACAGATTTCCACTAAGGGTATATCCCTGGCAGCTGCAACCAAAGCCGCTGTGCCTCTGGTGGAGTGAGCCATCAGGCCTGATGGAGGTTCCTTCTCCAATTTTGAATAGCAGAGCTGTATGCAAGAGACAACCCATTTAGCATTAGTTCTCTTCGTGGCAGGTTTACCTTTACCCACCTTTCCCATAAGTAAGAAACAGCTGGGAGCAGTAGTTTCTATGAGGTTTAGTGGATTCTATGTAGTAACTCAAAACCCTCTTTACATCAAGACTGTGTAATCTCCTCTCTCCAGAGGAGGAATGATCAGTAAAAAATACAGGCAGTGTCAGATTGGCTCAGACGAAAATCTGATACCACTTTGGGAAGGAATTTCCTATTTGTGTGAAGGACCACCTTATCCCTGTGAAATGAAATGAAATTAAATCAGGTTCCACTAATAAGGCCTGTAGCTCATGGATTCTCCTGGCAGAGGTGATAGCAACCAGAAACACAGTTTTCCAAGGCAGGTATTTGAGATCAGCTAAGCAAAGTGGTTCAAATGGAGGCTGCATCAGCTGGGCAATACAGATATTCAGGTCCCAAAGGGGAGTAGAATCCCTGAAGGGAAGGTTGATATGGATCAAACCTTTGAAATATTTCTTGAAAACTGGGTGGGATGCTAGAGAGAAGAGACTTTCCCAGCCGAAATAAAGGCAGAAATAGCTGCCAAATGCACCTTGAGGGTGGTAGGCCGAAAGCCTAAGCTATTAAGGTGCACCAAATAATCCAAAGCAGTGGCAATGTCAGCCGAGTCCGGCTGAATGTGCCTCTGGGAGCACCAGAACCCAAACCTCTTCCATTTAGAAATATATATTTTTCTAGTGGAAGGCTTTCTACTAGCCTTAAGGATATCCAGAGCTGATTGAGAGATGCAGACCTGCACATTCTAGCTCTTCAAGAGCCAGGCCTTGAGCCTCAGTGAAAGAAGGATGGGGTACAGAATCCTCCCCCTGAGAAGAGGTGAGGAGGTTGAACTGCCTGAGAAGGCACAGAGGTATTGTCACTGATAGTGACAATAGTAGAGGATACCAAGATTGTCTGGCCCAGTCCAGGGCTACTAGAATCACTGTGCAAGGTTGGGATCTGATCTTGACCAGAACTCTGAATATCAGAGGAAAGGGGAGGAAAAGCATAGAGAAACCTGTTGGTCCAATCCAACAGGAGGGCATCTAGAGGAACAGACCCCAGCAGAGAGGGTCTGCAGCAGAACAGAAGGAGCTGATGATTGTCTGGGGCTGCAAAGAGATCTATCTCTGGAGTGCTCAAGCTCTTGAAAATGATGTGAAGAATGAGAGGATTCAGGGCCCATTCGTGAGGACCTTGGGAAATCCTGCTGAGAGCATTTGCAAGTACATTTTCTTTCCCTGTGAGATGCACAGCAATCAGGGAAACCTGCAGGGAATAAGCTAGTGACCATATTTTCATGGCCTCTGTGCACAAGGCCGAGGACAGAGTGCCCCCCCCCCCCCCGCTTGTTGATGTACCACATGGTTGTGTTATTGTCTGTCCTGATCTGCACCACTTTCCCCTGGATAATGTTCGAAAGTCTGAACTGCTAGAAAGACAGCCCTGAGTTCGAGCAGGTTTATATGTAGAAGGGACTCCTGAGGGGACCAAGTTCCCAGAGCTGTGTGTCGATCCATATGAGCTCCCCACCCCAGTAGAGAAGCATCTGTGGTGAGTATTACTGTGGGTGCCTGACTGAGGAAGGGAACCCCTTGCCTCAAACTGTCCTCCTCCAACCACCACTGGAGGGCTTGAACTAGAGTCAGGGACACTGGAACCAACTTGGAGAGGGGGTCTTTTCTTTGAGACCAAAAAGCTCTGAGGTGAAATTGAATCTCTCTCATCTGAAACCTTGCCCTTTGCACTACTACAGTGCAGGCTGCCATGTGGCCTAACAACTGCAAGAAGTGTCTGGCTGGCCAAGACACAAGTGGACGAAAAGAGGAAGCTAGAGTGACGAGGGACTGGACCCTTAAGAGAGGAAGAAAGGCCTTGGCCTGAACAGTGTCCAGCTCCACTCCTATAAATGTGAGAAGCTGGGCTGGTTCCAGAACAGACTTTTCCAGATTTAGAATGAATCCTAGGGAGTCTAGAAGGTTTTGAGTGACCCCTAGAGCTGACCTGACTTGGTCTGGGGATTGGCCTACTATGAGTCAATCGTCCAGATAGGGGAAGGCCACCACTACTGCTAGACACTTGGTGAATACCCTTGGAGCAGATGTTAGGCCGAAAAGCACTGCTCTGAACTGATAATAGCCTGAGGGCAGTTCGAACCCGAGGTACTTTCTGTGGGACTGCCAGATAGGTATGTGGAAATAGGCATCCTTGAGATCCAGGGAGACTAGCCAGTCCCCTGGTCTCAGAGGGAAGAATTAATCCCAGAGTCACCATCTTGAACTTTGGCTTTAAGATATGTTTATTTAGGTATCGTAGATCTAGGATGGGTCGCCACTCCCCTGTCTTTTTTTACAGTAAGGAACTACCTGGAGTACAATCCCTTTCCCCTGTGAATGAAAGGTACCTTTTCCACTGCTTGCAGAAGCAGTAGAGATGAGACCTCTGTCTCCAAAGCCTGTGTTTCCTCTAGACAGGAAGGACAAAAAACCTTTTCTCTCAGCCTTGGGAACCTGCTGAAGCTGAGAGCAAGGCCCTGGCTCACTACTTCCAGGACCCACTTGTCTGAAGTGATAGACATCCAGGCCTGGAAAAAGTGAGCCAGTCTGCCCCGTACAGGGATTGGGGAAGCGACCCTGACTGACCTATCAGGGTATCTGGCAGGGGGCTTAGACTAAGGAGGAGGATGCAGCCCTTGTCCTCCCCTTCAGCCTCTTCTCCTAAAGAACCCCCTCTGCTGAAAGGAAGAGGAGGCCTGGGCCTGGTAAAAAGGCCTTTGAAAGGGCCTGCCCCTGCCAGCCCTAGATCGCTGCCTTTGAGGAGTGGTCTGCTTTTCTTTGGCTGCAGCACTCCTATATGTGGTCCTGTATTTGTCCATCTTTTTCATGTAAGTTTCTGTTTGTTCCCTAAACATAGAGTTACCGGTGACAGGAAAATTCATGGCCTTGGCCTGGGTATCCTGAGACAAACTGGTACACCTAAGTCAGGCAAATCTCCTCATGGAAACAGATACAGCCATAACTCTAGAATGAACATCAGAGTCCACAGCAGCATGAAACTGGACCTTAGAAGCTTTGATGCCATCCACAACCACCTGCTCCAGCTCCTTGGCCAGCTGGGGAGGGGCATTTTTAGCCAGCTCCAGAATCGTATCCCACCTAGACTTCTGGTATCTGGCTGTATATGACATGTAGTTGGAGTCCCAAAGAGGATGCCAAGTACAGTTTCTTAGCCATGGCATCCACTTTCCTGGAATCCTTATCTGGGGGGGTGAAATGCCAGGGGAATATTAGCCTTGTCCAGGGCCTGACAGGACATACCTCCTGTCCATCTTCTTATCCACAGGAGGTATGGATGTTGGAAATTGTAATATTTTTTGTTCATCTAGGCCTTTGTAATCTTCATCTTCAACATCTTCTTCTCCTTCCCATTCGCCCTCATGAAATGCCTCAGGGTCATATTCGGAAGCAGGTAAGTCAGACAGAACCGACCATCCCTGAGTTGCTGCCGGTTCAGCTGGAACCGGGTGAAGCGACTGCACAATAGTGATCACTTTGGCTATCTCGTCGGCGGTCGGAACATAGGGACTGGGATCCGAACCGGCTGACTTGCATTTTCTTTGCAGGAACTAATTTGCAGAATCGCTTCCTCTTGCTCCAAGGGGTATTGCCCAGGTCAGTGAGTACCCTCAGGCTTGGTCAGGACCGAATCAGTGGCAATCTGGGTCAGCGGATTTTTTGGCCTTCCTTTCCTTCAGCCTACTTAAACATTTTTCAGCAGTGGCTTTAGGAAAGTTTTTGCAGATTTGGCAGTCTTCTTTGAGGTGATCAAACCCCAGACAATAAACACAGATGAGGTGAGGATCAGCCTTGGCAAAGGCCTCCCCACACACAGTGCAGAGCTGAAACCCAGTGGGCCTGGTTTTCTTTTTGGGTTTCTCAGACATGCCTCAAAAGAACCAAGTTATCCTTCTATTTTATTTATTTCAATCTAGGATTACAATACCTTTGAGCCGAGGCTCTTTAACAAAGGTTCCACGTCAGCGTGTGCAACAGTGTTCAAGTCAGGCAACTAACAAAACCTATCGATTCCAACAGTGTCACGGGTCGACTGAAAAAACTCCAAAATTAGTCATTTTTTCAGGAACCGATAGGTACTAGAAACCACACACAAGATTTTTTTTTTTTTTTTTATAAACACAACTTGAAACTTAACTAGACAAATTACTTTGGTTCCCAACTGGATCGACCGGGAAGAAACCAAACAGAAAAACAATTTCTTCACAAAAAACACTACTACCTACTAATACACTTACTATACCGGGATAGATATGTGAACACTGAAAATAAAGAAACAGTATAGAAAAAACGACAGATTTTTACTGTGACCAAACCGAAGTGAAGCAGAGGATCTCCGGAGCAACCTCTCAGTTAGACGGAGTAAAGAATCTGACGGTTACACTCAGGAGTACCTGGGACAGAGGTTTGAAAACCGAGCTAGAGTTCAACGTTCTATGCCTCTGCACAGAGTTAACCCTTTCCTCTCCGGAGCAGTTCAAGTGCTGGGGCTAACTGCATAGAGTCAGAATACAGCAAGACTTCATGTTTGAATTACTGTTGCTCTAAACTTCCATGGGATCTTCAATTACACAACCAGCAGAGATGGGCTGAAGGAACCTTATTTAAATGGCTCATCTAAATGACTACACCTCAACAGTGTAGCATCACTCTTGTGCTGCACTACAGTGTCAGTGCCTGGTATTAGCTGTCCGATTGGCTAGCGCAGTGGTAGCACTACACCTTGTCATCCAGCTGTCCCGGGTTTGCTCTCAGAACGTGGGGCACCTGCTAAGTAAGGCAGGGTTATGGTCTCCATCTTGAATGCCTTCCTCCTCAGCAAGGGAGGGCATGTTATGCAGAATGGAATAAGTGGTTCCTCTTGAGTGACCTTATACTGGCATGCACCCATTCACCTGGGGAGTGATACAGAGACATTGCACACCAAGAGTGGGACAGGTAGGAGAGTTCCAAAGGTAGGGCAGAGATGACCTACCATTCCAGCAGGCGATAGGCATTGTGCCCGGTTGCTCCTTAGGACATGTTAGGAAGGGATAAGGAGGGTTAAGTGGGGAAAAAAGATACCCCAGCAGTACCTGGCAGACAAAGCCACAATGAAACCCACGTCACAGTAGGGCCCTACATACTCCTTTTGTGCCTTGCTGGCTCCTCCTCCAGACCTCAACATTTGAGTGTAGTACCCTACTCCTTCTTGACTTGGGGAACCAAGGATCCCACACCCACAGGCGACAAATGGCGGTTACGGTTATTATTCTGGAGAGGATGTTAGAAGCTGGTGGCAGGTTTTACCATCTGAGGACTCCTATGGCAGGTAAATGGGCATGGGCGGACGGAAAGACAACCTGGCAGCTGATAAGAAATTTAGGCAAAAACAAAGAGCAAAAAACCTGGTTAGTATTGGTTCACATGCCTGGCATGGAACTTGAACATACAGTAGGACCATCCAATCCTGCATACATAAACATGCACATACATTTGGGTGGGGAGAAGACCAGCAGTCCACTAGTTTAGTGGGAATACTCTTGTTACCCCTGTTCTTCCAACTACTCTTCTAATCTGAGCTTGAAGGCTATTACAGTGTCAGCTGATACCACATGTTGTCGCAGTCTATTCCAAGTATCCACTCATTAAGTAGTTTTTCCAAATTTTCCCTTAAATCTTCCTGCCTTCAGTGACACCCGAGTGTCCCCTTGTCTTTATGCTTGAGCAACGTGAAGAGTTGCACTTGGTCTGAGAGTGTTAATTACAGTATTTTGTTATCTAAATTGTATTAAGTCTCCAGAGTTCTCTCCTTCCTAAGGAAAAACAGTCCCAGTTCAGCCTGTTGGTCTTCAAAAGACGACAAGTTTTCCAAGTCATCAACTTGGTCGCTCTTTTCTGTACCCTCGCTTTGTGAATTTGCAGTGTCAGTGGCTCAGTAGGTAGTACACTCGCCTCTGAGGCCAGGAGATCAGAGGGCTGTGGGTTCAGTTCCCACATCTGGCACTTGGGTTAATATCCCAGTACTGACACTGTAGTGCAGCATGAGAGGGGTGCTGTACTTCTGAGGTGCCATCTTTCGGATGAGACGTTAAACCGAGGTCCCATCTGCCTGGATTGGTGGTAGTTCAGGTGGATGTTAAAGATCCCATGACACTTATCGAAAAGAGTAGGGGAATTTCCCCGGTGTCCTGGCCAAATTTCTCTCATTCACTAAAAAAAATACCACCAACAGCTTAATCTGGTTCAAGGTCAGTTGGCATTCATCTGTATCCCCCTCCCCCGGGTCATGCCTGAACATAGGCATGATTTGTCTAGTGCACTTACCTGGTCAACAAAAACTAAATAAATAAATATCCTTCCTGAGATGTGAGGACAAGAAAAGCACACTGCACCCAAGGTGGGCTTGGACTGCCAGCCTGCTGGCGCAAGTGGCAGCACTACCACCTGCAGCACCAAAGACCTGGGTTTTGGGAATGAGCCAGAAGCAGAGGATTGGCTGGGAGAGGAGGAGGATGAGCGTCCAAAGGATTGCTCTCCTCTTCCAGGGTGGTTGGGGTGAGGACATCAGCAACAGTCTGACATGTAGGGGTGGCCAGGAGTGTGTGTGCCTTACACATTCTGCTCATGCTGGTCTAGAGCTCAGCAGATACCGGCGCAGCCATGCATGGAGGAGGGTGTGGCATGTCTCTGTCAGTGCACACCTGAGCCTCGGGGGGCGAAACCTACAAGCAAAATCCTGGTGGCTGGCAGCATAATGATGCCGAGGAGATAAGGCAAGCCTACCTTCCAAAACGATGCCAAGAGCATAAATCTCTGCTAGAACCCAAGGGTTATACAATCTTTGCCTTTGGGGGACTCCTCCCTGATGGGTAAAGTACAGTTACGCAAGAACTTACTGTAACAGTATATCTTCGAGAAGAGTTCATGCAGCAGGCTACATCATAAGGACTATGCTGCCAGGCACTAGGACCCTACAGAAAAATTCTAACTAGCAGCAAACACTAGACATTGCAATCCCTCTCACTCCCCCCTGGAGTGAAACTAAGAGTCCAGCTGGCAAACGGTTTCCACCACTTCACAGGCAAACCGAGGATTTTTCCAAAACTAGGATGAGAAAAGACCAGGGCTCCCTTTTCGGAGACCCACTGGCAGACCTCCTGCCACTCTAACTCAGACTAAGAACAGGTTACTCACCTGTAGCAGTAGTTCTAGGAGTGGCATATGTTGTTCATCCACACTTTTTGGCATGTCCCTTTCCCCTTTAAGATCAGCCAGAAGTCTTCAAGCTCGCTCCTCCCACCCACCTGGGTGGTATATACCTCGGCTCTGCCCCATGACGCCAGATCTTAGCCCGCTGGAAGCAAGGCTGTGCACCCAATGCCAGGGAGGTCGGGTGGGTGCATGTGGATGAACACATACCACTCCTAGAACTACTGTTACAGGTGAGTAACCTGTTCTTCTAGGAGCGTGGATATGTTGTTCATCCACACTGTTTGGCAGACTCCAAGCAGTTCTCTGGGAGGAAGGAGGCAAGGCACACACCCCCTACTCAAAGAACAGAGATTGGAGAACAGAGGCCCCAAAACCAGCATCCCAGCAGGACTCAAGGTTGATGTGGTAGTGGGTGGTGAAGGTGTTTTCTGACTTCCAGGTAGCAGCCAGACAGATTTCCTGGATAGGGATGTCCCTGGAAGCAGCCACCGATGCAGCAGTATGGCGAGTAGAATGAGCTCTTATCCCTCTGGGAGGCTCCTTGCCCGCCAACTCACAGCACAGACCTATGCATGATGTAATTCATCTTGCTATGATCCGTTTTGGCTGCAGGTCTGCCAGAAGCAGCTGGCGAACCTCTCCACGAACTTCTGCCGTCCTCTCCTTGCAGTAGGAGAGAGCACATCTCAGATCCAAGGTATGGAGCCTGTACTTTGCATCCGAGGTGTAATTAGGGTAGTAAACCGACAGAGTCAACACCTGGTTAAGGTGAAACTGACGCCACCTTTGGAGTGAATTTCGGGTGTGGGCGCAGGACAACTTTGTCCCTGTGAAAGACCAGGTAAGGGGAGTCCACCAAAAGCACCTGGAGCTCCCTGTCCTTTTGGCTGACGCGAAAGCCACCAGGAAGGCCGTCTTCCACAAGTGCGAGAGCTCACATTTGTGCATGGGTTCGAATGGTTGCCCATGAGTTCTGCCAAAACCAGCAACAGATCCCAGGTGGACATTCACACACCGGAGGGGATATGTGATCCAAGCCTTTGACGAAGCGGCCGACCACTGTCTCCTGCGGCAATGTCGGCTGACCAGCCCTCGCCCGGTAAGCGGAAATGGCTGCCAGGTGCACCCTAAGGGTCGATGACCATAGACCCCCTTTGGAGAGAGACCAAAGGTAGTCAAGAATCTTAGCCACAGGATAAGGGGTCCAGACCCTGACACCAAATGGAAAATCTTTTCCATTTAAAGGTGCAACATTTCCTGGTCGATTCCTTTCTAGATGCCTCCACTACAGTGTAGACATCTTTGGAAAGACCCAAAGCCTGAAACTCTAGCCACTCAGGTACCAGGCTGTGAGGTACAGGGATTGAAGGTCCGGATGGAATACCTTCCACTGGTTCAGAGATCTCAGGTCCGGGCGTGTACAAAGCCGCTCCAGGGGTCTGCAGCTGAGGCTGAGGAGATCTGGATACCAGAACTGGCGCGGCCAATCTGGGGCTATCATAATCACCTTCGCCTTGTCCCTCCTCAGCTTGAGTAACACCTTGTGGATCAAGAGAAATGGAGGGAAGGCATAGAGGAGGCCTGGGGTCCACGGCCTCGAGAAGGCATCCCCCTGCAGCAAGCCCTGCTGAGGGGTGGGCATGATACAGCCTCAGCTTGTTGTTTTCCCTGGAGGCAAACAGGTCTACCATCCATTTGCCCCAATGGGAGAACAGGCTGTAAACTACCTCTGGATGGAGAGACCACTTGTGGGATGTCTGGCCTATGTGGCTGACAGCATCCGCCAGCTGGTTCGAGGCACCTGCCACATGGATAGCTAGGTGATACGCCTCCAACCGGTTCACGAGGGTCCAGATGCAGAATGCCTCCTTGCACAGCAGACGTGAGTGCGTGCCGCCCTGTTTGTTGAGGTAGTACATGGTCGTGGTATTGTCAGTCTGGACTTGAGCCACTTGACCCCGGAACTGAGGAGCGAAAGCTAACAGTGCCAGTCTGACTGCTCTGAGCGCCAACAGGTTGATGTGGCATCAAGACTCCTCAGGGGTCCAGAACCCATGGGCCCTGTTGTACCCATGTGGGTTCCCCAGCCCATGAGAGAGGCATCAGTCACAAGGATGACCGTCGGCTCGGGGCGGACAAACGAGATCCCTTCCTGCAACCGTTCTGGGGCGGTCCACCAGTGAAGAGTGTCCCACATCTTCTGGGTTACAGTGATCAGCTGGTCGAAATGACCATATTGCCGAGTCCACTGGGCAGCCAGCTCCCACTGGAGGGGGCGCATGTGCCACCGGGCCCAACGGACCACCGAGGTGCATGCCGCCATGTAACCCAGAAGGTGTAGAAAGTCCTGGGCAGGGCGCAAATGCCCAACCAGAAATGATCGGGCAGAGGAGGAGAGAACCTCCGCCCTGTCCGCCGGGAGCTGAGCTCTGGCTTGACAAGAGTTGAGCTCTGCCCCGATGAAGCCCATCACCCGAGAAGGCAAGAGTTCCAACCTGGCCTCGTTGATCAGGAGGCAGAGTTGGGAGCAGGTCTGGAGGGCCAGATCCCTGGACCTCTTCACCTCCTGATGGGTGGAAACTGCCAAGAGCCAATCATTGAGATAAGGGTAGATTCTGACTCCTCGACGCTGAAAGTGGGCCGCCGCCACTGCAATGCATTTAGTGAAGACCCGCGGGGCCAATGACAGGCCGAACGGCATGGCTCAGAACTCGTACAGGGTCCCCTCGACCCTGAAGCGGAGGAACCGCTGATGGGACGGATGGATAGGGATGTGAAAGAACGCGTCCTGTAGATCCAGTGAACAGAACCACATGTTTCGCTCGAAGGATGGTATGATCTGGTTCAGAGTGACCATCCGAAAGGTGTGGGACCTGAGATATTGATTCAGGTCGTGGAGATCTAAAATGGGGCACCAACCCCTCCCCCCCCCCGTCCGCTTGGGCACCAAGAAATACCTGGAGACAAAGCCTGGGTCTGTCTGAGGATCTGGCACTGGAGCTACTGCCTCCTTGCGAAGTAGCTGAGCTACACTGTCTCGAAGAGCCGACTGGGTGCATGCGGAAATCCATTCCTCCCAAGGTGGGGGGTGGTGTGGTGGGCTCGGTTGAGAGGGTACTGCTCGAATTCTAGAGACAGTCCCCAACAGACCACTTCAAGAACCCACCTGTCCAGAGTGATAGCGGACCAGGCGGAAAGGAAGTGGTGGAGCCAACCCCCCACGGGAGGACCCAGAGCTGGTGTGACGGGTATAGGGGTGGAAACCACCAACCTGTCACTGAGCAGGCTTAGAAGAGGAGGAGGAGACTCCAGGACCTGAGCCTCGGCCTCCTTTACGAGGCAGCTGAGGACCCTGCTTGGGCCGAGGGCGCCAAGCTTGAGCCTGCTGCTGCTGCTGATGTTGCTGTCCTCCTTGATAGGAGGGCTGTCAGACCACAGGGAAGAGTGCCGAAATGGCTTTTTTCTTCTGCTGGTTCTTGCCTGAAGAACCCTTGGCAGAAGTAGTGTCCAAGGTGGCACTGAACTGCTCTATATGCTGAAGGTGACCGGCCACTCCTGGACCGAACAAGTCGGTACCCAGGAAGGGCACGTCAGCAAGCTTATGCCGAGTATCCACCGGGAAGGAAGAAAGCCTCAGACAAGCCCTGTGGTGAGAGGCCACTGTGGCTGGCAGCGGGCGGGCACAAGAATCCCTGAAGTCCAAGGCCTTCTGGAGCTGCCGCTTGGCAACAGCACAGCCCTGGTCATGGACCTGTTTGACCTTGGTCTGCATGTCCAGTGGGAGATGAGGGAGGACTTCATCTAATGACCCAAGGAGGGCATGAGAGAAATGTGCCATAATGACAGCCAAGCTGGCTGACGAAGGCCCAGAGAAGAAGCCACATAGACCTTGCGGGTAGTGTGGTCCATATTTTTGGACTCCTTGTCTGGAGGTCGGTCAGTGTCAGCCGAACTAACAGTACGCCTGAACACAGAGGCGGTCACCAGACTCTCGGCAGAAGGGTGCTCTGTGAACCCTGCAAGGGACCCCATGGGGACTGCACACTTGCAGGCTGATGGTGCTGCGTAGGAGGCAGGACGCTGCTAAAGTTCAAGGGCAGGGCCAACAATGGCCTTGGCCACTGGAAAGGCCTCCGCTGAGGTATCCCCTCTTGAGTATATCAGTGAGAGGGTACTCCGCCTTTTTCTGGATAGGCTCCAGGTGCATTCCACTGTAATCAGAGATGAGGCGGAGAATGCCCTGGAAAGAGGAAGGGCCTTCATCCCTGTGCCAACTGACTCCTCATCAGCCCCGGGATGAGAGTACAGTCTGGTGATGTCAGAGTCCGAAGAGTTGTAATACAGCGGTCTACTGCCTAAGTCACCCTCGATACGCCGAGGGCAGTCCAGGGTGACTGTAAAATCGACAGACAGACATCGGGGAAGCCCGGTGTCCTGTCAGTCCTCTTTCGAGGGCGCTCCTCCCTCGGGCTATTTAGGCATGTGGTTCCACCCGAATCGGTGGAGAGACCAGAATAAGCCTAACCAGGAGACGGGACAGCCCCACGGGCGGAGGAACCGAAGGCTTTGGTTCTGGAGGGGTCGGCACTGGCCTAGGAGGAGAGAGCCAAGTGATGGCCACGGTAGGCGGCGGAGCTGGCTTCTGCCCGGTCAAGATCAGCTGTTGCCACATAAGGTCTTCATAGCGCCGGAGTTTCCGCCGGAGCCTCTTTTCATCCGAGGAGGATGAGGACCTGTGATGTCGCCTCTTTTTTGAGCACTTATGGCTCTTCCTAGGTCATTCGGCCGAGGGGGTCCTGGAGCGAGACCGGGCAGGCAGAGTTAGTCAATCAGAAGATGCCGGGATGGGTGAGCCCCAAGGGTCTGGGACCGAGTCCTTGATGGGGACACCAGCAGGCTGGGTCTCCTCATCTGGAAAGACAAGGACCAGAGTCCGTTCCAAAGAGTCATCGGGCACAGCCGGCGACAAAGGGTCAATCAGGTCGAGGATAATTTCGACCTTGTCTGCCACTTCCTCGGTCCCTTGGCCAGATGGAAGGTCCAAAAAGCCAGCGGCCGAGGATGCGATCTCGACCAAGGTCAAGATCACGTGTTCTTGGGACTTGGACCTCTCCAGGTCCAAAGAACGTTTCAGTGGAGACGAAGACTGGTCCTCTCTCTCTCTCTCTCTTCTGAGAACGAGAGAAGTGTGAGCCCGAGGGCGCCTCACCCTGAGTGGGGAGAGACTGGCACAACTCCTTGAAGGAACCCATAAAGGTAGAGCCTAGGTTCAGCGGGACGAAGAAGCTTCGACTGGCCAAAACGCGAGCTGCTTCCTCCTCAAATGCCTTCATCTGTTCCAGCTGTTCGGCGGAGCCTGCAGCTGCAGAAACCGCCCACCTAGCCTCCTTCGATTTCACCGGTGGGTTTCTTTTTTCCAGTCTCCCCAGCTTCAAACGTGCCTTGCGATCATCCAGGACATTGGGATGGAAGGCCAAGCAAAAATCACACAACGAGGTGTCATGGCAGACACCTAGGCAGATGCATGTGAAGTGGGGATCAGTGCGCGACATCTTCTGGCTGCAGGGGCACCGGTGAAATCCTGGGAAGATTTTTCCTCCATAGTCGATGCGATGAAAGCGCGATTGCTAACTCGAACGAGTTTGAGTTTTGGTAAAACCAACAATTTGAAAGCCAGGGCCGACGAAATGCTGAGAGCACGAGGGAACCTGCATCTTCCAGCGGAAAGGAAGATCTGGCGTCATGGGGCGCAGCCAAGGTATATACCACCCAGGTGGGTGGAAGGAGCCAGCTTGAAGACTTCCGGCTGATCTTAAAGCGGAAAGGGACATGCCAAGCAGTGTGGATGAACAACATATCCATGCTCCTAGAACTGAACATTCTAAACTCCTCCTGGGCAGCGGACTCAAAATTGGTTATGCTGCTGCGAGAGTTCTAAATGACAATCATCCCTCTCTAAGGCCGCGTAAACAATGATGTCATTATGCACGATGTCCCTAATGAGGTCCCTACCAGCTGCCTTTTCTACCTGCCTAAGACTAGTACTAATGAGGTTCTAGTAATCCCATGGGACTGGGTGGTAACACTGATTTTAATTAAAAAAATAAGGAGATGCGAAAAATGGCGGTCGACTAGTAGCAGGAGGCATCTGAGGAGCCAATGTGCATGGGTCTACAGCAGGAAAAATAACTGAGGTGGGGCTGGGGACTGCCCCCTTAATATCACTGGCCAACATCAGAGACAGTCCAACGTCAGGGCGTGGTCCCCACTGTATACGGCTAGCTAGAATTTTTCTGAGGGGTCCTTGTGCCTGGTAGCATAGTTCTAATGGTGTAGCCTGCTGCAAGAACTCCAACTTGAAGCAAGATGTTAGGGTCCTTCCAGACCAGGCACCTTGGGGAAGGGGGGGGGGTGCCAGGGTGGTAAGGCATTTGTGAAATCATGGGGTACATCCCCATCTAGGTGGTGGACCAAAGGAATAGGTTACTCACCTGTAACCGTAGTTCTAGGAGTGATATATGGTTCATGTCCACACCTTAACACTTCAACTGGAATGCCATAATTAGCAGGACGTCTTGTCTTTAAAGCTAAGCTCTTCCCATCACCCAGGCAGATACAGCCCCTGACTCTGTCCCATGATATCAAGATCTTGCATGCTGGAAGCAGGATCAGGTGCCAGTTGCCAGAGGAGGCAGGGTGGGTTGTGTGGATGTAAACCATATACCACTCCTAGAAAGTGTTGTACTGCAAGGACTTACTGTAACAGTAGATCTTAGAGATACAGTCTCTTACAGTAGGTTATTACTCTTGGGAGTCCGCTAGGTGGAGCTGTCACACAGTAGCTTCTTCCAGCAGTCTTCTATAGGGCCGCACCCCATACAGCACTTCCTCTGGCTGTGTATAAAAGGAGGTGGCCCCAGGTACACACTGTTCCCCACCAGCTGCAGCACGCAAAGGCCGAGGACTGAGGGAAACTGAGGGACCCAGGGAAACACCCATCCCAACATCCTGAGATCCAAGAACCCTGAGCAAAAAAGGCAGGGGGACAGAGGGCGGGATTGTACCTACTGCAAGAGACCGTACCTCTAAGATTTACTGTTATGGTAAGTCCTTACGTAACGATACTGTCTTCTACAGACAGGTCTCTTGCAGTAGGTTATTACTCTTGGGAGAGTACCAAGCAGTTATAAGAAAGGGAGAACAAGCAGGGCAGGAAGCCAGGATATATGCCACAGCACCAAGCAATGCCTAGAAGACATATCCGTGACAACGGAAAAAGAGGCGGCAAACAGGAACTAGGTGGAAGCCATGGAGGAGCCGCAGAATAATCCAAGAGACAGCCATGTGATCCCACAAAGGGACAGAGCCACACAAAGTCCAAGTCAAGTTCTCAAACTACGCCCAGTCGGGTGGACAAGTCAAAGGTGTGCGAGGAAGAGAAAACTCCAAGAGGAGAAAGTAGGAACAGGGCCATGCCAATGATTCAACCTGCTGAGCAGGGGTGCAAGAGGCAATAGTGTACATCAAGCCCAGCAGGGCATCCAAGGCGCCGTCAGAGGCAGGCAGAAACATGTTGATGCAGAAAAGAGAAAAGCAGTAGGCCATGCATAGTGATGTAACCTGATGAGGCAGGGGTCGAAAGGCCATGGCAAGAAAAGTAAACCCAGGAGAGCACACCAAGCACATGCAGGGAGTGGAGGGCACTAGGGCAAGGAGCACCTGGCAGGCCACAGTAAAGAACAACTGACAGAGCTCCATGAGGGAGAACAGCAAAAGTTCCAAAAGGACCGCAGAAAGGAAGGAAGCGACCAGGAAGAAGAAGCAGGCCTCCAAAGAAAAGTGTGAGGGGACACCCGGGCACCTGCAAGGCATGTGGAAGGAGGCAGGGAGCAAGCCCTGTAGAGCAGTCAAGGAGGAGGGGCAGGCCTGGCCCGCCCAGGACCAGGCGTGGGATGGGGGCAGACCTGTCTGCCCAATGAGAGAGCCCCACAGGAGACCTGAGCAGTACCCCGGCAAGGGGGACAGGAACGGGACATCCCAGCAGTCAAGGAAGATGACGGGAACCAGAGGGCAAGGGAGAGGTCCCGGACCGGCAGGCATGACCGGACGGCAGGCAGAAAACCAGAAAGGCCCGGGGACCAAGACCAAAAATGTAGCACCACAGAAGGGGTGACGGCAGCTGACAAGCAGATGTCGGGTGCCAAACCGGTTTATATCGGTATAAACACTGCCTCCCACCGGAGGCTCTTCGACTCGCAGTCACCTCCTCTATCCTGTCCCTAGTGGACTATGGACTGCCGGTGTATGATGCTGCTGATCAGACCGCACTCCATAAAATTCGCACTACTCTGAATAAGGCCTGCAGGTTAATTACTGGAGCACCTAGGATGACACACACCTGTCTACTGTATGCTAAAGCGCTGGTACTTGATCTCGACTAGCGCCTCAAATATCTTACCTGTACCCTTACAAAAAGACCCTCCTGGGCTTTCCCCACCAGGATTGACCACCACCATACCGCGCTATGTCCCACTATAGTTCATACTGACCTCTGGGAAAACCTCTCTTGTTATCCCTAGAGCTAGGACCTCTCACGCCAAAGAGCCTTCAGCTTTAGGGACCCCTCCTGGTTCAACACACTGCCCCTCCATCTCCGAGCTCCAACTATATCGTGCTTCAAAACTTCCTCACGTAACCACCTTATTAACACCGATGCTGTAACTGCCACTAGTCAAAGCCGTACTCAATACTTATGACAAAGCTTATTACTAAGCTGCTAAGGACGACATAACTCTGGTATTGTTTGCATCCATCCTACCTGTACCAGCTTGTTTGTATCTATGTCTTAATTTTACTGTTATACTTATGTGTCGTACTGCTATACTGTGTATTTAGGTTTGTCTTACTGTGACAAGGTACCTTTGTAAATGAGCCTATGGCTCAAAGGTTTTCCAAACTGCTGTTTAAATAAATAAATAAATAAATAAAACCAGACACCCGAGGCCAGGCAGGGTGCCGCAATGTGATGGCAGTGGCAGACAAATGGGCAGATGCAGACATGGCATCGGGGCCTGCAGGAAGCTGGTGTCAGGAAGTCATGGAAAGGGTGTATATGGGTAGCGCCGACAGGGCCGACCCCGGCCAGGGAGGCAGTAGCGGGGAGAAGGCGCCAAAGCGGAAGCACACTAGGCGCAGAGGCACTGAACCACGCAGCCCACATAGGAAAGGGCGCGAAGCAGCAAGGCACAGGAGGGCAAACCCGCACGCCAAAGCAAACAAGGCGCCAGGAACCACATCCGGCAGACAAGAACAGGCGTGACTGGGCCGAATGGGCAGGGCAGGAGCCCCAAAGATGCCCACGGAGGCAGCCACAGAAGCAGCAGTAAATCAGGAAGGCCTGACTGGGCACAGCACAACCGTGAGGCCCACGTGGGGCAGGACTGAGGGGCGCCAAAGCTCAGGCATGGGCGAAAAGGCGCCCGCAGGCGACACAGGGCGAACCCGGAAACATGAGGAGGAGGAGGAACCAGGTGGAAATAGCCCAAGCCGGACGACGCCGAAAGGTGGGGGGTGTCATCCTGACCCCAGCAGGGTGGCACTAGAGAAGGGGCAAGGAACAAGGGGTGAGACCCAGGAACCCCGGCCAAGGGCACAAGAGAAGGGGTGCCCGAGGGGCACTGGGACCCCTGGACTGAGGACGCCCAAGATGCGGAGCCCCTGCTGGCGATGGGGAATCAACCCCACTGAAATGGATGAAGGAAGGAACGTACCATTGATGGGGAAGCAGCCCCATCGACGAGGAATGAAAAAAGGGACGTCCCGTCAACAGAGGAAGCAGCCCTGTTGACGAGAAACACAAAACAAGATGTCCAGCCGACGGGGGAAAGCACCCCATCGACCAGAATGACAACATGATGCTCCGTTGATGGGGGAAGTCGCTCAGTCAACGAGAGGAAAGGAACAGCATGCCCACCCCTCAATGTGGAAGAGCTCCCGTCGACGAGGGAGAGAAAGCAACATGCTCCGACAAGGGAAGCCTCCCGGTCGACAGGGAACGTTCCATCAATGGGGAAGAAAAAATTACTCACCTTAGTAATTATGTTTCTTCTATTACAGTCTTGCTGTATTCTGACAAGTGCAATTAGCCTCAGCCTTTAAACTGCCCCAGAGAACAAAGGGTTAACCTTTCTATGCAGAGCATAGAATGCTGAGCTCGAGATCGGTTGATGTCTGTTTCCCTTTGAACGCTAAACGTCAGATTCTTACGAGCAACACTCAAATAGTACCATATATACTTGCGTATAAGCTGAATATTTTATGACAAATTCAGCATGTCATATAGTACTCCTCGGCTTATACGCGAGTCATTCGTTAATTTCAAGTAACACATAAAGGTATCTCCATTGTCAGCATACACTTTCATTGTTGAAAATGAGTTCCAAATGTAAGCGCTGTGCATACGATGCAGCATTCAAGCTGCGAGTGATTGAGCATGCTGACAGCACCAATAACTACTTGCAGCAACATGGCACTGGTGTCAGCAAAGCAAGTGCATGAATGGAAAAAGCAACGAGAGCTTCTCAATGAAATGCTGAAATTTAAAAAGTCATGCCATGGTGAACGGCCAGCATTTCAACAGCTTAAGACAGATGTGAACGAGTGGGTGCTCGCATGCAGGCAGAGCGGGTATATTGTAACCTGCATGTCGATTCGTATGCAGGTGCTGAAACTTGCCAAGCAAGAGAAATATCAGCAAGCTGGCATTGAGAATTTCCTTGCTTCTGCTGGATGGTGCTCGAGGTTTATGGAGCGTAACAATCTTACCATCCGTCAGCGAACCAAAATCTCCCCTCTGATCTTGAGGCCAAGGTAGACAGCCTTCACCAATACACTATATAAATGAGGAAGCTGCACGGTTACGAGTTGTCTCAAATCAGTAAGATGGATGAGACACCGATGAATTTTGACCTCCTCTGTAACCGCACTGTGAACCCCTAAGGTAGCAAGACAGTTCTAATAAAAACTTCAGGTCACGAGAAAACACACACCACTGTTGTGCTCTCATGCATGGCAGATGGTACTAAACCTGAGTGTTATTCCGGGTGGTCTGACATCGATGCTCCAACCCTTAGATGTCTGCCTCAATAAGCCTTTCAAGGATCGCCTACGCAAGCTGTGGAAATACTGGATGATGTCAGGCATAGGCGCGCTAACTAAGGGAGGCAATCTCAAACGGCCTGACATCGAACTTGTATGCAAGTGGGTCGAGACAGCTTGGGAGGATATTCCGGGGGATATGGTCTTGAAATCATTTCTGAAGTGCGGAATTAGCAACAATCTCGACAGAACAGAGGATGATGCCTTGTTTGAGGAGACAGAGGAGACAGAAGAGATGGAAAACGAAGAACCAGAAGATGATGACAGCACATATGCTGACGTTCTCACCGAAGAATTCATGGCAGAGAATGAGGCTGCTTTAGGATTCTCTGACTCTGAGCCTGAGGAAATTTAAATGGGACTAATGGAGGGACTAATGCATTTTGTGGCACAGCAAGTATAAAAGCAGTTGTTGCTGGTTACTTATGTGGTGATAAGCAAAAAAATAAATCAATAAAGTACTTGGTGATTGGAAAATGATCCTATGTTCCCCAATTATTGTCACAATCTGGGTGTCGGCTTATACGTGAGTATTCGGGTTTTCTTTAATTTTTAGACAATAACTGGGGGGGGGGGGTCGGCTTATACGTGAGTATATACGGTATTCTATGTGGAAATTGTAAAACACATTTTTTTAATAGCCAACCGGCAACAAAAAGTTTTGGACTACCAAAAGAAGACAAGTCAGGAAACCCAAAACTCAAAACCCAAACCAAATAGGAATATAACAAAATAAACACCCACACAAAAGAGGGTATAAAAAGAGCACCCCTGAGGTGCAACACTGCACCTGCCCACCCATTTCCGAAAACCAGGTTCTGAGAGGGGAGGCAGGGAGGGAGGTCAGAATACAGCAAGACTCCAATAGAAGAAACAATTACTAAGGTGAGTAATTTTTTCTTCAAACGGTTACTTGAAGTCTTGCTGTATTCTGACAAGTGCAGACTACCAAGCAGTACCTCCATGGAGGAGGGACAGAACCTACTTTGGGAATAGGCTCTGAAGTACTGCTGTGCCAAACCAAGCATCACTCCTAGCCTGGATATCCAGAGAGTAATGCTTGGTAAAGGAATGGACCATTTTCCTGGTGGCTGCTTAACAAATTTCTAAGGGATATCCCTGGCAGCAGCCAGGGAAGCAGCTGTACCTCTTGTGGAATGAGCCCTCAGGCCTGAGGGTGGAGTTTTTCCCAGTTTTTCATAGCAGAATTGTATACAAGACACGATCTACTTGGCAACAGACCTCTTGGTGGCAGGTTTGCCCTTTCCTACTTCTCCATAAGTGAGAAACTGGAGGGAGTCAAACCTGTGACCCTTGGTATGCTCTATGTAGTAACTAAGGGCTCTTAACATCTAAACTGTGTAGCCTCCTCTCTCCTGAGGAAGAATGATCAGTGAAGAAAACAGGAAGAGAGACAGACTGGATTAAATGGAAGTCTGAAACCACTTTAGGCAAGAACCTTCTATTGGTTCTAAGGACCACTTTATCCCTGTGAAAGGAGATAAAAATCAGGTTCCACTGACAGGGCTTGCAATTCATTGATACGCCTAGCAGAGGTAATGGCTACCAAGAACACAGTTTTCCAAGTCAAGTACTTAAGCTCTGCTGAGGACATAGGCTCAAAAGGGGATTGCATAAGTTGAGCAATGCAAACATTCAAATCCCAGGCAGGGGCAGGGTCTCTAAAAGGAGGACTGGTGTGAAGCAATCCTTTAAAAAATTTACAGAACACAGAGTGAGAAGATAGTGAGGAAGACTTCCCCACAGACAAAAATGCAGAAACAGCTGACAAGTGTACCTTAAGGGTAAACTGGTCTGAGGCCTAGGCCATTAAGATGGACCATATAATCCAGAACAGTAGGCAATCCAGCAGTATCTGGAGAAATGATGCTTCTTAGAACACCAAATGCTGAAACTCTTCCATTTGTAGTTACAAGTCTTTCTGGTGGAGGGCTTTCGAGAAGCTTTGAGAATATCCAGAACCCCTTGGAAAAGATGCAGATTTGCAAACTAACTCTTCAAGAGTCATGCCTTGAGATTGAGAGACTGGAGATTGGGGTACTAAATCCTCCCGTGAGAGGATGTTAACAGGTTGTTATTCCTGGGAAAAGACAGAGGAAGATGGACTGCTAGGGACAGCAACAGGGGGTACCACGGCTGTCTGGCCCAATCTGGAGCAATCAGAATCACTTTGCAAGGTTGAGACCTTATTTTGACTAAAACTTTGAACAGGAGTGGGAAGGGGGGGGAAGGCATACAGAAACTTCCCTTCCCAATTCAGAATCAGGGCATCCAGGGGGACTGATCCCAAGACTGGAGGTCTGCAACAAAAGAGAGAGAGTAGGTGATTGTCTGGGGCTGCAAAGAGATCTATCTCTGGAGTGCCCCACCTTGAAAAAATCAATTCAACACCTGAGGGTCCAGGGACCATTCATGATAGCCCTGAGAGATCCTGCTCAGTGCATCTGCTAACACATTGTCCTTCACTGGAAGGTGAACTGCTATCAGAGAGGTTTGCAGGGAATAAGCCAGGGACCACAATTGCATGGCTTCCGTGCACAAGGCCGTGGACCGAGTGCCTCCCTGCTTGCTGATATACCACATGGTGGTGGTGTTGTCTGTTCCGACCTGAACCACCTTGTTCTGTACTGACTGTGAGAAAGCTTTCAGGGCCAGAAAAACTGCCCTGAGCTCTAGGAGACTGATATGGAGAAGGGATTCTTGGGGGGACCACAGCCCCTGGGCAGTGAGGGCCCCCAGGTGGGCTCCCCAGCCCAGAAGAGAAGCATCCGTGGTAAGGACCACTGAACAAGGCTGAGTGGCAAAAGGAACACCTTGTCTTAAACTGTCCTGATCCTACCACCACTGGAGAGTTTGGATCAAGGTCAGAGTCACTGGGATCACTTTGGTAAGGGAATCTTTCCTCTGAGACCAAAAAGCTCTCAGATGGAACTGAATATCCCTTATTTGGAATCTTGTCCCTTGGACCACTGCTGTTGAAGCTGCCATGTGGCCCAAGAGCTGGAGGAAATGTCTTGCTGGGTGAGGTACCCGAAGGCTGAAGGAAGAGGCTAGTTCCATAAGAACCCTTGCCCTTTCTAGAGAGAAAAGGCTCTTGCTCTGACTGTGTCCAGTTCTGCCCCTATAAAGGTAAGGAGCTGGACTGGTTCGAGAACTGACCTGGGAAGGTTGAGAAGAAATCCTAGAGAAGTGAGCACTTGCTGGGTCACTTGCAGGTGAGACTTGACTTGGTCTGGAGACTGGCCCACTATTAGCCAATCATCCAGATATGGAAAAATGGAAATCTTTTGCCTTCTTAGAAAGGCAACTACTACTGCCAGGCACTTTGTGAAAACCCTTGGGGCTGAGGTTAGGCCGAAGGGCATTGCTCTGAACTGACAGTGGCCTGAGGGCAACTCGAACCTGAGGTACTTTCTGTGGGACCACCTGATGGGAATGTGAAAGTAGGCACCTTTGAGGTCCAGGGAGGCTAACCAGTCTCCTGGCCTTAGAGAGGGAAGGATTATTCCCAGAGTTACCATCTTGAACTTTGGTTTTAAAAGATGTTTGTTTAGATATCTTAGGTCTAGGATGGGTCGCCACTCCCCTGTCTTTTTGGGGGTCAAGAAGTACCTGGAGTACAGCCCTTTGCCCCAGTGTAGGGTAGGTACTACTCTCTCTATGGCTCTTAAGGCTAGAAGAGAAGAAACCTCTGCCTCTAGGGCAAGGGTTTCAGAGAGATTTGCAGGTGGAAAAGATCTCGCTCTCATCTTTGGAAATTTCTTGAAGCTGAGAACCAGTCCCTGGCTTACCACTTCCAGGACCCACTTGTCTGATGTAATAGACATCCAGTCCTGGACAAAGTAAGCCAGCCTGCCCCCCTACTGGAATAGGAGAGTCGACCCGGACAGGCCCATCAGGGTGTCTGCTTGGCAGGGGCTTTAGGCTGAAGAGTGGATGCAGCCCTTCTCATCCCCCTTCTGCCTCTCCCTCTGAAGAACCCCCTCTGTGAAAAGGAAGAAGAGGCCCGTGCTTGGTAAAAAAGGCCTTTGAAAAGGCCTGCCCCTGCCCCTAGACTGCTGCCTTTGAGGAGTTGCCTGCCTCTCCTTGGCCTGATCACTCCCGTATGTGGTCCTGTACTCGTCCATTTTCTTCATGTAATTCTCTGTCTGCTCCCCAAACAGAGAATTACCCACTACAGGAAAATCCATGGCTTTAGTCTGGGTATCCTGTGAGAGGCTAGTACATCTAAGCCAAGCCATTCTCCGAAGAGCCACAGATGTAGCCATGACTCTTGATGACACATCATTAGAGTCTACAGCAGCAAGAAACTGAACTTTAGATGCCTCAATCCCATCTGCAGCCACTGCCTCCAGCTCCTTGGCTAGCTGGGGGGAGGCCTGTTTAGCCAGTGCCAGTACAGTGTCCCCCCTGGACTTCCGGTACTCGGCTGTATAGGCCATATAATTCGCCTGTCTGAGTCCCAAGGAAGATGCCATGTACAGCTTTTCTGCCATGGCACCAACCTTCCTAGAGTCTGTCTGGGGGGGATGAAGCCAAGGGAATGCTCGCCTTATCACAGGCAGCAGCCTGCACAACCCCAACATAGCTGCACTGCTGATATAAAAACTCCATTTCTGAGCCTGAATGTATATACCTCATGTCCATTCTTCTGTCCACAGGAGGTATAGAATTGGGAGACTTCAGAATTTTTTGTGTCCGTTTCCCAAAAGATTTGTGGAGGGGAATAGACAGTCTCCTGGACTTGGGGATGTCCATCATTTCTACATAATCAGGCTCCTCCTGATCCTCCATTGCCTCTTCCATAGGAAGTTGGAGGGTCTCAGCCACCTTTCTGTAGAACATAAAGTGGGAAGGGGACTCAGAAGGCCTAGGAGGGGATATACCTGAAGGTCTGTCTGGGGAGATGTCCGGTTCCACAGGCACATCTAGACTTTCACCATCATCAAACTCCCCTTCCTCCTCAAACTCCGGTTCATAAAATTCTTCCAAAGTATAATTGTGAACCGGAGGAACCGACCGAACCGAGCCCCTGCCAAAAGGTACCGGATCAGTCGGAACCGGGCAAAGCGATTCCACAATCCAAATCACTCTGGCTATTTCTTCGGCGGTCAGAACATGGACTTCTGGATCCGAACCAGACGATTTTTCTTTCCGCTTTCTTTTTGTCGGAACGACCCCTTGGGATCAGCTCTCCTTTTGCCCGAAGTATCGCCGTGGTCAGAGGGAACTCCTAGTTCGGTCAGAACTGAACCGGGCTGGCCATCCAGGTCAGCGGACATCTCGGCCTCCTTTTCCCTCAGTCTACCTAATCCCTTTTCCAGGGTAGATTTGGGAAAATTCTTGCAAATTTGGCAGTCTGAATCGAGGTGGTCAAACCCCAGACAATAAACACAGGGGGTGTGGGGAATCGGCCTTAGCAAAGACCTCCCCACACTCACTGCAGTGTTGAAACCCAGTGGGCCTGTTTTTTTTCTTGGGTTTCTCAGAAATGGCCAACCTAACTAAACTTACCTTTTTTTCGGCAACCGCCAGGCAAGACCCCTTTATCGTTCCTAACCGTGTCACGGGTCTTGAAAAATCAGTTCAAAACATTTTTTTTTTTTTTTTTTTAAAGAACCAATAAGAACCAGTAACCACACACTAAAATTTACACAAGAATTACACAAATGATCGGTTCGGCCGAACCGGTCCACACTTTATACAAGTTCCGCACAGAAACAGTACAAAACCTATCTAGTACTCACAATACCACAGAGACTGAACAGAGTTATGCGGGAAACTTTTTTCAGTTAGAAACAGAAGAAAAAATGACACTTAAACTGACTTTCAAACTGAGCTGCAGGAGAAATCTTCGGAGTGACTGTTCGGTGAGGCGGAGTAAAGAATCTGATGGTTAGCGTTCAAAGGGAAACAGACAGAGACATCAACCGAGCTCGAGCTCAGCATTCTATGCTCTGCATAGAAAGGTTAACCCTTTGTTCTCTGGGGCAGTTTAAAGGCTGGGGCTAACTGCACTTGTCAGACTACAGCAAGACTTCAAGTTATTTGAAACTGTGCCTGTCGACAGGAAACATCCCGGAGAGTACTCCATTGACAGGGAAGGACCCGTTGGCAATGAGGGGAGCAACGAAGGCTCATCGACAGGGGGAGCTGCCGCATCAACGATGAACACCCCATCAATGGCGGGAGGGGGAGATGGCCCCCAGCGATGGCACAAGACAAAGAGAGGGCTCTGTCGACGGAGTATGGCCCGTCGACGAGGATGCGAGCAACGAAGGCTACGTCGACGATGGAGCAGATTGGAAGAGTGTGAGGAGTGTGAATCCTGTTGCCTTCCATGCCGGGAACGAGAGCCTTGGGCCGGGGACCCTTAAACAGGTTCCCTGAGGTCAGTCCCGGGAAGGCTCCCTTGTCAGCCACAGATGGAGTCCCGGACCCAGTAAGAAACCTGGGCCAAGGAGCAGTGGGGGTACTGTGAGTGAACACAAGCCTGCTGGAGCAAGGAGAGACAAAGGTACTGTGAATGGGTCACAGGCCCGGATCTAGTGGAAGCAGAAGAGCCAGGGCCAGGGAGTGTGCCACAGGCCTGGCACAGAGAAGAAAAACTGAGTTCAAGTTCACATTGAAGACTGTAACACAGAAGACTGAGCTAGCTGCCATGCGGGCTGATACCAGCGGGAAAATGAACAGTGTGTACCTAGGGCCGCCCCTTTTTGTACACAGCCAGAGGAAGCGATGTATTTGGTGGGGGGGGGGGGGCCCTACAGAAGACTGCTGGAAGAAGCTACTGTGCGACAGCTCCACCTAGCAGACTCCCAAGAGTAATAACCTACTGCAAGAGACCTGTCCGTAGAAGATCTACAGTTACAAGTGAGTAACCTACTCTTCCAGGGGTGTGGATATGGTTCACTTATCCACTCTCGCGCAGACTCCTAGAAGTTCTCAAGGAGAAGGGGGCAAGGCGTACTCCCCTACTTCGTGAATAAAGACTGGAGAACAGAGGTCTTAAAACATGCATCCCAGCATGACATGTGTTTGATGTGGTAGTGGGGAAATGAAAGTGTGAGCTTACTTCCAGGTAGCAGCCCTACAAATTTCCTGTATGGGGATATCCCTGGAAGCAGCCACCAAGGTAGCGGTATGTCTTGTGGAATAAGCCTTAATCCCTATGAGAAGCTCCCAACCAGCCAACCTATAGCAGAGCTGCAAAATGCGATCCACCCTGCAATCATTCGCTTGCTGCCAGACTGCCAGGTGCAGCATTCAGCGTAGGTAACAAAACAGCTGGCTAGCCTGCCCCAAGTCCCAGCCTTACACTCTACATAACAGGATAGCATTCTCAACAGGTCCAGGGTATGAAACCTGCAGTCAGCACCCGAAAAGGGGTTGGTAAAAGTATACCGCCAAGTTAATCACCAGGTTAAGGTTAAATTCCAATATCACCTGCGAGAGGAAATTACAGTTACGTAAGAACTTACCGTAACAGTAGATCTTCGAGAGAGGCTCTTGCAGTAGGTAATTACATACAGGACTGACGCCAGCAGGTGGCAGGACCCAACGGAAAAATTTCTAGCTAGCAGTACCTGGCGAGGGACCGCCCACACGTCAGATGACCGGCGTCAGGAGACGTCGGTATAAAGGGACGATCCCTGATGCCCGCCTTCCAGTTCTTTCCCGCCACGGGCCAGAAAGGCCAGACGAGAGAGGAGCGGATATTTCCCTCACTGGAAAAGGAGCTGAAAAAGCCTAGGGGGATGGAGGGCAGGAAGGTATTACCTACTGCAAGAGCCTCTCTCGAAGATCTACTGTTACGGTAAATTCTTACGTAACTGTACTATCTTACTTCAAGAGGGCTCTTGCAGTAGGTAATTACATATAGGACTGAATCCCAAGCAGTCTGGAACAAAGAGAGGCACCGGGAGGAGAAAACTACTCAAGAAGCAGTTCTAGCTGTGCAAGCCTCAAGATAAGAGGCCTTGCAGAACAGCCAGCCGAAGCCCGCTCTCGACGAGGAGGCAACATCCAAACTGTAGTGTTTAGTAAATGATGATGGACGGAAGTCCAGGTGGCAGCAGCACAGATGTCTGCTGCAGACACATTTTTGAAACAAGCTGAGGCCGCCACTCCTCTGGTGGAGTGGCCTCTTACTTGACCCGGGAGGGTCTTGTTGTATTTGTCATAACAGAAAGTGATGCAATGAGCCAACCACTTAGACAGGCTTTGCTTGGAAACATCATTGTCTTCTCTTTTATAAGCAAAAGAGACGAACAATTGATCAGTCTTTCTGAGATCCTTCGTCCTGTTGGTGTATCTCAGAATCCAGTGAACATCCATAGTATGGAGTAAATACTCCCCTTGATTAGAGTACTGCATAAAAAAGGCAGGTAACTCTATGGACTGATTTAGAGTAGACTCAACTACTACTTTAGTGAGAAACTTGGGATTCGTGCTAAGAGCAACACGTTCCTTGTGAAAAATCAAGTATGGGATTTTACACATCAGGGCCTGGAGCTCAGAAATTCTCCGAGCAGAAGTAATGGCCACCAGGAAGAGAATCTTCCACGAAAGGAACTTCAAATCCACAGAAGCTGCAGGTTCGAAGGAAGGGAGAGTAAGTTTCTCGAGAGCGAAGTTCAAGTCCCAAGGGGGGGCAAGAGTACGAATGGGAGGCCTCAGATGGAGGACCCCTCTGAGAAAGGTCTTAGAGACCTCCAACTGAGCGAATGTTTTGTCCGCGAAGGGAACATGATAGGCCGAAATGGCCGCCATGTGTACCTTCAGCGAAGAATGACTAAGACCCAGGTCAAACAGATGATGTAGATACCCCAGCAGAAGCCCCGCTGAACATGAGAAGGGTTCCACGTTCTTGGAAGCAGCCCAGATAGTGAATCTTTTCCACTTCATGGCATAAGTGGATCTGGTAGAGGGTTTTCTGGCCTCCACCAAAATCTCCGCCACTTTGGGAGACACTCCAAAACGAGATTGGGCTAAGTCTGCAGGAGCCATGCATGCAGTTGAAGGGATATGAGGCCTGGAAGGATCGGGTCCCCTGATCCTGGGTCAGTAAACCTCGAGGAAGAGGAGGATCCTCTGAGTATTGTTGTAGAAGAGAGAAGAAAAAATTACTCACCTTAGTAATGTTGTTTCTTCTATTGGAGTCTTGCTATATTATGACATATGCAGTGAGTCCCAACCTTCGAACTGCTCTGGAGGTGAAAGAGTTAACTTTCCATGCCAGGCATGGAACGCTGAGCTCGAGCTCGGTTGAAAACTCTGTCTGTTGTTCTTCAAACTCAAACTGTCAGATCTTTATGAGCTAAACTCACTGAGGTCCTGTGTGGAAGCTGTAAACCTACACTAGCCAACTGGCTACTAACATAATAACACATTTCTTGGTCCCAAAACAAAGACTCAAGTCAGGAGACCCAAAAAATGAAAAACACAATACCAAGTCACCCCAAAAAAGGAGGGGTGAAAAACAACAAGGTGGGCACCTACTAAGTGCCAACACTGCACTGCCCACATCCCAAAAACAGAGGTTCTGAGAGGGGCAGGCAGGGGGGAGGTCATAATATAGCAAGACTCCAATAGAAGAAACAACATTACTAAGGTGAGTAATTTTTTCTTCAAACAAAATGAAGTCTTGCTATATTATGACCTATGCAGACTACAAAGCAGTACCTGGAGGAGGGACAGAACCTACTTGGGAAATAGGCTCTGAAGCACAGCCATGCCAAACCGGGCATCACTCCTAGCCTGGATATCCAGGGAGTAATGCTTGGCAAAAGCATGAACTGTTTTCCAGGTAGCTGCTTGACATATCTCTAGAATAGGGATGTCCCTGGCACCAGCCAGGGAAGCAGCTGTAC
The DNA here is from genome assembly GCA_016271365.2 of Neoceratodus forsteri. Taxonomy (NCBI): domain Eukaryota; kingdom Metazoa; phylum Chordata; order Ceratodontiformes; family Ceratodontidae; genus Neoceratodus; species Neoceratodus forsteri. Next base: position 431,255,372 of record CM028131.1, read on the forward strand.
CTCTGGTAGAGTGAGCCCTCAGGCCTGAGGGAGGAACCTTACCCAGTTTTTCATAACAAAATTGGATACAAGAGACAATCCACCTGGCAATGGATCTCTTAGTGGCAGGTTTCCCCTTACCAACCTCGCCATAAGTGAGGACTAGTTGGAGGGAGTCAAACCTGTGACCCTTGGTACGCTCTATGTAGTAGCTAAGGGCTCTTTTGACAACTAAACTATGCAGCCTCCTCTCGCCAGAGGAGGAATGGTCAGTGAAGTACACAGGAAGAGACAGATTGATTAAGGTGGAAATCTGAAACCACCTTAGGCAAGAACTTCTGTTAGTCCTGAGGACCACCTTATCTCTATGAAAGGAGATAAAATCAGGCTCCACTGACAAAGCTTGTAATTCACTTATGCGTCTGGCAGAAGTGATGGCTACCAGAAACACAGTTTTCCAAGTCAAGTACTTAAGCTCTGCTGAAGACAAAGGCTCAAAGGGGTTGCATAAGCTGAGCAATGCAAACATTAAGGTCCCAGGCAGGGGCAGGGTCCCTGAGCGGAGGGTTGGTGTGAAGCAATCCCTTGAAAACTTGGAGAATACAGGGTGAGCTGAAAGAAGAAGAGGTTTACCTGCTGAAATAAAGGCAGACAACGGCAGATGCACTTCTAGGGTAGCTGGTCTCAGCTCAAGGTATTTTAGATGGACCATGTAATCCAGGACTGTGGGTAAATCAGCAGATTCTGGGGAAATATGCTTTCCAGAGCACCATATGGAAAATCTCTTCCATTTGGAATTATAAGTAGCCCTGGTAGAAGGTTTTCTAGAAGCCTTCAGGATATCCATTACACCTTAGGAGAGGTGTAAATCAGCAAACTCTAACTCTTCAAGAGCCAGGCCTTGAGATTGAGAGATTTGAGGTTCGGGTAACAAACCCTCCCCTGAGCACAGGTTAACAGGTTGCGATTCCTGGGAAGATGGACTGCTAAGGACAGCAGGAGTGGATACCAGGGTTGGCTGGGCCAATCTGGAGCAATCAGGATCATCTTGCAGGGATGAGATCTGATTTTGACTAGCACTTTGAACAGCAGAGGGAAGGGGGGAAAGCATAGAGAAACTTCCCTTCCCAATTGAGGACTAAGGCATCCAGACGGACTGAGCCCAACACTGGGGGCCTGCAGCAAAAAAGGGGAAGTTGGTGATTGTCTGGGGCTGCAAAAAGATCTGTGGGGTGCCCCATCTGGCAAATACCACCTCCAGGACCAGGGGGTCCAGTGACCATTCGTGATGGCCCTGGGAAATCCTGCTGAGAGCATCTGCCAGGACATTGTCCTTGCCTGGGAGGTGAACTGCCGTAAGGGAGGTGTTCAGGGAGTAAGCCAGAGACTTCAACTTCATTGCTTCGGTGCACAAGGCCGTAGACAGAGTGCCCCCTTGCTTGTTGCTGTACCACATTGTGGTGGTGTTGTCTGTTCTGACCTGTACAACTTTGTTCTGAACAGATATGGAAAAAGCTTGAAGTGCTAGAAAAACTGCTCTGAGTTCCAACAGATTGATGTGGAGCAGATATTCCTGAGGGGACCACAACCCCTGGGTAGTGAGGTCGCCCATGTGAGCTCCCCATCCCAAGAGGGATGTATCTGTAGCAAGGATTAAGGAGTGAGACTGAGTGACAAAAGGAACCCCTTGTCTGAGATTGCTCTGATCCTGCCACCACTGTAGGGCCTGGATCAGGGTTCGAGTCACTGGGATCAATTTGGTTAGAGGGTCTTTCCTTTGAGACCAAAAGGCTCTCAAATGGAACTGAATGTCCCTCATCTGAAATCTTGCTCCCTGCACCACTGCTGTAGAAGCAGCCATGTGCCCCAGGAGCTGTAGAAAATGCCTTGCAGGCCGAGACACCTGCAGGGTGAATGAGGAGGCCAGAAGACCAGGGTCCTTGCCCTGTCCAAAGGAGGAAGGCTCTGGCTTTCTCTGTGTTCAGTTCTGCGCCTATGAAGGTGAGGAGCTGGACAGGCTCTAGAACTGACTTTGAAAGATTCAGAAGAAACCTAGAGGGTGAGCAGTTGTTGAGTTATCTGTAGGTGTAACTTGACTTGGTCTGGGGACTGGCCTACTACTATGAGCCAGTCGTCCAGGTAAGGGAATATGGCAATTTTTGCCTTCTTAGAGAAGCAACTGCTACTGCCAGGCATTTTGTGAATACCCTTGGAGCACAGGTGAGGCCAAAGGGCATTGCTCTGAACTGGTAATGGCCTGAGGGCAGCTTGAACCTGAGGTACTTTCGATGGAAGCTTCTGATGAGAATATGGAAGTAAGCATCCTTGAGGTCCAGGGACGCTAGCCAGTCCCCTGGCCTTAAAAAGAGTAGAGTAATTCCCAGAGTCACCATTTTGAATTTTGGTTTTAAAAGGTGCTTGTTTAAGTATCCGAGATCCAGGATGGGCCGCCATTCTCCTCTCTTTTTTGGGGTAAGGAAGTACCTGGAGTACAACCCTTTGCCCTGGTGTAGGGGTGGAACCCTTTCCACAGCTCTGAGAGCCAGGAGGGAAGAGACCTCTGCCTCTAGGGCAAGTGCCTCTGGAGGATTTGCAGGTGGAAAGGATCTGGTTCTCATCTTTGGAAGCTTTTTGAAGCCGAGAACCAGTCCCTGGCTTACTACTTCCAGGACCCACTTGTCTGATGTTAAAGACTCCCAGTCCTGGACAAAGTAAGCCAGCCTGCCCCCTACAGGTAGTTGAGAATCGGCCCTGGCAACCCCATCAGGGTGCCTGCTTGGCAGGGGCTTTCGGCTGAGGGGTGGAAGCAGGCCTGCTTGTACCCAGTCTGCCTCTCCCTCTAAAGAACCCCCTCTGGGCAAATGCAGAAAAGGAGGCCTGGGCTTGGTAAAAAGGCCTATGAAAAGGCCTGCCCCTGCCCCTGGGAAGCTGCCTTTGAGGAGTGGCCTGCCTTTCCTTGGCCTGTGCACTCCTATAGGTGGTCCTATACTCATCCATTTTCTTCATCTAATTCTCTGTCTGCTCCCCAAACAGAGAATTACCCACAACAGGAAAATCCATGACCTTAGTCTGGGTATCCTGTGACAAGCTAGTACATCTGAGCCAAGCCATCCTGCGAAGTGCCACAGATGTAGCCATGACTCTTGATGACACATCATTTGAGTCCACTGCAGCATGGAATTGCACCTTGGATGCCTCAATACCATCAGCAGCCACCAGCTCCAGCTCCTTGGCAAGCTGGCCAGGGACCTGTTTTGCTAGAGCCATAACAGTATCCCATCTGGATTTCTGATATCTAGCAACATAAGCCATATAATTTGCCTGTCTGAGTCCCAAGGATGCTGCCATGTACTGCTTCTTTGCCATGGCATCAATCTTCCTGGAGTCCTTGTCCGGGGGGGTGTGAGGCCAAGGGGATATTTGCCTTGTCACAGGTTGCAGCCTGCACTACCCCAACATGGCTGCATTGTTGTGTAAGGAACTCCGTATCACAGCCTGACAATGTGTACCTCTTGTCCATTCTCTTATCCACAGGAGGTACAGTGTGAGGAGTCTTTAGAATTTTAAAAGTCTGTTTCCCAAAAGATTTATGCAAGGGAATAGACAGTCTCCTAGACTCTGGGATATCCATCATTTCCCACATAGTCAGGCTCTCGTGATCATCCACAGCTTCCTCCATGGGAGCTGTAGGGTTTCAGCCACTTTTTATGAAAATAAAATGAGAAGGGGACTCAGAAAGCCTAGGAGGGGACACTCCTGAAGGTCTGTCTGGGGAGATGTCCGGGTCGATGGGCACATCCAGACTTTCAAATCCACATTCACTCTCCTCATACTCCTCTTCCCCCTCCTCCGGTTCATAAAATTCTTCTAAATCATAGTCTTGAACCGGTGGAACCGGCCGAACTGGGCGCTTACCTGACGGCACCGGTTCGGTCGGAACCAGAGAAAGCGACTGGACAATTTGAATCACTTTGGCTATCTCTTCAGCGGTTGGAGAGGAAAGTTTTGGCTCCACACCAGCTGATTTTCTAGTCCTTTTTGCTGGAACCGACCCCTCAGAGTCGGCTCTCCTTTGGCCCGAGGAAGTCTCGCCCTGGTCAGAGGGCACTCCCTCCGGTTCGGTTAGAACCAAACCGGGCTGGCCATCCGGGTCAACGGACTGCTTGGCCTCCCTTTCCCTGAGTTACCGACTCTTTTCCAGGGTAGCTGCAGGAAAATTTTTACAAATCTGGCAGTCTGCATTGAGGTGGTCAAACCCCAGACAATAAACGCAGGTGGTGTGGGGGTCAGCCTTGGCAAAGGCTTCCCCACACACACTGCAGTGTTGAAACACAGTGGGCCCGGTTTTTCTTTTGGGTTTCTCAGACATAGTGCCAGTCCTAACCAAACTTACCCGTTTATGGCAATCCGCCAGGCAAGACCCTCTTATCGGGTTCCCAACGCGTAAATCTGGAAAAACTAAGAAATTCCGTTTTTTTTTTAGAACCGATAAGAACCGGTAACCACACTCTAAATGATAGAATAAAATATTTCAAACAACCTGATCGGTTCAATGTGAACCGATAAACAGTTTACAAGTTCCACACGGAAGAGAAGAGAAATAATGTAAACCTATCTAGTACTCACAAATACCACAGAAAGCATGAACCGACCGGTTGCGGTTTAAATTCGGTCAAAAAACCGAGAAAATACTTTAACCGACAAAATGAACCAAGCAGAAGGAGAAATCTCCGGAGCGACTGTTCAGTGAGGCGGAGTAAAGAATCTGACGGTTTGAGTTTGAAGAACAACAGACTAGTTTTCAACCGCGCTCGAGCTCAGCGTTCCATGCCTGGCATGGAAAGTTAACTCTTTCACCTCCAGAGTAGTTCGAAGGTTGGGACTCACTGCATATGTCATAATATAGCAAGACTTCATGTTGTTTGAATCAAACTTGCCTGGGCCAGAAAGGAGCGATTAGAATCATTCGTGCTCCTTCTGAAGCTAGTTTCTGCAAGACTCGTGGGATAAGTGGAATTGGGGGAAGACATAGACGAATCTGTCCTTCCAGTCTAGAGACAGAGTCTCTCTCCAGAAAGCGCCTCGCTCTAGAACGAGCGAGCAGAAGACAGGAAGCTTTGCGAACAGGTCGACCTGTGGTGTTCCCCAAAGTCGGAAGATGTTGTCTAGGACCCGTTGGTCCAGTTCCCACTCATGAGTCAGAGCAGAAGAGCGACTTAGCTTGTCTGCCAGGGTGTTGTCGACTCCCGGAACGTGAATTGCCGTGAGGTGATGGTCATGTTGTGTTGCTCACTCCCAAACCCTCATGGCCTCCCTACAAAGAGGGTAGGACCGAGTCCCTCCCTGTTTGTTGATGTACCACACTACGCACATGTCCGTCTGGACAGCTAGGTGGCCGGGAAGGATGTATTGGTGAAGGGCTTGGAGAGCGTACAACACTGCCCGGAGGACACTGATGTGGAGAGATTGTTCTAGCTTGGACCAGGAACCCTGGGTCCGATGAGAGCCTAGATGGGCTCCCCAACCTTCGCCTGAGGCATCTGTGGTTAGAGTCTGGGAGGGGGGAGGACAAAAGAAAGGAACTCCCCGAAACAGGTTCTCTCGAACCATCCACCATTTCAAGTCTCGAAGCATTGGTGAGGAGACCAGAACTGGGTGATCTAGATTGTCCTCTAGCTGGTCTCATTGGGAGCGTAGAGTCCACTGAGAAATTCTCATGTGGAGTCGAGCGCGAGGAACCGTCAGGGTAGCAGCCGCCATGAGCCCGAGAAGGCGAAGGACCTACCTCACCGAGACCATCCTGCGGTCGGACAGCAGACTTATTTGAGTCTAGAGGGTGGACGCCCTGCCCGGAGGCAGGAAGGCCTTGCCCGTGGTCATATCGAGAATCGCCCCAATAAACTGTAGTCTCTGGGATGGGACCAGATGAGACTTGGAATGGTTGATGGTTAATACCCAGGCAGGCAAAAACCTGCTGGGTAAGGGAGAAGCAATGCAGGAGTTACTCCCTGGACGAGGCCGCCAGGAGCCAATCGTCCAAGTATGGGAAACCTGCACTCCTGAGAATCTATGGTGGGCCGCCACCAGCCAGGCATTTGGTAAACACTCGAGGGGCCGAGGATAGACCAAACGGGAGCGCCTTGAACTGGTAGTGGTCCCCCTGGAACGCAAAACGAAGGTATCTGCGATGAGATGGGCAAATGGGAATGCGCAGATAAGCATCCTGCATATCCAGAGCACACAGCCATTGACCCGGCCGGAGGAGGGGCAGAAGGCTCTGCAAAGAGAGCATCCTGAACCTTTTGTATTCACAAAAAGATTCAGGGAACTGAGATCCAAAATTGGCCTGAGATCTCCTGTCTTCTTTGGGACCAGGAAGAAATGGGAATAGTAACCCGTCCCTCGCAGATGAAGGGGGACGGGTTCTATTGCTCGTTTCAGCAGGAGAGCCGAAATTTCCTCCTGGACCAAGTGAAGATGTTCCCGTGAATACGACGACTTCAGAGGGGGGTGGTGAGGTGGTTTCTGAAGAAACTATCGAGTGTCCTGATATGAGCTGGAGCACCCAAGAATCTGTGGTTATCCTCTCCCATCCCGAAAGGTGGAGGGAAAACCTCCCTCCTACCGGTTCCTCCGGGGAGTCCGGAGGCAGTGGGAGAGGAATGGAGTCAGGTGGTGTGGGGCAGCGCCGCAGCTGAAGCACCCACTGCTTTTTTGGGCGGGGCTTAGCAGCTGTGGGGGCCCGGCGTTTTGTGGCCCGCCTTCCCTGGGGTTTCGCCTTTGGCAGATTCCGTCTGCAAAAGGGATGGTGCTGCTGCTGATGAGGACGGTACATGGAATCAAATGACTTCAGTGCCGTCCCCTTCTCTTGCAAATCGGTGATGATGTCCTTGACATCACCCCCGAAAAGCACCGACCCCCACAAGGGTGCTTCCTGGATAGCAGATTGCACCTCCGGGACCAACCCTGACACACGGAGCCAAGCATGACGCCGTAGTCCTACAGCAAAAGCTGAGCTCCGCCCAGCAGTGTCCACTGCATCGTATGTCGCACGGAGCATGTGTCGACTGGCCGAATGAGCAGAGCAGACAAGATCAGCCAACTCCTGCTTGACTTGGGAGTCAGGCAAGGAGTCCAGTTTGGCTTCCACCTGAGTCAGAATGGCCTTCTGGTAGTCCCCCATATGGCCGACATAGTTAAGGGCCCTGATCCCCAGCATGCAGGAAGCGTAAATCTTTCTCCCATACTGGTCCAGAAGGCGTGATTCCTTATCAGGTGGTGACGAGCTAAGATGTCTGGGATTTGCCGACCGGCCGTGAGCAGCGCTAATCACGACCGAGTCAGCACGAGGGTGAGAATTCAGGAAATCAACACCCTCTGGAGCCTGATATAGCCTGTTCAACTTCCTAGGAAGTGGGGCTAAAGCCAACGGCTGTTTCTATATTGTGGTAACGAGGTCGGCGTGAGGCTCTATCCAGGGTGGCACCAAGGCAGGAGCTGTCATGGGCAGATCCAGATGTTCAGCGAGTTTCAGACGCTGAGGATCTGGTTCCAGGGAGTGCCACTGATGAACCTCCTGGATTTTCCTAAGCAACTCCGTAAAAGAAGGATCCTCTGGAAGAGACTTCGGAGAAGTCCTTGACCTGGGCTTCGACAGACAGCGTGGCTCGTCGTCTCTCTCAGAGCAACCGTCGGAAGAATCCGAGGAGTCCGAGCCTTGGCCTCAGCCCACCAGGAGGCCAGAGTCTCCCTGAGGCAGTTGCAAGCTGCCAAAGATTATCTCTTTCATGCATCTTTTTTAGTAATTCAACAGTGAGCCATGGGTTAGATACTTCCTTTAACTTTCTTTTGCGGAAGGGGTATAGATGTCGTAGGCTTTGTTGAACTGGAGGATGAAATAGTCGAGGGCAGTATTTACACAGTGTGTGCTGTACATAGGGGAACAGGCTGTGTGTTCATGAAAGTTCATGCAGGTGATTAGGATGAGATGTCCTTTCTTGAGCAGTCGCTGGGGTTCAGCCTTGGCAGGAACTTTGGGGGCTTTGATTGGCCAGTAGCAGATAACTGGGTAGTGGTCATGGACTGCATCTGCTAAAACTCCAGTGAGTGTTATCCTGTTCAGGTGGATGGTAAGAACAAGGTCAAGAAGTGAGCAGTTACCTGTTCTATAACTGACCCTCGTGGGGGTTGTGACAAGCTGTGTAATCCCCAAAGTCTGGAACTCTCTCTCTGGCCGCTCCACTCTGCCTTCTATCTATGCCACTGTGATCCCTGCCTTCCACAAGGACATTACTTTCCCTTCGGACCACACAGGGGGAGGGCCTGAGGAGACAGAAGGATCCAGTGTTGGGTGTGTGGTGGTTCGGCACTGGGAGAGCCGTCGCCTATCCAGCCTGGAGGTGGTTTTTCATTTTCCTTTCCAGTGAGCATTCTCCCCCAAGCGTGGCGTGCAAGGACGCCATCATGCATGGCTACACTGCTGGCGTCTGCCACGCTCGCCCACACACTGGTCCGCATCCAGCAGTGCCCCCAATCTGCACCGGGGGTTGCTGGGACACCGGGCAACCCCACTGCCCTCCCCCCCAGGAGAGGAGCGAACCCATCAAACGTTCAATCCTCTCCCTCCCATTGCTGACCCCCGGTGCCCAAGTTCGCTCCCGAACCCAGGTCGCCAGTGTGGCTCGAGGTGTGACATCCAGCACCTCAATCCTCAGCGCCACTGGGCTGGCTCTAGCTGTGTAATGTTGACAGCTGCAATGGCATCCTTCAAAGGGTCTGCCTCAGGGGCCAGCCAGTTTGTGCTGAAGTCCCCTAGTATCACAACCTCACTGCTAGAGGGCCGATCAGCTAAGTAGTCAAGGAGAAGTCTGAAGCCCGCTGATTGTTCACGAGGTTGGATGTAGACAGAAAGTACAGTTATTGATTTACTATTATTGCCAAGTAAGCGCCCTGACAGCTAGTAACTGAGATTTGCTTTCCGCAGCTGGAAGGGGTAGAGCCTGACCTTTGAGAGAATCTTTGATATTGAGTGCACAACCCTCCCCTTTTTTTTTTTTTACCTGTTCTGTCATGCCTAAATAGGATGAAGCCTGCCAGTGAGACGGAGGTGTTGGAATTTTAGGGGACAACCAGGTTTCATTAATGGTAAGCACATCAGGGTTGTGCTGTGTGACCCAAACTTGGAGGTCATCCATCTCTGGTAAGAGGCTCCCGATGTTTACTGGGGCAAATTTTAGGGAGCAACTGCTCTGACTGGTACTAGGGGAAAGCACAGGTGGGCCAGGGTTAGGGTGTAATGTACCCGATAGGAGGAGTAGAAGAAGCCTGAGTAGGTAGTGTTGGAGTACCCAGTACAGTCAGTGCTGCCTGGAGCCAGCGGTCAGCTGAGGTGAAGGTGTTGAAGGAGGAAAGGTAAGGAGATGAAGGAAGGGGAAGTACAGAGTTAGAGAGTATATGCTAGAGTAGGAGGCTTGTGCGGGGTGAATAGGAAGGCATTTTTCAAAAGAGATGGTGATACCAGTACCCTGGTTTTATTTCTCGTATGCCCACAACTTGAGTATAAGATGGGGGCAAGTGACGCAAGGGCAGTCAAGGTGTACTTGGGAGAGTAAAATGATAGTCACTGCCAAATACTGAAGAGGGCACATCATGACAGCTCAAGGGGAGATGACTTTAGCTAGGTAAGGAAAGAAGGACTGTTAAGCAACTCCTGGGGGTTTTGCAAATTTTGGTGGAAGTGCAAGGTGGTAGCAGAGCTCAGGGGGATGCTGTCCCTTTAAGATACCTGTGGGCCAGATTGGAGAGGGGGCAGCATCTGTAGTGTATTTAATAGAGGTTGAGGCCAGGGAGATGGGCAAGACAAAATAGTTCCCCAAGTGAAAGTTCAGCCACAACAAGTTTTGAAAGAATTATGCTGAGAAATTGTGGCTATGCTTGCAGCAATCAGGAAAAAACGGGTGAACCAATGACAGCCTTCTTCCTTCAGTGAGTGGCCAATCTGTGGTAGGCAGAGCGTGGGCTCCGGCACTGTGGAGAACCATACTTGGAGCTTTTCCTTCCGTGGGCAGCAGAGAGGTGCAGCAGGCGGCGGCAGTGTGGAGAGCCACACCACTTGGGGTATCAGCCTGGTGAGGGGCTCAAGTCTTTGGGAGGAAAGAAAGGGAAGTTAGATTTTCAAACGTGGAGGCAGCGGCAAGGTTGCCAGAGGCTGCAGAAACAGGGGAGAGAGCAGTTAAGGTTAATCGTTGGGTGGGGTAGAGCAGGAGTCAGAAAACAGCAGGGGACTGGAGTCTTAAGGAAGCTGAAATAGGAAAATACTTAATCGTTGGGGGCAAGTCAGCAGGGAGGTAGCAGGGGGGCAGGGCACGTCAGCACCAAGAGGACAGGCAGGATAGGGGGAAAAAAAAAACAGAAAAGAAAGGATAAAATAAAAGGCTTGGGGATAGAAAATGCAGCAAGTGCGAGCAATCAAACCCTGCAGTATGTCCCGATAGAATCGGCAAGTTCAAAATTAACAGGGCAACTTAAAGGGCTGAGAGTTAAAATTTAGCCTTAAATTACATACTGCACATTTTCGGGCAAATTGAGCAGAGAACTAAATTAGCATACCAGCAAATTAGCCCTGTTACATTTAAACACTCTATAGCTCCACTAAAAACAATTCCTATGAGATTATTTGATCAACAAAAAACAGTTTCAGTGCAGAATTGAGTAGGAGGACTAAGGCAGCAGACTGCAACAATACAGTACCCTGGTTTTATTTCTCGTATGCCCACAACTTGAGTATAAGATGGGGGCAAGTGACGCAAGGGCAGTCAAGGGGTACTTGGGAGAGTAAAATGATAGTCACTGCCAACTTTACAAGTTACATTCCAGCTAAAAGTTAAAAAAAAAAAAAAAGTTCCCCAAGTGAAAGTTCAGCCACAGCAAGTTTTGAGAGAATTATGCCGAGAAATTGCAGCTATGCTTGCAGCAATCAGGAAAAATGTGTGAACCAGTGATGGTCTTCCTGCCCAAGTGAGCGGGCGTCAAAGGTGGACTCTATGGTGCTGTGGAGAACCGTACCTGGAGCTTTTCCTCCGGTGGGCAGCTGAGAGGTGCAACGGGTGGCGGCAGTGTGGAGAGACGCACTGCTGGGGGTATCGCCCAGTCAGGGGCTCAAGTCTGGAGCTTTTCCTTCCATGGGCAGCGAAGATAAGAGGTGCAGTGGGTAGCAGCAACATGGAGAGCCACACCGTTGGGTGTATGAGCCCAGTTAGGGGCTCAAGTCTGTGGCTGCCAGGTGCACCTTAAGGATCGCTGCTTGCAGTCCCAGCTGGGAAAGGAACCAGAGATGGTCCAAGATGCTAGCCACAATGCAGGCAAAGGGATCATGCTCCTTGCTCTGGTACCAAATGGAAAATCTCTTCCATTTAAAGGCATAGCATCTGTGAGTAGACTCCTTCCTGGTTGCCTCCACAATGTGAAGGACATCCTCGAAGAAGCTCAAGGCCTGGAACTCCAGCCACTCAGGATCCAGACAGTGAGGTGCAGGGACTGAAGGTCCAGGTGCAGACAACCTCCAAAGTCTGGTGAGCAGGTGACTGGGTGAAGAGGCAGTCGCCGCAGAGACTGGCTTCATGGGCTGAGGAAATACAGGTACCAGAACTGCCTTGGCCTGTCTGCAGCCACCAGGATCATCCGCGCTTTGTTTTTCCTGACCTTAACCAGAACCCTGTGGATCCAGGGGAAGGAAGGAAAGGCATACACAAGGCCTGGGGTCCAGGGCCTCGTGAAAGCATCCCCCAGTAGTCTGCCAGACTGTGGGGGGTGGGCACAAAACAGCCATAATTTGGTCTTATCCCAGAAGGCAAACAGGTCCACAGAGGGCGAATCCCACAGACAGAACAGGTGGTTCACCAATTCCTGATTCAGAGACTACTCATGCAGTCTCTCTTCTACCCCAGGTGACTGTGTCTTGACAGTTGACTGTTCTCCCCCACAACAAGAATCTCCAGGAGATCGGCGCCCAGCCTGTATACAAGGGTCCAGGTGCGGACTGCGGGAAGGGAGTGTGTGCCACCCAGTCTGTTCAGGTAAAACAGTAATGGTAATGTTCATCTGCCCTTCAGCAACCCAACCACCACAGGTCAGCAAAGCAAATTCCATCAGAGCTAAGCGCACGACATGGAGCTCTAGCAGGTTTATGTGGTGGCCGGATTCCTTGGGGGACCAGAACCCATGGACCATGTGGTCTCCCAGGTGCGCTTCCACACGTCCATTATCAGCCCGACTGTCAGCTCTAGGCAGACAAACAGGATTCCTTCCTCCAGATGTTCTAAGACCAGCCAACACTCAATAGCGTCCCACATCGGCTGGGTCTCTCAATGCTTGGTCCAACTGACCTAGGCGCTGGGACCATCGACAGCCCAGCTCCCACTGAAGGGAGCGCATCTGCCAACTGGCCCAATGGGCCATGCTGGTGCAGAATGCCATGTACCCCAGCAGTCACAGGAAATCCCAGGCAGGGTGCAAGAGCCCAAATGATTGGGCAAAGGAGGTAACATCCTGTGCCTGGTCCACCGGAAAGCCAGCCTGGGCCAGCAGGGATTTTAGTTCTGCCCCAATTAACTTTATCACCTGCTTCGGTACTAGTTCAGAGTTGTCCAGGTTGACCAACAGGCCCAAGACTCGGCAGGTTTGGAGAGTCATGTCTGTGTATCTCGTCATAGTCTCTCTGGATGGATCAGCTACCAGCCAGTTGCCCAGGTAGGAGAATAGTCTGACCCCTAGGCACCCAGGCGGGCCACCACCACTGCCATGCAACTGGTGAACACCCTGGAAGCTGAGGATAGGCCGAACAGCATGACCTGTGACTGGTACAGGACCCCCTCTGCTTGGAACCGGAGGTACCAACAATGGGACCTGTGAACAGGCATGTGAAAGAATGTGTACTGGAGATCCAGGGAGCAGAACCACATGTCCTGCTCCAGAGATGGTATAATCTGGCTCAGAATGACCATCTAGAACCTGTGTTTTGTACTTACTTGCTGAGATTGTGAAGATCCAGTAAAGGAGGCCAGCCAGCCCCCCCAAACTCAGTTTAGGGACCAGGAAGTACCTGGTACGCAACCCTGACTGGCCAAAATGTCTGGGACACAGGCCATGACTCCTTTTACAAGGAACTGAGAAATGTCCTCACTAAAGGTGGACGGCATATCCTTAGACACCCCGGACTTGAGGCAAGTGGGGGAAGTAGGGCGGGAGAGCCTCACAATCAAGACAGTCCTCTGCCCACTACATCCAATACCCACTTGTCCACTGTGACAGTGGACAGACATGGTAAGAAGAAGCACAGCCTGCTCCTGATAAGAGCAGACTGAGCAGGACAGGTGGAGGGATGACCCCCCTAAACTTATACTGGGCAGCTTTTGTGGGGGGGGGCAACAGCAGCTGCTACCAGAGGGGCACCACAACCCCTGCCTCCTCCCTTTTGGACCTTGACCACCTGGGATGCCAGGTCTGAAACTCCCCCTGCTGGGGCTGCTGCCAGGTTGTCTCGAACGACCAGTACTGAGAAGACAGTATTTTAGGCCTTTTCTTCAGTTCCTTCAGGGAGAAGCCACATAATCCAGAGTGGCACTGAACTGCTTAATCCTCCTGAGATGTCCTTCCACCCCACTGCCAAAGAGATCACTGCCCAGAAAGGGAACATCTGCCAAGCCCTGTTGGGTGTCTGCCATGAACGTGAACAAGTGCACCAAGCCCTGTGACACATGGAGACAACCATTGCCACCGCACGGGTGCAAGAGTCACCCATGCCAAAGGCTGTCTGGAACTGGTGTTTAGCCAGCAACTGACCATGATTTCTTGAGTTCCACCACAACCCACTGCTCTGGGTGGAGCTAGAGGAGGACAATGTCAAGCATGCCCAGCATGGAATGCCCATACTTTACCATCACAACAGCATAGCTTGCCTGCCAGAGACCCAGGGTACCCATAGCAAACACCTTTTTAACAGCATGGCCAATCTTACGGGACTCCTTGTCTGGGGACTTGTCCATGTCAGCCTGGTGTCCTGACCTACAGAACACAGAGTCCGTAGCCAAACCTTCAGCCAAAGGGTGGTCAGAAAACCCAGAAACAGAGCTTGTTGGGACCACATACTTGCAGATCATATAGGTCAAGGGTGCCAGGCAGGATGCTAGATACTGCCAAAGGTCCAGGATCGGGCCAAAGATGGCCTTAACAACAGGAAAGGTAACCATGGGGATTCGTCCTGTTCCAAAATGTCCATAAGAGGTTACTTGGCCCTCTTCTGGAATGGTTCCAGCAGGACAGCCATGGACTCTGCCATCAGACAGTGCAACGCCTCAAACGAGACCGACTCCTACTCAGTGGAAGGCTTGTCAACTGTGTGACGGTCAAAGAGTGATTTCAGATGGGTTGACTTCGTAAAACTGGGAGAATGTCTCAAGGAAGCCCTGGCAGGGGAAGAAGAAGAAGGGAATGTAGAGAAATAATGGGCTAACCTTATGGGAGCCAGAGCATATGCAAATGAAAATTACATACTCATCGTAATTATTGATCTTCCAAGATATCTTCACCATTCATCACAGAAGGGAGCACACACGGGAGGCTGGACTGTAAATGGGAGCACACAGTTTTAAATTTTCCAAAGGGGAGTCTACGTCGGGGATGGCACCACCAACGAGGCCTACATATGATGTGGCGCTTGTGGAATGGCCAGTAACAGATGCCAACTCCCCCTCCTCCTCGGTTCTGGCCACAGGAGAGGAAACACAGGGATAGAGAAGAAAGGAGGGATGGGGCAAGGAAGCCCAAGGGAAGGAAAAAGGAAAGGAAGCAAAAACTAAACCATAAGCTGAACAGAGAGGAGAAAGTAGTAGTAAAGGGATCTGAAGTAGGACTTTCAGGGTCAGAAATGACCAGAGTCTGTGGGCAGGCCTATAGTTAAAGAAGACAGACAGGGAGAGAATAGATAAACAAGAAGGCATAGCAAGATCCCATCCTGGACTGGAGACAGGAGAGAGAGTCTCCAAGTTCAGCAGAGGCTCAGAGAGGCAGGATGCTAAGAAGGAGATGCAGACACCCCTTCAAAGAAAGGGTAGATCACTCAAGTTTTAAGCAGGGCCTCAGGGAAAAACTCAACATCCACTTGAATGTGAAGGTGTAGAAAAACTGAAGTTCAGAGAAAGGGAGACTCACTCACCCAGACCAAGAAGGGACCCCACATGGATAGGAATGGGGAGGCTCCTAGAAATGCTGAGGGAGAAAGTGGCCAAGGAGGGCTCGGTGTGCTCACCAAAGAGGTGCAGAGCTTTCAGCTATATAGATCACTTCTCTGAAGGGAGACAAGAGGACCAAATGTCCCCAAACAGTCAGCAGCTTTAGGAGAGTCCCTTTCTCCCAACAGGATTTTATTAGAGGTAGTCTGTCCAGCCACGATTCCCATAGGGGAGCTCCGTATGTGTCAAAGAAGAGGGAAGTCTCTCTGAACTATTTTATTTTTTATTATTTATGACTTTGGTAACCGGGTAGGTGCACTGATTCCAGGGACAGTTTTCAGGCACAACCTGGGCCACATATAATGGCATAGAGTTAAAATAAGCAACAATGCATAGCACAGTAGACACAGTTAAACAATAAAAAGGTTACAATGGAACATAAGATACAAGGTTGCAAAATACATAGCTCCACTAGATACAAGGTTGCAGAATACATAAATCTGATATTCATGTACATATTAAGATATACATATACATACATTCGATATACAGTAAGTTGCATAAGAAACTTGCCTGAAAGTACCTCCTAGAAGGAACCACCATCAGGAAGCAAGGCAGAGCTGTTTCCCATTACCACCCTCCCTAGAAACGAAGGAGCGGAGGGGGCAGGACCAATCACCTGCAGAACAGAGTCTCCCCAGGTGAGCCTACCATGGTTCAAACCCTCCCAAAGGGAAGAAGGGGAACAAGGAGGAGGCACTGCCCAGAGACCTGGTTATGAGGGGAAGGTGGGCAGGACGCTGTGATAAATGGTAAAGATATCTTGGAAGATCGAGAATTACGGTGAGTACATAATTTTCCTATCTTCCAAAGATCAATCTTCACCATTCAACACAGAAGAGAGGGTACCAAGCCCACCACCGGAGGTGGTGTTGGCAACCCTGACAGAAATAGTTATGTTACCTCAGCCTCCTGTGGGGGAGGCCACTTACTGGTCCAGTGCAACCTGTGACTGGTCAGGGGCAGGAGGCGGCTCCCTTTGCCTGGCACCTCTGCAAGCTCACGCCTGACCCTAGGGGAGAAAAAACTGTGCCCCCTGGAAACGTGAGGAAGTCACCCTACGCTGGACCGAGGGTGACAACCGGCAAAGGTGAAGCCATACCATTCACCTAATGCAGACTGCTGATCCCACTAGTCTGAAGGCCACCTCGTTGGTGCCTCAAGACGCTGCTGCCTGGTCTCTCGCTAGCTCCAGACCTCGTAAAGAAAGGCAAATAGCTTGCCTCACAATCTGGCAAGGATGCCAGAAGCTGCCCTAGTATTGTCCACAGGTACCTGCCAAGCCTATAGGTAGCCATGCTGGCCTCGTGTGCAGCAATGCACATGAGAGCAAGCTGCCGAAAAGACTCTGTGACCCGAACAATTGAATTCAGCTGAATCAGAGTCAGGGGGAGTGATCGCACTCTGGGCAACGGTGCTCTGATGGAGTGTCCAGGAGCTCCACACCAGAGGAAGTGTGGGACAGGGCTCCTGGAGACCCCAGAGAAGCGCAATACCTGTGCTGCACATCGATAGGGTCTGGAGAAGGGGTGAAGGGACAGCATCAGAGAGCACACAATGCTTCAGTAAATGGCCGAGACCATGGAGATATGACTCTGGAGTCAGAACTGAACTTTCCCAGGAGAGACTGCGTCAGACAGGTAGGACTGCGCACAGCAAAATGATTTAAGTGAAGGTCACTCAGCATCCCTGAGAAGAAGCATTGATAAGAGAATGTCAGAGACAGAGGAAAGGTGGACCACTGAATACTCTTCCTCAGCCGAGGAAAACAGGGAGGAGGATGAGCTGCTTGCAGAGATCAGCAATGCAGGGGTCTCTGGTCGAAAAATGACCTGGTCCATGGCCCTAAGGTACTAGGGGAATGCACTAGCCAATGCTCTGAACTGTTCCCAGGTGAGAGGCCCCAAAGGGCCTGAAATACCTGGAAGAGGAGGAGGAGGAGGAGGAAGGATGTGGCAAACCATGAAGGCCCTCTTCCAGGGCTTCCAAGATCAGGCAGGGGACCCCTCCCTGGGAGGGGCTGCAAATCTTAAGTCACCACAGGGCCCAACTGGGGAGGAGGCGGACTGGGTGGTAACTATCAGGGATTTCCTTTGTTGGGGAAGCTGGAGCCGAGCAGGTCCGAAGGGTGGCCCCCATCTCCACTCATAGGCCTAGGCGTCTCAGGGGAAGACAGCGAGACCCAGCGCTCCTGCTCTTGGCAAGGACCTTCGCAGGCCGAGCTCTGGCACAGGGCACTAATCCAGACCCTCTTACTCCCACCTCACCAGAACAGCATCTGACTCTCAAAGGAGACCAAGTCGATGTCTTTATAACTGAAACACAGGTGACGCCGCTGCTGGTGGTGTCGACCCCCCCGCTACCCACAACAGCACCGGAATCTACCGCAGCATCACTCCTAATACCAGAGCCCACAATGGCACTGCAGGTAGTGCTGCCTTCCAGAATGTCAGCGGCCATGGCGTCGCCGACCTCCCCAGCACAAAGATTGGCACCATAAGCTTCCTCGGCGCCACTCATGGCACCGAGAGATGCGGGAGGAATGGCATTGCACTCAGAACCATGCATAGAGCTCTCTGGTCCCCCTGACACCAAGGGCCTTGAACTAGGCCTAGAACGGCCTCAGGACTCTGCAGAGCCGGGGAGCCAATCAGGATCATCTCGATCCTCCCCTTCCGAAGTAAAGGAGATCAGGGAGATCTCTAAAGAGGCAACCTCAGAGACCCTTCCTACTCAGGTGCTACTAGCAGCAACAAGAGGGGACCCAGCCAAATGGTCGGCGCCGCCTAGCTCACCTGCCACAATTAATGAGCTGGGAGCCGAAGCAACATGTAACTGTGGTGTCGAGGGGCCCACCAGCACGGGCCAAGCGTGTAGCTGCGACGTCGTCACCAGCGGCATCCAGACCTCTGTGGATGTATCAGACAGTGAGGGGTTCTCAACTGACCCTCCCCCCCCCGAGGAGCCAACAGTCTGCCCGACCCATTGTGCATACATCCCACCTCAGTGAGAGTCAGGCCCGCCAAAGCCTGCTCTCCCTCGGTACATGCAATACTAGAGAGAGACTCCGGGGAAGGGGCCCAAGGACCTGGACCTGGATCTGGATTCCCACGTGTGATGGCGTCCTCCAAAAATTGGGGGGTCCCTCCCCAACTTCATCACACGGATCTCGAGGGTATGGTAGTCCATGGAGAAACACGTGTCACACCTGTCCATATCATGGTGTCGACCCAGGCAGGCGAAACACTGATCGTGACGGTCGGTGGTCGCAATACTCTTTCTGCAGGGGCACTGACACATTGAGGGATGACCCGCCTTACTAGACGATTTTTCAGACTCCTGACCGGACATGATTGATAGAAATTAAACTAAAAAGACTCTGTGCCGCACTAGGAAAATGCAAACATGAACTGAGCGGCATCGAGTAAATAGCACAAAACCGAGGTTTTCTGTGTCGCAGCTCTTTTTTGTGCCATGAAGTCAGCATGATGCAGCCTCAACAGTTGGAAAAACAGAAGTGAGGAGGGGGGGGGGGAGTCAGGGGTTACTGGCCAATCCACAAGCATCTCGTCATGCGAAGGCCTCACGGGCAGTACCGTCCCCAATGTAGACTCCCCCTTCTGAAAATTTAAAGCTGTATGCTCTCGTTTGCACTACAGCCTCCAGCATGTACTCCCTTCTGTGATGAATGGTGAAGCTTGATCTTTGGAAGAACAAGCCTTCGTGTTAGGCAACTAAGGAAAACAGAGAAAGAAAAAAACACTATGATTCTCAAAGGATGTGGCTAGGAAAGTAACAGAGAAAGGGCTAGCTTTCAGGAGGTGCAAGGAAACAAAGAGGGGGAAGACGGGGAACTATCTGGAAAAGCAGCGGGAGGTGGGGAAAGCAGTCAAGAGTGCAAAGACGGAGGAACAAATAGCCTAGGCATTAAGAAAGGAGAGAAGACCTTTTTCAGGTACATTAGTGAAAGAAGACCAGGGGCGGGATTGTGAGGTTAAAAAGGGAAGGAGGGGCCTTTTGTTCAGCATTCACAAAAAGAAAAGGAGAAGGACCACTATTGGGTGATAGGAGCACCAGTGGGAGAGGCGGACACCAGCCCACTTACGGAGGAAAGAGTCCTAAAGGAACTTGAGAATCTGAAAAGGGATAAGGCTATGAGGCTGGATGGGATTCAACCCAGAATGTTAAAAGACCTTAGAGAGGTGCTGGCAGCATCACCGACCGCTCTATTCAAAAAATCGACAGAGACAGGGGTGGTTCCAGGGGACTGGAAGAGGGCGAATATAGTCCCTCTCCACAAAAGTGGAAACAGGGAGGCAGCCGGCAACTACAGGCCAGTTAGCCTGACCTTGATGGTGGGGAAATTAACGGAGTCACAGCTAAAGAAAAGGATTGTGATATTTCTTGACTCCAGTGGAGCACATGGACCGAAGGCAGCATGGATTCACAGTGGGAAGGTCTTGTCAAACAAATCTGATAGATTTCTTTGACTGGGTGACCAGGAAGGGGCGGTGGATGTGGCTTACCTAGATTTCAGCAAGGCCTTCAACACTGTCCCACATAGGAGATTGATAAACAAGTTGGGCAGCCTGTGAGTAGGCCTAAAGGTGGTGAACTGGGTCAGAAAATGGTTGAGTGACTGGACAGAGGGTGGTGGTAAATGGCGTTCAATCTAAGGAGAGGGGGGCTGACCAGCGGGGTGCCACAGGGATCCGTGCTGGGGCCAGTCCTCTTTAATGTCTTCATAAGCGACATTGCAGAGAGGCTGCAGGGGAAGGTACGTCTCTTTGCAGATAACACTAAGATCTGCAACAGGGTCGACACTCTGGGGGCCCTAAACATGCTTGAGGAGCGGTAGAGTGTGTGGCAGCTAAGATTCAATGTAAAGAAGTGCAAAATCCTGCATTTTGTGCACATAAATCCATGGGAGGAGTACAAGACAGAGGAGAGGTACTGACAGCCACCAATCAAGAAAAGGACCTGGGGGTAATCATATCTAATGGCCTAAAGGTAAACAATGTGAGAAGGCTGTGGGGAGAGCCAGTGAGACTTTAAGGTGCATAGGAAGAGGCATCACCAGCAGAAAAAGGAGGTAGTTATGCCACTGTACATATCACTAGCGAGACTGCATCTGGTATACTGTATCCAGTTCTGGAGGCCACATCTCTGGAAGGACAGACACAAAAGAGAGGTAGTCCAGAGAAGGGCAACAAAAATGATGCAAGAACTGCACCAAAAGTCATATGAGGAAAGACTAAAGGACCTCAGTATATATTCCCTAGAGAAGAGGAGAGAAAGGCGAGATATGATAGAAACATTCAAGTACATCAGGTGTATAAACAAGGTAGAGAAGGGTAGCATCTTTCAGAAAAGAAGGTGTACAAGAAATACAGGTTACTCACCTGTAACAGGAGTTCTAGGAATGGTATATGTTGTTCATCCACACTTATTGGCAGGTTCCTTGCCGCTTTAAATCTTGCCGGAAGGTCTTCAAGCTGGCTCCTCCCACCCACCCGGTGGTAACTCTCGCTCCGCCCCATGGCGCCCAGATCTGGCCCGGCTGGAAGCTCAGGTTGTCTTGTCGGCTGAGGCCGGGTGGAGTCGTGTGGGATGAACAACATATACCATTCAGAACTCCTGTTGCAGGTGAGTAACCTGTATTTCTAGGGACATGGATATGTTGTTCATCCACACCTATTGGCAGACTCCTAGCAGTTCTCCGGGAGGGAGGGAAGGCGCACACCCCCTACTTAGGGAATAAAGACTGGAGAACCGAGGCCCCAAAACCAGCATCCCGGCGTGACTCAAGGTCGATGTGGTAATGGGTAATAAAGGTGTGTGCTGACTTCCAGGTAGCAGCCCTGCAGATTTCCTGGATAGGGACATCCTGGAAGCAGCCACCGATGCAGCAGTATGATGGGTAGAATGAGCTCTTATCCCTCTGGGAGTCCATGCCCACCAACTTATAGCAGCGATCTATGCAGGAGGACCCACCTGCCTATCGTCCGCTGCTGCAGGTCTGCCAGGTGCGGCTTCAGCGTAGGTGACAAACAGCTGGCGAACCTCTCCCGAATTTCAGCCATGCGCTTCTTATAATAAGCGGCGCCTTCTAGGGTCCAGAGTATGGGAGCCTATATTCGCCTCTGAGGTGTGACTGGGGTAGAACACCTGCAGAGTCAGCACCTGGTTAAGGTGAAACTCCGACACCACCTTCGGAAGGAATTCGGTGAGGCAGCGGGACAACCTTGTCCCTGTGGAAGACCAGGTAAGGAGACCGATGCAAAGCGCCTGGAGCTCTCCCATCCTTCTGGCTGACGTGATAGCCACCAAAAGGCAGTCTTCCACGACAGGTGAGAGAGATCACACCTGTGCATTGGTTCGAATAGCTTGCCCACGAGCTTTGCCAGTACCAGCAGTAAATCCCACGGAGGTGGAGGTTCTCGCACTGGAGGGGAAATGTGATCAAGGCCTTTGAAAAAGCGTCCGACCACCTTTTCCTGCGCCACCGATTGCTCCCGGCCCGCGCCGGCAAGCAGAGATGGCTGCCAGGTGCACCCCTAGGGTCGCCGACCCTAAGCCTTGACTAGAAAGGGACCATAAATAGTCCAAAATGCTTGCCACAGAACAGGAGGAAGGGTCCAAGCCCTTGCCCTGACACCAAATGGAGAATCTCTTCCATTTGAAGGCATAGCATTTTCTGGTCAACTCCTTACGGGATGCCTCAACAACATTAAGGACCTCGTCGGAAAGACCCAAGGCCTGGAACTCTAGCCGCTCAGGAACCAGGCCGTCAGGTGCAGGGATTGAAGGTCCGGATGGAACACCTTCCCCTGATTGACTGAGAGCAGGTCCGGGCGAGCTGGAAGCTGCCTCGGGAGCCTGGAGCTGAGGCTGAGGAGATCTGGGTACCAGAACTGGCGGGGCCAGTCTGGGGCTATCAGGATCACTACCCCTTGTCCTCCTTGCCTGAGAAGCACCTTGTGAATCAGGGAAATGGGGAAAGGCATAAAAGAGGCCCGGGGTCCACAGCCTCGAGAAGGCATCCCCCTGCAGCGAGCCCTGCTGAGGGGGGCGGGCATGAAACAGCCTCAGCTTCGCGTTCTCCCTGGAGGCAAACAGGTCCACCTGAGGTGTGCCCCCAGTGGGAGAACAGATCTTGTACTACCTCCGGCAGGAGAGACCACTCGTGAGATGCAGCCCCTATCCGGCTCAGGGCATCGGCCAGGGTATTGGAGGCTCCTGCCACATGAATGGCTAGGAGATCCGCCTCCAGGCTGCTGCAAGTGACCAAATGGGAGGCTTCCTTGCATAGAAGCATGGAGCGCGTCCCGCCCTGGCCAGTTCAGGTAGTACATGGTCGTGGTATTGTCCGTCTGGACTCGGACCACTGACCCCAAGAAACGGAGAAAGGCGTGAGAGCTAGGGGACCGCCGAGCTCCAGCAGGTTGATGTGGCATCGGACTCCCACGGGACCAGAGGCCGTGCACTCGGTGTTCCCCCAGATGGGCACCCCAACCCATCAAAGAGGCATCGGTCGATAGAGAGACCGTCTGCTCGGGGCGGACAAACGGGATGCCCTCCTGCAGATGGAATGGAACGGCCCACCACTGGAGAGCGTTCCACATCTCCTGGGTCACTATCACTAGCTAGTCCAAAGGATCGCAACGTTGTGACCACTGGCTGGCCAGTCCCCACTGAAGGGGGCGCATGTGCCAGCGGCCTAACGGACCACGCTGGTACAGGCCGCCATGAGACCAGAAGGCGCGGAAGTCCCGGCAGGAGCGCGATGCCCAAACAAGAAATGATTGGGCAAAGGAGGTAAGAACCTCGGCCCTGTCCGGCGGGGGCCGTGCTCTGGCTTTCAGTCGGCTCTGGCTCGAAGAGAGTGAAACTCTGCTCGAGAAGTCGAGCTCTGCCCAGCGAACAGGATCACCTGCTTGGCTGAGTTCGACTTAGCCTCGTTGATGAGAAGGCCAACTCGAGAGCACACCTGGAGGGCCAGATCTCGAGCGCTCCACCGCCGTCTGGAGGAGGCTGCCGCCATCAGTCAAGTCCAGGTAAGGGTACACCTGACCCTCCGCGCAGAGGAATGCTGTCACCACTGCCATGCATTTGGTGAGAGACCTGGAGCTGAAGATAAGCGAAGGGCATGGCTCAGAACTCGAAGAGGGATCCCTCTGCTCGAAAGCGGAGGAATCTCCGATGTGACGGACGGATAGGGACGTGAAAGAACGCGTCCTGTAGGTCCAGAGAGCAGAACCACACGCTGTGTTCCAGAGATGGTATTATCTGCGCCAGAGTGACCATCCTGAAGGTTCGAGACCTTAGGAACTTGTTCAGGTCGTGTAGGTAGAGAATGGGGCGCCAGCCCCCCGTCCGTTTCGGAACCAGGAAATACCTGGACACGAACCCCGGGTCTGAAGGGGGGTCCTCCACCTCTGTGATCACCTCCTTTTGGAGGAGGACAGCGATGTCGGCTCGGCGAGCCGCCAGTGAGGCTGCGGACCCCGAGGCCCCCCGAGGTGCGACGGCTCTGAAGGGCGGGGCCTGCTCGAATTCCAGAGGTAGGCCTTTTCCCACCACCTCGGTACTCACCTGTCCGTGGTAACAGCGGACCAGGCGGAAATGAAGTGTCTGAGCCGTCCCCCCACGGGGGGAACCAGGGGTGAGGTGACAGGGATGGGGGCGACACCCCTCAGCCCGTCACTGGGCAGGCTTGGAGGAGGGACCGGCCGAGGGACCTCCTGGGCCTTTACCTCCCTGCTTCCTGTTGGAGGAAGCCGACGGCTTGGTTTGGGATACCAAGGTCGAGCCTGCTGGCCCTGACGTTGCTGGGCCGGGCGCACCGCGGGCGCAGAAGGACGAAAGGGCTTAGGCTGTGGCTTGCGGCCTTTGTCCTTCTGAGCGGAAGAGACCGAGTCCAAGGTAGCATTGGACTTCTCGATCCTCTGCAGGTGACCTTCCACCCCAGGGCCGAAGAGGTCAGTCCCCAAAAAGGGAACATCCGCCAACTTGTGCTGGGTATCCGAGGTAAAGGTGGATATCCTCAGCCAAGCCCGATGACGCATGGCCACTGCGGCCACCACAGACCTGGCACATGAGTCCCCGATGTCTAACGCAGTCTGGAGCTGCTGTTTGGCCACCGCCCTGCCCTGGTCCCGCACCTGCCTGACCGTAGTCTGCAGATCTGCGGGAAGATGAGGGACAACCTCATCCAGGGAGCCCAACAGGCGTGGAGAAAAATATGCCATGAGGGGCGGCGAACTGGCCTGGCCGAGTCCGAGAGGACACGCAGCATAGACTTTCCGCCCGGCATAATCCAATTTCTTGGATTCCTTGTCGGGAGGTTTGTCCACATCCCTGGCGTTCCCGGCACGCCGGAAAACGCTGTCGGTAACCAACCCCTCGGCCGAGGGGTGTTCCGAAAAACGGACAGGGAACCGGTAGGGACCGCATACTTCCTGGCCAACCTGGCCGAAGGCGCAGGGCAGTAAGCAGGACGCTGCCAAAGTTCCAAGGCCGGACCCACTATGGTTTCGGCCACCGGAAAGGCCTCCGTAGGAGAATCCCCTCGGTCCAGAATCTCCGTGAGGGGATACCTGGCCCGTTTAGAAACGGGTTCGAGCTTCATCCCGGTGGACTCCGAGATGAGTCGAAGCAACCCTAAGAAGGACGAAGGGCTATCGTCCATTGACTGCCCTCCCGAGGACTCCAAGTCCATGCGCTTGGAGAAGAGGGAGGAACCATCATCGGACTCAGAAGAGTCCTCAAAGAGGTGTCTCGGGCCTGAGCCACCCTCCACCTGCCGAGGTTTATCGGGAGTGAGGGTGACAAGACAGCCTATGGGGCAAACCCAAGGCCGACCGAGAATTTTTAGTCGGAGCCCCAACTAATGGCTGTGGAGGCAGAGGTTCCACCAGAATCGGTGGGGCAGCTGGAATTGGCCGAACAACCGGCCTGAGAACAGGCTCCTCGACTACAACGAGGGGTTGTTTCGGCTGCTCCGGTGACAGCCACTTAATGGCCGGGGAAGACGACTGGGTCGGCTTATTCCTGGTCAAAAGGAGCTGTTGCCACATGAGTTCCTCGTACCTCCGATGCAACTTGCGCAAAGCCTCCCCTCGTCCGAGGAAGAGGAAGAGAAAGAGCAGCGGCGCCGCTTGCCGCGGTGCGGAGACAGACCGCCTATGGCGGTGGGATCGGTTGGACCGAGAGGATGTCCGAGACCGAGAGTCTCGACTAGGCCGATGCAGGCGAGGAGAAGTGTCGGAAATCGGCACTCCCCTCGGCTCGGACGATCCAACCGAAGGCTCCGGAACCGGAGGCACAGACGAGCCGGCGGGATCCTCAACTCCCACTGGGGAACCGGGAGAGGGATTCTCAGCTTCTCCAGCCGACAACCCGTCCTAACGGGTTGAGAAAAATCTTGACCGCTGTCGGCAGGAGTCTCGGTCAACTGGCCTGGCAGGACACCGTGAAGCCAGTGGCGAAGCAGTGCTGACCAAGTAGACTGTCGACAAGGGAGGGATCTTTCCGCTCCCAAGAACGCCGACAGAGAGTCTTAATTTGCTCTTTTGGACCTGGAAAAGGTCCCGAGAAGTTGGACCTCACCTTGGTCGAGAGGGTCAGACAAAGCTCCTAAAAGAAGCCCAGCACGAGGCACCGAGAGAGAGCGGACAAATGCCGCAGTCGGTAGGCGGCCCGGGCCGCCTCCTTCTTCGAGGGCGATCATCTGCTCGAGTCTGATCCGCCGAACCACGCCGCGGACACCGCCAATCGGGCCTCTTTAGATTTCACCGGTGGAATTCTTTTCTCGGGGTGCCCCAGTTGTAATCGGGCAGCACGGTCTTCAAGGACGTAGCCCGAAAAGGAAGAGCACAAGTCGCAGGCCTGTGGGTCGTGCTCAAGGCCCAGGCAGTAGAACCACGTGGAGTGCGGATCCGCCCTAGACGCCTTTCAGTCTTAAGGGCAATTCTCCAAAACCGAGTCGATGGTCCATCGCAGTCAGCGAGGAGAAGATCGATCAAGTCTTTTAGCAAAAACTTTTGATTTCAAACTTTCAAGAATTAGGAACTAGTCTTAAACGCAGCTGTTAAGGAGGGAAACCTGAGCTTCCAAGTGGTAAGGAAGATCTGAGTCATGGGGCGGAGCCGAGAGTTTTACCACCCGGGTGGGTGGGAGGAGCCAGCTTGAAGACCTTCCGGCAAGATTTAAAGCGGCAAGGAACCTGCCAATAAGTGTGGATGAACAACATATCCATGTCCCTAGAAATGTAAATTACGTACCTACCATAATTCTTGATCTTCCCTTGTATCTTCACCATTCATTACTGCTGGGTGTAAGCCAGAGGCGCACACCTGCTCAGGAGCTTTTTTTTTTGGGTGGGGGTGGCACCACTGGCACCACCCACGAGGCCGATGCACTGCATGGTGCTAGAGGGTTGGCCGTTAGGCGCTGCAGACTCCTCCTCCACCCCAGTTCTGTTCTGCCGGAGAGAAGGAAAAAAAAGAGGGATAGCGAAATTTAATGATAAGGCAAGAGAGTAGAGGGACAGGAAAAATTAAAGGATATAAACTGAAAAAGGAATAAGGTGGCCAGAAGGAAAGTAGGATTTTGCTAACTGGCATTGGGGCCCCAGCCCCTGGGCAGCAAGCACATGAAAGAGAGAAAAAGAGGGGGAAACAAATGAGAAGAGAAAGATATAAGACACAGGGGAATAAGGAGAGATTCCGTCATGCTCAGCCAGAAGACTACTCTTTACTCTCAAAAACCTGGGAGATATGAAGACACAGGTGCATGGATCCTATCAAGCTTCAGGGACCGCTGGACATGGGTACAGAACAGGAGAATGAGATGGTCATGGAGAATATAAAGCATGGCTGAGTCTGAAACCCCCCCCCCCCAAACCCACACTCTAGATGAAAGTCCTGGAGTATGGCTCTTAAGCTTACCACCTAAGGGCTTAGCCGGGGGGGGGGGGGCCCTAAAAACAGGAAAGGCTCCTGTCCAGAAACAACCCCTATAATGTAGGGGGACAGCGAGAAAAGGAAAAGGGGAGTCCCTATGGGTCCTCCCACGGGATGCATTGATGAAGTCCCCACCCTTAACAGAGCTGGCAATGGACCAGACAGGTCCGTGCCAAGTCATGGAATGGACCCCACAGTGTACCCCACTGAGAACCCCAGGGATTTCCTTCCAAGGCCAGGGCGAAGACCCTACTCACTGTCCTCCGTAGGTTGGCGCGCTGTTACTTTAGAGAAGGAAACAGAGGCCCTGAGGTACCAGGGGGACACTGCCCCCAACTGGCCTCGTACAGCGGGAGGGCGAGCAAGGTAGAGGTGACACCTAGAAACTGAGGCCCAAGAGGGGAAGGTAGGCGGTAATCAGTAATGAATGATGAAGATATACAGGTTACTCACCTGTAACAGGAGTTCTAGGAATGGTATATGTTGTTCATCCATACTGTCTGGCAGGTTCCTTGCCGCTTTAAATCTTGCCAGAAGGTCTTCAAGCTGGCTCCTCCCACCCACTCGGGTGATAAAACTCGCGGCTCCGACCCATGACGCCAGATCTAGCCCACTGGAAGCCAGGTTGTGCGTCATGTGGATGAACAACATATACCATTCCTAGAACTCCTGTTACAGGTGAGTAACCTGTATTTCTAGGAATATGGATATGTTGTTCATCCACACTGTCTGGCAGGCTCCTAGCAGTTCTCCGGAAGGAGGGAGACAAGGCGCACACCCCCTACTTAGGGAATAACGACTGGAGAACCGAGGCCCCAAAACCAGCATTCCAGCATAACTCAAGGTTAATGTGGTAATGGGTAAGGAAGGTGTGTGCTGACTTCCAGGTAGCAGCCCTGCAGATTTCCTGGATAGGGACGTCCCTGGAAGCAGCCACCGATGCAGCGGTATGGCGGGTAGAATGAGCTCTTATCCCTCTGGGAGGCTCCATGTCCGCCAACCTATAGCAGAGATCTATGCAAGAGGTGACCCACCTGCCTATCGTCCGCTTGGCTGCAGGTCTGCCAGGTGCGGCTTCAGCGTAGGTGACAAACAGCTGGGCTTAACCTCTCCCTCGAACTTCAGCCATCCGGCTTCCTATAATAAGCGAGCGCTCTTCTAGGGTCCAGAGTATGGCCCAGAGTATATTCGGCCTCCGACGTGTGATTGGGGTAGAACACCAGCAGAGTCAACACCTGATTAAGGTGAAACTCCGACACCACCTTCGGAAGGAATTTTGGGTGGGGGCGCAGGACAACTTTGTCCCTGTGGAAGACCAGATAAGGAGACTATGGAAAGCGCCTGGAGCTCTCCCATCCTTCTGGCTGACGTGATAGCCACCAAGAAGGCGGTCTTCCATGACAGGTGAGAGATGTCACACCTGTGCATCGGTTTGAATGGCTTGCCCATGAGTTTAGCCAATACCAGCAGTAGATCCCACGGAGGTGGAGGTTCTCGCACAGGAGGGGATATGTGATCAAGGCCTTTGAAAAAGCGCCCGACTGCCTTCTCCTGCGCCACCGGCTGCTTCCCAGCCCGAGCCCAGTAAGCAGAGATGGCTGCCAGGTGTACCTTAAGGGTCGTCGACCAAAGCTCTAGCTGAGAAAGGGACCACAGGTAGTCCAGAATGCTTGCCAAGGAACAGGAGGAAGGGTCCAGGCCCTTGCCCTGACATCAAATGGAGAATCTCTTCCATTTAAAGGCATAGCATTTCCTGGTCGATTTCTTACGGGAAGCCTCAACAACGTTGAGGACCTCATCGGAAAGACCCAAGGCCTGGAACTCTAGCCGCTCAGGAACCAGGCCGTCAGGTACAGGGACTGAAGGTCTGGGTGGAATACCTTCCCCTGACTTACTGAGATGAGGTCCGGGCGGGCTGGGAGCTGCCTCGGAAGCCTGGAGCAGAGGCTGAGGAGGTCTGGATACCAGAACTGGCGGGGCCAGTCTGGGGCTACCAGAATCACCTGCGGGAAATGGGGGAAAGGCGTAGAAGAGGCCCAAGGTCCACAGCCTCAAGAAGGCATCCCCCTGCAGCGAGCCCTGCTGAGGGGGGTGGGCATGGAACAGCCTCAGCTTCGCATTCTCCCTGGAGGCAAACAGGTCCACCTGAGGCATGCCCCAGTGGGAGAACAGATCTTGTACTACCTCCGGCAGGAGAGACCACTCATGGGACGCAGTTCTTATCCAGTTTAGGGCATTGGCCAGAATGTTGGAGGCTCCTGCCACATGGATGGCAAGGAGATCCGCCTCCAGGCTGCGCACGACGGACCAAATGCGGAGAGCTTCCCTGCACAAGGGCATGGAGCGCGTCCCGCCCTGGTGGTTTAGGTAGTACGTGGTTGTGGTATTGTCCGTCTGGACCTGAACCACCTGATCCCATACAAAAGAAGCGAAGGCGGTGAGGGCTAGATGAACCGCTTGAAGCTCCAGCAGGTTGATGTGGCATCGGGACTCCCCAGGGGACCAGAGGCCGTGCGCTCTGTGCTCCCCCAGATGGGCACCCCAACCCATCAGAGAGGCATCGGTCGATAGAGAGACCCGGTTCGGGACAAACGGGATGCCCTCCTGCAGATGAGCTGGAACGATCCACCACTGGAGAGCGTTCCACATCTCCTGGGTCACTGTCACTGGCTGATCCAAAGGACCGAAGCGCTGTGACCATTGGCTGGCCAGTCCCCATTGTAGGAGATGCATGCACCAGCAGGCCGAATGGACCACGCTGGTGCAGGCCACCATGAGGCCCAGGAGGTGCAGGAAGTCCCAGGCAGGGCACAACTGCCCAACCTGAAATGATTGGGCAAAGGAGGAAAGAACCTCGGCCCTGTCCACCGGGAGCCGTGTTCTGGCTCGCAAAGAGTCGAGCTCTGCCCCGATGAATTGGATCACCTGCTTTGGCACGAGTTCCAACTTGGCCTCGTTGATAAGGAGGCCAACTTGAGAGCAAACCTGGAGGGCCAGCTCCTGGACCGCTCCACCTCCATTCTGGAGGAGGCTGCAATCAGCCAGTCATCCAGGTAGGGGTACACCCGGACCCTTCGGCGTCGCAGGAATGCTGTCACCACTGCCATGCATTTGGTGAAGACCCTGGGAGCTAGAGAAAGGCCGAAGGACATGGCCCGGAACTTGTAGAGGGACCCCTCCGCTCTGAAGTGGAGGAATCACTGATGGGACGGATGGATTGGGACGTGAAAGAATGCGTCCTGGAGGTCCAGAGAACAGAACCACATGCCTCATTCCAAGGATGGAATGACCTGAGTCAGAGTGACCATCCTGAAGGTTCGAGACCTTAGGAACTTGTTCTGGTCATGCAGGTCTAGAATGGGGCGCCAGCCCACCGTCTGTTTCAGGACCAGAAAGTACCTGGATATAAACCCTGGGTCTGGTGGAGGATCCGCCACCTTCTTGATCACCTCCTTTTGGAGGAGCAGGGCAATGTCGGCTCGAGGGGCAGACAGAGAGGCTGCGGACCCCGTAACCCCCCGTGGGGCAACGGCTCGGAAGGGAGGGGCCTGCTCGAACTCCAGAGGCAGACCCTTTCCTACCACCTCCAACACCCAACGGTCCGTGGTGATAGTGGACCAGGTGGAAAGAAAGTGGCGGAGCCGTCCCCCCACGGGGAAGCGACGAAGTTGGGGGCGACACCCCTCAACCCGTCACTGGGCAGGCTTGGAGGAAGGACCAGCCGAGGGACCTCCTGGGCCTGTTCCTCCCAGCTACCTGTTAGAGGAAGCTGCAGGCTTGGCTTTGGGGTGCCAAGTGCGAGCCTGCTGGCCCGGATGCTGGTGTTGCTGGGCCAGACGTGCCGCAGGGGCAGAAGGGCGAAAGGACTTATGTTGCTGTCGACGGCCTTTGTCCTTCTGAGCAGACGTGACCGAGTCCAAGGTGGCATTGGACTTTTCAATTCTCTGGAGGTGACTTTCCACCCCAGGCCCGAACAAGTCGGCACCCAGGAAAGGGGACGTCTGCCAACTTGTGCTGGGTATCCGCCATAAAGGTGGATATCCTCAGCCAAGCTCTGCGGCGCATGGCCACTGCAGCCGCTACTGACCGGGCACAGGAGTCACCGATATCAAGAGCAGTTTGGAGCTGCTGTTTCGCCACTGTCCTTCCCTGATCCCGCACCTGCTTGACCGTAGTCTGCAGATCAGCCGGGAGATACATAGATACATAGACAGTGTCGGCAGATAAGGGCCTATGGCCCACCCAGTCTGCCCATTTGAGCTTATAAGTTCAGTTTGTTTTCCTAGAAGTCTGTTTCCCATTACCCCTGACCTCTAGAATTCCTTTATGTCTATCCCATGCATTCTTAAAACCCGTGATTGTTTCAGCCCCCACCACTTCCTCTGGCAGGGTGTTCCACTTGTCCACCACCCGTTCTGTGAAGAATTCTTTCTCATGTTTCCTCCAGATAAATCCCTCCCTCCAACTTCATCCCATGCCCTCTAGTCCTGGAACATCTTTTTCGCTAAAAATAGTGTTTTCCTGCACTCTGTTTCTCCCTGTAAGATACTTGTATGTCTCTATCATATCCCTCTCTCCTCCTCTCAGGGAGTACATGTTCAGTTCCTTCAACCTGTCTTCATAGGACTTGTGATGCAATCCATGCACCATCTTGTTGCCCTCCTCTGAACCTTCTCTACCCTGTCTATGTCCTTACGTGGTATGGTCTCCAGAACTGTACACTGTACTCCAGGTGGGGCCTCACTAGTGTCTTGTATAGCAGAATTATGACCTCCGTTTTCCTGCTGGTGATGCCCCTGCCTGTACATCCCAGCATCCTATTTGCTTTACCTGCTGCCTTGTCACACTGTTTCCCTACCTTGAGGTCATCAGAAATGACAACCCCAAGATCCCTTTCCCGCTTGGTGCATGCTATATCCTCACCCCCCAAATGAGGGATCACCTCATCCAGGGAGCCCATAAGGGTGTGGGAGAAGTCGCCATCATGCAGCCGAACTGGCCTGACGGAGGCCGAGGGAGGACGCAGCATATACTTTGGCGCCCGCACAGTCCAGTTTTTGACCCCTGTCAGGAGGTTTGTCTGACATCCCTAGCGCGTCCCGAACGCCTGGAAAACGCCGTCGGTAACCAACCCCTCCGCAGAGGGATGTTCTGAGAAACCAGACAGAGACCCGGTAGGGACCGCATACTTCCTGCCCATCCTGGCCAAAGGAGCAAGACAAGAAGCTGGCCGCTGCCATAACTCCAAGGCTGGGCCAATAATGGCGTCAGCCACCGGAAAGGCCTCCGTGGGAGAATCCCCTTGGTCCATTATCTCCGTGAGAGGATACTTGGCCCGCTTGGATACGGGCTCGAGCTGCATCCCAGTGGACTCAGATGAGCTGAAGCAGATCCATGAACGGAACGATGATGGGCTCTTGTCCATCAACTGCCCCTTCCCCCGGAGGACTCCAGGTCAAGGGGCCTGGAGAACAGGGAGGAGTCTGCAAAGAGCTGCCTAGGGCCTGAGCCACCCTCCACCTACCAAGGGCGGTCAGGAGTGAGGGTGACCCGACAACCAGTGGGGCAGTCCCTGACCCGACTGAGTATCCTTGGTCAGAGCCCCCGATTTCGGTTGTGGAGGCGGAGGTTCCACCACAATCGGTGGGGCAGCTGGTTTTGGCCGAACAACCGGCCCAGGTTTGGGCACCTCGACCACCGCGAGGGGTTGTTTCGGTCTTTCAGGTGACAGCCACTTAATGGCTAGGGAAGGCGACGGCGTCAGCTTGTTCCCGCCCAGAAGGAGCTGCTGCCACATTAAGTCCTCTTAGCGTCGATGCAATTTGCGCCGAAGCCTCTCCTCCTCCGAGGAGCAAGACTAGGACGAGCGTAGCCGCTGCTTTCCTCAGTGCAGAGACCAAGACCGCCAGTATCGGCTGGACCAAGATGAGGTCCGAGACCAGTGTTTCCGAGGGTGGGTCTGGGAGGGAGCGGGGGAAACCTGCTCCTCCCTCAGTTCGGGAGCCTTGACCAGGGACTCCAGCACAGGAAGCGCAGGCAAGTCCTCGGTTTCCAGCAGGGGAATCGGTGATGGAGGGTTGTCTGCTTCACCAGTCAACAGCCCGTCCAACAGGTCGAAAAATCTCGACCGCGTCGACGGGTGTCTCGGACGGCTGACCTGACGGGGACACCATGAAACCAGCGGCCTTAGCCGCAACCTCGACCCGAAGTAGAGTGTCGACTGTCAGAGAGGGACCTCTCCCACTCCCCACGAACATCGGCCAGGGTGGGACTTACCATTGATCCTTCTTTTGACCGAAGAGTGTCTCGATGGCCCCTCACCTTCGTGGAGAGGGACTGGCAAAGCTCCTTAAAAGAAGCTATGTGGGAGGATCCCAAGGAGGCGGGATAATGCCGCAACCCGATGAAGATCATCTAGCCACCTCCTCTGGAGGGCTATAAGCCTGCTCGAAGTTGCCTAGCCGAGCCAGCCGCCAAGGAAACCGCCCCAACGGGCCTCCTTGGACTTTCACCGGGCGGATAACGCCGGGCAACCCAAGTTGGAGCCAGGCAGCACAGTCTTCGAGGACGCTTAGCTGAAAAGACCTGCACAACTCGCAGACTCATGGGTCATGGTCAAGCCCGAGGCAGTAGGACACACGTGGATCGGATTGGTCCTGGACATCTTCTGCCCACATGGGCACCACAGAAAATAGGGAGTTGATTTGTCCATCGCAACCGCGAAGGAAGAAGTAGACCGAAGTCTAGAAAACTTTAAAATTATTTTCCGGGTGAACCGAAGAGTTTGGATCCAGTCTAGACGCAGAGCGCTAAGGAGGGAACCTGAGCTTCCAAGCGGTAAGGAAGATCTAGCGTCATGGGGCGGAGCTGAGAGTTTTACCACCCGGGTGAGTGAGAGAAGCCAGCTTGAAGACCTTCCAGCAAGATTTAAAGTGGCAAGGAACCTGCCAGACAGCATAGATGAACAACATATCCATGTCCCTAGAACAAGAATTACGGTAGGTACGTAATTTACATATCTTCCTCCATGTCAGTCTTCACCATTCATTACTGCTGGGTGAGTACCAAGTCTGACAGAGGAGACCTGACACTGTCCTGAGGAACAGTTTCGCTCAGCCTCCTGCGGGGAAGACACAGAAGGGAGAGACCCTACTGCCATACATGGCCTAAGGCTGTTCAGGCCGAGGAGAAGCTCCAGACCCTGTGCAGAGAGGGCAATGGCTTGCTTAGATTCCTCTAAATCAGGCAACAATGCTATCACTTGTGCCAGCATTGACCACAGATGCCTATTGTAGGCAGCGAGGTGAGCCTGATGTGCTATGATGCAGAGCAGCACACGAGATGAAGAGAAAACTCTTCTTCCCCACCAGTCGAACTCAGGGGAGTCAGGATCCGGTGGTCAGTCATGCGCCGGGTGTTGTAGCCCGGAAGGAGTGTCTAGAGCCATCAGCCCAGAGGGTGGATTAGGCAGAGAACCAAGAGACTCCTGAGGTGCGCAATACCTCCTCCTGTAGTCCACTGGGGCTGGGGATGAGGCGGCTGATGACCACCAAGTGCAGACTGACTGGAAGGGAATAGGCCAGGAAGAGACCACAAGGTGGTTCGCACTGAACTCACTCAAAAGGAGCGCGTCTCCCACTCTGTATTGCGCCTTACCACATGGAAAATATGTAGCTCCTGAACTAACCTTGAAATGAATCGCTGATATTCCATGAAATCAGCGTCGGAGGGGAGGTGGACGGAACGGTCCTCTTCCTCAGAGAAGGAAATTGAGGAAGTAGAGGAGCTCAGGTGTTCAGCGACGGCCTGCAGCGGTGGGGACAGGTGGAAGACCTGCTTGTCCATAGCTCTGACATACTTAGGGAAGGCTGCTGCAGTAGCTCTGAACGTCTCCCAGGTCAAGGGCCCCTTAGGATCACATGGCCAGGGAGAGGTGGTGGTGTCTGCAGAGGGATTGAGGAAGGGCACCCGACAGAAGGTGCCCAGCCTCTGCCAGGGCTCTGAGACCATGCAGTAGATCCTCCCACACATGGGGATCCGGTGGTCGACCCAGTCAGTGGGCACTGCAAATCTGAGAACAAATCCTGGCTGAGCCCTGATGGGGAATCTCCCCTGTGGTGCGACTGGGGTTGCATGGTTCCAGATGGGAAAACCCCAGCACTGCCCACTAAAGGCACCTCCGCAGTCTCAGAGGGAGGAGGAGAAGCGCAGGTTCGGCACTGTGACTTCTCCCCATCCCCCGCAGGGTAGTGGAGGAGGACCCCAATGCTTCACCCCAGCCTCTCAACCCCTCAGACTCCAAGGCCACTCTCTTCCTTGAGCCCGCTGCTAAGGGGTCCCCCAATTTTGCAGACCCCCCAAGGGAGGCAGCAGAAGAGGAGGTCCCCATCCCAACCACAGTAGTCAGGACAGCACCAGGAATGGCAGCTGCCCTGGCACCCGAGGTCAGGACCATCATCCCAGGAACCCCAGAACTACTGTCCGATGCTGGAACCCCTGACACTAGCATCGACGTGGGGGCCTGCAGAGACTGCAGCATTCGGGGTCACCAAGGGACGAACGCCTGGTGTCATGTCCAGGGGGACTCCCCGACTCATAGGAATCAGGACGCCAATCCGGATCGGCCAGCGAGTCATCCGCCTCTGAAGAGGAGATCACGCACACTGCCAGACTAGCAACCCCGGGAGCCCCCCTGCTAATGGCACCTCAAATAGCGCCACTGAGGGACTTAACACCACCTGTGGTGGCGCCCAGATGACCGGCATCATGATCCAAGACGCTGCCAGTGGGGGGAGCTAAGCGTCCGTCAGTGCTGGGCCCAGCAGCTGTGGGCTGCAACACCGGGGGAGCCTGCACCTCCGATGAAGTGACTGCCACAGCGGTGCTCCCGACCTGGCTCCAAGGGGAACAGAGCCGTTCCTCTGGCACTGCAGAAGAAATCTCCTCTTCAGCAAGGCTTGTGGGGTTCCCCAGGGCTCAGTGTAGTCCCACATGTTTGCAGTGTATATGCTGCCCCTCGGAGACACTGTAAGAAGGTATGGGCTGAGGTTTCACTGCTATGCAGATGATACCCAGCTCCACCTATCTTTTGCACCTGACCAGGATAGAGCTCTCTCGGTATTTAATAGCTGCTTACTGAAATCCAGTGCTGGATGAATTCAAGCTGGCTGAAGCTGAACTCAGAGAAGACTGAGGTAATGGTTGTGGACCCGTGCATGAGGTAGAGGGACAGGAGCTGGTTTACCCTCGGAGTTTATTTCTGGGGGTGTCCACTCCTACCTCTGAACAGAGTCTGGGAACCTGGGGGGTGATTTTTTGACATTGAGCTGACACTCGTTTGCAGGTGTCAGCAGTTGTCAAACTATCGTTTACCATCTTAGGAGCATCGCCAGGATTAAGCACCTTGTTCCGCCCAGCGATCTGCCTACACTGATCCATGCTTTTGTGACCTCACGTCTTGATTATTGCAACACCCTTTATCTAGGGCTTCCTGGGGTTGATATCCACCGCTTGCAGCTGGTGCAGAATGCTGTAGCCCAGTTATTGAGGAGTACTTCCCATGCCTGTCATATTTCTCCGGTTCTGCGCGATCTGCACTGGCTGCCAGTACAGTGGCGGATTGCCTTTAAAGTTGGTCTTTTGACTCACAAAGCCATACATGGACAGGGCCCAGACTACTTGAAAGAGCTTCTGGTGCCCTACTGCCCTAAGTGATCTCTCCGCTCGGCGGACGAGGAGTTGCTAGATTCCGAGGGTTTCTTTAAAATCTTCAGGAGCTCGTGCTTTTATGTATGCTGCTCCTACCCTCTGGAATTCTCTACCCCGTCCGCTTCATCAGTGTGCATCCGTGGAGTAATTTAAAAAGGCCTCAAAGACCTATTGATGGTCTAAGATCTATCCTGATTGATCACAGGGAGGTTATGAGCTCAGACTGATGTTTTATTTGTTTTATCTGTAATTATTGTAAGGCACCTTGATTTTGAGAAAGGTGCAATATAAATAAACTTTTATTATTTATTATTCTTAAGGCTTGAATCAGAAGAGGTTTCCTCCTCACCGGACCATAT
Organism: Neoceratodus forsteri; assembly: GCA_016271365.2. NCBI lineage: Eukaryota > Metazoa > Chordata > Ceratodontiformes > Ceratodontidae > Neoceratodus > Neoceratodus forsteri. The sequence goes on from CM028131.1 coordinate 431,292,671, forward strand.
AGACCCAGGAGGGGACCCAGAGGCAGGGTCAAGAGTTCTAGCCATGGCATCCCTAGAATGACGACACCCTCCGAAAGACAGCGGGGCACTGCTGACTTTAATTGCGTGACTCTCAAGAACACGGTGATCCATGGAGAAGCAGGCGTTGCAATCATCCATATCATGCTTGGGGCCCAGGCAAAGAAGGCAGACATCATGCCAATCCATAACGTAATAATGCCGGCCACAGGGGCACCGATGCATGGGGGCACGGCCCGCTTTGGATTTCTTCCTAGCCCCTGAACGAGACATGAAGCCAAGACGAACGCATAAAAACTACAGCAAAAGACCCGGTGCTGTCAGTAAGAATTTAAAAAAAAGTAACAGGCTTACCAGGATGTAACTGCGTCAAGTGAGCACCTCAAAACTGGGATGGAGAACAAAATAACAGCAAGAAAAACGGCATCAAAAATGAAGAAGGCCTTCTGAAACAGGAAACTTTTCTGGTTACTTACGCAGCAGGTGCTACCTCGACGGCAGGAGAAAAGAGAACTGAGGTGGAAAAGTCTGCGGCATCTAACGGCCAACCCTTGAGCGTCACGAAGTGTGTCAGCCTTGAGGGCGGCACCAGCACCAACCCCCAATAAAAAGCTCCCGAGCAGGTGTGCGCCTCCTGCTTACACCAAGCAATAATGAATAGTGGAGATTGACAAGGGGATGATCAAGGAAGCATGCTATGAGGCTAGAGGGGGGTAGGCTCAGGGGCAATGTGATGAAGTACTTTTTCACAGAAAGAGTATTGGATGCATGGAACAGCCTCCCTGCGGAGGTGGTGGGGCCAAAAAAAAAATGGTAGGTGAATTCAAGAATACATGGGGTAGACGTAAGAGTACTCAAACAGGAAAGAGAGGGTAAGCCGCAGATCAACTAGGGTCTGCAGTAACGCATTAGGTGGAGAAAAGGGGCAGACTAGGTGGGCAACACTGTCCTTATCTGCAATCACCTTCAATATATATATGTATCTATTAGTGAAGCCCCAGAAGAGAGCATGGACTCCTGATCAGAGCGGAGAGATCTCAGACTGCCTGTAATCTGTTGAGGGAGCAGTTGTATTTTTTTTTTTAAACTTTATATTTATTGTTTTTAATAAGAAACATACAGTTTGAAATACATGCTTGGACATTTCCAATTACTACATTTGAGGTCGCCACTCCTCATTAATACAACCATTTGGTACACCCATGCAATTAGACACGTCATTGAGGGGTTACCATTATTTTTTATGTAGAACATTAAACATTAAATTTCAAAATCAGTGGACTGAACCCATGAGCTGCATAGTTAAAGTTTCTCAAAGTCTTTATAACACAAGTCCCACATATTAGTGTCCTCTGAAAAAGGACATTAAGGTACCATGCTTTAACTTTAATTGTACACTAAATGTGCAATATTCATTATCTGACAGAATTAGTTTGATCTACTGGCTGTAAAATCTATCTGTCTTTATAACACCACCACAATTTCAAGCACAAAAGGTAACAAGAAGACCCAAATTTTTAATTTAGCCGGGAAGAGACTGAACAATACCAACCTCCCTCCTCTTCAGTAAACATGAGGCATTATTATAGAAATAGAAACATAAATTCAGACTTTGAAGTGAGATTCCTCCATTAATTTCGGAACATGACCAAAAATAAAGATTATAGTCCTTCTAGGATATCTAGAAAAATGAACCTGGTCCAATATTAATATTAAATTTGTAAATCCCGATGAGGTACTCACGCTACTGTCCGAACCCGTGAAAGAATTAGGAGTTCATGAGAGTACGCAGAACTCTCAGGCTTCTTCTTCATCCGAGGAGGACTCAGCCGTTCTTCTAGCTCGATCGACGGGAGTTTCGTGTTTTTGGCTCCACTTGATGGCCTCTCCAGGATCCGAGAACAAAAATATCTTCCCCCGATGTGCAATTCTCAAGCAGGCTGGAAATATCATCCCATGCGAGATGGAGGCATACTGTAGCATAGCCCTAACACCATCGAACTTCTACCTTTTTTGCCTTGTAGAGAAACTGATGTCTGGAAAACGCTTAATCTGCTCACCATCGTGTAAAAGAACCCTTTTGCGTCGGGCAAGTGCCAGCAGGAAATCGCGTGAGCCTGCTCCATCTGAAACCACCATGACAGTGCGAGATGCCTACAGATTCTCTGGGCGACCTCATGGAGTAATCCGATAGGCCTTTTGAAAAAAGTTTCCACTTTTGGTGCTACTTCTTCTCCTAATTGTTTAACGAACCATTCTTTCAAGAAGCAAATGATCACCTTCACTACCTTCGGGTAACCCCAAAATACATATATTCGGGGATCGTATTCGATTCTCCAGAGATTCAATGCGTGCCTTCCAGTGGGTACTGTCTTTAATTATCGTTGAAACTGCTCCTAAAGCTGCATCTGCCCATTTTGCCGTATTTATTGAAGCAGTCTGTATATGCTCCCAATTCATCACCAGAGTAGTTACCCTGTTTGTTAGGTTATCGAATTTTTCAGACAAACTAGAGACTGATCTGATGAGTTTTGAGAGCTTGGCACCGATTGTTTGGAGTGTTTCCTCACTCTGCTCTTCGGTTTGTTCTTCCACATGGGCCTGGTTTGACCTCGTGTTCTGCGCCACAGGTGCATTTTTGGATCTGGCTCCCAAACCCTGCTGTTGACCCTTAAGAGGATTGCCCATATCGTGCTGTGGTAGTTCCGCTACTAATTTTCCTACTTTTCCGATCGATTACTCAGGAACTGCCAGCTGAATTCTGCTAAGTTTAGACCTCTGACTTGGCTTCACCATTAGAGGGCTGCCATCTTGCTCGGGCTCCACAGCGCCTCCCCATATTATTTTTTAACCTCACAATTTAAGTATTTGCCGACGAAAAACTGCACTTTTATCTTGAGCCCTGCTAACAGTGCTAGAGAAGCAGGAAGAGAGCTTGGCAGTTCATTGGGACTTACTGTGAACTACTGGCTACATTTAAAAAAAAAAAAAAACGTTTACTTTGGGAGCATTTTCTCCAGTGCCTGGGCCACGTGCGAGTGGCAGACGCACAGTATTTTTGCTGACAAAACCGTTTAGTTTAATTTAGCAACTTGCTGCGATCCCTGTGACCTCTAATTTAACTTCTGGGGCACTACAGGCATTTAAAAATCAACCCTGCTGCGAGCAGGGCGCGTGTCGCTGCGTGTGTCTGCTGTGTCCGCTGGGGACACTGGGGCTGGAAGGATCGAGCTAATCATACCAAGAAACAGTGGTATGCTGCTACAGTTTAGAAACCAAACGTTGTACTATTCCTAACACTGTCTCAGAACAAGGCAAAAAAGGGGCAAAACAGCAGTGTGCATCCAATGTAATACGTTTTCAAACGAGACACCTTGCCCCGAGTTTATAAGTGAGAAATGCAACCTAATTGGTTTGTTACAAAGAGAACTTGAAACAAAGACTAGAAACACAAAAGGAAATTAGTTTATTTGAGAACTTTATTGATGAAGCATTAGTAAGCACTAGTATCCTTCAGGCAACTACATCAGGAGATCCTAGACCTAATAAAAAGGTCACTGACACTAATAAAGATACTGAGGAAGTTGTATCCTTTAATAATACCATGTCTGAAAAGTTCACTACATCTTTACCATTACATAACAGCTTCAATGTTCTGGCTAATGAAATTTAAGATCAACAGTTCCCTATTGCAACAGAATTGCCAAATAATGCTACGCAACCCCAAACTACCAGATACTTTATCCCCACTATAGTCCCTTCAAACATATATTCAATAAACAGAGATATAGTGGTAATTGGAGATTCAATTCTTAGGGGTGTAGATACAGCAGTGTGCCAAGGGAGAAACGCCCACACAACAGTAAGCACACTCCCAGGTGCTTGTGTTAAAGATATTTCAAGACTTTTGGATGGGCTTTTAGAAAATACACATAAACCCTTGGTACTTCTGCATGTGGGTATAAATGATTTACCTTATAATAATTTGTCTTATGTAAAATCTGGGTGTACTGACATTGTTAATATGGTTCTAGATTAAAAAGGGGAGATAATTTCCAGAGTACTGCCAACTGTAGGAAGGAATACTTACAAAAATAAATCAATTCAGGTCTTAAATACATGGTTACGCCAACTGTGTCGTGAAAGAGGTTTAGGGTTTATGGACAATCTATTACCACTCTCTCCAATAAAGCTTGCTTCCAATACGATGGACATTTAAATAAATTTGGCACTAGAATCCTGGGAAAAAAAGATCAATGAAGTCTTAGTATTCCATTTAAACTGGAAAATGGGGAGGGTGGGAACACAGTAGGTCATGGTATCATCCACCAGTCTAATACCTTAGGGGGACAAATCAACTACACTACAGAGTTTCCCACCCTAGTAATAAAGCCCATTTATACCCAGTATGGAATGGTCTATTGACTAATGCCAGAAGCCTGGCTAATAAACTAGATGAATTCAAGCTTAGGTTGTGTGACCAAGATATCCACCTGGCTTTAGTCACGGAAACCTGGGGTACTGATAGTGATACTTGGGATAGAAATATACCAGGCTATAAAGTCTTCATTAAAAACAGGAAGTTTAGAAAAGGTGGAGGTATGGCCATTTATATTCATAACACTATAAAATGTGAGGAGATGACTGAAGACGTGGAAGGCATTGAAGTATTATGGGTTAAAATATACCCCCACAATAGTGCCATAATAAAATTGGGCTTAGTATATAGACTTCCCTCTGCACTTCTGGAAAATGACAATAAGTTCATGGAGCACATTAGTAACTTAAACCCATTTGACAAAAAATAATTATGGGAGACTTTAACCTGCCGTATATAAACTGGATTTCACATAATGGGAACAGTAAAACTGAATGGTCATATCTGGATATTTTCGCACAAATAGGGCTTGAGCAAATAGTATCATGTGCAACCAGAAATGACAAGATATTAGACATCATATTAACCAATATGGGCAACAGCATTACTAATGTTCTTACTATGATGCCCTTGGGTAACAGTGACCATTTATGTGTAAAATTTTAAGGTGCAGGGTCAAAACAGGACAACCATGGATGGGAGTTACAGAAAAACTTAACTTTAGAAAGGCCAACTTTACTTCTTTAAAAGTAACAAATAGCAAAATGGGACTGGGAAAAAGATTTCACTAATCGATCTGTTGAGTGGGAATGGAACTTGCTGACCTCAAAGATAAAAAAAAAAAAAAAAAGATTAAAAGCTGTATACCTACTTCGAAAAAATGCACTGCTAAAGAATACCCCCAAGCTGGATGAAGCCCTCTATAAAGAAACTTATAAATAAAGAGCATAATGTTTAAAAGCATTAAAAAAGGCAACCAACATTTACTACCAGCATACCGAGTACTGATCAAAAAAATTAAAATTAAACAAGCAAAATCTGATCAGAAAATATTTATGGCAACAAAAGTTAGACAATAAAAAACTTGTTTTCCCCCATATTAATAAAATAAGTGGAAGTTCAAACGTAGTGGGACCATTTACCAAAAATACAGGAGTACCTACCAATAAGGAAACGTCTGATATTCAGAATAAATATTTTTCCTCAGTATTTAACAAATCCAATCTTACTACGATGGAGGATGAGCAAGTATCTATACCTGGGACAGTAAAAATTTATCAAACTGAAGTCCTTGAGAGGCTAAAATCATTAGATATTAATAAATCCCCAGGACCTGATGATCTCCACCCCAGGGTTTTGAAAGGACTTGCAGACTACATTCATAAACCTTTGACCAATATATTACAACATTCCATAGATTCTGGTGTTATTCCACTAAGTTGGAGGGTAGCCGTTGTTGTACCACTTCACAAACAGGGACCTACTTCAAAACCGGAAAATTTTAGACCAATAAGTCTGACTTCCCTATTGGGCAAAATACTGGAAGGGATAATTAAGGACTATATCCAAGAATACTTAACTTTAGGGTCTGTAGACCCATACCAGCATGGGTTCACTAAAAACAGATAGTGTTTAATCTGTTAAGCTTCTACGAAAAAGTAAACAAAGAGATTAACAAAAACTCAGTTGACATAGTATTTTCGGATTTTGCAAAAGCATTTGACAAGCTACCTCAGTTGGAATTAGTTAATTCATTAAGGAATCTTAACCTTTGCTGTACCACAGACCGATATATCAGTTCAAAATTCCTATATGTTCTAATTATTTCGGCAGCCTACGGGTTAAATTATGTACCAACATTACACACTGGATTGTAAATTGGCTGACAGGGAGACGGCAGAGGGTGGTGGTGAATGGATTTTTTTCTGATTGGGTTGGAGTTATGAGTGGTGCTCCCAAGGGGTCGGTGTTGGGTCCAGTTTTATTTAACATGTATATCTCTTCATTACAAATAGAGTTACCAAATGTGTGGTTACCTAAATTTGCAGACGACTGCAGATTGGGAGCAGTGGTTAACACCTCTGAAAACAATATAATATTACAGGATGCACTGAATCAAATTTTCTCTTGGACGACACAATAGATTAGAATAAAATATTAATAAATGCAAAGTTATGCATTTGGGTCCAAAAAATAGACAGTGTAATTACACCCTTAATTATAAACTCCTAACTGTAACCATATGTGAAAGGAATTTGGGAGTGACTATAAGTCAGGACCTTAAATTTAATACACATTGTACAAACCAGGTGAGAAAGGCTAATCAGATGTTTTATTTTTTTATTTTATTTTGACAGCAGTTTGGGAAAACCTTTGAGCCATAGGCTCATTTACAAAGATACCTTGTCACAGGAAGACATAACACAGTACAACAGTAAATTACGACAGTAATAAGTACAGAAATACAGCAAGTTGGTACAAGCAGGAGTGATGCAATAATAACAGGGTTTAGACAATCAATAAGCAGCTTAGAAGGTAGCTTTGTCATAAATATTGAGTAGGGCCTAGACTAGTGGCATTTACAGCTTTGGGTATTAAATAGGCGATTCCATAAGGACGTTTTGAAGCATGATATCAATGGGGCTTCAGAGATGGAAGGGGGCAGTGTATTGAACCAGGAGGGGGCCCTGTAGCTGAAGGCTCTTTGGCCATGTGAGGTCCTAGCTCTAGGAATAGCTAGTGAGGATTTCCCAGAGGTTCGAGTTTGAACTAGTGGTATACAGCGGCGGATAGCGGTCAGTCCTGGTGGGGATAGCCCAAGGAGGGTTTTTTTTTTTTTAGTAAGGATACAGGTCTGATATTTGAGGCGCTCATCAAGATCCAGCAACAGGGCTTTAGAGTATAGCAGACAGGTGTGTGTTAGCCTAGGCGCCCCAGTAATTAACCTGCAGGCCTTGTTTAGAATAGTGCAAATTTTATGGAGCGCAGTCTGATCAGCAGCACCATACACTGGCAGCCCATAGTCCACTAGTGACAGGATGGATGAGGTGGACTGCAAGTCGTAGAGCCTCAGGGGGGAGGCAGTTTTTAAACCGTGTAAGATGCCTAGTCGGATATTAGCAGCAGTGGCAAGGGCAGATACAGTATGTGTCCATGGAAGGAGAGAGAGGGGTCAAAATGGACCCCCAGGTATTTATAGGAGCAAACTTGTTCAAGTGGGAACGAGGACCCAGAGTGAATGAGAAGTTTGAAGTTGCAGGATTTGTTTTGAGGGTGAACAAAGATCATGGTTTTTGTTTTTTTAAGATTTATCACCAGTCTGTGTTCCTTGAACCAACCCTGTTTCATTGAAAGACCTCTGCAGGGAGTCCTGAGGCATAGGGTTACGATCTGAGGCAAAAGATGACAGCATCATCAGCTGCATAATAATATGTTACCAGAGCAGGTGCGTGAAGGTGTTAAGGTAAAGGGAGAAGAGTAAGGCCCAGAATGGAGCCCTGGGGAACACCAGAACGGATGGGACAGATGTCTGAGTGGGTCCCGTTAATTTTTTACACACTGTGAGTGGGCAGACAAATAACTGGCACACCAGGAGACAGGCCCAGTTGCAAAACCGGAGAGACTAAGGGCATCCAGAAGGAGGGGGTGGGAGACAGTGTCAAAAGCGTTAGCGAGGTCTATGAAAACAGCACCAGCCAGAGAGCCCGTGTCTAAGGAAGAGTGGAGAAAACTGGAAAACTCCAGGAGGGCAGTGCTGGTACTATGGCCAGCACGGAAACCGTGCTGTTCAGGACAGAGGGCATTGTAGTTGGTGAGGTAGTCAGAGATTTGAGAAGCCACCACCTTTTCCAAGGCTTTGGAGAGAGGAGAGAGAATGGAGATAGGCCGATAGTTTCCAGCCACAAACCTGTCACCACCTTTAAGAATGGGGTGACTGTGGGCATTTTCCAGACAGATGGAAATTTCCCCAGGCAGAGAGATTGATTGACGAGGCATGTGATCGGGGTAAGGACCGAGTCTAAAACCAGTCGGAGGATACATGGGTCCAAGGTGTCACTGCCCATACTATTACTCTTGAGGGCATTGACTAGGTGAGGTCTAAGTTCTTGGGCAGAGACACGGCGGAGGTGAAAACAAGGGCGTGCAAAACTTATGGCAGGCGACGGGGGTTGAAAAAAATCAGTAGGGAGGATAGGGCTAAGATCCGTGAAGGAGGCAGTGAGGTGGTTGGCTATAAGGGCTGGGTCTGAGGAGATAGTGCCATTGATGTTGATCTGGGAGGGTGGGGGGAGCGTGTGCTCCCATTTAACTGTTTGATATTATCCCAGAAGGTTCTGGGATTCCCCCATGAGGCAGTAAGTGAGGACTGATAATGATCAGCCTTGGCCTTTGAACTGTATTATTAAACATATTTTTAGCAGAACCAAGGCGGTACTACTCCTGCTCTATGTAGCACTGGTTAGGCCCCAGCTGGAATACTGTGTGCAAATATGGTCACCATATAGAAAGAAGAACATAAAAAAGGTCAAAGCAGTCCAACACCGATTTACAAGACTTATTACACGTTTAAAAACAGATACCTTATGAACAAAGATTGAAAATACTTAATTTATACTCACTACAATATAGGAGAATAAGCGGTGATTTGTGTATGTTGCACAGGGTAATTGGATATGACACCTTCATGACAGAATTCGGTTCAAGTTTAATCAGGACAGAGCCAGTGGTAGGAGATACCCTTAGCAGTTATACTCTGACAAATGGAATACGCTGTCTAGGAAATACTGCTACAGCCAAAGAGTTATTACCCTATGGAACAACCGTCCAGTAGAGGTAATAGGTAGTAAAAATGTAAACGTCTTTAAAACAAGACTGGACAATGCAATGAATGATGAAATTAAATGAGTAACAAATATATATATATCAAACTAGCAAGCATAAAGGATGCAAGTCTATAAAGCTTGATTTTATCTATGAAATCTGATGACTCCTGAAAGACACCACCAAACTGTATTTCACCATGGATCTCCCGGGACTTTTCAAATGGGGTAATCCTCACCAACAAGTGGCCTGGAAAGCTGGGAGCCGAACGGCCAGCCTCCTTGGATGGCGTGCAGACTGGCAGCTACTGGGGTAACAGTTCCACTGTGATCAGCAGAGAAGCAGGTGCTGGAGGAACCCGTGGAACTTGAGCCAGTGGAGAAACCACTGGCAGCTGCCAGGGGAATGTAGGTCCTTGGGGTAGTCCTGTGTTCAGCCTCACAATGGCCCATTGCTGTCCAAGGAAATCTTAATAGCCTCAGCACATTTTTTCTAACAGTGCCTCTCCTCACCCAAGGATGAGAAAGACAAGGAGCACCAATGGCAACACCTCACGGTCTAGCAGGATAGATGGTGCAAATGCCTAGACCATGACACTTGGGTTAATATCCCAGTACTGACACTGTTGTGCAGCATGAGAGGGGTGCTGCACTTCTGGGGTGCCGTCTTTCGGATGAGCCGTTAAACCGAGGTCCCATCTGCCTGGATTGGTGGTAGTTCAGGTGGATGTTAAAGATCCCATGGCACTTATCGAAAAGAGTAGGGGAATTTCCCTGGTGTCCTGGCCAAATTTCCCTCATCCACTCAAAAATACCACCAACAGCTTAATCTGGTTCAAGGTCAGTTGGCATTCATCTATATCCCCCTCCTCCGGGTCGTGCCTGAAAATAGGCAGGATTTGTCTAGTGCACTTACCCGGTCAACAAAAACTAAATAATAATAAAATAATAATGACCTCGAATGCCGACCACCCAGTCAACAGTATGTGGGGGCTCCCTGGTGCTGACCATAAATAATATGCCTGCCCATGTTCAGTAACATGGGTGAAGACCCGACCAGGATCGACCAGGGATACAGACTGAACCACGTCCTCCTGGGTGAGGACGAGAAGCACTGAGGTTTGAGATCCAGCATCCTCCACCTCATTCAAAAGATCAACCGGGTCGAGAAAGATCTTGGCAGGTTGGTCGACCGAAGTCGAGGTAAACTGGTTCACCAGCAGAGTCAATGAGCCTTCAATCTGCCCCTCTGCTAAGGGGTGCACGACAACCCTCGAGCAGTCAGGCAAGTCAAGGGACAGGGAGGACAGATATCCCTGTCCCATGTCCGGCAATACTGATAAGATTTTTGTGACTTGGTCTTCGACTTAGAGCCACAGTGGGTGGGGCTCTCCACCACGGTCTGGAGGGACCAGCACAAGACATGGAACTGGTCCGTGAAGGTCCCTCCAATGCTGGCCCCAAGAAGGAACAGTGCCGAGGATAAGGAGTTGCCCACCATGGCTGCCACCACTTCAAAAGCTGCAAGCTGTGCTGCAAATCCTGCAACTGCCAAGGCCTTTATGCTGCCCTCAGTGCAATCCTTCAGATCCGTTCTGAAGTCTGACCCAGTACAAGCCAGAGCTTCCAATCCTCAAGGGATTCGAGAAGCATGAATAGGAAAAGGCCACACCTAGCCACATCATGCTGCCTGCCCAGGCAGTACAAGCACATGTCGTGTGGATCAGTGACAGGTATCTTCTGGCAGCACCAAATGCAAAATTTGAATCTAGGCTTCCTGCGATCCATCATAAATCCAGAGGAGTCAAGGAAACCACAAGAAAAATCACAACTTTGTCTTCGAAAACTGGAACTAACAATTTGCCAATAGCGCAGAGAAAATCCTAAGTGGAGCACAAAGGAGGTGACCTGTTCTTCTAGCAGAAAGAAAGATGCGACTTCACAGGGCACAGACGGGGGGATATATCTACCCAGGTGGTGGGAGGAGCTTAGCTTACAGATGTCTGACCAATTATTGCATTACAGTGGAACTGCCAGAGTGTGGGTAAGTGAACCATATCCTGTCCCCTAGAAAATAAGTCAAAGAGAAAATAAAAAAAAGATGGGATTGGACCAAGGATCTGTGTAACGGCATTTTAATATCCCTAGAACCACTTATGATTTCTCTCTTAATGCATACCATGAATTTGCTTGCTTTGCTAGCTGTTGTCTCACACTGCTGCTCCAATGCAAAATTGCTACTGATCAGTAATGCTGAGCCCCGCTTGATTTCAGTAACCTCTATGCCATTCAGGTAGTATTTTACATTCATGTTGGCATCACCTTGCATTTCTCAACACTGAAGTTCATCTGCCATTGTTCTACACATTTCCCAAACCTGCCTAGATTTTTCTCCAGTTGTGCTGGAACTACTCTTCCATCTTGGTGTCAGCAGTAAACTTGGTGATCCAGCTACTAGTACCCACCTCCAGTGGCTTCATGGGTCTTCCTGTTCCAAAGGTGAAACTGCCACTAACGAACAGCACATTATTTCTGACAGAGGGCTAGCTGAAGACCCTTTTTGTGATTTTTATGCCTGAAAACGTGACTGGGAGCAAGTACTGGCATATAACGTAAAAGCTATACAAAGCTCCCGAGATGCACACACCTAACAGTTCCAATACAGCAACAGTAAAGCAAATCTATACATGTTTTGGCAGTGATCTGCACACTGGAAAACTAACACAAAATCCTCGCTACCAGAATTACAACTTACAGACGTTTTAATACAGAAAAATGAAGAAAACATAAGGAAAGAGAACATTCCACTTTCTACATTTTTACTCTAAAAGCCCATGAGCCTAAATAATTAATCCACATAATTTTAAAGATAATTCAACAATGCTACATTCAATCACATTACTGTATATTATTATGGCCAGCAAGAGTCGTCTTATGCATTCTTTTTTATTTCATTTATTTATTTTTTTTCTTACTCTCATTATGCTCCTGCGGCCCGGCACCCCTAGCCCTGTCACCCCGGCATTTGCTGGACTCACCTCACACTAGCAAGGTGCCAGCTAGCCAGGTGCGGAGCCTGCGAAGGGCCATCCTCATCCTGCCGGCCGACGATTTTCTTCCTCCTTTTTCTGGCCGTTCCCCAAGAGTGGAGCAGCAGCATGGCCGAGCCGCGTACGCTTCCATATACGTGACATGCCGGGTATCTACCCTGCAACCGCCCCCTGCTTGTGGGTCCACTGTGCCAGCCCCCAGCCACCGCTAGGGGTCAGGCAGCGAACTCCATTCCCACCCCTCCCCGGGAAAGGAGAGCTGTCCTTTGGACACTCAATGCTCTCCCTCCCCAGGCGACCCCCAGCAGCCCGCTCGCACCACGAACACGGGTTGCCGGCATGGCAGGAGGTAAGGCATGATGCCTCAGCCCTCCACACCACTGGGCTGGCCGTCTTATGCATTCTTAAGGTATGAGAACGCATTACTCTGCTATCCTCAGAATGTAAGTTCTAGCACTAACAGCCATAGGAATGGTCTCTGCAACTGTAAAAATACATTATTTTTAACAATATAATATTAAAAATTAGATAATCCCCTCCCTCCCCCATGTGCCAGTTTCCAGGGCACCTGACACGAGACACTACAGAGTAAGAGTCTCATCTCATGCACATGAGGGGAGAGAAGTGTCATGACTGGTCGAGAGTGCTTCAGTTTATATTAAACTATACATATTGCAAAACAACAAAAACTGTATAATACACACCAGTTTTTCTTTGCCGCTTTCCAACTAATTCTGACAGTGCTGATCGGAATCTCTTTGCTTCTTCTTCATTAGCGAAATTAAGTCCAATCTGGTATGTCTTCAAGAAAAGGGAACTTGTGTTGATATTAAAGTCATCCAACAGCCTTCACTAAAATTAAAAAATGCCAATTTTGGGCAGGTACATTTTCAAACAATAAAAGAGTAAGGGATCATAGCAAAAGGTGTAAGGCAATCTGGGACAAAGGGAAGAGAGCAATTTAAATAACAAAATATACAAGTACTCTGCCTGTCCAACTAGAAAATATTGAAAGACAAAACACTGTTAAAGTAAAAATGATTTTTTTTTTTTTTTTAACATGGAATAGACTGGTAAGGAATCACTCCTAACAAGTTGATCATGGTGGGGATGTTAGTTTTAAATTTTAGGACTCCTAATAAAGATAAAAAGTCCAAGGCTGCTACCCATACAATATGCAATACATACAAAACAGGCTACGTTTATTTACTGTTTAAAACTGGTAACCAGGAAAGGCACACTGAACCAAAGCTCATTTTCAGGTGCAACCTGGGAGAAAAGGGGATTGGGAAGAACAAGTACATTCAAAAGTAAATTACAGTCAATACAAAAAAATGTGATACAGATTATTAGGCAAGGCAACATTTATTTAAAAGACGCCCAATCCCAGAGGCTCTAGGCGCCGTAAAAAATAAATGAAACAACATCAAAATAGAATAATACATCACAAATTTTTAAACAAAATAAAGAATAAAATAAATAACTCAGCAATTAATATCAGGTTCTTACTACAGTTCATGATTTTATCCCATAAAAGCTTGGGAAAATAGGAGGGCCTTCAGGCGAGCCTTAAATATATTTACAGTGGGAGCTCCCCTGACCTCAGCTGACAAAGAATTCCATAGAACGGGAGCTGTGACACTGAAAGCTCTGTCGCCAGCAGATTTTAGTCTCATTCTAGGAATGGCCAGGAGACCCCTCTTAGAGGAACGGAGAGGGCAGGTAGAGCGAGCAGGTACCAGAAGGTCCAGCAGATAACCAGGGCACTGCCCATGTAGGGCCTTATAGGTGAGAAGACCCACCTTAAAGATGATTCTCCACCTGACTGACAGCCAGTGCAATTCACGCAGTACCAATGTTATGTGGCAAAATTTATGCTGCCCAGTAAGTAACCGGGCAGCTGTGTTTTGCACTAGCTGCAGCCTGCAGAGAGATTCCCCCTGTGACCCAGAGGTAGAGCGCATTGCAGTAGCCAAGCCTAGATGTGACTAAGGTGTATATATCAAGGTAGGGAGGTCCAGAGGCTGAACAAGGGGCTTAATTCTGACAATATTTCTGAGATAGAAAAAACAGGAACAAACCGTGGGGGATATTTGAGCCTCCATAGTTTAATTCCTGTCCAGAATCACTCCAAGATTTCACACCCAAGAGGAGGGCTTCAATGACAGCTCATAGAACAAGTCCAGTTGCAGTGTCAGAGGCCATCCTATCATGCACTCTGTTCAACTCCACTACCAATACCTCCATTTTACCAGGGTTCAGTCGCAACCAACTGGAGGCCATCCAGTCGTTGATCTCCACCAGGCAGATAATTAATACATCCACTGCATTTGATGTTCCTGGGGCAAAGGACAGATATAGCTGGGTATCATCAGCATAACAATGGAAACCCAAGCTATACTTCCTAATGATCCCCAAGGGGCAGCATATACACTGCAAACAACATTGGGGCCAGTACCGATCCTTGAGGAACTCCACAAGAAAGGAGGCCGGATATAGATGAATTCCCCATCACAACCCGCTGCCTTCTGTTGGTGAAAAAGGACTCAAACCAGCAGAAGACA